>CM053593.1:358296060-358325598 GCA_028646575.1 Pseudocheirus occidentalis
TTAAATTTCCAGTTTTTTGCCACCACAAAGAGAGCTGCAATAAATATTTTTGTACATATGGGACCTATTTCCACTTCTATGATTTCTTTGGGATACAACCCCAAAAGTGGCATTACTGGGTCAAAGGGTATGCAATTATTTATAGTCCTTTGGGCATAGTTCCAGATTGCCCTCCAGAATGGTTGTATCAGTTCACAGCTCCACCAACAATGCATTAGAGTTCCAATTTTTCCACATCCTCTCCAACACTTGTCATTTTCCTCTTTTGTCATCTTAGCCAATTTGACTGGTGAGGTCAACGTTGTTTTGATTTGCATTTCACAAATCAATAGTGATTTAGAGCATTATTCCGTATGCTTAAAGATATCTTTAATTTCTACCTCTGTAAATTGCCTGTTCATATCCTTGGACCACTTATCAATTGGGGAATGTCCTAAGTGTTATTAATTAGCTGTGTGACCTTGGAAAAGTCATTTGTCCTCTCTAGGCTTTAGTTTCCTCCTCTGTAAAATTAGGAGGCTGGATTCAAAGACCTTTAAGGTTCCTTCCAACTTTGATGATTTGTGTCCAGTAAGAACTTGCTATGACATGTTTAGCACACTAACAAACACGACTAGTCCTGTCCCCACAAGCTAGATGTCCCTTCTCCAGAATCCTGTCTTTTCACTGATGTGGTCACCCATTGCCACCCCTTGCCTCACCTCCACCCCAGGGTCCATTCTGGTGGCTCACACACTATAAACATTCAACAAAAGCTTTCTGTCTGGGAGGATTCTGAAAATGGTAATTAGAACCTTCATACTTTCTCTCCTTCAGCCTCAGTCATCCCACTTCCCTTGACCTTTCCTCCCATTCAAATATCACACGAGGGGATGGAAAATGGGTTCCATGGGTCTGGTTTAGCCCCCCACAGAGGCAAAAGAAAAGACCTCAAAAATAAAAGAAAGATTATGCAAAAGAATTACCCTGCATGCTACTCCCATCTCCCTCATCTCCCCTTGTAAATTACCCTATTATTCTGCTCCCTCAGGACTTTTGATTGTCCCTATTTCTTCTTTTGAGCTAAAGTCGTTCATGCAGTAAATTAGTTCTTTGCCTAGAAATAGTACTGATTGTAGCAGGCATACCACAGCCACCAGCAACAATGCTGCAGCCCCGAAAAGTTTCCAAAAAATAAGGAGAAAAAAACACAAGCCAATAATCTCTTCTTCTTCCATTGCCCTTACCCTATTTGCATGCACAGACACAGGACACCCATTTCTTTGGAAATTAATTCTTCGAAAGGTAGAAACAAGGGAATGAGTTAACTGAGATATCCCCAGGAAGAAGTCTGTGCTGGGAACCAGCAGAGAGCTGAAGCATCACCCAGGCCACTGGGTTTTAATCTGTACCGGCCTAATCTGCTCCTTCCGCCCACCAAAACTCCCTTCTCCCACCATGTGCCAGGCATAGGTACGGCCATTATCCAACAGCTATTGGCATTTAGAAACACTGATCTCTTGTGATCATTACAGGATCTCTTATAACAAACTCATGCATGTATGTGGGTGGCTGTATTTGTGCAATGAGAAGGTTGCCCAAAGAGGAAGGTCCCTTACATAGCTCAGGATTCTCTGACATCACCACCAAATTAATATTACAAGCCTTACAATTTGGCTTTCCACCAACATTTCAAAAGGATTCATGGCCTTTTCACAGATGTCTTAGCTTAAACCACATGGACTCATGCTAGCTGGGTCCCCAAGTCCCTTGGCTTCTGGGAAATAATCACACAGGAGCTCCCTCCCCTTTAAGGAAACTTGATGTGTAGGGCTGGGAAATCACCCAGAATTCTGGGGTTCTTAACCTTTTTTTGTGTCATGGGCTCCTTTGGGGGTGAACCCTGTGAACCCATTTTGAGAATGTTTTTAAATACATAAAATAAGATCACAAAGGAATATAGTTATCAAAATATTTTTTAAAAGTAAATTCATGGACCCCAGTTTAGAACCTTTGGTAGATGATCTCCAAGGAAATATGGCATAGTAGATAGAGAACTGGCTTCAAAACCAGGAAGATCTGGGTTCTGATTTTACATCTTTCACATATAGGCTGTGTGACTTAGGGCAAGTCACTTAGCTCCATGTAAACCTTTAAGATGGTAAGGTACAGAGAAGGTGCTGATTTGCATTGGTGGAGGAAGTTTCCTTATCTGGAAATTCTCTATGCTCAGGAAATTGAAGGTCTAGTATCTATGCCCATCCTATCCCTACATGCACAGAGTGAAGAATCATAGGGGTGTATTGATCAGGTATCATTAAATGTTGGGGAGAATTGCTTCTGAGGACATGGCATAGAGGTCATGTTTTAAATAGCTCTTTGAAACAAAGACTGGGTGTGTAAAGTAGGGAAATTAAAACACCTTTCTGATTCCTTACCATTCTTCCAAAGGAATTCCCCATCTATGTTGTGTGTAAATGTATATATGTACACACACGTTGACCTACTCCACCCTCTCTGCCCACCTTTTTTGCAGAGGTTGGGGGACTATGAACATGGAACACTGTATATGATATCAGACTTTTTCAATGTATCAGTTAGTTTTGCTAAGCTATTTTATCTCCTTTTATTTCTTCATTATGAGGAATAGATCTCTGGGAAGGGGAGCAGAGAGGGATATATTAGGATATGTAGGTGATATAAAAACAAAAGATATAAATAAAAATAGAAAAGAAAAACTCAGCCTACTCTCTTCCAGCGTAAAGCCAAGTTAACTCCAGGCAGCTTCTATGAAAGATATAATTTCTATCCAACTCAACAAACGTTGATTAAGAATTTCCTGTATGCAGAACCCTTTCTTAGACACTGGGTCAGATACAAATTTGAGTTAAGATTTGCCTCTTCCCCTGAGGGAGTGTATAGTCCAGTAGCGGGGTATGGCATGCATATGAGTAACTATCATGTAAACCGGTGCATGTACAACCAGTAGACAAATGACCACAGTAATGTCAAGGAAATTGTCATTGACAGATTGTGATTGATGCAATGACCAATTGTGACTTCACAGGAGTGTAGATAAAGAGCTGTAAAAGAACCTTTCCTCATATAGATGAGACTAAGGCTCCAATAAGTAAAGTGACTTACTCAAGGTCACACAAGTAGTAGGTGTCAGCAACAAGATCTGCATCCAGGTCCTCTCACTCCATAGCCAGTGTTTTTCTCATTGTTCAACTGTATAACACTATGTTAGCCTAATTGGGAAGCATGGCTCCTGCCTGTCAGGGGATCATAGACATGGAAAAAGCCATGCTTGGTCAGACTTGATTGACAAGTTGATTTGTTTTATGTAACTGTGTAGCTTTGGTACAAGGGAGGGTCTTATTGGAGTGGGTGAAAGGTGAGGGCAGGGGTGTACTGTTCAATATTTAACACCTTGGTCTCTGGGAAAAAAGTATCCCTAATACATTTTAAAATTTAATCTGCATTGTTAACACTTTTCAAAGTCTAGACAATCAACAAAATGCTAAAATCACACTCTGATTTGTCATTTAATCTCTCAGCCTCAGTTTCCTCATTTGTAAGAATGAAGTTAATAATAGCACCTACCTACTGAGGCTGCTATGAGGACTAAATCGGCTACTATTTGGAAAGCACTTTGAAGACCTTAAATCTCTGTAGACATTCTTGTTGTTGTTATACCACCTAGCTGCTTCTAACCATAGATTTAGAAGGAAATGGCAGTGAATAGAGAGCTACACTCGGAGACAAGAAATTGTTTCTGTTCAGTCATTTCAGTCATCCTGGACTCTTCATGTCCCCATTTGGGTTTTTTTTTTGGCAAAGACAATGGAGTCACTTGCAATTTCCTTCTCCAGTTCATTTGACAATTGAGGAAACTGAGGCAAATAGGGTGAAGTGCCTTGCCCAGGGTCACACAGCTAGTAAGTGTCTGAGGCTGGATTTGAACTCAGGAAGATGAGTCTTCCCGACTCCAAGAACTGCCCTCTATTCACTGCAGCAACCAGAGAAGATATGAGTTCAAATCTGCCCTTAAACACTTGCTAGTTGTATGACCCTGGGTAAGTCTGTCTCCATTTCTTCATGTATAATATGGGAATACTAATAGCACCCACCTCCCAGGGCTATTGTAAGCATAAAATGAGATAATGTTTCTATAGTGCTTTGAATAACAGCTAGCATTATATAAATGCTAGCTGTTATTTTGGATAGAAGTGATTAGGCTATGAAAGCCTCAAACAATGAAAAGAATGGCTATCTAACCCCATGATTTGATAGATGAGGAATTTGACTTGCCCAAGATAACAAAGTGGGAAGGTTTGGTGATACCACATTGTAGAGAGGTTTTATTGTCCATCAAGAGCACTTGAACTTTACCTGATAGAGAATCAAAAGACCACATCAATGTACAAAGAAGATAATTCTGGAAGTAATTTGGAAGATGTGTGCGTGTGTGTGTGTGTGTGTGTGTCTGCGTGCACGTGCATACACACACGTGTGTATGCACACACATCCATGTAAATCTTTAAGGAGACTATTGTACTAATCCAGGTAAGTAACAATTAGGGCTTGGGTTAGTTCAGTGGTGTATGGACAGAGAGGAGGGGACAGACATGTATGATATTTCTGAGGGGCAATCAGCAAGACTTGGTAACTGATTAGATATGAAAGGTGAAAAAGAGAAGAGTTAGATGGCGCCACCGTTTCATACATGGGAAACTGGGGGAATTGTGTTAGCAGCAGATCCAGTCAAGTGAAACTGAAGAGAGGTTTGAAAAGGAGAGAAAATAAGCTAATTAGAGATCGCTGGGAGGTGAACAAGCCAACTTTGGAGACCAATGTAGAAATGCCCTACCTTACCACCTTCTTTCCCTCCCAAAAGCCCACAGGGTTCCACAGTTGAAGTTGTGTGAAGGTGGAAAACCTCCCATCCAATAAGATCCTGAGAAATGTGACCTCCTGCCAACACCTTGGGGTGGGTTGCCAGGTTACAGTTGCTGAGAGAACCTAAGTTAGAATTCCTTCACTTTGGGGCGTGTGAACCTCAATCACTGTGATAAATTATGTAGCTGAACACGAAATCTGTGTAAAACCAGGGTCATCTCCCCAGCGTGATTGAAGGTGGCTGGCTTCTTGGTGTTGTCAATCATTGTTCTCAGTCTCTGGAATGTTTCCTCCTCCCCTGGGCAGACATTCCAACTAGATACCTTGAGAAACACAGGATTATAGGAGAGTAGATCTAAACTTGAAAGAGATCGCACAGGTCATCCTAGTTCAACCATCTCATTAACATGGGGGAACTGGGTCTCAGTGGAGTTAAATGCGCTGTCCAGGATCACACAGGTGGCAAAACCCAGGATTCAAACTAAGGTCCTTGAACTCCAAAGCCATCACCCTTTCCCATGCCCAGAGGATTAGAATGTTGGCTTTGCGCTCAGAAGAACCCAAAGACATCGTTCTTGTTCCAAAGAAATTATAATGAATATACTTCCTTTCTCAGAGATGTGGGGTTGGGGCTGAATAGTTAGCCTGGCTGGAGAAAAGGGCTGAGTTTGGCTAGACAACATCACATAAGCAGACTGGTTAGGTCTCTGACTGGTTCACCTGGACTCTATTTGTTCCTCAGATAGCTTTCCATAGGTCCCTTTGAGGCTTCCAATGGATGTATTGAGAGTAGCTGTTTTGGACCTTTTCCACTCTCCTCCAGAGCTCAACCCCACCTCCCTCTCCCTCCCTCCCCACCCTCTACAGATGACCGCCTTTGCTACTTTGTGGAGAAGAGTGAGTATCCCCATCACCAGAGGTGACCTCAAGCACAGCTCTGCTGAATCATAACTTATTGAGTATTTGTGGAGGGGATTTCTGTTCATTTGGGGATTAGACAAGATGACCTCTGAGACCACAAAATCTATCTGTGTCCTCATCTATCCCTTCTTCCTTCACTGCAGTGTCAGACACTGTGCTATAAGAATAATAGCTAGCATTTATATAAGATTGCCAAAGCACTTTACATATTGGATGTCCCACAAATCTTGGCATAGTTTTAAGCCATGAAAGCCTAAAACAATGAAAATAATAGCTTTTAAAGCTCAAAATTGCATTAAGACTATGAGATACTCTTTACAGTATCTCATGTGATCCTCATAACATCCCAGGGCAGTAGGTGCTATTATTAATCCCAGAAACTGAGGCACAGAAAGATTATGTGACTTGCCTAGGGTAATACAATTAGTAAATGTCTGAGTCAGGATTCCAGCCCAGGTCTTTCTGACTCTGACTCTAACATTGTCTCCTCTACGCTGGGGATACAGATACAAAGAATAAACACTTCACTCATAAATTCCTTGCAATCCATCTTCTGTTCCCATTATTGTTCCCAGTTAGGAGGCTTAGACTTTAGGCCAAAGGGGATGAACCTGGGACACAGCAGGAAAGGAGCTGTCTTTCACATTTAGAAAGTGTGGTTAACAAGCAAAGTGACCTAAATATGCTAAAACAAAGAGGCAAATTTGACCTCATAGGTACCTCCTGAGACTTGGTGGGATGAGACACATCTCTGGAAGGATATGCCTTTGTTATTGGATCTGTGATTTCATTTGGAATTCCCTTCTCCAGATGAGATTGGCATATGCTCTTCTGTCTTGGGAGCTGATATGTTAAGCCCCTTCCCCAGATGCTACAAGTCACAGGCAAGACTTGAACACAGGTCTTCCTGACTCCGAAGCCAACTCTCTGTACACTGGAATATGTTGCCTTTTCACCAATCTTAAAAGAAACAGTACTGGCAACAGGAAGGTAGTGGTTCAGTAACCTATTAGGAAGACAGATTCATGTGAGGAAATCCAGGAGCCAGAGCAGGTAAACATGGTGGAGAATATTTAGATGAGGAGCAATGGAAGCAGCAGTGGAGGTATTTTTTTTTTAATTTTTTATTGACTTGTTTGTTTACTTTTAGGTTACAAGATTCTGTTCCATAGTCACTTCAGTTATAGATTTTTCTCCCCTTCCTCCCCATCCCCCACCCGACCCCCCCATGGTGGCATACAATCATGTATAGGATCCAGCAGAGGTATTCTTGTCCTTGGAGTGTACTACAGACCACTTGGCTATAAAGAGGAAATGAATGGTGACCTCAGGAAACCCATCACAATCTTGGCATGAAGGCATTATAGAGTAGTGATGATTTACTTCAATTATCCGGACATCTGCTAGAATACTCTCTCCCTGCTGAGAACTAATCATTTTTTGACTTGCCTTAATGATCACCCCATCTTTCAAAATGTGTAGGAACCAACAAAAAGAAATTCTAGTTAGTAGGCAATGACAAAGTATGGTGGATTTGGAAACAGAAAGAGCTGAGTTCACATCCTGCCTCAAAAACTTCCTATCTGTGTGTCACTGGAAGTCACTTAGCTACCACTTTTGCCTCAGTTTCCTTAACTGGAAAATAGTAACAAAAATAGCACCTCCCTCCTAGCTTTGTTGTGAGGGACTAAATGAGATAATATTTGTGAGGTGCTTAGCTCAGTGCCTGGCACTTAATACAGATATTCCCTTCCTTTGACTCCTAGTTTGGGTATCTTTTTTATCAATAAGGAAGGATAAGTTGCATAGGGGTGGAAATGAAAGCAAGCTTGGGAAGAAGTGATTGCTAACATGTTAGAATTTCTGATAGAGAAGGGAAAGTCAGGCATAGCTTGGAATTCACTAGATCTTGGGAGGGAAATTTTCAAAGGACTCAGAGAAAGGAAAAGACAGCCCAAGAGGCCTTGGAAACTCTCAAGATGGAAACTCTGGGGACACAAAAATAAGTCTGATGAGGATTAGATAAGTCTAATGCACAGGGACCTCACCAGTCAATCTACAATTTAGAAAAACATGTACAGACAGACAGATTGAAGGAATGACCCAGGTCAATTGCAAAATTGCCCAATGCTTCTGAAACAATAGTGTCAGGAGGGTTATTGTTCAAGATGATCTGGACCTGGCAAGGAATGCCAAGGTCAAAAGAACATTTTAAGAAAGCCATATTGGGGGAGGGAAAACTACACAAGGGAGAGGTTTGTTGCTCAGGGGTGGCTGAGATGATTGATGGCAGAAAGTCAAACATGCCCCCTTCTTGTTTAGTGTATTTTCTGCCAAGTACATTCTATAAACTAGAAAGGGAAGAAGAACCAGTGTGGTTAACAGGGAATTGATGGCCAAGATAAAGAGAAATAAGGAAATAGTAAGAGAGTATCAATCTGTCCCTGATGAGTTTAAGTCACTTGGGCCAGGTGAATTGAATCTTTGGGTACCAAAAAAATATAAATGTGACTGTTGAAACAT
Organism: Pseudocheirus occidentalis; assembly: GCA_028646575.1. NCBI lineage: Eukaryota > Metazoa > Chordata > Mammalia > Diprotodontia > Pseudocheiridae > Pseudocheirus > Pseudocheirus occidentalis. The sequence continues at coordinate 358,304,386 of CM053593.1, forward strand.
TAGCAGTGTTCACTGAAAAGTGGTAGAGACTAGAAGAGGGATCACAGGATTAGCAAAGGAAGTGGGGAGAGAAGAGGAGAGGAGAGAGAGGGAGAGAGAGCGACAGAGACAGACAAAATCAGGGAGAAAGAGACAATGAGATTGACAGAGAAACAGGGAAAGAAATAGAGAAGGAAGGGAGAGAGAAGAAAGATGTTTGGATTATGTCTGGGGGTAGACATATGGAAGGAGGCTAAGGAAACATGAAGAAGGAACAGTGACTCTAAATGCAGGGACTAGAGGAAAGGACTGCTATCTGTCCACTTGTGGTTCCTTATTAGCAGCTATCTGCAGCAGAACAGTAACATACAGCACCTGGAAGAGACAGACGATGTGATGGTTTCAAACATATGTATTTAGATTCCCCAGTATGGCACATTATAAAGACCAATAGACTTGGAGTTAGAAAACCTAGCTTCATAGTGTGACTACAAAAGTCCTTAGTTATGTGATCATGGATAAGTTATGTTATTTCTCTAGATGATCATCTCAGTTTTCTCATCTATAAATGGAGCTAAAACTACTTATCTATTTCAAATTGTTTTTATGAGAAGAAATCTTTGTAAAACTCAAAGTTCTCTAGAAATGGGAATTATTATTATCTAAGGAACTAAAGACCATACAGATGATTCACCCCAGTGGCCCATAGTTTGTACTTCGAGATTCTCTCCCATTTTAGTTGTTGATTTGTGCCCTTGGGAAAGGCTTGTATTACAGTGGTTCCAACTCAGGAGGAGGCAGGGAATTGGCACGAAGGTGAGAATTCAGTCAAATTCATGTCAACAGAGCTTTGTTATGTGCCTCTAATGTTTAGGGCAATGCAGAGGAGGCAAGAGAAGCAGATGGCTTAATGAATGGGGCCACGGCCTCAGTGTTGGGAATCACAGGATCACAGAGTGAGAGATGGCCAATTTATTATGTCTGCAGCTTATTTGTACACAGTGGTTCACATGCTGTCTCCCCCATTAGACTATGAGGGACTTTTTTGGGGGGGTTTATAGCTTCAGAGTTTAGCGCATTGCCTGGCATACAATAGTTGCTTAATAAATGCTTGCTGACTTGATTCATTTAAGCAGAAAAACTGAACTGAAAAGAGATAGATAATAGATGAAAGAAAGAAAAGGGAAAGGGAAAGAAAGAAGGAAAGGAAGAAAGAAAAGGAGAGGAGAGGAATGGAAAGGAAAGGGAGAAAGGAAAGAAGGATGGGTAAAAAGAGCCTTTATTACATGCTTACTCTGACAGGCATTGCACACTTTAGAGATGATCTCATCCAACACATATTTTATGGATGAAGAAACTGAGGTCCAGAGATTCAGTCCATTACTCCAAGTTACTGGATGTGGTTCTGAATCCTCTGGTTCCCAAACTAGTATGCTTCCCATTATACCTTGCTGTATAGACTCAGTGAACCACAGAATATTGCAGGTGAAAGGGACTTAGACCATCCTATTTTTACACAGGAGGAATCTGAGCTCCAAATAGGTAGAGTGACTGCCCCAAGGTCATCTAGCCAGTGAAGTGATCATCAGGATTCTCTGGTGTTGATACTGGTGTGAGTAAAGGGAGACAGGATTGATCTTCCCAGACAGAGCCCCAATCTGAAGGAGGATAAACACCCCCTGTTCTCCCCCTTTGTGGTTTCCAATCCATTTGGCTGAGCGATTGTCTGGAGCCACCTCCTGTTTAACATAAATATAAATTATGGGTCCAACCGTTGCTGTGGTGTAAATCACCAACAGGCCCCCAGGACAGACACCTCTGTGGTCTCCGTGGCAACAAAACCATTTGTTTTCTGTGAGGCTTGGCCACAAGAAGTTCATTATGTCCCAATCCTGCTAATTTATAGGCTGCTGGGTAGAAGAGAAGAGGAGGGATCAGGGCTCCTAGTACTCCTTCCAGACCCACTGGTATTTGTAAAATGAATTTTACTAGAACCATTCATTCTATAGACTCATAAGAATCTCAGAGTTGGAAAGAACTATAAAGTGCTGTCCCCAGACAATGCTGGAATAGTCTAAAAAGCAGTGGATTTCAAAGAATCACAGAATGTGAAAGGTGAAAGTGACCTCAGAAAGAGACCATATATTCTAACCTGTGCCTGAAAAAGAGTCTCTTCTACAAGTGATGGCAGGAGAGGTTAAGTGAACTATCCAAGATTATATAGGTGGGTCAGTACTAGAATCAGAATTTGAACCTAGCTCCTCTGACTCTGAGTCTGGTACTCTTTATATTACCCATGACTTTTTATGGTGCAACTATATTGATGGACAACAGGTACATCAAGTTCAGTCTTGAAAAACCATCAATAACCACATCATGGCTCATGTTCCCACCCAAATAAATATGGAAACATCTGAATTTAACTTCAGAGGGTATTTGAGTCAGCTCATCTGCTAAGAACTATGGAAACCAATTAACACTGTGAACCTAAACATTTTTGTTACAAAACCTAGAAAAACATAAATATGATAGGGATCCAAGTTCAATAGTAAGAGGAAACAAAACAAAATCTCACAACATCAATAGGGAAATTCCTAGACTAGGGGTGGAATGGGAGCTTCATGAGTGAAGACCGTGTAAAATTCCTACTCAGGGTCATCCCTACTTCTGGTTTCCCTTTGGAATTCTATCTTACCAAGCTTACTCTATTTGGTCTTGGAACTCAGTATAGTTCAGGAATGTCTTCATCTTTCTAATGATGCCAGTTTATGTTTAAATCTGGCCCTATACAGATAGCTTCTGACAGTATCTACCATTTTGGAAGGAAAAATCCCTTTCCTCTTTCTTCATGGTTCTTTTCTAATGATATCTCCTCTATTTCTCTTAAGGGAACCAACATTCTTACAGTTGCCTGAGCTTAAAACCTTAAAGGTTTTAAGTAGCAAAGAAGAATTTGAACACAGGACTTCTGACTCCAAATCCTCACAAGTTTATCTTTCCATCAAATTGTGGGCATCTGCCAAGGCTCTGTGCTTGGTCCTCATCTCTTCTTCCTCTTCCTATGGTCTCACTTTTTGGCATGGATTAAATATTTCTTTATGTGATGATCCTCAGATCTTGTTCTCTAGACCCAATTATTCCTGTGAACTCCAATCCCAAATTTCAAACAACTTCATGAGTCTCTTCTAACTATATGTCTTGTCATCTTCCCCAAACCTTCCCTTCCTACTGATTTCCCCACTTCTTTTGAGGGTGCCAATATCTTTCCATATTGATTTTGCTTTTTGGAGGGGGTAGGGCTGGGCAATTGGGGTTAAGTGACTTGCCCAAGGTCCCACGACCTGTAAATGTTACGTGTCTGAGGCTGAATTTTAACTCAGGTCCTCTTGACTCCAGTGCCCAGTGCTCTATTCACTGTGCCACCTAGCTACCCCTATCTTCCAACATTAAAAAACAAAAACCAAAAACAATCAAAAACAAAAAAACAAAGAACCTACCTTTAAAGTTATCTCTGACACTTTGCTTTCCCTCATCTCCCCTCCTCACTCCCAATTTATTAAGTTTTCAAATTTCATTGATCCTATCTTGTAACTGCCTGTCTGTTCACTCCTCTATTCTCATCACTAACTGGCATAGCTCAAGACTTTATCACCTCTTGCTTAAACATCAAGAGGCAGCAGCCTCTTAAGTGGTCTCCCTACATTCATTCTTTTCCCATTTTAATCCATTCTTCACACTATTTCCAAATTAAGCTTCCTAATATACCTTTCCAACCATTTTACTCCCTCTCTTTAAGACCTTAAGTGGTTCCTATTGCCTATAGGAGAAGCTAATTAATCAGCAAATACTCTTTAAGCACCTCCCATGCCAAGCACTCTACTAGGTTCCAGGAATAGAAATAGAAAGAATGGCATCACCTCTACTTGCAATGAGTTTACATTCTAATGGGACTGATCACAAATACATCTATAACACATACACATGTACTTATACATAGTGCACACACACACACCACACATAATAGAAATATACAGCACAAATAAAAGTTAATAAGGACAAATCTACACAAAGCAGTTAAATGAAAAGTAGTTTGGGAGGGAGGGCAAAGGTGATCAAGAGAGGCTTTCTATAGAAGGTGGTGGCTGAGGTGCATCTTAGAGGAAGAGAGGTAGGAAGGAGTGCATTCCTTTTTCTGAAGTCTCTCATCATGGACATAGTCTCTGTTCACCTCCACCACACTCAAATCTAGGATTCCAGCCTTGGGTTTCTACCACCTCCCCCCAACTCCACATCCCTTCCCATGGGTAAGCATTACACCTCATCTGGTCAGGAACCATGCTACCTTGCTATTTCTTGAAATCTCCCTGAAATATTGCTCCTCTTCACTCCCCCCTCCCCTCTTGTTAGATTATTTTTTGTGTTATGTTTCCCTATTAGAATATATGCTCCTTGATGCTAGGTTCTGTCTTACTTTGTTTTATTTGTATCTCCAACACCTAACAATGCCTGGTACTTAATAAGTACTCAATAAATACTTTATCGATTCATTCACCCATCTCTCCACCTATCCACTCACTCCTTCTTGTCCTCCAACCATCTTTACTCATCTATCCATCCATCCATCCATCCATCCATCCATCCATCTATCTATCTATCTATCTATCTATCTATCTATCTATCTATCATCTATCTATCTATCTATCTCAGTACCTGGAACACACACAATCTTCCTTTCACCCCAATATCTTCTCTTATACATGAGGACTTTATTATATGACTTGGTGTCTCCTTGAAAGCTCTGGCTTTCTAGTTCATGAACCTCCTCAACTCTCATGACATTACTTTCATTCCACCTTGGGTACCCATTGGGATGGTCATACTTTAAATGTCACCTTCACCTATAGCTATGCTACCTTCTTGATTCTGAACTCTGTAATTCTCATCTTTTAAAAACTATTTTTATTTCCTTAAATATTTCCCAATTACATGTGAAAGAATTTTAAACAGTAATTTTAAAAAATGAGTTCAAGGGGAAACTAGGTAGTTCAATAAATAGAGCACCAGCTCTGGAGTCAGGAGAACCTGAGTTCAAATCCAGCCTCAGACACTTGACACTAGCTGTGTGACCTTGGGCAAGTCACTTAACCCTGATTGCCTTACCTGCCCCCTCAAAAAAATTGAGTTCCAAATTCTCACCCTCTGTCTTTGAGCACTTTGATTTCAATTATACATTTGAGGTCATGCCAAACATATTAGAGTTTTCATCCTGTACCTTGGTAAGGTCTTGCTCTTCCATCTCTTCCTCTGCCTTCCTCTCCCTAAACCTGTTCTTCATCTTTGCTACAGCTACTGGTCTCCATCACTCCCTGTTCTCTAAATCTATCATCCCTACTCTGGCCTCACTTTCTACCTTTCACAGTAAATCCTACAGCAGATGCATTTGAATAGATACTTTTCTCCCATGAAGACCTTACCCGTTGTCTTATAGCTACTTTTCTCTCCCTCGAAGCCATAGCCAATCAACTGTCCAATTTGGCCAAGGTTATTCCTACAACATCTCTCCCATCTGGACCCTCCAGGGAAGGGCCAGATGGGGGCCCTTCCTCTAATTCAGGCTTCCCTTAACTTATTTAACATTTCCCATCCTGTATTTTATGTTCCAGAGCAAATGGCCTCTACATTATTTCCTGAATTCAGTTTGTATGTACTCTTTCCCATTCTTTTGCCTTTTAGAATACTTTTCTTCAAGATTCATCTCAGGAACCACCTCCTACCTGAAGCTATTCTTGATTTGTCCCTCCTCATTGGGATAATTCTCTCCCTCCTCAAATTATCTTGTATTACTTTAGTGTATATGTGATCTACCCTCCTCCCTTTGTCCCAACCCCCACCTTCAGTCAATCAAAAGAATGTAAGCTCCATGAGGCCAGGGACTCCCGGATTTTTGGCTTTCTGTCCCCATTGCATAACACAGCATCTTGCTGCTTGTTGGCCCTTAATAAATATTTGTTCAGTTGAATTGAAATAAGAACCTGTCTTTGCACTCAATGAGCTTATAATCTCTAGGGAATGATTATACATGCACACTGGATAAATTTAATACAAATTAGAATGTCAGGACATTCTAATTTTGTTTCTGGCAAGAATGCAAAACAAAAGCAGGAATGGAGAAGGGAATTAGGGCAAAGATCACAGGCTCCACCTGGCCCTCTTGGTCTTTTCCCAAATTGTTCTGTGATGAACAGAGGCATGACGGGGACTAATCCCGTCCCCCCACATTCCCCCAAACCTTTGTCACCCTAGAGCTACGGCTTCTTTCCAGTTTTGCTTGGTGGAGTCTCCAGAACGTTTTGAAATAATGTACACTAATGATTGGACTGGTATAGGGGTCGAAAGGAATCTTGTAATTGGGACTGGGAGACTGGGATCAGGAAGCACAAAACTAAGGTATTCTCTAGTTAGGTATTGGCAGGTCAGAGGAGGGTAGTGGAAGACTGTTGTATCACAAGAAGGCCACTAGGGTTAGCAACTCCAAGACCTGGCAGACCCTTCTTCCAGAGGGCACAGGCAGCCAGAGACCAGCAGATGGTAGCAGAGAGCAGCAGAGCTGTCCAGCAGTGGTCAGCAGCTGGAAGAAGGCCCCAGCTTAGTGGGGTAAGTAGTCACTCTGATTATGTCACCAGAGAACAGGGATACTCTGAATATGCAAATGCACTGGATGCATCAATCAATCGATCAATCAATCAACCAATCAATCAATCAGCACCTGTTAGACTGTATTCCTGGCATGGTACTATGTGCTGTTGTACAAGATAAAAAAAAAGAAGCAAGATTAAACAATACTTACCTTAAGTGAGCTCATTTCTATAGAAGAGGGGAAGGATAACACATGTAAATATACAATGTATATGAAAAAGATACAAAGTAATTTGGGGGGGAGATAGAGGGGCATGCCTTTTTATGCATTCCCTGCCATATATATTCTCTGATTACATGTGTTCCATATACAAACGTCTCTTGCCTCCTGAAGGGTATGGTAGGTAACCTGTTCGAGGGCATACCTATGAATGAATGGGCGAAATCTTTTGGGTTTTTTAGTCATTTATCTTGCCGTGTTAGTTTAATTAGATAGCTTTTGCTTTCAACTAAAGTATCCTCTGGTTGACTGGTAAATGACACCCTTCAGTGCTTCTGAGTGGATACTGAGTCATGTCTATGACATGTACTGAATTTGGGCCGGCGTTCAGGGGGAGTCTCAGGTTAGGGGTATGACTGAATGTTACAGAATATGACAAATACACAAATACAAAGAAATATGAGATCAGGTAAAGGAGAATACTCCTCCACTTGGGGCAAAAAGCCCATTTTATCCCTCTTCTCCCTCAATCTCCCCCCCCAAATGTTTAAACACTAGAGGAGACTTTTTGCTCTGGCCATTTTACTCAGGCCACTGGGTGTGCCAGGCAACACTGAAATGGACTCCATGTGGGGGCCAGACATGAAGATGGATTGTCCCTTGCAATAAATATTGACTGCTTCATAAATCTGGATGCCAGATTCGATCAAATCTGCTGCCTGCTTAATCCAGAAGAGCAAAGACGCCAGCTCTTTCTGCATTGGGGCCAGATGATTCCCCAGAGGAAGATGTTGTATGAACATCAATGTGTCTCAAGTTCATGAAACTTGACAAACAAGAGAAAGAAAGCTGGAGCCTAGGCAGAGGGCAAGAGCAGAACTGGTGTATGATCTCTGGAAGTCAGTAAAGGCTTAGATGGGCCAGAGTGCACTTCGGATGATGGTGATGCTCCATCCTCTTTAAATCCAACTTCAGCCACTCCTGTGTGTCCAAATACTGACTGGCCCCTTTCCCTGTCAACAACCACACCCACTTTATTGGGAGTGGACCTAATCCTACAGAATCACTGACTGAATCATGGGATCCTAGATCTAAAAGGGACTTTAATAAGCATCTAATCCAGCCCCTCTATTTTAAAGATGGAGAAAATGAGACTCAAAAATGTTAAGTGACTTTCTCAAAGTCACACAGTGAATTAGTGCAAGAGTTTGGATGACAGCTTGGACCTTCTGACTCTCAGCCTACTATCCCTCCTAGATGATTCACACTTTCCCTTTCTTCCATTCTACATATAGCAAAATACTTAGGCTCTGTCTAACTCTTTCCCATCCTCCCTCCAAGGGAGGCAGTTAGATCACGTAGTGGATAGAGCACTGGACCTGGAATCATGAAGAGTCGAGTTCAAATTCAACCTCAGAACCTTAGTAGTTGTGTGAACCTGGACAAATCACTTAACTTTTTATGCCTCAGTTTCCTCAGCTGTAAAATGGGAGTAATATTAGTACCTACTTTTCAGAATTGTTTTGAGGATCATATGAGTTGATATTTGTACATTACTTAGCAAAATGCCTGGCACATAGGTGCACAATAAATGTTTATTCCTTCCCTCCTACTTCACACTACCACACTTGGGCTTGTTCTGCTCCTTCCATTTCCCTTCCTCCTTCAACCTACTTGTAGAAAATACACTTAGCCTCTATCTTGACAATACTGAACACCTGAGCTAAAAATAAAAGTCATCCTAGCATCCAAATGGTTCTAAAGGCCCAGATGTTTAGCACTGAGTAGGTCATTGATGGACTGAACTTTTCTCCCTTTATATCCAGATGTTTGGCATCATGCAAATATACCCTCAGAGGTCCTTGAGGCTTCATTACCTGAGTTTCAGAAAAATTATTTTTTAAAAGATTAATTGAAGTTGAAAGAAGAGGAGAAAGTGAAGCAAGTCTATTCTCCTTTAGATCGTGGCATGATTTCTTTTCAGTTAGTGACCAAATGAGTGGTTAGTTTTGATGGAATCCTGTTTGGATGGAGGGTTGGTTTAAATGGACTTTGACAGTTATCCTGATCCCACCTCTCACTCTGTTGGTTCCCCCCCCCCCATTTGTTTATCAGGTGGTGTTTAATTCTTTCATTTACATCTATTAGATGCTTACTGTGTGTTGGGTGCTGAGGAGGTGTCACATATGCTGCTACCACACTAATGAAGGAAAGAAAGGAAAGGCATGTGATGCACAGATAACTAAGGGGGTATAACAGGAAAGGGAAGATAAGTGAGAAGGAGATGTTCGGGTTAAGGACTGGAATAAATCTGAGGAGGTAGAAATGACTTCCACCTTTTTAATATCAAACCAACTTTGAAGAGCCAGAGCCAGAGAAAGACACAGGCACAGAGAGGAGAGGAGAGGAGAGGAGAGGAGAGGAGGGAAGGGGAGGGGAGGGGAGGGGAGGGAAGGAAGGACGGGGAGGAAAGGGGAGGGGAGGGGAGGAGAGGAAAGGAGAGAATGAGCAAGCAGCATTTGGAGTCAGATGACCTGGCTTTAGATCCTAGCTCTATAATTTGCTACCTGAGGATAGGAGCAAAAAAAACCTTTTGGGGGGGTAGAGAGTTGTAAAGTGGGGAGGGTGGTGGCAGTGGTGTGTACCTATGGAGATGAGTCCTGAATTAGGCTTTGCTTGAAAGGAGGGACTTTCGCAGATGGGGGTGGGGTTACAGGGTGCATTCCAGGTATTGAGGATGAGATGAGCAAATGCACAGTGATGGAAGAAGAAAGAAGAATGAAGACTGGAGAGTAGTTCCATTTGACCAATATGCATCCTATTCAGAAGACTAAGATTGAGATGGGCTGAAAAAGTAGTATGGAACTATTTTGTAGAGGGCCTTGAATCAGAATCAGGAAGTTTATACTTTTTATGTGAAGGAGGATTGGTAATAGGGAACCAATGAAGGTTATTGGAGAAGTAATATGACTACAGCACTATTTTAGGAAGATAAATCTGATGGCTTTATAATGGATAGACTAAAGAGGAGATAGGGAGCAAGAAGGCTAGACAGAAGGTCATAGCAATCTAGGAGAAAAGAACCAGTCTGGGGCAGGAATGGCTGCTGTGGGGATGGGAGCAGGGCTTCGATTTAAGAGATATTTTGGAATATGATGATGGAGTTGACAACTGAGTGCAAGTAGAGAGAAGAACCTAGGCTGAGATGGAAGAAATGAGGTGACCCGTCTTTCCCATGCAGCCCACATTGAGTTTGGGGAAAAGAATCATGCTGGCAAACTGATTTTTCTCATAGTAAAGTCATCAAGGAAACTCAAATGTCACAGATAATCTGAAGAGTAGATGGCTGAGAACTGATACATGCCACCAGGGAGGCATACAGGCTCTATTTCCTGATCTGAGACACATCTTATCATCTTTTCTCCTTTTTTCCATCCTGGCTCAGTTTCCCATAAATGGAAGGAAGTGACTTGCAGGTATATAGTACTAGGACTCTGAGATTGTCCCTTTAGTCCATCGAAATCTTGCCTTTACCAGGGGTCAGAGAATGTTGACCAAGGGTAAGTGATTAATACTCCCTCTTCCCCTCCCCAGGTCTATCTTAGGAGATCTGGTCAAGGGTTGCTGTTGTTCAGTCATGTCTGATTCTCCATAACCTCATTTTTGGGGTTTTCTTGGTAAAGATACTGGAGTGGTTTGCCATTTCCTTCTCCAGCTAATTTCATGGATGAGGAAGTGAGGCAAACAGGGTTAAGTGACTTGCCCAGGGTTATGCAGCTGGTAAATGTCTTAGGTCAGATTCAAACTCATGTCTTAAGATGAGTCTTCCTGCTTCCAAACTCTATCCACTGCACCACCTAGCTGTCTCCCAGGTTAAGGTTTAGAATGCAATAATTCTGCTTCCAGCCTGGGTTGGGAAGGGGTACACAGACTCATCTCCCCAATCCCCTTGGCACAAAGATTTCTTGCATCTGCTCTCTACTCCAGTCCATCATTCATATCCTTGCCAGAAGCATCTTTTTTTTACACAAAAAATCATAGGGTTTTATTTTAGTTGGGAGAGACTTTATGAATTATGCAGTCTAACATTTGACATCCATGTTTTTTGAATCATGGGCTTCCTCTGCAGCGATCCAGCCAATCAGCCATCAAACCTTAAAATCCATAGAATAGTGAGACCTCCAAGTTCAAGGAACTACCATGCATTCCATTGCTGGACAGCTCTGATGCTTCGCTAATTTTTCCTTCCATTGAGCCAAAAATCCCTTAACAGATGTGACCATGTCCCTCTTCTGTTCATGCATCTTCCTTTCCTCCTGAGGGAAGCTTTGATTCCTTTGGCTATCATTCAAGGCCCTCACTCAAATTTTCAAGCCTTATCTCATACTCTTTCCTTCTGTCCACTTTGCTCCAGTCAAATGGGACTGCTTTCTGTCCCTTGAATATAACCAGTGCTTTCCTGGTTCTGTGCTTCTGTTCATTATGGTTCCTGTACCTGGAATGCACTCTGCCTCACCTTTACCTGCTGAACACCTACCCAGCCTTTATCATTCACCTCATGTAATGAGAATCTGAAGCTCTTTCCTGTCCCTAGACCCTTTGCTTAAGTGGCTCCGAGAATGTTCCCTGATTTGAAAATATACTATGCCCCCTAATAGGCTGAATGTAGTCACATGGTGCCTGTGGCAGGAGGCTTGTTTTTTGGGAATGGCCACACCTTGTCACTTTGTAATTGGGCAGTGGGTCAAGAGAGCTGTGACATTCTCTGACCTAGGAGAAGGTTATATATATATGCCCTGATGTGATGCTTTGCTTTGGGGCTCACTTTGAGAAGAGTTGTGTGATTTGGCCAGATGAGACTCTGGCAAGCCCTTGAGCCCCCCGGCTTTGAAAAACCCAAATGTTGATGCTTCCCTCTCTGGTAACTTGAACAGGTAATGGATGTGATCGTCAGTTGGTTGGAAGCCCATCTGCTGATCTGTTTCTTTGTCTGCTTGTAACTTGTGCTTGTAACTTGTGTTTGTATTCTCTGGAGTTCAGGGTTCTGACTTTTCCCCCTGAACTAGGTAAATGATATGTTTGACTGATTAAAGAAAGATTGTTAACCCTTTTGTGAGTGGCTTTCCTTTAGAAAAGCAGATCTATGAACTGTGCTAGCAGCTGCCCTGGGTATGCTAGGGTGCTTGCTGATACATCTCAAAGGCCTCCTCCTTTACAAAGTTTTCCCTGATTCTCTTAAAGAGTAATACCTGTCTCCCTGAGAGGCATGGCACTTTGCTCAGTACCCCCTTTCTGCATTTTTTCAGGTCTAGACCTGAGAACTTTCAGTTAAGAAATTCCTTCTATTATTACAAAACAGAACCTACAACTCTGCAACTCATAGTCTCAAATTGTTGCCTAATGCTAAGTAGTGTGGTAATAATAGTAGCTAAAATATAGCACCTCTGGGGTGGCTAGTGAATAGAGCACCGGCCCTGGAGTCAGGAGGACCTGAGTTAAAATCCAGCCTTGGACACTTAGCACTTATAAGCTGTGTGATCTTGGGCAAGTCCCTTAAGCCCAATTGCCCTGCCTTCCTCCTTCCAAAAAGTATTCTCTCTCTCTCTCTCTCTCTCTCTCTCTCTCTCTCTCTCTCACTCCCCCCATACACACACACATATCACCTACTATGTGCAAGATACAGTGCTAAATGCTTTACAAATATCTCATTTGATCTTGACAACAACCTTGGGAGGTAGGTAGCATCATTATCCCTGCCTAGAAAACTACATGAGGAAACTGACTTTCTCAGAGTATATGTTGGAGGCAAGACTTGAATCAAAGATCTTAGTCTCAGTGCCATTCTCTATTCACTATACTAGGCTGGCTAATATGGTTATCTGCATGGGTGTCTTTCTCCTGTATCAGAAGGGAAACTCCAGCAGGGCAAGGACTCAATTTTTATCTAAACTTTGCATTTCTTCTGGCACCTGCTGCTTTGCACACAGCAGCTATTTGATAATTAATAAATTAAATTATTGAATATTTTATTAATATTATTTATATTATATATAATATATTATTAAATAATAATTAATTAAATAAATTAATCCCTACCCAGAGGTTAAGGACAAATCACTTAATTGCTTTGTACCTCTGTTTCCCCATTTGTAAAATGAAGGAGCTCTACTAGTTGGCCTCTGAGATCCCTTCCAGCTTTAAATCTATGTTCCCATTCCTGTATGAAGCATGACTTCTCCCCATTCTCTCCCAAGACCACAATATGTCTCTGAAAGCAAAAAGATGCCCCCCTCCCAAGCATACACCTCTGGAATCATTATGGTCTATTAACAGTCTAAAATCCTCTCTCTCTGCTTCCCTTCCTTGCCTCTTACTCTGCCTTGGTCTCTCTCACATACCCCTCTCAGCTCTTTTCCTTCCCTGTTCGCACTGGATCAGAGCATATGCAAGAGACTTAGGGGAGATTTGGGAACATAATTATAAATACAATTGGAGTGATCCAGGGGGAATCTTCCTGATTTGCTTTGTCCCTTTCTCCTACCTGCCATTCTCCTTTTTCTCTATTTTCTTCTTCCCCTCCATCCTTCCCTCTCTTTCTCTATCCTGGCTTTCCTTCTTTATTTCTTCTTCCCCCCCCTCCTTGCCTTCCTTCTTTAGTCTTTCCTTCCAACAAGAATTTACTTTCCTTTTTAAAATTTATTTTTCAATTAACAAAAATCCATTTTCTTTCCCTCTCTATTCTTAACAACAACAACAACAACAACCACCCCTAAAACAAACATGTACAGTTAGGCAAAACAAATTCCTGAATTGGTGATGTCCAAAAAATCTTATCTTATTCCTCACTCTGAATCCTCCTTTTTCTCAGGAGGTGAGTAATGTGCTTCATCACTGTCCCTATGAAATCAAGGCTGCTCATTGCATCCAAAAAATACTTATTAAAAGCTGACTCTGTGACACTCAAAAATTAAATATTTGTTATGGAAAATCCACAAAGGCCATAGATATCTTTCTTTGGAGAGTATAAAAATAACTAAGCCGTGGCACCAACCCTTACAGTCTATTTGAGAAAACAGGACATGGAACTTCCCTGGTGGCACTGTGGCCAAGGAATTCATCACTTGCTTCTCAGCTTTCTAATGATGAGGCTTTGACAGCTCAACAGGCACTACTGGTTTGGTAGAACCAGCATGAATTTGCACCTCATTGGCACGACCTTTTTGGACCCCAACACCATCCTAACACTGCAATAAGACATTGGTGTAGGGGTCATAGCCTAGTGGCACAGAATAAATGCTTATTGACCGACAAACTGGCAAATCCATATATGCAGATAAACATAACAGATATTATAGATACAAGCTATAACATAAACCATCAGTGTAATAAGGGAAATTAAAGCGCTACATAAGTTCTGATGAGGGAGAGATCATTTTTATTCTGACAGTAAAAGTCTGGGAAAACTTGGGGAGAGGGTTAGATAGATAGATATCTCCAAAACACACATGCATTTCTGTTTGTATTTCTATGTGTGTATGTGTGTGCGTGTGTGTGTGTGTACACATACACATACATATATGAGAGAGAGAGAAAGAGAGAGAAAGAGAGAGATGAGAGAACATTTGAATCTGGCTCATAATGAAGTACAGAATGGCCACAGGTGGGGAAGAAGAGGGGAGAATATTCTAGGGTTAGGGAACAGGAATGGAAGGAAGCCAAGGCACAGAGAGGGGGAAGGAGCTAGCTGAGTTTGGCAAACAGTGAATAGTCCAGTTTGGCAGGAATATGGGGTATGTGAAAGGGAGCCTTTGGAGATTCAGCTGGATATGTAGTAGGTTGATAGCAGACTGTGAAGAGCTTCAGATACTAGGATGAGGAGTCTGACTTTCCTTGGCAGCCCCTAGGGAGCTACTGAAGGTTTCTGAGTAGGGTGGGATGGAGAGTTTGCAGTGACATGATCAGCTGGAATGGAACATCATCGGGAGGCTAAATCTGCTGATGTGCCTATACATGGGTGTAGGTAACATAGGTACCATATTCCAAAGATCGTTAATGATTTGGGGGGTTATTTGTCCTTTTGGATCTTCTATGTTGTTGCCCACCTGCATTAACTCAGACCATGGAGGCTGGCAGGTTACCTCTTCAGGCATAACCCCCTTGTCATTAATATTAATGTCCATGACATGTTTTATTCATCATTGTGGCTGTACTTGGCTAACATTCATTCTTTCAAAGCTGTGAAGCACTGAGAACAACAAACAGACCCTGGGAACTCTGCCTCTCGCTCTGGGTCTCCTGTTCCAAGGCTCTGGACAGGCAGCTGGCAGCAGCATGGCTCATGGTGCCTGGAGAAACGTGGGTCAAGTTCACTTACAAGGATCTCCCGGGCCCTTTCCAGGTTCCTTGGTGGCCTCCAGTGTTCCTGGCACACTCACAGTGCTCCCTTGATGAGGGCTTAGAACTCTTGGGCTATAGGGAAATTTTCTTTGTAATTAATCCAGTCTTTGTTGGAATGGGATTTGACCTGTAGTTATTTCAGAGGCTTGTTGTTGATGTGATTTCACACCATCCCCATATTTCAGATCTGTTCTTTCTACAGGGTATAAAAATAGCCCTGAACAAAAAAGGGGAACACACATACACACACACATACACACACAAACAAACTGCAGGCAGGAGACTTGGTTCTGTCCTTGGAGCTGACATTGAGCAAGTGATTTCCTATCATCTGGACCTCAGTTTCCTCCTCTGTAAAATAGTCAGACTAGAGATGATACCCAAAGTGTCTTCCGCCTCTCATACTCTACTATAATTATGAAACAAACTAAATTAATCCTAATTTTTGGTACCAAAGTTTAATATTTCTCACTTGTGAAGAGGATTAAAATTATTTCCTGATAAAAAGGAGAGAGGCAGAGACAGAGAGACACAGAGACAGGCATAGACAGAGACAGGAAGACAGAAATGGAGACACATAGAGTCAGATAGAAACAGAAACTAAGAAATATAATGGAAAGAATGAAAGGGAGATGAGGCAAGAAATAGAAACACACAAAGAGAATATATAGTTTTATGTATACACACATATGTAGAGAAAAAAGGAGGAGGAAGAGAAGGAGGAAGAAGAAGAGGAGGAGGAGGAAGAGGAGGAGGAAGAGAAGGGAGAAAGGAATCAAATAGAGAAAAGAGAGAAAAGAGGGGAAAGGGAAAAGAGGAAAAAAGAGAAGAGAAAGAGGAGATACAGATATACATACATACAAAGACAGTAACAGAGAAACAACGACAAGAATGAGGGAGGGAGAGAAAATAGAGGAGAGATGGAATAGAGACACAGAGAGGAATGTATCTACATCACATATAAAGAGACAGAATGGGGGGAGAGAGATTTAAAGATACTAAAGAAGTAGGGGATGAAAAGTACTATTGAACAACTGTTCCAGAGGCTTGTCATCTCTGGTATCTAAGCGTTTTAACTTTGTAATCTCTGATTTAAAAGATTTTACAGGAAGATGTGGGAGGTAGGGAAAATTCTCCAGGCAGGAGGGAAGGGGGGGGTTCAGATGAGGTAACTAGAAGGGGGTTGGGAATCTGAGGAAAGTTGGGAAACTAAGGTAGGAGGTTGAATGTTAAGGTCTCTTGGATGTTCTGATGTCAGAATTCCTTTTTCTTTGGGGTTGGGGAGGAGGGGCATTCTCCTAGAATGTTGTGGTGGAAAAAGTCTGAAATTTGGAGTGAAACCCTGCCTCTGCTATTGATTAGCTGGCAAATTATTTTTGCTGGGCCTCAATTTCCTCACCTGTCAATTCTACATCTGTCTCCTCACCTGATCACCTTCATAAAATTATAAAGGACTCAACGATTTCTAAGGTGCCTTCTAGGTCCAAATCTTGTGTGAACCTGGGAGATGCCTTCCCAGCCCTAGGTCATCCTTTCCTTCCCCACCTCCAACCAAGAGGCAGGACTGTGACTAGCAACTTTTCTCTTTTGTTGTTGTTGTTGTTTCTTTTTTGTTGTTTTATTCTTTTTTTAAAAAAAGTTTTTATCTATCATCTATCTACCTACCTGTCTATCTATCTATCTATCTGTCCATCTGTCCGTCTGTCTGTATACCATCTATCTATCATCTATCTATCTATCTATCTATCTATCTATCTATCTACCTGTCTATCCTCCATCCGTCCGTCCGTCTGTCCATCCGTCTATCATCTATCTGTCTGTCTGTCTGTCTATCTATCTATCTATCTATCTATCCATCTATCTGCCTGCCTGTCTATCTATCTATCTATCTATCTATCTATCTATCTATCTATCTATCTATCTATCTATCTATCTACCTGTCTGTCTGTCTGTCTTTCTATCTGTCTATCTATCTGTCTATGTATCTATCTATCTATCTATCTATCTACCTGTCTATCATCCATCCATCCGTCCATCTGTCCATCCGTCTATCATCTAGCCATCTATCTATCTATCTGTCTGTCTGTCTGTCTGTCTGCCTGTCTGTCTACCTACCTACCTACCTACCTACCTACCTACCTATCTATCTGTCTGTCTGTCTGTCTGTCTGTCTGCCTGCCTGCCTAAAGATGGATATAACCAATGGAATGAACAAAAAAGAAGGAACAAAGCAAAACAAAAAAGAGAGAGAGCGCAAGTAGTGTAGCAGGTTTCTCTTTGACTGTGATAAGTCATAACATCTGGTTTTCATTTGCCTACTGCCTGTAGGTATTGGTGTGGTCTGATTCCCCAGTATCAAGATGCCTACCTGTCATCACTGTGGTTGTTGCTCCCTCAGTCAAAGTGCTAGTGGTAATCAGAGGGATAACTAAGGGTGGGACAGGGGCTTTTCCACAGGGCCCTGAAATTTAGAGGATACTCACAGAGCTCCAAATCCTTCAGTAGCATAGGAATAACCGAGCTTAGTACTTAGTGACAAAGCCCAGTTAAAATAGAAGGCCACGGGGGAGGATAAATGGCGCAGTGAACAGAGCACTGGCCCTGGAGTCAGGAAGACCTGAGTTCAAATCTGACCTCAGACACTTGACACATTTACTAGTCATGTGACTTTGGGCAAGTTGCTTAACTCCAATTGCCCTCCCAAAAGAAAAAAAAATGGAAGGCTACCAGTTGGCATACCACAGGTAAGATTGTTCTTGGACTGGCACTACCATCTAACCATCATCCTGATTCTATACCAGTCTGAAGATATCCCAAAATATTTATTTCTCTACAAAAGAACATATACACATGGGCAGTGCCCTTCATTCTGCCTTCCAAATGGAATTTGCCTTAAAATGATTTGGGGAGAGAAGAGGGGTGCATTTCATGTCATCTGTCCTTGGGGCAAAAGCTTTTAGTCAGAGGTCTGATCTTAATTATGGGCTTGGGGTAAGTGAACTCAAAGCAGTGAGGACCAGAGAGAAGTGTTAGGAGTTTCTGAACAAACTCAGCGAGAACAAATCTCTGTATCTCCTTTCATCAGTATAAGCAAGTTTCCTAGAGAAAGTGGTATTTCTTTCTTTCTCCTTACTTTACTTCAAAACCCACAGACTCCTAAATGCACCTCCCCAAAAAGGTACTTTGTAACTAAAAAGAGATACATAAACATAAATTGTTGTTATTACAAATTATACTGAAGCCAGAGGAGAAAAGAAAGTATTTTAAGAGCCTTTTCTAGGGTCTTATGAAAAAAACAGACAGATCTATTCCCACCAATTCCACTCCCTGCAGGTTCCAGTCACTTCTCTCCCTTTAAACTATGTCAGAAAGATCTAGAGCTCAGACAGACCTCAGAGGTGATCTAGCCCAACCTTCTCATTTTACAGATGAGGAAACTGAGCCCCAAGGCGATTATACAGGTAATCACTTGCCCATTTGAACCCAGGTTTTCTCATTTCAGAAATAGTGCTCTTTCCACTGACCATGGTGGTTTCTTAGCACTATGCTAGGACCTGACTCTGTTCTTTCCAAAGTAAACCCCTTTGAGCCTAGGAAATCTAGTGGCATCAACTCTAGACTTGAGGGGGTAGTTGAGTGGACCAGGAGTGATAAATCTGGGGATTCAGAAGCAGCTTGGAGTAATAGAGCACTAGAATTAGAAAGTCTTCAGCTCAAATCGCAACTCAGACATATCCTAGCTGGTTTATTTAGAGCTGATCAGGACCTGGCTGGTCATCCTCTCATTTTATAGATTAGAAATCTGAGGTCCAATGAACTGACTTGTCCCAAATCACTGGCAGGGCTGGTATCTGAACCCAGAACCAGAATAGATAGGTAGGCTCTAAATCTATAGATCTCCCCCTTCAGTTCCCACTGACCTAGAAACAATCCTACAACAAAGCCCTTCCAAGATGAAGACAGGCACCCATCTTTGGAGCATGGAGGTAGCCTCTTCTTCCCTCACTCCCCCACACTATAAGAAGAAAAGAATCATACAAGTACAGACTTGGAGCTAGAAGGAGCTAGACATAACCTGATCCAAGCCTTTTTACAGATGAAAAAAAAACCTGAGTCTCAGAGACTTACAGAGCTAGAATTTGAAACCAGATCTTCTGACTCCCAATTTACCATTCTCAAATGTCAACATCAGAACAGACAGGTGATTCCTACCAGGACCCTCAATCAGCATACCGTATGCTATGGCTCCCAGCTTTCCCCAATGAATCAATTTATCTGTATTGTTCTCTTCCATCCATTCTCAGTCAGGATCAACCAGCAAACTCAGGCAGTTTGGTCTGGTCCCTTCCAAGCAGAAGAGGGAAGGGACAAAGGAGAAGACACTGGGCTTGGAATCAGAGGTAAGGGTAAGGATCTCGATAAGTGTCCCAGATGGCTTCTTTACCAGGGTGACCTGGGGTAAGTCACTTCCCTTTCTGGGTCTCAACTCTTTTTCTATAAGATGGGGGTAGGGGTTGACTATAATGCCCCTTTCAGCTCTAAGTCCTATGAATTTAGGAAACCTTAGGTTTTAGGAAACAAACATTTATCAAACACCTAAAATGTTCTAGGCACCGCATTAAGTGCTTTACAAATATCTCATTTGATCTTCCCAACTCTGGGAGGTAGGTTGCATCATTATCCCAAATTTACAGTTGGGGAAACTGAGGTAGACAATAGTGAAGTGACTTGCCCAAGGTCACACAACTAATCAGTGTCTGAGACCAGAGCTGAGCTCAGGTATTCCTGATTCCAGGTCCACTGAACCACCTAGCTGCCTCTCTGCTGGGTCTAGTTTTGTGACTGTGGGAAAGCCAGTCCTTTTGTTTGGGCTTCCCCTCAAATTGGACCGATTGAATGAATCTTCTAGCTGTAGTGCTCTGCGATTGTCAGATGAGTACTTCACTATGTGTTTTCTGGGCATCACCCTGAGTTCAGATGCTCAGCCCGCTGGAGATGCCCTCAGTGCTCAGCCCAACCACAGCAGCCTAAGCTTAGAATGATGACAGCCGGAAAAGAATCTTAGTTCTTTTGGTGTAGACGGTAGTACAATAGATTTTTGAAGTACAGGATCTGGGTTCTAATTCTTTGTGATCCACACAACCTCTCTCATTGAGGCCGAGAAAAGGGGAGTGACTTGTTCAAGGTCAAACAACTAACTAGTGGGCTGGGATTTAGTCTCAGGCCCTTTGATTTCAAAACCAGCATTTCTTTTCTTTTTCTTTTTTCCTGCACCATCTCTGACTCCTAATCAAGCCTTTGAGATCAGAAGCATATTGTGAGTCAGGCTTCCTGGGGTGTCCCATCGCTCTTGCCCCTGCATCACACCACCTCTTTGTTCTGTGCCCTTCAGCCTAGCCACCCAAAGCAGAAGCAGGTTAAGATGGGAAGGATGCTACAGTATGTGGAGGGATAGTGCACGGGGCTAAAATAGGGTGGAATTGGGGAGGAGGACTGAATTCCATGAGCTGGGAGTGGGGGGGAAAGGAAAGAAAAGGAGTACTCCAGCAGGGCCCCCAGGAGGTATGGTGTTTGGTTGCCTCTTGCCAGTATTTTTCTTGGGAAGAAAGAACAAAAATAAACCTCACTGTCATCGAGCAATTAAGTGGAAATCAAATAATGCCAAGGACAAAAAAGCCAATTAATAAAAGGAGCAAAGGAAAACTAACAGAACAGCGGGGAGCGTGGGGCCGTGGATGAAATGCTAACCAAACACAAACAGAGGCAGGAGCAGACTTCTGGGCTGTCTGAAAAGAGAGTCATCCCACTGTGGCCCCTGCCTCCAATTCTGGGCTACTGTGTGGCAGCTTCCAGTCTGACAGAGGCAGAAAGCTCCCTGTCTACGAAGGGAGACAGATACTGGAATTAGGACCCCTGGACCGGGGCCTCAGGGAGCGTCTAGTCCGATGGGGGAGACATAGTCTCTGCCTGCAAGGAACTCT
>CM053593.1:358326098-358366623 GCA_028646575.1 Pseudocheirus occidentalis
GGCATATGATCATTTAGGCCTGGAAGGGACCTCAGAGGCCATCTAGGTCAACTGATAAGGAAACTGAAACCCAGTGATGTCAAGTGACTTTTCTACAGTCATACAAGTAGTAATCTCCAGAGATGAGATTTCAGGGCAGGGCTTTTTAGCCTGTAAGTACTTGCAGGATTCAGAGCAGAAGAATGAATGGGGATGGGGGGGGGGTGGAGAGGGTGCAGGAAGAGATTGCATATTAATCAGGGAAGGCTTCCAGGAGGAGTAGAAAGTCAGATAAAATTTGGATGGACATAAGATTGTTGCACGGAGTGGAAATGACTTGTGCAAAAAGAGTCTGTTTTCAGGTCACACAGGTTCAATGGGTAATAATAGTAATGTTTTAAATGCAATGGACTTTACATATATCATCTCATTTGAGCCTCACAATAGCCCTGTGAGGCAGGTGCTAATATTATCCCCCTCTTACAGATGAGGAAACTGAGGCTAATAAGTACTTGCCCTTAGACCACACAGTATCTGAGGCAGGAAATAAACTCCCTTCTTTCTCTTCTCCCTCCCCCCCAATTCCCTCTGCCTCCCTTGTCTCTTCCTCTTGTCCCTCCCTCCCTCCCTCCCTCCCTGTTCCACTATCCCTCTTTCCTTCTCTCTCTTTCCCTCTTCTCCCTTCTCTCTCATTCTCTCTTCCTCCCTCTTCCTCTTTCCCTCTTTCTCTCTTCTCCATTCTCTCTCTGTCTATCACTCTGTCTCTCTCCTTCCTCCCCCCCAGACTTCTTCTGTCTAAGTCTTCTTTCCCTTCCCTTTACTTTTCCCCTCTCCTCCACTTCCTTCCCCTTTGCTCTCTCCTTCCTTCCCCTCGCCTCCCTTTTTTTCTACTCTCCTGGAGTATTATACCATGAGACCACATTCCTCAGATTATGAAACAGGACCTCAACAGAGGTGGGTTAGAAAGACAGGGGAGGATCCTTAGACAACCTGAAAAATATGTAAAGGCAGCCCCGTGCACTATCCCTCCACATACTGTAGCATCCTTCCCCATCTTAACCTGCTTCTGCTTTGGGTGGCTAGGCTGAAGGGCACAGAACAAAGAGGGCTATGGCAGGATTTTCTGACTGGTTGGTGTGATGCAGGGACAAGAGCGATGGGACACCCCAGGAAGCCTGAGTCACAATATGCTTCTGATCTCAATGTTAACAATGCCTACTGTGGGAGGCGGTTTGGTGTAGATGGTAGTACAATAGATTTTTTTTTTTGCTTTTTGGAGGGCAGTTGGGGTTAAGTGACTTGTCCAAGGTCACACGGCTAGTTTTTTGTGTTAAGTGTCTGAGGCCGGATTTGAACTCAGGTACTCCTGATTCCAGGGCCGGTGCTCTATTCACTGCGCCACCTAGCCGCCCCAATAGATTTTTGAAGTACAGAACTTGGGTTCTAGTTCTGCCTGCTTACTATACAACCAACTTTAGAAAAGTTGCTCCCCTTCTCCAGGTTACAGTTTTCTCTTCTGTAAAATAAAGCTAGTTGTACTAAAACTAGATGTTCTTTAGAGTTCCCCATTTGAGCTCTTAATCTTATAATCTTCTATCAACTTTCCTGACTTTCCATAATCACAACTTCTGCCAGGTGCCCTGTTGGGAAAACAGGGAATTCATGGAGGGCTGGACAGAATTCTGGTCCCTACTACCATCCCTCTGCTCACTTTGGAGCTAGATCTGGGAGACAAAAATATGCAGCATCTCCATGTGTCTGATGGCTACAGAGAGGGGACTGTTAGTTTTTCCCACCTGAGGAGAAAATCTATCATCTCTCAGCTGTCTCTCCCATGAGGTGACCTGCTTCTGATCCACACAACTGGAGAATTTCAGAGCTGTAAGGGATCTAAGAAGGCTCTAAACCTGGAGTTCATACTTTATTTTCTTTTGTATTTTCATAGAATTGGTTTCCTATGTAAATATTTTGTTTTCTTTAAAAACATGATTCTGAGAAAGGATCCATAGGCTTCACCCAGTTGTCAATGGGGTCCATGACACAAAAAAGGTTAAGGACCAGTGCTCTAGGCCAACTCAACCCCCACCTTCCTCTTGAAGAGGAGAAAATTGAGACCCTAGAGAAAAAAGACTTGCCAAAGGTCTTCTAATGGGTAAGTAGCAAGATTTAGAACAAGAACTAAGGGTCTGACTTCCAAGCTCCTATTCTTCCTAGAACCTATACTGCCCTCCTTACTCTTCTCATCAGGGGTAGGAGGTGGTGAGGGATAGGGGAAGAGTAAACCTCTAGGGTTCACTCACCAGGTAATGTTTGGTAAATGATGTCACTTCCCTGGCCCTCAGTTCTCTCATCTGCAAAACGGAGGTAGTAGCTGAATTCCAAGGTCCCTTCAGCTCTGAAGCTATCATCATAATTCAGAATTAAACCTATTCAAAACTGGAATGGGCTTCTTGGGGGATAGTGGGTTCCCCTCAGGGCAGGCATTCGAACAGTTGGATGCTGACTTGTTTGGGGATGTGATAGTGGAGATTTCAATGCATTGCCTAAATGACCTCCCAGCTCTGAGATTCTGTGATTCTGTCTGTGAGCAGAAATAGCTACTTATGAGTCCTGAAGAGTGTGATTTTCTGACTTGAGTAATATGAGCATCAATAAACACATTTGACTGCAAGGAATCTACAGGACTGTGTTTAGGTGGTTGTGGTCACTTGGCCTTAGGATGGACTGGGATTATATCTCAGAGGCCCGATATATAATCAGGGGTCTGATGGGGGAAGGGGAAGGGAGAGAAATCTGGGAACCCCCAAACTCATCCCACAAGGCGATCAGCCCCATGGAGCTGAAAATAGAATAAATTGAAGAGGGAGAGAGAATCTCTTGGTATCTGACAAATCCAAAGGCCCAACAAAACTGGCTGTCTTCCAAGAAGGCATTCTTGTGGGAAAATCCTTGTGACCTTGATTAGGAAATGGATTCTCCAGATAACCCAAAGTCAAGGATGTTTCTAGAGTTCTACTTCTCTTGTGGACCTTGGGAAAAATGGTTTAATAGAGATGGAGTGGGATGGTGTGGTGGGACTGAGATAAGGAACATGGACCTTGGCTTGGATTTGAGTTAACCCTTTGCAGATAGCTGAGTCGGTTTGGCACTCCATTAACTTCTTGTATGTCTCCAGCAATTTGAATTTGCATTGGGACTTAATTGGTGTAGGAAAAGTCCCACTGAAAAAATGCCCACTACCAATTTGGGTCTGTAACTGCTTGGCAATTTATTTGAAAATTTTCTCTGCCTATAAATTGCCTGGGGGCATTCTGCTTAGATAGATACATAGACAAACAGATATAGATAAGCAGATAAACACACATACAGAGGACAGATAAACACAAATATAGATAAGCAGACAGACAGCTAATAGATACATGGATAGTATAGATTAAGCAGATAAGCAGAGAGACAGATGATAGATAGCTCGTCTACCCTAAGCATGTGAGGACTTCTCCCAGTTCCAAGGGCCATGAAAGTGGCTGAAGCAGATGCTGTGAAGTGCTCAGAGCTTGGTCAGATATTGAAAATGCCAAGGTCATCTACTATACCCTGGACCAATGCCAGTCACCCTGACTTTTGTCTTGCCACTGGACTCCCGTGATTCTGGAAGAGAAAATGATGCTGACAACTTTGTGCAACTCACTTAAAATCCAGTTTTCCCACAAGTCTAAGACATTACATCATATCATTGGCCCTCTTTAAAAAATGAAGGATGAATAGCAACAGCTAACTAGCTGGACACTGATAGATGGATAGAGACAGAACATTTGTTAAGCACTTATGTATTAGATGAAAGTTAGGGATAGAGATACAAACATACACATAGCCCTGCCTTCAAGGAGCTTATATCTTAATGAAAAAAAAAAAGACACACATAAAAGAAAGCTGGAAATGTATTTGCCCAGGGACCTAAGGGCAAAGTCTGGCATTTTAATGGAGCCTGATGGATAAAGTAGAGAGACAGCAGAGTGTGGACATGACTGGCAAGTTCCTGGTAGTTTAAGGCCAGTGCTCACCTTTCAGAACCCAGGCACCAAAAGTTTAAGACTGAAGGAAGATTGGGAAAATGAAGGTAATAGCCCAGAGTGTAGGCAGTACACTGAGGAGATGACAGTTAAGTGATCATTTGACCAAAGTCATTTGGTGAGTATATTTCAGAGGTGAGATTTAAACCCAGATCTTCCAGAGAACATTATCTACCCACTATGCCATACCAAGCACACCTCCATTTATATGGAGATATTCATTCCTCTCCCACCCCTACCAGAGCTGTGGTCAAGAGAAAGTGATTTGAGAAATTAATGGATGTGAAAGTCCCTTGTAACTTTGGGGTACTTTATAGATAGGAATTAGGGAGTTCTCCACTTCTCTTGGACTAACCTTGTTCCAATGCTGGTTCTCCCTCCTCTTTCCTGCTCCTTTCTTAGCCCTTCTTCCCTCTCTCCATCCACATTTCTTCTTTCTCTTTCTTTCTGCTCTCCTTTTTTGTCTCCCCTAACTAGGTGATCTCTTTGGAACCTTTCCCTCCCCTCAAAGGGTTGGCACAAGATCCTGCACTGGTCAGTCAGGTTGAAGGTGACCATGTTGGAGGAGTGAGGAAGTGTGGATATGGGTTTGGGGGCATGTGTATGTATTGTGTGTGCATGTGTGTATGTGCACACACGGGCATGTGTGTGCACACTCATGTTTTCAGGAGCTATAATTTCATGGGGGGAGGAAGGATCTTTCCAGTGTGGCAACTCTTTTCACCATAACAACTTAGTAACAAGATTTTAGAATGATATGGGTGCAGATATGCCAAACACTTTGCCCATGGGCCATATGTCCACAACATTCCCAAGTGCAGCCTGAACGAGATTAAAATGTAATTGGAAAATAATTTAGCAAATATAATAAAGCATAGCTGATATTACATTTTAAAACTAAGTCAGTATGTCATTGTAGGGATAGTTATACTCAGTGTACTGATTCTGAGTTTGACCCAAGGATCTGGGGCATTGAGAAATAAAGGGATTTAACCAGCATCCTTCAGTTGGGATGAGTCTCCCTTGAACCTGGCTCTAGATCCTGTTATCTATTTCAAATCCAAGTGGAATTGGTCTGGAGGGTGTTCCTTATCTTGCTAAACTAGAGGAGCATGCTTTTAAACAGTAGCATGAAAGACCCATGCTAGACTCAAGGCAGAGTTTTTCCTCACATGTCAGGATCATAAGGGCTGCTTTCTGCCTCCTTCCTGAATGTGGAGTAGAAGAGTCTGTGAAACTCTTATTACTTGATGTGGGATCATAGGATGATAGAATATTAGAACCAGGAGAGACCCCAACGATTGTCTTATGCCGGGGTTCTTCACCTTTTCTATATGTCCTGGACCACTTTGGCAGTAGCTAAGAAAGCAAATGCACCCCTTCCCAGAATCATGCTTTTAAAGGCATAAATTATATATGCAGCATTATAAAGGAAATCAATTCTATTGAAATATAGTTATCAAAAGATATTTTTTAAAAGCTGAGTTCAGAGACCCCAGGTTAAAAACTCTTGGCTCTAAGCTCTTTGGACCCAGTGGGGTAGCTCCTGAGAGAAAGGGTTGGGAGTTGGGGGAGGGGGAGGCTCCCAGCTGGTATGCTCACCATGCCCAGGTGGACCCATCTGCCTCTGCCCCCTCCCAGGTGCTTTTGTCAGAATGGGCACTTTCCCTCTTATTAATTAGCCCGCCTTCCTAATTGATGTGCCAGGAGGCCTTCCCCTCTTCTTTCAGTCAGAGAGCTTTGTTTTTCTCTCTGCCTGTTTACAAAGCAAATGTTTTTAAAAGCTTTTCATAGACAGAGAGAGCCCATTTAAGAGGCTTGGTGGATAAAATTATTTATAGAGATTAATGACGCCTTTAGGAATTCAGTAGGCATATGCTGCCGATTGCTTGGGGGAAGGGGGGGCATCTCTGCTACCATTCACTTTTCCTCTAGTTCTGCTGTCTGCCCTCTCCTTTCCCCCTCCCTTCCCCATTTCCTTTTTTCCCTCAGGCCCTTCCTTCTCCCTCACATTCCCTCCATGCCTTCTCCCCACCCTGCCCTGTCCTTCTCTCCCTCTATCCCCTTCATTCTTCCTCCTTTTCCTGCTTTCATTTCCCTTGCTTCCCTTCTTCCCTCTTTCCTTTCCTCATTTCCCCACTAAGGATCCTCCTTCCTTTCCTCCCTCTTTCCCCCACCTCTACTTCTCTCCTACACCTGTTCACCAACCTCACTTCCCCCCATGAGGTGTGATGTCTAGACAAATACATTAGAAGCATTTCTGTGGGAAAGACTTTTCTCCCCGGCTGCTTGTCTTCTCTCATCTAGCCCTATCTGAGATGACTTCAAGATTCAAGATGGCCATTTACACTCCTCCTCCTTCCTTCCTCAGTGAAAGCCCAACCTTACCTGGCATTGTTCTGGTATTGTCACAGCATGCGACTTAGATGGGGGTTTCTCTGCCTGTCCTATCTTGCCCTATGTCAGGGCTCACCAGTCTATAGATGTATCTGCTTTTCACCTGAAGAAACAGAGGTAGAGAGAGGGGGAGGGGGAAAGACTTGCCCAATATTACAGAGGAGGTAAAAATGGAGAAGGAAACACGTAGGACTAAGCCAGAATACACTGAGCCTTAGATGAGCAGAGAAAAGGGCTCTGAGGACAGGTGGTGAACCTCCCTGCTTCATGCCAGGAATTCTTAGCTGTTACTCCCCACATCTTGAGAATCATCACTCAAGAAGAAGGAGGAGACCTACACTAGCCGCTATGGGGAGAGGAGGCTAAAGGGGAAGAAGGAGGCCTAGTCTTTGTTGTCAAAAACCTTCCAGAATGAAACAGGACCTATAAGTACAAAAAGACTTATAGTATCCCTTTTCATATAGCCCCAGATTAGAAGCTAAGGAGCTATCTTCCTATTCAAGAATGGCTAAACGGATTATGTTTTACGAATGTAGTGGGTTATTTTGAAGTGTAAGAAGTGATTAAATACTTTCAGAGGAAAAATGAGAAGACTTCTATGAACTGATGTAGAGAAAAGTAAGAAGAATTGGAAGAATTTATAGTTGCGACATTGTAGAGACAAATAACTTTATAACACTCTAGGACTCTGATCAATGCAACACTAAACCGCAAAATCAGAACACAGAAGATGAAATACGTCACTCCCCTCCCTCCAGAGAGGCGGAGAACTTCTCTTGCGCGGCTAATGTAGAGATTTGTTTTGCTGGATTATGCATCTTTATGTTGAGAGACTTTTGTCGTTCTTGTCATTGCTCGTTCAATTGAAGGGGAGGCTGCGGACAGACAGATTATGAATTCATATAAAGTAAATAAATGCATTTAATTAAAAAAAGAACCCCCCAGTCTGGTGGAGAAGGCTGAAATTGCTTTCTTAAGAATTTAGAAGTAGGTAGAGAAACTTCAAGTGTGTCTCCATTTATGCGACTGGGTAAATTGGGACAAGCAATGAAAGTGAAATGCCTAGTTTTGGATGGAAAGGGAAAAATAAATAATCTAAATGCATTGATTAAGTTTCTACTATGTGTCAGAAATTGTACTAGGTTCTAGGGACATAAAAACAAAAATGAATGAATCCTTGCCCTCAAGGAACTTATTTTCTGCAGAATAAAAGTTCTTAATCCTTGTGTCATAGAACACTTTGGTAGCAATCAGGTGATGCTTGTGGGCCTCTTCTCAGAGAAATGTTGGTAAATGCATAAAATAAAATACATAGGATTAGAAAGGAAATAAATTATATTGAAAAAAAATTGTCAAAGTATTAAAAAGGGGGATGGGATGGGCAGCTAGGTGATAACAGTAGACAATGCCTGGCTTAGAGTCAAGAAGACTTATCTTCATGAGTTCAAATCTGGCCTCAGACATATACTAGCTGCGTGATCCAGGACCAGTAATTTTATCCTGTCTGCCTCAGTTTCTTCATTTGCAAAAATAAACTGGAGCTGCAAATGGCAAAACACCTAGTATCTTTGCCAAATAAACCCCAAATGGGATCACGAAGAGTTGGACACAACTGAAATGATCAAACACCAATGAGAAATTAAAAGACAAAAACAACAAGTCGCAGATTTTCAGTTATGAACCTCTTCTACAAAGGAAGGGGGGAAAATCCTATGAATATTGGGATGGTGGAGAAGTGGGAGAAGACATCAAACTTGAAAGGCAATGGAGATGGGCTTGAGCCTGCAATCCCAGCCTGGGGATCCACCATTTTGATGCTCCAGCTGGACAGATGGGATGAGTTTGATGACAAAAGGGGGTGGGGAGGACAGTGGGTGAAGATTGCTCACTCTCTGTCCATGCTCCTGCTATCATCCTCACCCCCCTCTGCCCCCTTTGGAGGCACCACTTTGGGGAGGGGGCTGGACTGCTATTTGCAGAAGAGAAAATCTGCTCTGATCTTCCCACACTCGCTCCTTTTGCTGTCATGTTCATCCATCCATCAGCAGAGCTAATGTTTAGAGTCATTAATGGTCCTTTAATTAGCTGCTGTTGGATGCTTTCTGATCACCTTCCTTCCCTCTCTATCCTGCCTCCCTGCTGGGAGGGCTTGGGAGGGATGGAGGAGTGAAGCTGGCAGTCAAAAAAAAAAATGAACCAGGGAGACATTCAAGGAAGAAGCAATGTAGACAGGGTTTAGTAAAAAGAGCACTGGCGCTAGAGTCAAAAGAGGCGGGTTCCAATCCTGGCTTAACTGTGTGACTTTAGCCAAGTTACCTCCCCTCTCCAGGCCCAAGTTTCCTCATCTGTGAAATGAAGAAGTTGATTTAGGCCATGACTACAGCCCCTTTCATCTCTCCATGCCTCTGGTCATCTGCCGTCTTCCAACAATCCTCCCTACTTCGTGGGCTTTGGATCCCCACATGCCTAGCTTTTCTGTGTTTCACAGTTATCTGTGATAGGGAGTTTAGGGGTTCTTTCTGTCTCCCTTTCATGGGGAATATGACAAGGAGGAAGTTTGCCCTTTCTCCTATGGAGGGGAAGAATACTTCTTCTCTAGGATGATTTAGCTGGCATAGAAACAGGGGAATGGATCAGATTTCCTCTGGTAGTCTCATTTGACCCTGTATGAAATGAGTACCTGTCTTAACAAATCTCAGAGCACAAGATGGTGTTACAAGAAGGGGTGGGAGAAAACTGGCTGGCTGTTAGGGAGTTTTTCCCTTCTGCATTTTTCTGATATCAACATCAGAACTTTGAGGGAAAGTATTGAAATCCAAGAGGAGCTTTTAATCAGCTTCTGTTTGCTCCCAAACTTGACTCCTCTTCAACCATCTAGCTCTTGTCTCATCGGCTCTAGTGGTAGACGGGGTGTGGCGATCCCCTTACTGCCCACTGAGTGAGCTAAGAGCTCACCTTCAGGAGGGAGCTGTTGATGTCCTTCCAGAACTGCCTATTAATAGGGAGTGATTAGTGCAGCAGCTGCTGATGAAGGCCACCTGGGACCCCACCATGGCCACACCATATGGTTAGGGAGTGATTGGCAAAGAAAGTCAGTATGGGAGCCAATCAGGAAATCTGAGAACCCCCTTACTGGTGTGTAAGGGAGGGGGCTAGGTGCCCCCTGCTTCCACCAGTGTTCCCCCGTTATTTCTGCTGTTTCCTGTTATCAAGGTTGTTTTTCTCTTTTCTCCTAAACTCAGAGGAAGTCTCCTGACTCCCAGTTCTTTGGAGATGGGAGTAAAACCATCTTAGGGTGCCATCTTGGAATCCAGGGGCTTGTTGTTATGGCAGTACAGATGGAGGGAAATAGGGTTACAATACCCTAACAGGGATGTGATCTTTAGCAAAGAGATCGATGAGAGAGACTGGAGAGGGAATGGAGATTGGGGTCGGAAAGGGAAATTTGGGACCTGTGAAACTAGAATTCTGTCTTTCACCATGGGTTAACCGTGTGGATTTGTGGCATCCAATAGCATTCTTTGAACCTCAGTCTTCCCAACAATAAAATGGGCTCAAATCACCTGAGCAAATGATAAAAATGAAGAAGATCCTCTTCAGAGAGCTCTTTTTGGCCATTTGATATATAGCTGAGAAATGTGAAGTGGACAGCTGGGTGGTAAGAGTGCTAGGACTGAAATCAGAAAGACCGTCTCATCAAGTTCAAATCTGGGCACAGATATTTACTAGCTGTATGACTCTGGGCAAGTCACTTCACCCTATTTGCCTCAGTTTCCTCATCTGTAAAATGAGCTGGAGGAGGAAATGGCAAACCGCTCCAGTATCTTTGCCAAGAAAATCCCAAATGGAGTCACAAAAAATTGGACACCACTGAAAAAATGAAACAACATGAGAAATTCTGGTTTTCTTTTTCTATTTCCTCATTTTGTACTAGCAGGTGTATCTAGCACTTTAAGACTTACAATAACCTTGTGATGAAGGTATTACAGGTATTATTATCCTGCTTTTATAGATTAAGTGAGGGTTAGAGAGGGAAGAGTATTTGTCTGCCGTTTAACAGGTGGTGTTGGAGCCAGAATCTGAACCCAGGAATAGCTGGGCCCCTCTCTCCCATTCTTTTCATTATACCACATAACTTAAAGACCCATAGTCTTTATTTCTGCCCATCATGTCAAATCCAGCCAGATCTTTTAGACTCTCTGCTGATTGTCTCCGCTTTCATAATCTTATCGTTTCCCTTTCCTTGACCCCAAACACATTTCTCTGAAAACCCAAATTGAAACTCGCTCTAGAAAGTGTTCCTAATGACTAACTCCACCCTTTTCTCATCATTCCTTCTCTCTGTATCTTCTTAGAAACACTAGTTAACAGGGAATTTTGGATAATAGGATTACAGATAATAGTGCTCTGTTTCATTGTGTAGAATACAGTCTTCTCCAAGCTAACCAGATTGGTTCATGTCATGTTAGAACCCAGGGAGCTGAGCATTGAAGACTTGGCAGTTTTCTCTATGACTACTTTAAGCAGACCCCTTAGACATCTAAGCAACTCTTTAAGACTCATTTTCAGGGACAGTGCCAACCTGCATTGGTTGAGGGAGTTTCCTATATGAGTTGAATCACAGGAAAAGTCCCTATCCCAAAACCCTATCCCTCTGCCCTTTGGGGCCAAGAAGATTAAACCTAATTTCTTTCACAGGGCAGACCTCAAATTCTTGAAGTCAGCTATCATCTTTATACTAAGCCTTCCTTTTCTAAGATAAACAGACTAAACTTTAACAGATCTTCATGTAGGCCACCTGAAGTCTGGGGATCCTTAGCCCAATACCTGCTCCTACAGACACATCATAAGTACCAGAACAATCTCTGTCTCTGCATTCTAGGGGCATCCAGGTAGAGTCCAGGTGATTCTGTAATGCCATTAGCTCAAGTCCTTGCTCGTGTGCTTCTCCCCAAGATTACTGAATGACAGCCATTTGAGACAAACACTTTTAAGTAGCTTTTAGGAGGGGGTATTCACTGAGATAGTATAAAAATAACAGTTGGTTTAAAGCAGCCCCCCAAATATCTGTGACACACATTCCCACAAGCACAAAGAGTACAGGGGTAAATGGGTCCAAACCAAGCTCCTGGCTGGTGTCAGTCCTTTCCCTCCATTTGTGGGATGCCTGAGAAGTTTTGTAGAGGGATGGTGTCTTTTCCTTACCAGGCTTCTTTCCCAGCTGTGAAATCTTCTTCCAGTTTGTCCTTGGCTCCCAATGTAGATACTGCTATCCATTGGTGTTAAGAGACTGATAGGAAGATGAGAAGTCCAGTATCCTCTGGGTCCTTTGAAGAAGGTCTTCCTGTGGCCAAAATAGGGGGGAGGGAAGCAAAGCTATACTGAGGCTGAAGTCAAGGACCCTCCTCCCCCTACTCCTCAGTGGTTCCTCCTTAGGGGTTGTAATGGAACACCGCGCTTGCACTAACCTTGTGAATAATTCTAATTCTAAAACTAGCTTGCATAACTTGCTTCAACCTTTTGAATAATCCAGATCTAGATCATCTCCTAGGGCAGGATTACATTTCCTTGGCCTTTGGTTATTGTTGTTTAGTCATTTTCAGTCACATCCAAGTCTTTGTGATCCCCATTGGGGGTTTTCTTTGCAAAGATACTGGAACGGTTTGCCGTTTCCTTCTCTAGCTCATTTTTACAGGTAAAGAAACTGAGGCAAATGGGGTTAAGTGACTTGTTCTAGTGCACACATCTAAGTAAGTGCCTGAGCCTAGATTTGAACTCAAGAAGATGAGTTGTTCTGCCTTCAGCCCTGGAACTCTATCCACTGTGCCACCTAGCTGCCTTTAACCTCTCTGAACGCAAGTTCTATGTAAAGTCAATCCAGTTCCAAGAACTTTTCCAAGGACTTTTCATATTCAGTCTAAAGCCTATGACTGAAAGTGATTGATCAAGTATCTCATCAATTACCTTAAGTCAGGTGGTGTGACTTTATTGAGTAAATCCATGAACTTCATCCTTATATTCATATGGTATGGTCTTGAGGTTTTTCACTGTCATGGAGGCCTTCTTGTGTTCATTCTCGAGGTTCTGATGTGCTTCTTAAAGCATGGCACCCAGATCTGAATACCCTGCTTCCTGTCAGTGGCCTGACCAGGGTAGGATGCATCAGGACTATCACCTCTAATCCAGACACACCGTACCTCTCATAACACAGCCCAAGATTCAATTAGCTTTGTTGCTAATGTTGCTCAGGGGAGAATCCACTTCTGAAAGACAGTAATTCTTCCCAAAGCATCATCTCCAGGCCCCTGTGGTTTCCTGAGTCTTATCTTTTTGACTTTCATGACTCTTCCTTTCCTTTTCTCTATCCTCTCTTCTGCTCAGCCCCTGGCCATCAGTCCAGTCCTAGTGACTTTTTGTTTGATTTGTTCTTCTCTTTGATTATGTTAGGCAATTACCTCCCCAAATTGGGGAGATTTTGCCTTCTTTCCAATTAGCTCTAGTGATTAGAATTTGGTTTCCATTATCCTGCAAGTTTCTCCTGACAGGCATCGGGCCTGGGTGGACGCCTCTTCTTTTTCGACTTTCTTCTTGCTAAGGGCCTTATTTTCTTCATTTCTGTTTCCAACAAATCCATTAATGGCTAAACTCTTAATAACCCTCCCTCTGTCTACTAACTTCATGTCCACATTCCCTATTCCATTGTTCCTGCCCCTGCCTCACAGCAGAATACTGGCCAAATTCTAAACTTCTTCCCTGTTCCTCCTAAACAATCTTTACCATCCTACTGAGTCTTTGACCTTCAGCTCTCAGCTCTTTCCTGGTTCTGGTGACTAGACTAAACTCTAATCTGTCAATTAGCCTTACTTGAAACTTTGAGAGCTTATGAGTTGACCCTTTCTCAAGGTCTCCCTTTCCCCCGGGGAAATCCTTCACAATTTCCCCCACCTGTTTCTCTAGTTCCCATAGGTCTTTCAACTCAGCAAAGAAGAGGCAAGATGAATTTGCATGGACCTTCCCTCATGTCATCTCCATTTATTTCTTCAGTAGTGATTCCCTTTTCTCTTATTTCCAGCATTTTCTTGGACCTTCTGATAGGGATTAAAAAAATCCCCGGTAAATCAAAATTGAAACAGTCCTGAAAACCTACTAATTGTACATTAGTAATAAAAGGTATAGGTTGGGTAGGGTAGCGAATCACTAGACAATGAAAGGGCAGCTGGGTGGCACCGTAGTGTATAGAGTGCCAGGCTTGGAGTCAGGAAGACTCATCTCCATGAATTCAAATCTGACCTCAGATACTTCCTAGCTGTATGACCCTGGGCAAGTCACTTAACCTTGTTTATCTCGGTTTCCTTATCTGTAAAATGAGCTGGAGAAGAATATGGCAAACCATTTCAATATCTTTGCCAAGAAAACCTCAAATGGGGTCACAAAGAATTAGACATGATTGAAACAACAGAACAACATCCAAAAACAATAATAGGTTTCCCAGTCAGGTTGCAAGCTCTGTGAGGATGTTTATCCCATTGGATGAGTACTCTCAGAACACAGGGTCTGAGTGTCCTTCCAAAATTGAGAATTCCTTAAGAGCTTAAGACTGTATCTTCCCCAGAAGACTGGGAGTTTCCAGAGGGCAGGCAGGTCTGTCTTTGCCTTCAGACTATGGGCAAGGACTGAGTCTTTCCCAGGAGATGAGTAGCCCTTTGTACCATTCCTTAGATCCTTCTCAGGGCTACCCAGTGGATGTTATTGCTTATAGGTTTCTCCACCGCCTGTCTTTGACCCATCCATTAGATTCCCCCTGGATCAGTTTCCAATTTCAGATATTCACTTTCTAAGCACTTTCCTTTCCAGAAATCAGAGGGGAAGCCCCCACATTCTGTCCCCAGGAAAAAATAAATCTTGAAGCATAACCCACACAGGGGGCTATCAGTGCGGCAGAAAGCCCATGGGGATCCAGGTTCCCTGCTGGGCACCGCCCAATCTCTACTACGCCAGAGAAGGGAAGGAGGGATGCTTTCTGTGACTGGCAGGAATAGGCTGAAAGGCTTACTATACACTCATCTCTGCACCTGGAGTCCAGAGAGAAAAACAGAGATGTGGTGGGAGGGAAGAGAAAGGGAAACTGGTGCTCACAGACTTATGAGTGCCTGCAGGGTCTTAGGATAGTCTCTAATCTCTTTTTAATGAGCTCTTTTCCTTGCCTGTTTGCCCCTGGGGGGTTTCCAACCCACTGAGGAATCTTACAAACTAAGATCTAAATAGAAGTTTGTTCAGTATTGATATTCATAGAACTTATCTGCATTTTCCCTTTCTCCATCTGACCACTTTCATGGAGGAAACTGAGTCCTAGTGTGGGGTAGGGAGGAGGTGGAACTCATCTATAAGTCCTCCTATAGGGAGATGGCTTCATCAAGTCCAACCCCTGATTTCAGGGAAGATTAAGCACAAGTTATTCTGCCTCCTCTTATGGTAGTCTCCTAGCCATCCATCCCATCGGGAAGCTCTTTGTATCTGACCTAAATCTCTCATACTTTAGGAGTTTTTATTTTTGTTGTTTCATTGTCCCAGTCTCAGAAAAGTTGGGGAACTCATCAGGTTCTTCCATCATATTCTTCCTTCTGCATTTTTTTTTATCAAGAGAATTCTCCTCCCAACAAAAGTCCCATTCTCCAGCTCCTTTTCTTCATCTTCATCTCTCATTCAAGTCGTTTGGGAAGAATATACTGTGTTTGTGAATCAGTTCTCATATCTAGTTATGTGTGACCTTCTGGGTCTCAGTGTCCTCTTCTACGGATGCAGTCTGGCATAAAAGAAAGAATGCTGAATTTGGAGTCAGAGAACTTGGATTCAAATCCTGCCTTGATGGCTACTAACTATCAGACCTTTGGCAAGTTAGTTAGCTCTGGACCTCAGTTTCTTCATCTGTATAGTAAGGAAGTTGGACTAGAGCAGTCGTCAAATTCATATAGCTATAGGAACATTAACCCATATATAACACATTTTGACTGTGAAAACCACATGTTAACATTATCTATGTTCTATTGTATGTTTATTTGTTTTGTTACACATTTTCAATTACATTTAAATATGGTTCCAAAGTCTTACAGGGTTGTGACTGTGTTTAACAACTCTGAATTAAATGGCCTCTAAGGTCACTTCCAGCCCTAATTCTATAAATCACTTCATCATTTTGGATGCCCTTTTGTGTGAACTCCCTAGTCTGTTATTGCACTTTCAAAAGCATGGCATCCAGAACTAAATAGACTACTCCTTGTCAGCAGCCTGAATAGGGTAGGGTACACTGGGACCATCACCTTTATTCTGGACTCATTCTGCCATAGATTTTCAATTAGCTCTCTTGGCTTCTATGTTCATAGATGTGGGAGAGAAGGCTTTGTTTCTCTTATTTAGCTACATTCTCTTTTGGTGGTCTCAGCAGTTCCTATGAATTCATCTTCTCTATGTAGATAACTCCCAGATCTATTATCTGCACCTCTCACTTTTCTCCTGCGCACCAGTCTGGCAGCTCCAGCTTGTGAATCTTCACCTGGAGATGACTGTGTCTACGTCTACGTCTACATCTATGTCTACGTCTATGTCTACATCTATGTCTACGTCTATGTCTATGTCTATGACCATGTTTATGTCTACATCTATGTCTATGTCTATATCCATATCCATATCTATATTTATGCCCATATTTCAATGTCAGTAGCCATATCTATATTTATATATACACATACATATCTATATGCACCTGGAGACATATATGTATGTATACATAAATGTACACATAGAATATAACTTGCTTTGTACATATTTGTTTGCATATTATCTTCCTTATTAGATTGTGATCTCTTTGAAGGGAGACACTATCTTTTGCTTCTTTTTGTGTCCCCAGTGCTTAGTACAGTGCCTAGAATATAATAGGTGCTTAATAAATGTTTATAGATTGAATGATGGGACATTTTCAACTTAATTTCTCCCAGAAAACACATTTTCTCTCCCTCTAAACCGACACATCCTCAAACTTGCCCATTTCTGTCAAGGGCACCATCATACCTCCAGTCAGTCAGGTTTGAAACCTAGGAGTCATTCTTGGGGCTTCTACTCATTCTCCATGTCTAAGCAGTTCCCAAATTTTTCCAATTCTACCTCTCAAACATTCATCAAACGGGTCGCCTCTTCTGCAGTCATCACCCTACCATCTTGGATCAGACCCTTGCCATCTCTCACCTGAACAGTGGCAGTCTGCCTTCCTGTTTCTAGGCTCTGCCATTTACTCTCCATATAGTTGTACCAAATAGATGTTCTCAAAGTCTCAGCCTCATCACATCACTCCTCTCCTCAGGAAGTTTCAGCATCTTTCTATTGCCACTAGGATCCTGTGCTGACTCCCAACTTCTCTGGGTTGACATTTATAGCCCTTTAGAGTCAGGCTTTAGCCTGTCTCTCCCAGCTGGTTATCCTTTAGTCCCCCCACACATACACTATGTTCCAGACAAACTGGCCTAGTTTCTGTTCCCCATACATGACTTTCTATCGCTTATCTCCCTTCCTCCTGGCCTTTGTACAAGCTGTCTCACATGCCTGGAATGTGCTCCTTCCTTACCTCCACCTTTTAGAATCTCTATTTCTCCAATTCCAATCAAAGATGACTCAAATGCCAAGTCCTACCACTAGTGTCCTTGATTCCCCCAATTATTGGTGCCCCCTTATTATTTTACATTTTTTGGTAAATATCTAAATATTTATCTGATAACATATTGTATTTTTTCCAGTGGAATATAATCTTGTCAGCAGAGGTGATTTGTCTTTGTATTTCCAGCACCTTGAATACTACCTGACACACAGTAGGTACTTATTGTTGGTGTCATAGTATATGAAATTCTTAAGCTGGAGTCTGGGCACATTTAAAAAAAACGTGTTGACAACTGTTTCATTTTGCTTGGTTTCCTTTGCAATTCTATGTATCGTATTTTTATCCATTTAATAACGCTCTTGTGAGAAGGGCTCAATCCGTCTCACCAGAATACCCAACGGGTTTAAGACCCAGAAAAAGTTAAGAAGCGCTGGGGTAGTATAAATGGATTTTAATTTGGTATGTTAAAGTGGACTTAATAATAGCCTTTACCTGAATATGGTTGCTGTTAGGTTTGATCAATACAATGCCTATAAAGTGCTTTGGATAAGACGATTATAAAATTTGTGTTGTTCTTGCAATCAGATGATTTGTCCAAGTCTTTGTTCTTACGTCTCCTGGCTGTGTGACCCAAGGTGAGACACACAGCCTCTTTTTGCCTCAATTTCTTCAGCTGTCACATCATCAATCAGGCCCTGGTTGGAATAGGCGATCTCTGAGGCATCTTCCAACTCTGGGGTTCTGTGATTCTGTGAAAGGGAGACATTATGCCAGCCATCTCCCAGGGCTGCAAGGATTAAGTTAGATAATGGAAGTGAAAGCCCTTTGAAACTTTCAAGTGTTAAATAAAGACAAGCTATTTTCTCTAAGGTGCTTTCCAGCTGGAACATTCTATGATTCTATGGTGCTAAGACTATTGTTAGGATATCTTTAAACATTTCCTTCCCTACCATGGTGGGACTCAAGGATGAAGGGTGGTCCTTATTTCATAGAGGGAAAAAAAGATAGGGGTATGTTCAATCAATTAACCAATCAATAGGCATTCATTAAGCCTAACTACATGCCAGGCCCTGTGTTTAGTGCTAGGAATTCAAAGAAAGGCAAAAGCACAGTCTATTCTCAAGGGGCTCACATTGTAAAGGAGGAAGACGACATGTAAATAACATGGCACATGCAAGATATATACGGAGGACAGGGAAGATAGTCTCTAAGAAAGGGAAGGCGCTAGCAGCTGGGTCCTCAGCAAATGAATAGGATAGAATCCAGTACTGCTCTCCAGGCATTCCATTCCCACTTATCTTCTGCTTTTCCCACCCACCTGCTGACTGGAGTTCCTTTGCTATTCCTGTTAGTACAACTTGTCTTTCCTAAACCCCTCACCCCATTAATCCATTAAGTGAGAGTGGTTCAATAGTGGGGTCCTTTATAGCAAGGATGCCAGCAGGGTCTAGAATGCTCCAGCTGGGTGAGGAGAAAAGGCTTTTAGAAAGCCAGAGAGATCAGAAAAGCAGGGATAATAGACAATAGGAGATAACTGAGGTCGAAAGCCTAAAAGGAATGACAAAGAGAAAGGACTGAGGAGGGCAGGTTAGGGGAGG
Organism: Pseudocheirus occidentalis; assembly: GCA_028646575.1. Lineage (NCBI taxonomy): Eukaryota > Metazoa > Chordata > Mammalia > Diprotodontia > Pseudocheiridae > Pseudocheirus > Pseudocheirus occidentalis. Next base: position 358,344,788 of record CM053593.1, read on the forward strand.
GGACAGTGGCTCTGTGCTCAATGAGAAAGAAGACCAGAATAGGGAGATTTCTGGGAATTGGAGCCTTAGGACACTTCCACTCCAAGTGTGAGGAATTACCTGGATTTCAGGGCAATCATGAAGAGCCACCTTGATTTCGGTCAAGTCAGGAAGAGCTACCCACCTAGATTTCAGTCTGCCTTCAACTTGAAAGTAGCACCTGGAAAAGTCACTAGAAAGGATTTTATTTTCTCAATGATTAGGGAAGTTAAGAGATGGGACTCTTAGGGTATGATAAAAGGAATGGAAAAAAAGAAATGACATGGGGAAAGATAGCTTAGAGCAGAAGTTCTTAGCTTGAGGTCCAGGGACCCCAAAGAAATTTGTGGATACACAATTTGGAAGATCCATGAACTTAGGAAAATAATATATCTCTCATTCAATATAATTAATTTCCTTTTTAAACCTAGGTATTTTTATTTTAAATATTTAAAAAATGATTCTGAGAAGAGGTTCATAGGTCTTACCATATTGCCAGAGATATCCACGACACAAAAAGGTTAAGAGCTCCTCTTGGAGCAGAGATTGTGAGCTGGTCACCCTGGGAGTGAGAAAGAAAACAACCAACTGTGAAAGTCTTGATGATGGTACTGAGTCAAGGTGAACTGAGGAACCAGTTTGTGTACATATAAATTACCTCCCTGTGTACACTGACAGAGGAAATGCGGCACAGTAGAAAGCATTCTAGGTTGGGAGTACACAGACCAGGATTCAAATTCTGCCACTTATTCTGTGGCCTGCATAGGGGAGGAACAAGGAGGTAAATCATCTAACTTCCCTGGGATTTAGTTTCTTTATCTGCAAAGTAAGGAGGCTGAACAAGACATTGTCTTAGGTCCCTCCCCTATTTAACACTATGATCCTATGGTTTTAGATCTCAAGCAGTCCTCTCCAATGCCATTTTTGCGTGTTCACCAGGCTGACTTTGGTGTTATGCTGAGAACACCAACAAGAAGGCAAATTCTAGCAGCGGAGAGGAAATAAGAAAAGCAGCACCAACAACAGAGTCTGCTTGTGGAGCTGTCCAAGGTTTGCAAGACACTTTTCTCATGATAACCATGGAAGGTAGTTACTACCAGTGGTATCCCTTGTTTATAGGTGAGGAAACTGAAACACAGAGTCATATAGATGGGAATTGTCCGAGATGGGACTGGAACCCTAATCCTTCAGCTTCAAGTTTCATGATCTTTCCATTACAACAAGCAACTTTAACACACCAGCAAGAGTAGAAATTAAGAATATTAATTTATTTAAATTAATTAATTAAATTAGTGAGTTCATTTAATTGATATTAGCAAATGACACTAGCTAGTATTTAGATATTGCTTCAAGGTTTGAAAAAAGCCTTTATAAGTATGATCTCATTCTGTCCTTACAACAACCCACAGTAGTACGTACTATTATTATCCCATTTTACAGAGGAGGAAACTGAAGCATGGAGAGGTTAAGGGTCACACAGCTAGCAAGTGTCTAAGAATGAATTTGAACTCAGGTCTTCCCGACTCCAAGCCCAGCACTCTCTCCACTGTGCCAGTGAGCTGTCATTTCATTTGATCCTCATGACAGCCCTTTATGGTAGGTGATACTATTACCAGCTGAGCCTGAGAAAATGAACTAACTTGGCTTGGTCACAAAGCTAATAAGCATCAGAGACAGGCGTCAAACTCAGGTCTTCTTGATTCTAACTCCAGCACTCTATCCACTGTGCTACCTAGCTCCCCAGGAGTCTGGTCAAGTCTAATTCCTTATGAGCCAGGTTAAGGTAAGGGGAAGAGGCATTCCTCTGGCACTGTAAAGATGTCTCCCCATAAAAGAAGTAAAATATCCCCATTCCATGTTTGAGACTGTTCTGGCATTGATGGTGTCTCCTGAAAGTGATATGAACCTCCTTCTTGTTCTAGGTAACCTCTGACTTATTTACTGTTTAATTAATAGTTAAGGATTAAGGATGACAGTTCAATTCATAGCTAGTTTCAGAGGACCTGAGCTATATGCTTCTATTAGACCTTTTAAAGGGAGAACTTTAGCTAGATTAGACAGGCAGAGGCTCACATAGGAGAAGGGGGACAGACTCCACTTTGGTTTCCTGTAGTGGAAGCCTATGCAGATCCCCTCCAGGGAACCATATGTCTCTAGGAGAAGAAAGAACTACATTGGCTGCACAGATGGTAGGGACTGAAGGCAGTGGGCAGAAACCATAGAATTTCTGGACCAAGCTAGGAGTTTGATGTAATTTGAACAGAGGCAGTGGAGCAATGGTGGCAGATCCAGGGAAGCAGACAGAGCCTTCTGGGTATAGAGGAGGAGATCAAAGGCCAAGACATCCAGAGTCATGGATCTGCCAGAGACGCAGCCATGGTGTGGAGGAACACACCAAGATGAGACTTTCACTGATATTGAGTTATGTGGACTGTGCAGGTCCAGGGGAAGAGATATTTTCTGTTTCTTTTTTGGGGATGAGGTTAAATAAAGCCTGTTATGTACAATGTATTATTAGCCTGAAAGCTCATATCAATTAAATCAACCAATTCCCAAATGTAGCCAAAGATTCAAAGAACATTTTGCATAAGACTGTCCCAATTGTGTAGTGCCTGGAACATTGTTAGGGCTTAATACATGTTTATTGACTTGTTGACTAATTGGTGAAAAGAATGATATATTATGGATGGACTTGGTGGAAGAACATTAGAGAATCATTCCTCCTTCCTTCTTGGAGGAAGATCTTTGCGTTATGTGTCCAGATTTTCTTTGGGAAAGGATAGAAAATGCAGATAGAGAAAGCACTTTGGAAAGTGGTAGATATGATGAGGAGTTACATTATGAAGCACTTACTATGTACTAGGCACTGTGCTGTGTTCTGGGGGTACGAGTAAAAGAATGGATTAATCTTGATTCTCAAGGTCCTTGCATGGGAGCTAGAGACCTTCTTTCCTTCCTTTCTCTTTCCCTCCCTCCTTCCTTCTTTTCTCCTTCCCTCCCTCCCTCCCTTCTTCCTTCCTTCCTTCCTTCCTTCTTTTCTTCCTTCCTTCCTTTCTTCCTTCCTTCCTTCCTTCTTTTCTTCTTCCTTCCTTCCTTCCTTCCTTCCTTCCTTCCTTCCTTCCTTCCTTCCTTCCTCGCTCTCCCTTTCTCTTTCTTTCTTTCGCTAAATTAGACAGGCAGAGGCTCACATAGGAGAAGGAGGACAGACTCCACTTTGGCTTCTTTCTTTCTTTCTTTCTTTCTTTCTTTCTTTCTTTCTTTCTTTCTTTCTTTCTTTCTTTCTTTCTTTCTTTCTTTCTTTCTTTCTTTCTTTTCTTTTCTTTCTTTCTCTCTCTCTCTCTCTCTCTCTCTCTCTCTCTCTCTCTCTTTCTCTTTCTTTCTTTCAGACAGTGACATGAAGTTGCATTCTGATGCTTCCAAGTAGAAACCCTGGGTATGTATACAAACCTAAAAAGAGTTACTTGTGAGACTCCCGTGATTGAGCTCGGTCTATGCAAATCCAGAAACTTTGCGTTGACTGATTGATTAACTGTGGACTATAAGGCAAGCAAGGAATTCCTTTGCTCCAGATGCTGATGTAGAGGATAGTGGTGGTACTGGTTAGTGTCCTTCCTTCAGGGACAACTCAGGTTGATTTCCTGCTCCCTCTCCTGGAAGCTCTCACTTTTCTATGAGGGTGAAGTAATCCCAATGTCCTACCTTGTCTAATATCCAAGGTGAGAGATGGCCAATTTAAAGGGCACAGTCTATAGAAGAGAAGAAAGCAAGGGAACAAGTATTTAATAAACACTCATTATGTATTAGGTCCTGTTCTAAACAATGGGGATACAAATACAAGCAAAGAGAAAGACAGTCCTCACCCTCAAGGGGCTTACATTCTCATTTGTGTATTGTCTAAAGGCAATACACAAAAAGGAGCTAAAAAGGAGGATGGAGAATTGATGAGAGTACCTGGTATGGGAGCATGATTTTGAAGTCTGGAAGCTAGGAATAGGGGCAGGAGGAGAATAAAAGCCGGCCAAAGCTCCTCAACAAAATGGGAATTCTAGGATGAACTCACCAATGGAAGAAAGAGGTGACCCTTACAGAGGAATCCTCCATGTTAAGAAGATTGTAGGAATAGTTGGATGGTTCTGGCAGAGGAGGCTTCAGGCATTAAAGGAAGTTCTAGGATGAGGCAGCATAGTTTGGAAGTCTAGGAGACAGGAATAGGGCTGAGAGGGGAATGTTTATCCAAGAAAAAACATGGAGCCCTTGGGTGGTGGCAATAGAAAGTTTCTAACTTTCCAGCCACAGTTTTTGTTTGGGGGAACAGTGATGGGGAGATGATAGGTAGGTAGGTAGATAGATAGATAGATAGATAGATAGATAGATAGATAGATAGATAGATATATAGATAGATGGGTAGATAGATATAGACAGACAGAAAGGTAGAATGAACAATTATTATTTGCTATGTGAAATTGCTGGGGACAAGTAGAAGTAAGAAAAATAGTCCCAACCCTCAAAGAGTTTACATTCTAATGGGGGAAAACACACAAAGAGGGGCCAAAAGTAGAGGGGAGGAGAATACCTGCAAAAGGGTAAGGCAGCTGTCAAAGAGGAAAAGATTAAGATTGGAGTATCAAGTGAGGGGTGAAGTGAAACATAGCTAGGGTCCCATGGTACAGTGAATAGAGTGCTAGACCTAGGGTCTGAGAGACCTGAGTTTAGATACTTCCTCACAAACTTACTAGCTTTGTGACCTTGGACAAGTTACTTAACCACTGTGTGCCTCAGTTTCCTCACCTATAAAGTGAGAGAGATTGGACAAGATGGCATAGTATAATGGATAGGGCACTGAAATGAGAATCAGGAAGAGACCAGAACTCAAATCCCATTTTAGTCACTTACTAGTTGTGTGATCCTGGACTAGTCACTGAAATTCTCTGTGCCTTGGCTTCCTCATGTGTAATATGAAGAGGTTGGACTAGATGGCCTCTAAAGTCTGTTTGAACTTTCAATCTGTAATAGTTCGATTCTTTCCAGTTTGAATGTCCTATGATTTGAGGAAAACCAAAATATTTTTTTAAAAAGGTGAGGAGGAAGGAAGAGAAGAACAGAGAGATGGAAGGAGCATGGCATCAAGTGATGAAACTAAATGGGCAAGTAACACAGGTTGGCAGAACCAGTAACTGGCTGCCTGAGATGCTAATTAACTGGTGGGGAAAGGAAGATGGTGCCAGGCTAGCTGATGGGGCAGAAACCTTGGCAGTGGGTTCAAATATAGTCTAGGGGAAGGATAAATGGAGCTCTTAGGTTTCAATGGAAGTAAAAGAATCTTATCTTCCTGCATTCCCTTTCCTGATCCCACCCTTGAGGATAGAGGTCAGTGTTGGACTTCAGCCAGGAAAGCAAAACAAGAGTCCAAAGAATGAGTTGTATCTAGGTGCATCTTTTCCTTTCCATTAACTTACAAGACTTTCTCTCTCTCAGGTGACTTTTCCCATTTGGTCCTAATGTAGGGAGGGGTTGGGGGTTCAGTTATGTGGACTGTGCAGGTCCATTTCTTGCTCTTTTCTTTTCCTGTCTTGGAGAAATGAAAGCACACCAAAGTCTGGTCACTGATTCAACCAAGGTCACTTAGGAGGTGGAAGGCAGGGAGATAAGACAAGAAACCAGCAATTCTGTCTCTTCATCCAGTATCATTCTGATGGATTCCCCATGGCTCGGGGAAGAGCTTGCCAGGGGTAGGGATTGGTCACAGAGAGTACCAGAGCTCATGGACCAGAGTGGTTTTTGAATGAAAGAGATGGTTTTTTTGAAAACCTAAATTTGGGTGACAGTGGAAGGGTAAGAATTTTGCTTCTCAGATGAGGGATTCTCAATAATGCTTCCTCCTCCCCTCCCTTCCCAGGTCATCTTAACTGGCATTACCCTTGGTTCAGGGACCAAGTGTGAAGGCAATGGAAACCAAGAGATAGTAGTGGGAAAGAAAAGTCAAAATTGGGCCATGGTTTTACTCTAAGAATGAAGAGGAGGTGGGATTTGAGTAGGAAGTGCTGGGTGCCAATCCAACTCTTTCTTTCTTCTACTCTGTCCCTGTCAGTATCCACCTGGCTTTTTTATTTCTCCAAATACAACCTGCCTATCCCATAGTGCCCATCTCTTTGCTAGCTGGCAGCCAGGCTCCCCATTTGAACAGTGGGCACTCCCTCTTCCCCTCACACATAAATATCCAATCCTCCAGGTAGGGCAAACATTTCCCTGAGGATTTATTCTATCATCCACTCAGAGAGGAGCCAGAACTGACCCCCCATCCTGAACTTGGGGAGACAAGCAAAGTGAATGCTAGTAGTACAGAATGATGCCGAGTTTTTAGATGAGTTCCTTATGTCAATTGGTTTTCCTTATTTGTTTGTCTTCATTACGAAAGAAGGATCACTAGATTGTGGGGTTGGGAGGGCATATATCTGAAAATGACTGATATAAAGAACAAAAGGCATCAATTGAAAGCAAACATAAATGTTTAGAAAAATGTAGACCCTGTCCGCAAAGATCGTAAAGTGTAATCAGAGGAATTGGGTAGTAAACAGAACCTGTCATGGGTCAGATTCCTTTAAGTGCTTCAGGCTCAGAATTAGAATGAAATGAGCTCCTGGATCAGCCAACATTTGACAAAAACATATTTACTCACCAATAGCAAGGAAAGCACATTCTTTAAGAATACAGAATTGGTTGAGGCAGGCACAACCTTCCTCCTTTCCATGTGGAAATGCTTCTGGTCAGAAGTATGTGCTGGATCTGAGGGGTGACATCTGTTATGTCTGAGGGACACTGAGGCCAGGGACACTGGCCATTTTATGTCCTGGTAACTGTGAAAATTAGGCAATAGCTTAAATTCTAGTACCCTTGCCACAAATTTCTGGAAAGCTTTTGTATCTTTTAAGGGAAAAATAACCTAGCCTAGATGATAGGATAGGTGTTGTTACTAAAGATCTCCAGGGCACATGCAATTGCAGGTACTGGAAGGGAGGCAGCTTTTTGCTTTGGCCAGGACATTCAAAGGTGAGAGGCATTATGGTGTAGTGAAAACTGGACTCAGAGGGCCCAGGGTTCAAATCCAGACTGCTATTTCTATCCATGTGACTCAGGTAAATAGTTTAATTGCACCATGCCTCAATTTACCCATCTTTAAAGTGAAGGGGTTGGACTAACTCATATCCAAGGTCCCTTCTAGCTATAAATTGTAATCTCCAGTGTGATCACAGCCCAGGTAAGATAGGTTCACAAATAAGTATAATATCAAATGTATCTAATGAGAGTCTTGGCTAAGCTGTTACTGGAGAACAGACAGATTGATCATCTAGGGAATAATAAAAAACAATTGTCATGTACTAAAGCTTTTTAAGGCCATGTAAACCATCACACACCCATTATAGAATTTAATCTTTATGAGAACCCTGGGAGATGGATATTATGAGTATTATCATCTCCATATTGTAGATGAAGAAATGGGCTGAGAAACATAATGTGACTTGGCCAGGGTCACACAGCTAGTAAAGTTTCAGATGTAGGATTTGGATTTAGGTATTTCCTGATTTCAAACCCAGGGTTCTTTCCTTGATTGACCCACTGAGGATGTCTGGTAACTCTCTGGACCAATGTGCTAAAAAATGGGAAGGGGAGTTTTAAAAATTGTTTTTTAGGAGCCATCTCAAAATGAATGTTAAAATAGTCTTTACATGTAATTGAAAAATAAAATACTATTTTAAAAAAACATCTCAGATAGAGGAGGGCCAAGGGTTTCCTATGAGAGCACTGACCAGCCAGGTCAGACTTCCCCTTTTAACCTGAAAGCTGAGAACCTGATGGATGACTTCCTGGTAGGTTGCAACTAGCAATTTTGGTTTCTGAGCCAAGTGCTCTCAAATAAACTTTGCAATTCCTAATAGGAAAACACTAAGGATACAGAGTGGATCTATATCACTGGTATAAGGGACTCTCAGGTGGGGAAACTCACTGGGACCCCTGCACTGTGGGTGGAGACCCTAGAGTTGATTAGTCCGAAAATGGTTTTGCTTAATGAATTTCAACAAACTTTGAATGACATTCATTAAATGCTTACTATCTGACAGGCACAGAGTACAAAGAAAGGCTAGACAAATGAAAATAATAACCATCCATCACTCTGTCTTGAAGGAGCTTGCATTCTAATAGGAGAAACAGCATATAAATAGCCAAGTAGTGTATACAAGATACACACAGAGAAATAGCTCAGGAAAAATTGTCTCTGTTGTAGGTATGGTCAGTGTGGTTCCATACTACAGAAGGCAGGGCTGGAGCTCAGAGATGTGAGATGAGCTGGGACTAAAATTTTTGGTGACCCGTATAAAGTGTGGGAAAGGATTTCTTTTAACTCTGAAAGGCAATTTCAGTGGGAAGGCAGAAGGGATGGAACTCCTGAAAAAAGTGGGATTTGAGTGTATTTTAGAAGAATGCCAGGTAAGCTAAGAGTTAGAGGTGAAGAGGCAGAGTATTCTAGTCATGGAATCCAGTACAAATAAAATGTTGAGAAATGAAATGTTATATGTGAAGAAGGACAAGTTGACCATTGAAACTGGATCGTGGAGTGGGTAGAGGGAGGTAAAGTTTAAGAAGAATGGAAGGGTAGGACAGGGTTAGGTTATGAAGAGCTTTAAATACCAAACAAGGGACTTAACATTTTATCCCAGAGGTAAAAGGGAGCCATTGGTATTTATTGAGTAGGTGAGTGGTATGGCTGGATTTACACTTTAGGAAAATCACTGTTGTCAGCTGTGGGGAGGATGGATTAGAGCAGGGAGAGACTTGAGAGAGGGAGACCAATCAGAAGGCTGTTGTAATAGTCCCTCTGGGGGTATGGGATGTGGACATGGAAACAATGACAGAGAGAGGGAGAGAGAGTGAAAGGGGTGGGGGGGGGAGAAAGAGAGAGAGACAGAGAGACAGAGGGAGGAGTCAGAGAGACAGAGATAGAGACAGAGACAGAGACAAAGAAAGAGAGACAGAGAGACAGAGACAGAGAGGAGAGACAGAGAGAGCTTGGATATCATGAGGCTTCTACTGGGAGCTGCTTCCAAGGGTGGGATGAGGATCAGAGAGGAGCTTACCTGATACATTTTGGGGGTGAGGGTGGGGGTAGGGAGGTGGGGGTTTAGTGGGGAAGGAAACACTGCATTTGGTGGCTTCCTTTTTAAAACTAATTATTGTTGTTAACTGAGTGTGAAACTCAGTTGTTTCTATGCTGCTAAAGTGGTGAAAGGGCTGTCAGAATGTAAATCAAACATTTCCCAATTGTCCAATATTTACAATCATTCTTCATCATTTTTCTGCCCTCTAGAGATAGGTGGGTCCCCTGAACAAAGTCCCAGTTACCACATCCTAGTTGTGGCTCTGGGCACTCAGTCCAGTCCCTTGTCTCTCCCTCATCACCGTGTCCTTCACTTTCAGCACAGGGACTTTGGGATTTAACCTGGTTTTAGAGATCCCTGTGAGGTAGTGTTTACCCTTCCCTCTGTCCTGCTTGTTTACTTATGCCAGCCAGGAAGTCATTTCTCTTATCCTTCCAGCCTCCTGCCTGTTGCTGCTTCATGCTTTTCTGTGTCTTCTTCTCTGGCACATGGCTCAGGAGCTCCCTTCTCTGCTGCACTGTTTTCAGATTAGGCCTCTTCACAGATTTTGACCTTCTTTCCTGGTGATTTACAGCGCTGACTTTCAATCAGCCCCTGAATTCCTCTGCCACCTGCAGAAGAGATGCAATACCTTGCCTCACGTCTTGTACTGAGTCAAAGCCATTTCCTTGGCCCAGGGCCATCTTTGAAGGCCACTGGCAGAGTTTGAAATAGATTTGGGTTGGGTGTGTGAAAAAAGAGATCTTCACCTTGAGCTGTAGTTCTTCCTCCCCATAACTGCCTTCCCATCCTGGACACAGAGAATAGAAAATAGTAGTGGAGCCGCTAAATGGGGGACCCACAGATCCAATCAACTCTCAAAAATCTGTTATAAGAAGAGTACTGGGGAGCCCAAGTAATCCAAAACAACCAACTCCCCAATATTTCTGTATGGTTACACAGTAGAAACAATGATAGGTTTAGAGATTATGAATATGTATTTACGCATCTATACATATATGTATACACAGATATATACATACACACACGCGTGCATAAATAAATAAATGAATGAATGAGTGAATGAATGAATGAATGAATGAATAAATAAATAAATACACAGTCATCCAATCTAATCCAAGAGAGGGAAAGTGGCTTGTCCAAGGGCATTTGGTAAACAACAATACCAAGATTTTAACCCAAGTTTTTTGACTTCACATAGTTTTCTTTCCACTTTGAGATGGAGGTTTAATTACTGCTCTGCTACTAATTCACTATGTTATTGGGGGACAAGGTAATGCCCCATACTTTCCTCCTTGGTTGGGAGAGGAAGTCCAGCTAATAGTGTGTGCTCCAAGTTCTAAATCCCACGGTTGCTTTGGAGTGTGTTAAGAAATATTTTCACCAGTGGCACAATCTTTCCATAATGCTTGACTCAGGTTTGTGCCCCCTTCTCAGTGGACTTGGAAACTTGGGTTTGGGGGAGGGGGATCTACGTGAATTGGATTAAATGATCTTTGAGGCCTTTTCTAGCTCTAAATCTATGAAATCTCTTCCCCTAGTCAGGGATGTTGGGTATAAATCTTTGCCCTTTGTAGCATGACATATGTTACTGTCCTCAGGTACACTGACCTCTGACAATAGTGGGGGCCAGAGACTGGGCACTGGGACAGGGCAGTGGACCAGTGGCTTAGGAGGAACTGGCTTTGCTGTAGGTGTGACTGGTGTGGTTATATACCATAGAAAGCAAGGGTAGAACTCAGAGATGGAAGTGAGGTGGAACTAAAAATGTTTGTGACCTACATAAAGTATGGAAAAGGATTTCTTTTAACTCCGAAAGCATTGGTTTAAAATCTCTCCCAGTCTCTGAAGTTGGAGGCTAAATGCAAGTCATTATAGTAAAAGGGGGTCATGGGATATGAGTCATGAAAAGGAGATGACTTAATGGAATGATAGGGCTAGAGTGGGGTACTAAATGTCCAGCGTGGGGAAATAAGTACTAGTAATAAGTCAGGCCCAAGTGCCAGAGATGGGGAGAAGGGTTATAAAATACAGAGATAAGTGGCTATATGATTGAGGGATAGGGGATGCTAAGTGCCAGGGAAGGGTTGGTAGTACCAGGGATGGTGGTGCTAGGGAGGGGATGATGTTAGTGTTAAGGACAGTTAGGACTAAGTGCCAGAGAGAGAAAGGGCTAAAGGCCAAAAATAAGAAGAACTAAATGCCAGTGATGGGGATGGCTAAATGTTGATGGGTAGTCTCAGAGGGATATAAGTGCTGGGGATTGGGGAAAGGCTAAGTTCTGGGAATGAGAACCAAGGAGAAAGAGAGAGAGAGAGAGAGAGAGAGAGAGAGAGAGAGAGAGAGAGAGACAGACAGACAGACAGACAGACAGACAGACAGACAGACAGACACACACACAGACACACAGACAGACACACAGAGAGACACAGAGAGACATAGGGAGAGAGACCAAAAGAGAGAAGGGTTCAAGAATGTCTAGTCTAGGCATGACCAGACCTTTTCATAGCCACTGATCTCTTCCTTCCGTCTAAAGTACAGGGAGGGATTATTGGGAAACTCAGCAACTGCTGAGTGGGGAGAGTGATGAGCTGTCTCCCTCTGAGGACAAATCTCTTTTAATTTTGTTCTTTCAGGGGGGAAGGATGGGGGGGGAGGGCAAGTACGTATCAGACCTGAGAGATTGTTGGAGTGAACGATGGCTGTGCCATATTTGTTAACATCATGTATGTGAGATGGGGGAGGCGGGCTATGGGCTTCTCCCTGAATATCTGTCTTAGGCTCTGACAGCAATGATGAGGGCAGATATTGGGGTGGTGTGCAGTGCAGCAAAGGTGGGTGATATTGGTATTGGGGAGAGGACTGGGGAATGAGAGCAGGGAGGGGCCCCATGCCCCTGTGGGAATTGTGCCTATATATGTCTATAGCTCAGTGGGCTCAGAGACAGGAAGAGAGGAAGGAAGGAAGGAAGGAAGGAAAGAAGAAAGGAAGGAAGGAAAGAAGGAAGGAAGGAAGGAAGGAAGAAAAGAAGGAAAGAAGGAAGGAGGGAAAGAAGGAAGGAAGGAAGGAAAGAAGGAAGGAAGGGAGGGAGGAAGGAAAGAAGGGGGGAGGGAGGGAAGGAAAGGGCAAAAATAAATTTATTAGGCACCTATTATGTACCAGGAACTGTGCCAAGTACCGGAAAAAAACAATCTCCTCTGGTCTGGGAAATGAGGCTTTGTTACAGGAATATCACATATGGCGATGGTTGGTGAGTCAAGTCCAATAGAAAGACTGGAGGCCTGATACTATACTTTTTAAATGCTGAAGGGAATTTCTAGGCTCCCAATCACAAACCTTTTCAAATACCCTAGTCCACGGTGCATTATATTCCAGACTATGTAAGTGGTGAGGACTAAATGGGAGGGGGAGAATGGTCCTCCTAGATGTTCTAGGAGCCTCTGGCCAGGAATAAAACTGTTCCCCTAGCTCCCCTTGACCACAAATGTCTTTTCTCCTCCGTGGCTCATATCTATTCTCAAGGACCAGTTTGAGTAATCAATTCAGAATCTCTGTTCCTACTTTTTCCTTTTTGAGGACTGGACATTTTGTTGGGGGGAGACAATGTGTGTGTTCACCTGTATACATGCTTTATCTATGTATGCATACATATACATGCGCATATGTGTATATATACACAGACACATATATGTATACACACAAGGCAATCTGTTCTATTCACAAAAAAGGAACGATAAGTGTAAATAATCTCAATGCATATAATAGAGTGATTAGGACAGAATTCAGTAAGTTAAAACTACTGTTCAAATCTGTGGAGAGGTTCAAATGTTGAGAGGTTAATGTTTACGCTCATCACGTAAGATGTGTGTTGTATAAGTAGAACACAAAGTATAGTGTGATGGACCAAAGGAGAGATCCTGATGATGGATAATTTGAGGAGAAGAAGGAAGATCAGGGGAGACTTCCTGGAGAAGTTGGCACCTGGACTGGGCCTTGAAGCAAGAGAAGGAATCAGAAAGTTCTAGTGAAGAGAGGCATTCCAGACAGGGAGGCGTTAGCTGTTTGGATGTGAAAGGTACCAGGTCAAATTTAGGGGAACTGCTTCACCTTGTCTATGTGAAGTATATGAATAAGGATAAGGTAAAATTAAGTCTGAATAAATAGTATAGAACCAGATTCTGGAGGACCCTAAGTTCAAGGTAGAGGAGTCTGGGTGTTATCCTGGACAATAGCGAGTCACTGAAAGTTTTAGGGTAGCTAAGTGCTGCAGTGGACAGAACCCCAGGCCTGGAGTCAGGAAAACCTCAGTTCAAATCCAACTTCAGACATTTTCTAGCTGTGTGTCCCTGGGAAAGTCACTTAACCCTGTTTGTCGCAGTTTTCTCATCTGTAAAATGAACTGGAGAACGAAACAGCAGAACCACTCCAGTACCGTTGTCAAGAAAACCCCAAATGGGGTCACAAAGACATGGCTGAAACAACTGAATGATAATGTAAGTCTTATCCAGAATGGTTAGAAAGTGGAGGGTAAATGTCAACTTGGCACTGCAATTGAAAAACATTGGGTTTACAGTGAGAACCCTTCTGTAGAATCAAGCCCCAGTTTACTTCTTAGCTCATTATCTCTGTGTCCTTGGCCAAGCTGTACCCCTCTTCTGATCCTCTGTTTCCCCCTCTGTTAAATGAGCAGAAGGAACTATATGATCTTCAAAGTCCCTTATAGCTTTAAATCTTCTGATTCTATGAATGTGGATTAATGTCTGCCTGAGCCCACCAGCCTTAGGAGGATAAGTCTGCTAAACAACAGATGCTTATGGTCTTACCGTAGCAAAGCTAAATGAATTTTGGATTATTTTCTATTGGGGAGTGGTAAGAGGGAAGAGGACAGACTTGCCGTTGCCTTGGAGGGATGGTAAAGGACTTGGCAAGAGCTGCCACCTGAGTCATTCCACCTGAGATTTCAGACTTCAAGCCTGTGCAGACATCCATCCCTGTATTGATTTGGGGAAATCTCTGGCATTGGGGGTTAGAGAGACCTAGGAGGAGACTTGCTCTCCTGATCTCAGTTTCATTTTCTGTAAATGAAGAGGTCTAGAAGGATGATCTCCAAGGTTCTTTCCAGCACTGACACTGTGGGCCTTTGATCTTGCTTTGTTCTCTAGCTTAGGTGATGAGGCTGGATGAATCTCTTCCATTCAGTCACTTTGTGTATTCTAGGAATGTACCATTCCATCCAGATTTTGCCCCTTGCTCACAAAGGCCATAACTCTTGTTGGTGAGGGGGACAAGGACAAGGTTGGGGACAGGAGGTGGGCTGGGTGGGAAGGGGAACAGTGATGGATGGCTCTGGGGACAGGGATTCTATCACAGCTCGCTCCTTTCACCAGAACATCAATCTCCTTTGAGGTCATCCTGGAGCTTGCCTAGCCCAGGGAAAGGGAGAGAGCCCTGAACAGGGAGAGGAAACAGCATCTTTGCCCTCTGTCCTGCTCCGTATAATTATACATGATGATTGATGGGATTGGCTTAGTTGTTGAGGCCTAACATTAGTCCTTGGACTCATAATCCCTGCGAAACACAGGTTTGATGAATGTACAGAGTGTCTCTAATAGTGTTTCCTCAAATCTGGATGTCTCTTTTTGTATCCTCAGTGCTTATCACAGTGCTTGACACATAGTAGGCACTTAAAAATGTTTATTGATTGATTGGCAGGAGGTCTTCTTTCTAGAATTAAAGTGTTCTGGAGGGACTGGAGTGGGTGCAGACATTCTGTAACTGGTCAGCTAACCACATGGCGAAGAGGAGGCTCTAAAAAATATCCAGCTTCAGCCTCTTTCTCTCCATCTCTGGATTTTGCGGGGAGCTCAGTTACTGGTGAAGGGAACAGAGTCTACATTTTTAGTTCAAAGGGTCCAGAGGTCTCCTTGACATTCTATCATTCCACATTTTCAGCTTGCAGCTGTCAACGTCCCTGAGGCATGAAGGGAGTGGTGCCTCTCTCAGTATCTTAGCATTCCAGAGTCTGGGTTTGTAGCCAATGTAGCATCACTGCCTTGAGAGGAAAGGTGTGACCCTCAGGAGTGATTTTGAGGGACCCACCCCCTTGTTCAGCAGTAGCCAAGACAAAGATTCATCTGGAAGAGATACTACCTTTGGATACTAACTTGAAGAGGTGGATACTATGAAGGAAGTGGGCTCAGTTCAACCTACACTCCCAAGAGATGGTGTGGAGGAGAGTAAGCCCCTGAAGTATGGGAGGAAATTAATACTTTGTTCTTGCTGTATCTTTGAAGTAAAAAAGCTCTTTGTAAAAGCTACCAGATGTTAAATGATTAGATAGAACATTTAGTTATCTTAATAGAATCAACTATTTAGTTAGATTAATAGAACCCTTAGTTACAGGTCCTTAACAAATGGATGGTTAGAGTGAGATCTACCATGGGCAGTGAGGTGCAAGGTGCACAGTAGAGAGAGCACTAGGCCTCGAGTCAGGAAGACAGTTACATGCTGTGTGACCCTGGACAAGTTATTTAACCCATTTGCCTCAGTTTTCTCAGTTGTAAAATGGGGATAATAATAGCACCCCCTTTCTAGGGTGGTTTTTTGCACCAAAAAAGAAGATAATTATAAAGCTCTCAGCACAGTGACTATATAAATGCTAGTTGGCATTATAAATAATATTATACATGATATTTATTACATATTTTATGTTTATGTAATTCATATCTTATCATTAGCTATTACATATATATATAGCACTTTGTGAACCATAAAGGATTCTGTAAATGCTAGCTGTTCATTAAACCCTTCTTGGTCACTGACTACCCAACGGGAAGCATTGAGTCTCCAGACCTTTCTGGTTCTTAAGCCCACTTGGCTCCTGAGGTTCAGGAATTTGCTGTACACAATACCAAATAGCCTCTTCTAGCTTCTTCCATTGCCACCACCATAACTGAAGACTCAGATCTCAAGTTTCCTTCCTTTTCTCCTTCTGCCTCACCATCTCCATATGCACCAGACCATAAGACTGCACTGTCTGGTACAGTAGACAGGGAGCTGGCCTCGGGTCCAACTTCCTGCCTCTGCCATATACTGGCTGTGTGGCCCTGGACAAATCACTTAACTCTCAGTGCCCCTTGGTAACTCTGTAAGACTAGAAATTGCATGCCAATGTTGACCTGCCATCATAAAGGATGTTTCTTTGTTGGGAGTTCTTTAGACTAGTGAAATAATGGGTCTAGTAGGAAAACAAAACAAAATCCTACAAAGACAAATAAGACAGGAAAACTCAGAAATAATTGACTAGAATAAGATGATAAGTGTCTAGAAGGGAAGATTATCTAGTCCTCAACTGTTTGGTGCCTGAATTTTCCAAATTCCTCTTCAAAGTTTTCCAGGCTGGGGAACACTTTTCAGTTTAGGAAACTCATATGCAAGAATCTGGTTTCCTTATTATCCCAGAAGAGAAAGACTTTTCCTCTGGCATAGACACCCTTCTTCCACACCCCTATTCCTCTTGCCCACACTCTGATTTGAGATTCAGTGGCACCAGAATCCTAACTAACAATTTTGGTGTCTGGAAAAAGTAACAAGAAATAGATCCTCAAATTAACTGTGGGAAGAGCTAGACCTTGCCCCCCGCCCCCCAAGCGTCCCTGCCCCAGCTACTGCTGGGGAGGCATCCACCTGCTGAGGGTAGCAGGGTTGGGCTAGGCTGGGAGGAGCTCCTCTGGTATGTTGCTGCCTGGGAGGCATCCATTTCTTAATTTACAAATTATTTTTGTTATCTTGTTTCTGTGCAGCTGAAGTGGGGAAAGTGCTGTAAAATAATGCAAATGTAAAAAGGCTTTTAAAAATTGCACAGTCTTTTAAAATCATTATTGAAAAGTTTTTCATTCTCTAATTTTAAGATCCCATGGGCATAGCCTTAATAGCCCCCACCCTGGTTATGGCTCAGCATGGAATTTCTAGGTTGAACAGATTCTCTCTTTTAACCAGTTAGGGCATGTGTACAGCAGATTTGGGATGTTCCATTTGCATTCTTACCTAATTCCTAATTAACTGCCCCTCCCTTGCCAAAGGAATAACAAGGAAAAAAAATTAATAATAGGTGGAGAGCGTTTTCATCACCTTGAAAAATAGAATAAAATCTCCCCTCTTTAAGTACATAGAAATGAATTCTTCCCCTTGGAAAAATCAAGTTCTTCAGGGCATTCCTTCTAAACCACTGGAGAATAGCCCCATTGCCCTGGAAAGGTGGGAAGGCTCTTTTGACTTCCAAAGTTCACATAATGCATCTTTCTCTTCAATTTTATTGGATAAGAAAGCACCCAAGCTCTTGCACATGTCCTGTGGAGGGATAAGATCTTCCCTGTTTCCTGCCTTAAAGATGGAGGAGGGAAAGTTTCCTATACCCAGAAGGACCTGAGCCAGCAGCATTGATGTCTTAACGTGCCCCCCGCAGGATTATAGAATTACCCCTTGTAGGTCGTTCTAACTGGGAAAGGGTTAGAAGAGCTGTAGCTTTCAGATAGACTCAGGAGAGCTATTGGTCACCTTTTCTCCTACTATATACCAGTCTGTTCTTTCTTCTTTTTTGGGGGGGTAGGGTGGAGTGGGACTTAGAAACACAGAAAAGAAGCAAACTGGTCAGGGATGCTAAAAGTCATCAATTTGTCTGTTTGCTTTTTTAAAAAACTCATACAAGGGAAGGAGCTTAATTTAAGACACCAATCTGTATGAGGTGGGGAGCAAGAGACAGAGAGGGGAGCAGGCGACAGGGGGCAAGACTGTCAGATGACTGTCACTAGAGAGATAAGTGTGGTGGAAGTAATCAGGGGAACCCTATTGGTCTGCGAGACTAAATACAGCACATAGATTGTCTGAAATAGATTAAGTATGGGGTCCACTGGAATGTAGAGCCTTACATCTTTACACTTGGTTTGATACCTCATTATCTACACCTTACTTTCTGTGATTCTATCCTAGGCTTCCTGAGCTGGGGGCTTGGTCAGAGATTAAGTCCTCTGCACTGGAAATCTGAAAGGGCAAAATGTTACCTGGGAAAGACCAGGGTATAGGCTCAGCTCTGTGAAGTGCCCCAGTTTGGCAGTTGAGGCAGCTCCTCTTCACAAAGATACCCCCCCTTACATAAAGATACAACCAGATCTCCATAGAGGTAGTACATATATGTCCATGACCCAGATCCTTCCTCCTGTCCCTGTACTCAGGATTATTCTGGGCTCTTCTCATTTCTTCCAGTTCAGTTCAAGAACACCTGGGTCATCCACTGCATCAGGGATGAGGAAGTGGAAGCAGTATTTTGAAGGGAAGGCTGAAGTCTAGCTCAGGAACATGTGATTGGTTTCCCTTCTCTGATGTCATAGGCAGGAATTTGCTATTTACTGAGGTTGAATGGGGGAATGGAAAGTTCTAGTTTGATATGGGGGGTTTTAGGAAAGGGGAAGGAGAAAAGAAGAGAATTTATCTGGACAAGAGGCAGTTTGTTACAATGAAGGCAAGGTCCGTGTCTTGGTAGGTCTTTGCAAATGTCAACCAGACCAGACCAGCCTCTAACCTGTGGATGGCCAGAACAGAACAGTACAGGCTAGAGATAGGAGAGTCAGGAATTGAATAGAAGTTAGTGAGGGAAAAGGCGTGTAAGCAAGGAGGGGATCTGGACACAATGCACTGGGGCTCCACCCCTAGTGGGAGTATCTACTTTAGTGTGACCAAATCTTCATACTTACATCAATGGCTGCGCAGTGAGCTGTAGCCCTGAGAATGGGAGGTAACAGCAACAATGAGACAAGTCTGATTCATAGCAGAGCTTCATCACTAGAAAATGGATACAGCAGGTGCTTCTGCTCAGAGACCACCTGGTCAAAGCAATGCAATAAGTATATGATTTTACCAGACGATGAGATCATCCAGAGAGTGATCCCAAAGGATTGTTGTTATGCCACACTCAGGGCACAACTTGTTTTCTGGGCCTTAGATCTGGAAAACGAGGTGTCTCCTAGTATCTTGACACAGAGAATCTTGTTAAAATCATGTACAGCTGTTCAGTTTACAAAGTGCTTTCCTTCATGGCAACTTTGTGAGGGGGATAGACATGCTTTATCATCCCTGAAGCATCCTTCTTGCCTCTTGGCAGGAGTTGATGAGAGCTGCAGAGTGAAACATACAGCTTCAGGTATGGATAATGTGTGGTTCAGTTTCAATGGCCTCATTGGCTACAAGGGAGGGCTTCTGTTTGGGAAGTCCGAGTTCTTCCTTGACTACAGGCTTCCATCTGGACTAGCTACCAGAGATGATCAGTTTAGGTTTTTAAGGGTTGTCAAGTCTTGGCCAGTGACCCAGATCCTCTACTAATTTAATAAAGGAAAACCCCTTTTATATTTCAGATAGGGTATAGACATATCACTTGCCATTTAGTTCCCTGAAAGAGAATCACTTTAGGCTTGTAAAAGGATATGGAATTCTCAGCTATATCTTTACATTTAAATGCCTCACATACTTATATATACATAACATAAGATATATAACTTCACATACTTAATGCACATAACATACATAACTTTACATACACAACATACATAACTTAACACACTTTGCAAACTTAACACCTTGGTCTCCATACTTTACTTTCTGTGATTCTATCTGGGGCTTCCTGGGCTAAGAGGTTGGTCAGAGGTCAACTCTTCCACACTAGAAATCTGGAAGAGCCAAGAGTGACACTGAGACTACTCAGCCAAGGATTTTCCAGTGTTTCAAAATCATGGAAACTGACCATGAAAACAAAAACAGTCATGGAACCTTGACTGAACGGTAAAATTTTATTAATGTACATAAGGCAAATAGCAATGAAGTAAAATTTATATCAGCCTAAAGCCAATGATCCATTTTAAAAGGAAGGGTGATGGTAATAACTGAACCCTTGGTATCACCCAAAGGGCAATGATGATATGCATGGTGGGCATCAATGGGATGTAGCCCATTACCAGCAAAGAATTGTGGATAGGAAGCATTTGAAAGGGTATCCTAGAAAAGTGGGATGAAGAAAGAAGGCAAGCTGGTCGTGGAGTGAGTGTCTGGGATGACTTATGGACAGCACAAGTGCCCTCTAATGTTGGGGAGACTCCTGGAGAGGCATTCAAGGACTCCCTTGGAAGGAACTTTGCATCATGAGAAAGGATGAATACACTGAGGTTTGTAACATTGGGGGGAGCACTCACATAGATGTGCTGCTCTTGGATTCACTGAAATACTGCTAAGTTGGTGATAGTATCATAAAGGCAGCAAGCACAGTGTGTAAAGTACTAGATTTCAAACTGAAAGTGACTTGAGAGGTTATCTAGTCAAATTAGCTCATTTAACAGTTGGGGAAACTGAGGTCCATGTGACTTGTCCAAGATCACAAAGATAGCAACATACTAAAGGCAGGATTTGAACCCACATCCTTCCTTTGACTCTAAAGCCGGTGCCCTGTCAATATATTAATAATGGTACAAATCTTAGGGCATTATTGGGGTTAAGGATAGATTTTCTGAGATTTTAATAAAAATTTGGTTTTTCTTATCTTCAGAGACAACCTAACACACTGGATGACAAACTTGCGTTATACTTAGGAAGTTGTGGGTTCTGGTCCTTTCTCTAACATATGCTAACTGTGTTTCTGGGTTAGTGAGAACCTTTCAGCCTCTAAGCAACTTCCTAAAACTATAAGTTACAGAAGACGGTGTCAGTGAAAAGAGTTTGCGTATAGATAAAAGTATAGATTTGTACAGCTAGATGGCTCAATGGATAGATCAAACACTGGACTTGGAGTCAGGAAGACCTGAGTTCAAATCTAGCCTCACTAGCTGTGGTGACCCTGGGCCAGTAACTTAACTTCTGTTTGCCTTAATCCACCGGAAATGGAAATGGCAAACCACTCTGCTATCTTTGCCAAGAAAACCCCATGGATAATATGGTTCATGGGGTCACAAAAAGTTGGACATTACTAAACAACAAATTTTTAAAAAGTTTTTACAAAGAAAAAAATTATAGTAGAAATCATGGGATTGTAACAAAACTCTCTTCTTTCCTTTTTATCTTGGTCCTTTCACTTAGCAAACATTTGTTGAATACCTGTTCTGTGGCAAGGCACTGTCCTGGGTAGTTGGGAATGTGAAAATAGATGGGGGAATCATGACAGAGTATTTGAGTGAAGGTCAAAGGAGGGAGAAAGAGTTATTTTGCTGTTGGACTGTACTACAGACCACCTAGACTGAAAGAGAAAACAGACGAAGAGTTTGTGAAGTATACAAGTCTGGCACAGAACCATCTTACAGTACTGACGGAGTAAGACATGGGGGAAGGAACATCAATTTTCCAAACATCTGCTGGAGCTCTCTCTGTGCTAAAAGTGGAGCAGAAAATAACTTCTTTGTTTGCTTTAGGGATAATTACATGTTTCCAAAGGTGGAAAGACCATCCAGGGGGAAGCTTATTCTAGATTTGCTTCTCACCAGCAAGGAAAATGGTTGCTGGGATGGAGGTGATAGGAACCTTGTGGGGAAGTGACCCCTCTGTCCTTGAGTTTGTGACAGAGAAGGTGAGGAAATTGCAACCTAGTTTCACATGTACTCTAACTTTTTTTGGCGGGGGGGGGGGGGGGGGGGG
>CM053593.1:358366723-358436933 GCA_028646575.1 Pseudocheirus occidentalis
GGAGTATAGAGAAAATGGAAGCAAGGAAAGCAAACAAAAGGTGAATATAAGAGCACTACACAGTCCTGTAAAAATAAAGCAAGGGATGCTAAAGATTAGGATGAGCTGAGGCTGGCAAGGGAAGTTAAGGACAGCACCAAGGGTGGGTTTTGAGTTATATTGGGAGAAAAGGGAGAATCAAGGACCTTTTTCTTGGGGGATAGGATAATAGGATACTGATAATAGGAGAGCTATTCAACTTTGATTTTCTTTCTTTTCTCTCTGGCAAGGAAAGTGACCTTGACACTGGACCTGACCAAACAAAAATTACTTCCAAGGAGTTGATAGCTAAGAAAAGTAAGGAGAGAGTGATGTATCACCAAGCTGCCCTTGACCACCTGGCCAAGATGAACTACTCCTTAGGTTCCCCCCACAACTGGCTGATATGGTTGCTGAGTCACTGTCAATGATATTTGAATGGTTGTGGATAATAGTAATTGTATACTAAAACTGCAAAAGGGCAAATGTCCCAATTTTTTTTATAAGAGAATCAGCAAAATATATGAGGATGGGAATAGAATGAGAAGAGAGAATAGTGTGAGGAAGGAAGAAAAGAGAGGAGAAAAAAAGTGGAAGGGAGTAGAACAGTAGAGAAAGGGGATTATCCTTATATGTAGCTTTTTGTACAAAGTTATCCCTTCCACATTGTGGGGGATAGGGGCACAGTGCCGTCACAATCTGGAAAATCCATTTCAATTTTTTTGGCCCTCCCTTTATACCAGAGAAGAAGTCTGAATTATTATGGTATTGAAAGTTAAAATATATTGATATTATACAATACTTTACAAATATTTTATGCATTTCTGAATCTCTAAACTTTTTCTGTGTCAATTACTGACCTTTATGTATTGTCTCCAGCTTCCATAAAAACTTCCCCAAAATTCACACTTAATTTATTACACTTAACCTGTGATATGTGAAAGTCATTGCTATGTGGAAGGGATAACTGTATACTCATCCTTTCCCACCTTTTATTACTGTTACTTGTGAATTTGTCTCATTTTCTCTACTAAATGGTAACGGGGAGGTACAATTCATTGTCATTAATATTATTAATTCGTTTTTGTTTCTTCCTTGGTGCCTAGCACAGTGTTAGGTACACAGTAGATATTTAAATGTATCTGAAGAATTTAATAGCAGAAGTGGGGAAAGGAGAGATAGAGGAAGAAAAGGAAAAGGAAAATTGGACAGAGATCTTTTTCCAGTCATTTTCTCCCAGGGACACTGAGATAAAGCATGGATAATTGTTTTGATTCTTGGTCCTTTAAAACAAATCAGAACCAGCAAATGATGTCCACCGGTCTCAATGTTTCAACACAAATCCCTGTGCTTAGTATTGCTTTTTTTTTTCTCAAGCCTTCCAGCTCTGATGGGGGAGACCATCACCACATACTAGGCCTTGGTGGGAAACAGGGTTTGTTCTGCTTAGGCGGCTTGGCTGTTTATCACATACTGCAGACCAAATGGATTACCTGGAGGCCACATCTTTTACCCACCACAGCAGAAATATGTATTTTTACCAAGTGCTCCTGACAGCTAAGACATCCATTCTAAACTTGGGGTTGCTGGGAGAACAGAGCTACTTTGCCCCTCTCCGGATATGGGTGTAAAACAAAAGCATAAAACAAATCAGCCCCCTGCTGCCACCTCACATATTCAACACTTTCCTCTTCTGTTTTCCCCTTTCGCTGCCTCTGTTTTACATCTCCACCCACTCCCAGCTTTGAGCTCCCCCTTCCCCTTGGATTCTTTCCTTCCACACCCCTATCCCCATGCCTCATTTGGGAGCTTCTAATGAATCATTCTTTAACTGATACCCCACCCCAGTTTGTTCCCTTTCACCTAGGGTCTTTCCTGGGAACATAGCTTATGGGTAGAAGTCTATAGATATGTATAGAAAAGATTTTCAGCTCCTATGCAAGCACTCAAGCTGACAATATATATCAAATACATCTCAGTCTTTATTTAACTCCATAGAACATGAAAAATACGCAAAAGGCTCACAGAATTAATAAACCCAACTCCTTTATCTGGTGAGTTCCTCTTCTTCCTCCCCCATCCCAGTCTTCAAAAACTACATAGTTCACTATATTTAAAGTCACCTTTAACTCCCTTAGAAAGGAAATACATTTGATGTAACTAGGTAGGTAACTCCCCTATTTTTTGGTTAGCACTCCACCTCCTCTAGAAACTTCTACAGTCATCTAGACTTAGGGTTTACTCCCAAAGGGAATTTTTTTTAAATTTTGGAGTACTTTGATTACTAGAGAGGAATACTCTTTTTCTTAATGAATCTGCGCAGTCCACATAACTCACAGTAAAAACAAGAGGATAAGGACCAATTTTAGTCTTTGATGTTATAGCTCAAGTCCTTGATGCTCCTACAGATCTGAGGCAATGCACACACACACACACCCCCATACATATGTGTGTATGTGTGTGTGTGCATGCACACTTGTTGCTCTTCTCTTTAGGAGTCCGGGTTCAGGGATATGGTATTGGTATTGTTCAAGGAATGCCCCCTTTTCTCTCTAGGAGGCTCTGCCTAGGAATTCCTGCCATCCTATAAATGATCCTCAGCTGTTGCAATCTCTTGGGTTATATGTTTCCCTTCTCTCCCAGGGCTATCCTATTTCCTTCTTTCCCTTCTTTATATATACACTTCCAGAATTCCTTGAATGTTCACACAGATATCATCTCTGATCCTAAAGGTTCTGCCAGTACTTCTTTATGGCTCTCATCTCTGGTACTGAGAGGCTATAGCCTGGGCTCTAGAACAGGAATTCCCAATGCCTTGGATAATGGTAAAGATACATAGTCTTCATCCTTTAGGGACCTAATTCTGCTCCCTGTGACAGGGCTTCTGTCTCTAATTCATTTCTATCCCCCCCACAATATGCTTCACCAGTTTAATCAGTCAATAAATATTTATTAAGTGCTTTCTGTATGCAAATCTAAGTGGGTAGCTAAGTTATACAATGGTCCTGAGACAAATATCCCTAAATACCATGACTAAGACAACTTATGGAGAGGTCAAGGTAACTCTCTACACCCCATAAAGGTGATGTCTATCATTATCTCAAAGAGAATATTCATATTATTCTTGGTTATATTTTCTCCACAAAAGGTGTTTCCTCTACTCATATTAATAATGAAGTTACCCCAATGGTTGCATCTCACACACGTCATCTTACTATATTCATGGATGATACTTTCTTGGAAGATAGTCTTTATTACTGTACTTTGCTCTATGGAATTAACTGCTTTTAAAAAGAGCCAATGAGCTATCTCTACACATGTTTGTATATACATGCATATAGACATAAACATATATGTGCATATATACACACAAATTGTGTACACATATACAGACATATAGTTTGTATTCTTCACCTTGTAGTTAATTGCATAAATGTAAAGATGTGACTGACTCTAGAAAATCATTTGAGAAACCTGTCTGCTTCCTTCTCATGTTTTCCTCAATAATGCCTTGGAAACATGAGGTACATGTACACTGAGAGATTCTCATAAAGATTTTGCAGTTGAGAAAGGAGGCATTTGGATCAATAGTCAGTCACTGATATTCATTCAATATCTTTTGTGTGTGTGTGTGTGCGTGCGTGTGAGATATCATCCATGATTTTTTCTACTTGTTCTGTATCTTCTTCCCTACTTTCAGATATCTTGGAAAATCTATGAAAGTCCTCAAAATTGTATTGCCCCTAGCACAGACTCCCTCTATGTATGTTTGGTCTAGTTTAGATACTCTTCTCATCTTAATTTTCTTTAGGTCTGTAAAGGAGGTACAAAGAAAGGGTTGAGAGGTGTTTCTATTCTTTAATGTTTTAGGTAGTACCCACTGCAACTGGGGCCATCTCCATTCCTCTCTATCTGTATATTGCCACTGGACCCAGATGGCTTTGGAGGATAAAGTGAGACTAGTGACTTCCTCACTTAAATCCAATTCACTTGCAAGTCATAGCATCACTTTCTTGATGGCATGGTCCTCTTTGAAATGAAGGACATATAACAACAAGAGCATTTAGGAAGTGTGAAGAAATTCCTCAATCAACCTTGTTGGAATTATAGATGAGCCACATACCTGGTCATCTTGAGGGAGGAAGAACACAGATCTTGATAGAGACCGCTTTGTATTTAACCCTCCCTTCTCTCTACACCCATGCTGAAGTTTGGAAAAGGCATAAGGGAAAATGTGAAGAGCAATTTCTTCTAAAATCTGAGTTCATTCTATAGCTGACTCTCTTCTTGACTACCATTGATGACTCTCTTGATTATCAGAAATGATTCTACTCTAGCCAGACAGAAATCTTCCTATCTCCATAAACTACCTCTAAAATTGGCAAGCTTTCTTTTTAAAGCCACCAGGGACATGACTGCATCTCCAGACAGCTGATGGCTAGCTAGTTTATAATCTCATTAAATTCAATTAAGGAACTTCTTTATACATCCTAAAAGAACAAAAAAGTGTAATTGTTATTTTTTATAGTGGCAGTTTTGCTTATGATGAATACTGCGAGGAAGATGAATGAGTACCCAATGAAACATTTCTTGAATCTTTGGACTTATGAAGAAATTCTTTGTGTCACTAAGTAAACCTGCAAACCATCCTTTCATTAGTTGTAAATTCCTTATGTTTCTGGCTTTTCCATAGCTAGAATGTCAGTGTTAATATAGGAGCAGAGGATCATATTTAGAGCTGGAAGGATCATAGAAACCATCATGTCCAATCCCTCTTATTTTTCAAATGAGACCAAGTGACTTGCCTAAAATAATTGATTTGGTTCCATAAACATAAAACTTGGGGGAAAAATACTCACCAAAGGTATTTTCCATGGAGGGTGTCTACCATGATGTCCAAGTGGAAAGAGTGCATGTCTTTTAGTACTTTCTGTTTGTGCATAACATTGTGCTAATTATGTCAAGTCCTAACTATAGCACTTTCTAAATGAGATCTATAACTAATTGGCTTTAGTCCTACAGCAGCTTAGAATTCCTCAGCTCAAGTGATCCACCAAACTATTGCCTTTCCAGGAGAAGGAATTACAGGCATGTGCCACTGTTCCTGGCTACAAATCCATCTTTTTAATAACAATATTTTCCTGGTGATGCTATATATCTTTTACTCATAGAATGCCATGATTTCTGAAGAATCAGAATGATATATCACCAATAGACCCACAATGGGAAGGAGAGATGGTGGACATAAACAGGCTGCAGCATGTTACTAATGATGATTTGCATGCAAGAAATAGCATAAAACATTTCATCAAAGAGAAGTATGCCTGAAAAGGAGATGGGAGAGTCATGAAGAAAGAACAAGGGCTAACAGATGGACAGTCCATGTGTTGTCCTGATGCCCATATAATGTTCAAAGACTTAGAGAAAAGCCCCCCAGCACATTGGGTGGACACCCTATGGAGCCCATATGGGAGGAGAGAGATGGATGTTACATGGAGTAAGAAGGCATGACTGGGTCGCCATCTGCACTCACCTCAATGAAATTATAGATCCATACAAGAAGGAAGACTTCCTCCTCCTTGAATCCCATCATTCTCCCTTTCTGTCAATCCATGAAGCTTCCTCTCCTTCAAAACCCATGAATTCTTATGTCAGTGTTTCCTGAGAGCCCATGAGGGACCCATGTTGCAAAGGAGAACAGGAACTCCTTCTGTGCTTATGTGTGTGAGGCCTCTTCTACCCCAGGGAAGCACAGGGGGTCTGCCCATGTTGTTTGTTCTGTTCATTTGACTCATCATCTGGGAATACCTTGAAGCCCCACAACATTCTTGGTATTCACTTTCCTTTAGCACCGTTAGCTCTAACAGCCCAGTGCCCATGGGCTCGAATATCCCTTGGCCTCCCATAGTTACCTCTTGTTTGTTGTTCAGTCATTTTGTTTTGTCCAACTCTTTGTGACCCAGTATTGGGTTTTCTTGGCACAGATACCAGAACGGTTTGCCATTTTCTTCTCCAGTGGATGAAGGCAAACAGAGGTTAAGTGACTTGTCCAGGGTCACACAACTAGATAGGGTCTAAAGCTGGATTTGAACTCAGGTCTTTCTAACCCCAGGCCCAGTGCTCTATCCACTAAAACATCTAGCTCCCTCAATAGCTATCTTTAGGAACCTCTGGCCTTGACATTGTACCCCCTCTGTTCCCATTAGCATGGTGTTTTGTACATAGTGATGATATCTACCATTTTGTATAGTGCTTTAAAGTTTACAAAGCTTTTTACACATGTTAATTCATTTGATCCTCACAAAACACATGGAAAGTTTTGTATTATGATTATCACCCACATTTTCCAGCTGCGGAAACTGTTTTCGGAGTGACTTGCCCAAGGTCACACAACTGGTGAGTGATGGGAAGACATTTTGAACTCAGATCTTCCTTAATGCAAATATAGTGCACAATTCACTGCCCCCGTCCTGTCTCCTGCACCTTGCCCCAGCTGCCTTCACAATGGTGTGTAGTGAAGCTCTGGTGGAAATGAATGTGTGGAAATGTAAAGAAGATGGAGTGATCTGGTTGGAGGTCATAGGAGTGAGGAATAAAGGTGAGGTAGCCCAGCTGCTCCAGCAGCACTCTCTGCAAGTCAGTGGAAAAGGAGAAAAGTTCTTAGCACGTTATTTGAACCAGTTATGGTAAACTTACTGGTGGAATTAGATACTGGCTGCACAAGATGGGCTGAACCTGGATGTCTCGGAATCTGCATGACTGCAGGGAACATCTAGAATTGATGAGACCCCAGACCTTAATTATTTTTCTTGGGCAGTCTAGTGAAGTCTATGGGCCCCTTCTCAGAATAATGCTTTTAAATATATTAATATGTTAAATATACATGCATTTAAATATGTAAAATAAAATACATAATGTTCCAAAGGAAACCAATTATATTGAAAGAGTTATCAAATAACTTTTCAAAAGGAAGTTCACAGACTTCGGATTAAGACCTGCATTTGAGTAATGAATATTAAATGACTTGCCATAGAAAGTCTTTGTAGCATCATTTGAACTTGGGTCTTCCTGACTGCTGTCCAGTTGTACTCTACACACAGGGCCCACTATGTGCGTTTAAGGCACCCCTTAGTGGAGGGGTTGAGGATGGAATTCTTTCCCACTGAACGTTTCCAGGTCTTGGAAAGTACATTAGACGCAACGTTTTCCAAGTTCGACGTTCCACGTCCTCTCTGGACTCCCTCCCCCCGCCCCCAACATCTCCTGCCTCCCAAGAAGGCAGAGCGCCCATCAAAGTCTTCAGGTGTTCCCCAGTGCCCAGGTGCTTAACGAGGCTGTGCCTTCTCGGTTACTGAGGAATTAGCCATGCGTCAGGGAGCCCTAATGAAAAGCCTCTCCGGAGCTGTTGGGGATTAGTGTTCATTTAGGAACCAATCGAGGGTCACATGGGGGATGGAGAGAATGGAAAAAAAGAGTGGAGAGGGCTCATGGGAGGGGGAAGAGGCATCTGCTGACAGTTGGGGTAACCAAGTACTGTAGACAAAGTAAGTCAGGTTGGCAGAGTGGAAAGAGAGTCAGATTAGAGTTATGTGGCCACTCCAGTCCTTGCACTGCTATTTACTGGCCCTTGGGCAAATGACTTCTCTTATCTGGGTCTCAGTTTCCCCCCAAAGTAATAGCAATGCCTAGCATTTGGACAGATACATGTCACAGTGGAGAGAGTGCCAGACTTGGACTCAGATGTGAGTGCAAATTCAGCCTCAGACACGTAGTAGATGTGTGACCCTGGGTAGGTTACCTAGTTCTTTTGCCTCAGTTTCCTCATCTGTAAAAAGAAGGAAATGGCAGAACCACTTCACTATCTTTTCCAAGAAAACCCCAAATGGGTTCATGAAGAGTCCAACAGTCCTGAAACAACTGTACAAGAACGAAAACTATCATTTAGGTAGAGTTTCAAAGTTTGCAAAGCATTTTACAAATATTATCTCACTTGTTTCTCAAAATAAGGCTGGGAAAGAGGCACATAAAGAAGACCGGGATGGCCAGAACAGAGAACTCGAAAAGGAGAATAGGAAGTTGGAGCCTTTAAATGTCAAACTGAGAACTCTGTGCTTGGTCTTTGAAGACAAGGACTAACGATTTCATTTCTGCCTTTGTATTCTCACTGCCTAAGGTATTTCCTGGCCCATAGCAAGTACTTAATAAATGTTTGCTGATCAATTGATTGGTTTGGAAAGGCCAAGTGATTTTCTTTTTTATTTAAAATATTTAAAAAAAATTAACATTCATTCTCTTCATTTCCCCTAGTTTTAAGGAGAAAAACAAAGCTCCCATAAGAGATATACACAGCTAAACAAAACAAGCTCTCCCGTTATCCACATCTAGTGATATCTGTCTCATTTCTACCTTGAGTCTGTCTTTTTCTGTGTCAAAAAGTGGGCAACATTTTTCTTTTTTGTTCCTCTGGAATCCTGGTTGATCGCTGCATTCATCAAAGAACTTAGGTGATGTTTGGAGGTCACAGAGTTGGTAAACAGTAGAGTCAAGGGGTCAGGTTAACTATGTAAGGAGGTGCCTTCTACTAGGGCCAGGAAGGGTTTGTGAGACATAATGGAGACTCTCCACTAATGAACCTTTCAGTGACTTTTACTCTGTCCTTTCCCCCAGCTCCTTCTCAGGGTCCTTCCTGCCCAATGATTCCACAAGGAACTATGTAATTCTGAAGCATCTTGGACACGGACAGCTGCTTTTCTCAGTCCCAACAAGATTCTGCCTGAGATCTTACACCTGGTGTGTCCTATCTGAAAGGAATGGTCAATCCGTCTTCCTCTGGAGTCTACTTTTGCTCAGCCAGGTTAGCTTGGAACTGTTAGGACTGGCAGGCATCTTAGACATAATCTAGCCTAATCCTCTGATTTTAGAGAGAAGTTACAACTCACTAAAGATCTTATTTCCTTTTTACATGGAGTGACAAAATTGGTATGTTGGTATTAGAGACATCTTTCTTGATAAACCAAGGCCCTGGGAACCCTGAAAAAGGGGAATCCCTCTTCCTCACTAAGGATAAAAGTATGTGGAGGAAAATTTGCAGAGTGGTATGTGTGTATGTATTAGGACCGCCTTAAACCAGTCCCTGGACAACCTCTGCTCAGGGTCTTCTAGAAAGAACTCTCGCCATCCTTAGGGAAGAGGGTGGTGGTGGTAATAAAGATGTGCTACCATCTTCAGACAGACTTTTTTTTAAACTGTTGCATCAAGTGTGCCTCTATAATCACTCCTCCTCTGGATCGGGCAATAAACTGAAGGCAAGAGTCCTATTTCAAAGTCATAACATGACCTTGCCATGATAGGAGAGAGCCCTTTATGAAGGCATTCAGATTTTTAGTCAGATCTCTATAGACTTGAGGGACTGCTAAATGGTGCAGTGGATAGAGCACTGGGCCTGGAGTCAGGAAGACTCATCTTCATGAATTCAAATCCAGCCTCAGACACTTACTAATTGTGGGACTCTGGACAAGCTGTGTAACCCTGTTTGTCTCAGTTTCCTCATCTGTCAAGTGAGCTGGAGAAGGAAATGGCAAACCACTCTACTACCTTTACCAAGAGAATTCCAAATGGGGTCAGGAAGAGTTGGATATGACTGAAAAACAAACTATAGAGTTGAAAAGGTACTAGGCCTACTGAAACAATTTTAATATTCCACAATAGGGAGTAAGGTACCATCCATCTTAGATGCATCTAGGGGAGCCTGCTAGAGAATCTCCTTGGATGCTTGTGCTCTGTGTCCCAGTTTCTGGGAACACCTGAATGGAATAACTGAGTGGAAGTTGATTGTATTGGGCATAAAAAGGGTAGACCTAACAGTGTGCTGGTAAATATGACAGCCGCTTCTTCAAGAAAAAAAAATTGCAGACTAATTTTAAAACTTAATTTGCATCATTAGCATTTTCCCAGCACTTTCTTAAGTCAACCAACAAAACAACAAATCAAACCCTGATTTATAGCAGTTGCTAATTTCCAAGGTGTAAATACTCACATTGAAAATTTAACAATTGGTTCTCCCCAGTGGGTATGAGCTGGCTCCAGCACATCCCTGGGTGAACTCAAAATGGTTACTGGGGAGTTGAAAGTGAAGAGGAGAGAGGAAAAGAAAATACCCAAAGATCTTCTATAAGTTCAAATGACAAAGTCTGGAGGAACTAGATCCCAGGTTGCTGAAAAGATTGGTAGGTGTGATTACTGAGCTACTGTTAATAGTAAGTATGAAGAATGTGGTAGATATCATAGTCTATGACATGTTTTCCCAAAAAAGGGGTAAAATGGAGTCTTCAACTCATTGTCTGGTGAGTTTGACTTTGATTTCTAACTATAGAAATCTATATATTTTGTAATATTATTATATTTTAATATTTTATAATATTTTGCTGAGTGTCCTAAAAATCTTAGTGTGGTTTTAAGCTTTAATAGCTGTCTTGTGCTTCCTTTCACTCTTGCAAAAGAAGCAGGTGTGGAGTTAAAAAACAAACCAGAACCTTGAATTTTCTAGGATTGTTGGGTTCATAGGAGATGAGAAAACCACTTAGAAAACTGCCTGGTTAGGGGAGAGGTTACAGGAATGTGGCCAAATGATAGATGTTTTATTATGTATTGTTTTTATTGAGCCTTTGCCAAAAATAAACCACTGTATACAGTTAAGCATGTTCTATTGGTTCCTACGGGGAAATGACTCCATTATTCAAAAGTCATGCAGCTAGGTTTCATTGAAATGCCAGAAATGCAGGAAGGAGGCAGGGTTTCTGGTAGAGTGGGGGCTTGAAGCTGATTCTTATTGGGTCCATACATAATATTCATACTTCTTCAATGACTCAGCCTTATCATCCAGAAAAAGGCAGAGTTGGAGGTTAAAAGCTCATCTTCTCTCAGAGAAACAGAGCATGCTTGGCTCTTCTCCACCATTTCTACTTGATGGGGTTGAAGGGCTATGATGACCGGGGTTAAGTTTGAGACTTGCCTGGCCTCTGATCCTTTCTTTTTAATAGGCTCAGATTCAGTCCTGGCAACACCACACGGTCACTAAATTGGTACATAATGCTCTTCACCCACCCTTTTTTATTCCGTTCATTTTGAAAAAAGCCATTCTGTTCCATGGCTATATTCCCACCACATAGCTTATTTATCAAATCTCAACGACGTCTATGAGGTCATGTTTACCTCTATATTGAAATGGCTTTGATGAGTACCCTACATACTTGTTTACAGACATTTGAGGTCATGAGTATTATCACTGCCTGATTTCCTGAATATTGCCTTCTGTGAATTATTGACTGTCTTTATTACTAGTCTTCTCCCTTTATTTCTGCTGTTCTCTTGTGACTTGGGAGCAGCTAGGTGGCACAGTGGATAGAACTCTGCGCTTGGAGTCAGTAAGACTTGCCTTCATGAGATCAAATCTAGCCTCAAACACTTGCTAGCTGAGTGATCCTGGGCAAGTCACTCTATCCTTTTTGCCTCAGTTTCCTCATCTATAGAATGAACAGGAAAAGGACATGGCAAACAACTCTAGTACCTTTGCCAAAAACCCTTCAAAATGGGATCACAGAATCGGACATGATTGAAATGATTCAACAATATTCTCTGTGACTTAAAGGATGAAAGTGTGTGGTTTTCCTTTCTATTTCAATTTTCTGCTTAAAACTTTTGCCATCAGATCAGATGTCCAGACAAATCTGTCCTACTCAGCCCTTACTAACCGTATTCCAACCCTGGCAAAAAGCCTGTCTGTCATTTCTGTATCTTAAGCCCAGGTCCAAATACTCATTTTTTTGATATCATCTTTTTCCCAACTCTTCACTTATTATTTCTCTTCTGAAGTCCCTTTGACCAGCTACAATGATTTTTTAAAGAAATAAAATAGAATATCATTTTGCCCCTAAAATATTCAGTTTCCTATTCAGGACTCCATAATCTCTAGAGAAAGTTCCTAGGTTCCTTCTGGTAGAATCATTTATCCCCACATGTATCACCAAAAGTGCAGAATAGTCAACAAACCTGACAAGGTTCTTTCTCACACCGGGGGAAGATAGTATACTTTCTCCCTGTTCATGTCAAGCTAATGTATAGGTGTCTTGGTACTCTTATTCACAGTGTCACTAGAATCCACTAGAACACCTTTCTTCTTCCAATACCCAGCCCTGGGCAGCTTCTTTCTTTGTGCCCCCCACAATGCCTCCAAATCCTTCAAGGGAAAACAAAAAACCACTTCTTTCTCATGGAGTATAGTCCCTTCCTCCAAAAAGAGCCCGACTCCTATAAAATAGCAGCAAAGTTTCAATCCTCCTTCTTCTCTTCCTTCTCTATGTCATATCCTTCTGCTTTCCACTCTCCTGAAACAGGTTAGGATTATTCCCTTTGGCCTCTTCAGATTCATTTTCTTTTTTGCTTTCTCCTTGAAGCACTCCTTCCATTTTTTCAAAGAATGCTTCATTCTTGTTGATAAGTCAGAAAGTCACGAAGTATTCCTTCAGACCTCTCACCTTCTCCCCAAGTAGGGAGATAAACCTATACTTGGTGCTCACATCATCATTTATAGGCTCTGTTGCTGGGGGCTCCTAAGCAGGGCTTTTTTATATTCCTTCTGTTATCTGGGGACTCAGGGGCTGCCAAGGCCCTAATGTGTATTCAGCTGTTGTCTGAGAAAGTCTTCTAAAGAAATCCAAGCTTCCATGTGCTATTCACCTGTTCCTTTCCCTGCCTTTTTCTTACAATAGTCAGTTTTTCTCTTGCCCTCTTCACCATAGTGCTGTATTCTTAATTCGTCACTCAATTAAATTCATTAATACTGGGAAAGGGGACATGGATAATCAGAAAATCAGTCCATTAGTTGACGAACATTAAGTGCTTACTATGCATCTGGAACCATGCAGAGTGCTGAGGACAAAAATACGAAG
The DNA here is from genome assembly GCA_028646575.1 of Pseudocheirus occidentalis. NCBI lineage: Eukaryota > Metazoa > Chordata > Mammalia > Diprotodontia > Pseudocheiridae > Pseudocheirus > Pseudocheirus occidentalis. The sequence continues at coordinate 358,379,689 of CM053593.1, forward strand.
AGTGAAACAATTCATACTCTTAAAACCCTTCCATTCTAAATGGGAGAAAACCTGAATAGAATAAATATGAGAGAGAATAAATATACATAAATACAAAGTAGTTAAATACAATGGAGTGAGATCCCTAGCTGTTGGTAGGAATCAAGAAAGGCTTCATAAAGCAGGTAATGCTTGAGCTACGGCTTAAATGTTAGAGAGGGGTTCTAGGTGGCAGAAGTGAGGAGGGATTGCATTCCAGGGATGAGGGAAAACAACTCCAAAGGAAGGGAGCTAGGATGTGGAGTGTGTTGTGGGAAGAACTGAGAGGAGGCCTATTTATCTGGACCATAGCATACATGAAAGGGAGTAATGTCAAAGGAAGATAAATGAGGGACAGTTTGTGAAGAGGCAATGGGAAGCTACTGACATTTGTGGAGTAGTGGAGTGACATGGTCAGATCTATATTTAATGAAAATCACTTTGGCATGACTGTGGAGAAAAAATAAGAGGAAAACAATCCTCTATCATTTTTTGTCAATCTTGGAAAACATTATGAGAGAATCTCAGAGTTGGAAGGGACCTTCAAGGTCATTTAGTCTAACAAATCCCCAACTAGGAATTCTTTCAGCAACATTCCCAACAAATGATCAATAAACATCTGTTTGTATGTTGGAATATTTAGATGGTGCAGTGGATAGAACACTGTCCTTCAAATCTAGCCTCAGACACTTACTAGATTTGTGACTCTGGAAAAGCCACTTAACCCTGTTTACCTCAGTTTCTTCATCTGTAAAATGAGCTGGAGAAGGAAATGGCAAGTCACTCCAGTATTTCTTCCAAGAAAACCCCAAATGGGGTATGGAGAGTCGGATACGACTGGAATGACTGAACAAGAATAATGATTTATTTATTTCCCATTTGTTAATTTATTCACTCATTCTTTATCATTATCACCACTACTGTAACTATTATTATATATTATATGATAATATGTTATCTATAACTGTTATTATAACTAACTAGAACCACCGCTATTATTACTACTACTATAACTATGATTATATATCATAAACTATTGTTATAGCTAACTATAACTACTATTACTATATAGTATATGAACATAAACAAACTATTATTATAACTAGCCATAACTATAATTACTATTATAACTATTGCTGCTGTAACCACCACCATTATTGTTACTGCTTCTGTTGATTTATTTTCTTTATTGTCCCTGGTTAAACTTTCTTTGAGCAGATCCAACTGACGTGACAATTATAGGACCATAGATATAGACCCTGGAGGGCATGGAGACCAACTTCATCATTTCTCATGTGACTTTGAGAAAGCCTCTTGATCCCTTTGGACTTCAATTTGCCCATCTCTATGCTGAAAGCATTGTCTTATCTGACGTCTAAAGTTCCTACCAATTTCAAATCTTTGATTGTTATTCCATCTGTGCCCTCCCCCCACTTCTGCTGCCTTCCAGGGTACCTCATGCTGGTGACAGAATTTGTTCCCCTCCTTAATTCCTCCTCCACTAGGATGACTGCCCATCTCTTAGACTGGGGGTCAATATGCCAAGTCATGGAGGAACGCCTTCTTCCCCCAATCCTGGTACAAACATCTGCCCCACAGATAAAGCTGTCACAGTCTCACAGCTACCAAGGAAGAAAAGCAAAGGAGAAAAATTGGGTACAGTAATGTGTGGAATGAGTGAAAACCTCTCAATTTGGGGTTGTTAACCTTCCCTCACCCCCTTCCATGGCTGCTGTCAATCACTTTTACCTTCCTTTGTCTGTTTTCCCTGCCTTGGTGGGACCCTCCCCCCTCTCTTCTCTTGCTGTCCCAGTTGGGAAGAATTTGGTGAGGTATGCCTCTCCACCAATGAGAGACCGAATAGTTGGGAAAGGGGGCTTGACTAAGTCAAGTTATAAATTCTGGTTCTACCCTTTGAAATAGGCCCTCTCCTCCATGTTCAGGCATGGGGCAGACTGCCCTCTTCTCCTGGGGAAGAAAATAAACACCTGTTCTTATCCTAAGACATCGTGTTTACTTTTTTTTTTTTTTACTAAATTAAGGATGAAGGGTATTTTTCAACCCAAACAGTAAAAAGAAGCTAAAATTGGCTTCACTAAATATCATGTGTACACATGCTGCATTTACATCTTGGCCACATGTATTATGTATGTTTATCTTGGCTGAGTAGGTATATGATTAGGACAAGTGTACAATGTTGGGGTGGGGGATGCACACACAGGATGTGAGGGGAATTCATTTATATTCAACAGGCATTAAAGAGCACCTACTTCCTGAAAGATGAAGTCTTAGCATGTAATGCATTCAATGTATGCCTAATCCATGTGTGATGCATGTATGGTTTTTGTTTCTTCTAGAAACTTTCTATAATGTTGCTTTTCTTTCCCCAGTCTCATACACACACTCAGTCTTTTTGGACTTAGAACCTAAGGGAATTGGGTTCTATTAAGGGAATTAGGGAAGGGTGACTGATAGTAAAGTAGTTGAGCCCTGTGCTGGACCAGGAAACAATGTGATGTAAGGATTTGGATTTGAAGTCAGAATACCCAGGTTTGAATCTCAGTCAGGCAACTTATGATCTGAGGGATCTTGGGTATAACACTCTCCTTCTCTGGTCCCCAGTTTCTTCATTTCTGAAATGAGGAGAGGGAAGAGTAGGACTATATAATCTGTAAATTCTTCCATGTTCTGCCAGTCTATGATTCTGTGAGAAGAAGGCTGAGGTGTGAATGTAACCTGGGGCATGGGTCAGACTTGTAATAAGTCTAGGGAAAATGCTTATGTCCTGTTCCCATCTTATGTGGACCTGGACATCTGGAGGATAGAAAGTAGAGGATACGGATAGAGAATACCTGAAGTGAGTTTGTCGAAAGCAATTGGTCTCCACTCTCCCTCCTCTATCTCCTATGTACTCTCCCTCCTCTATCTCCTATGTCACGCTTGGGTGGAATTGGGCAGGCCAGACCTATGGAATGCTGAGAGTAGTAAGGTTTACTACTGGGGAAAGGAGACTTGGGAAGCAAACTCAGTATCATCTGGGGAATGTGAGGATACTAACTAAATCCCCAGTCGCTCAGGGAGGGTTTTCTTTTTGGCAGAAGCTGTGTGTATTGTTGTACAGAGACATGTGGTGGGGAAGACCATGTGTGTGACAGATAACAAGAACATTAAATACAAATGTTGAATGAATTTATTCATCCACCAATAATTTACTAAGCACCTGCTGTATACAGGGGACTATGCTATGAATGGAGGAGATATCAAGATTATCTTCATAGAACTTAAAGTCAAGTAAGGAGATATGATATAAGCACCAATCATGGTAAGGATTATTGCCTCAACAGGAGGAAATAATCAGGTCATGTTGTCATTAGAAAATTGTTCATTGCAATGACCTTGAAACCTTCCAGAAATGATAGCCTATCTTAAAAACCCCAATCAAGCATTTATTAAGCACTTACTATATGCTGAGTATTTGATGTTAGTATTCTTTCAGAGAAACCATATGGCTGCAAGTCATGGAATCCTATAGCCACCAAACAATTAAAGCTGGGGGTCAACCAAAGGACAAGAGAGAGAACATAAATTCTAATTGAACCTCAGACACTACATACACTTAGTGGCCATGTGACTTGGGCTAGTCACTTAACCACTCACTCCCTTGGTGTTCTTAACTATAAAATGAAGATCATAATAACAACTACCTCCCAGGTGCTGTGAACATCAAATGAAATGATCAAAGGAGATCATATTTATAAAAGTACTTAGCCCTATCCCTAGAAAAGAGCAGATGTTTAGCAAATGTTTGTCCCCTTCCCTGTTCGCTGAACTGTCTTCAGTGGTTGAAGGCATTTCCTTCAGAAATTCTCTCCACCACTGAAATCCCAACTCCAATCATTATTCCTACTCTGAACATGGCATAACTTCTTTCATTGATAGAATGTGTCTTGATTTTTCAGATTCTAAATTCTATATGTGGAAGAAAGATTCTGGTCACTTTGCTTGGCCCTAAGAAACAGAATAGACAGAACAAGGCACAACAGAGAGAAGATTTTTGGTGGGTGGAAGGAGCAACATTCTAACAGGTGGAGCTGTCCAAGTGCTGACTGTGCTACCTGAGGAGGTCAAATGGAAGCCAATGACCACCTGTGAGTAATGGTGAAGAGGAAATGCCTGCCAGGGTGAGGGGAGGGTTGACCCCTTTTAACTTTGAGATTCTGTAACCAAACCCCAAGAAACTCCTCTGTTATGTCCTTCCTAAAGGAAGAGATAGCTGCCCCCTTAGAATGTTGTTTCCTCCTGGAAAGCTGGGAATTTCTGCTCCCTCTTTTGATCCCCAAAGTCATACTTTGGGAATCAGAATTAGGCTCTAATCCCTAACCTATATGAAGACAGGGATTGTAGAATTATTATGAATAATTATTGATTATATAATTATTAATAATGATGATGGTGAACAATAGCTAACATTTATATTGCATGTGAAGAGCTGAAAAGCTCTTTACATATATTATTTTATTTGATCCTGATGAAAAACATATGAGGTAGATACTATTCTTATCACCCTTATATTACTGATCAAGAAACAGGCTGACATCAGCAGGAGAACATCATAATCTCCTCACTTTTGAAGATGAGGAAACAGGTCCAGGGATGGGAAGTGATTTTGCCACGATGACACAAATAGTAATGACAGATCCAGGATTAGAACCCAATTCCTCTGACTCCAAATTCAACATTCTTGCCACCATGTGCCCCTCATCATCCTTGAAAGTGTCTCTGGCCTGTATAGAGACAAGGAGGCTCTGGGACCTGGTTCCCTGGAGGAAAGAGGAGCCTATTTCTCTTAACTTCCAGGGAGCTCCCCTTCCCCTGAACCCCTTTCCTTTCCTTCAACCTTCCACCCACATTCCCCCCACCCCAAGCAGCCAGCTTCATTACATGTCCAGCAGAAGAGGAAAAAATTTCCTATAAGATGGGAAATTAGACTCTGTGGGAAACAGGAAATGAATCAGAGAAGGGACACAGTCCCTTTCTAAGCTACCTGTGAAGAGCTCAGGAGAGCCCCAGACAGAGGGAGAGATAAGATCCTCCACCATTCAGGCTGAACCTTATCTCTGACTTACAGATACACATCTAACACATCCCGACCAATGACAGGTTGCACATGAGCTCATAATAGCTGCCCCTCTCTTCTTCCAACTCCTGGTGTGTGTTTGACTGAAATACACATTGAGCAAACATCTTTATGGGAAGCTGAGCTACTCCTTAGCTCTTGGCTTAAGGTCTACATTTCTCTTAACCCAAACCCTTACAGACTTCGTGCAGGTTTCATGTTCCCAACTGCTCTGCAGCCCTGTTGGTCCAAGTGAGAATCATAAGGCTTTCTTTGCATCCTCACATCCCTTTGAGGTTGGTTGGGTAGATATCTTTGTTCCCATTGGATTGGAAAAGAGCCTGAACCTCAGAGAGGGGAAGAGGCTAGCCTAAAGTCACACAGCAAGTTAATGGTAGTCAAGAGTCCAACTCTGGCTTCCTGATTCCCCATCTTTTCCATGTTGCCTTTCCCTCCTTTCACCTTGTTTCAGGCCCTTATGACCCCCTGAAGCAGTTTCTTGATTGGTCTTTCTGCTTCAAATCTCTCCCTACCAATCCTACCAAAGTGTCTTTTTTTTAAAAAGCATGGATCTGACAATGTGACTCCCCTACTCAAACAACTCCAGTGGCTTCTTATTAGAGTCCTTTATAACTTTGATCCAACCAATCTTTCCATCCCCATTGGACGTTACTGACCTTCTTCAATGCAACCAACTAGCCCTTCTTTCTGTTTCTCATTTGCAACAGTCTCCTGCCTCCATGCCTTTGCACTGACTGTTCCCCATGCCTGGAATGCCCTTGCTCCTTACCTCTATATCACAGAGGTCCTGTCTTCCTTTTAAGACACTACTCAGACATTACCTCTGTCATGAAGCTTTTCCTGAATCCTCAGCTGCCAGGGTCTTTTCTCCCAGAGGACTTTGTATTTGAATACTTTGTGCCTATGCATGTATTTTTTCACTTTCTATCTATGTTGCTTGTATATTTATATGTACTTGTGCTCATGATTAGAATGTAAGCTGCATGCAAATAGGAACTGTATCACTCTTTGTACTTGTATCCCCAGTGTCAAGCATAGTCCCTGGCACATGGGAAAGGCTTCCCAATTACTCGATTAATTGATTTGACCAGACTAGAATTAGGATCCAGAAGGGAGAGGGGGAGGAGGCAGGCTTCTTCCCACCAGCCTTCATAGGTGGGGAGACATTTAATCCAAAGGAGAGGGCCTATCCTTGGCCCCTTTACAGGAAGGATTGGAGATCAGCTTCTCTCCTCACCAGTTCCTGGCTATTCCTCTAAGGCCATGAGGTTTACTGTGATCTGAAATGAGTTGTCTGAGATTCATGGGACTCTGATGTTCTCACAGCTCTGCAGGCTGGTGACTGGCCAGATCACAATGCTCTGTCCTGTCCTGAAGGAACCCACTACTTGGCTAGGGATTCTTTGGCCACAGGAGTCTGCTTACCACTATGGTCCTGGGCCTTAGCCACAGGCAGTCTCTCCCCTGGACTGTACTTCTGATAGGAAATAAACAAGGGAGTATGACCAAAAGTGTACAGAGGTGGGGGAGATATGAGTGAGACAGAGAGGAAAATTAAAGTTTGTGAAGAAACCAAGACAAGTGTGGTAGATAAAGATGTGAGCAAATGAGAAAGAGACACAGCAAAATCAGGGACATGGAGATAGGGCAGATGTCACAGGGCAGAGATAAGGCATATGTGGGGAGGGAGGATAGGAACTGGGCAGGAGATAGAAAAATGGGGACACGTGTGGAGGGAATGGAGAGGGGGCAAGCGAAGAGAATAGAAAGATGGCAGATATAGGGAAAAGAAAAACAATGGATGTGAGAAAAACAGGTAAAGATGAAGGAAAGACATGGGACAGAAAAAGTGGGGAAGAGACGGTGATGGGCTAAAGGTGGGAGGTACAGAGAAGAGATAGTTGTGGGAGTGACTGAAAAAGAGGAATGTGAGAGGACAGGGAGGAGGACAGAAAGAAGGGAATGCAGAGGGAGAAGATGGAGACAGAGAGAAGGCAAGTAGCTGGGTCTATTACAAATTTGTCCTTTTATTCCAGGATGTATGTGAGTGGGGAGGATGATTAGGTTGCTAAGCAATAAAAATCCCATTGAGTGGAAAGGGACTCAGATGCACTGAAAGAGAGAGGGCAGGAAGCTGGTCAAAGGATCACATCAAACCTCTTTTCCTGTTATTAGGACCTCCCCAGTCTTCGTGTTATTGCTGCATTGTTTTTCAGTCGTGTCTGTCTCTTTGGGTTTTACACATTTGTGTTTTACAGATTTGTTTCATTTGGCTCTCATTTGTAGTTTTCTTGGTAAAAATACTAGAGAGGTTTGCCATTTCCTTCACCAGCTTATTTTATAGATGAGGAAACTGAGGCAAACAGAGATTAAATGACTTGCCCAACATCACATAGTTTAGTGGCTGAAGCCAGATCAGAACTCATGAATATGAATCTTCTTGACTCTAGGCCCAGAGCTTTATATACTATTCCTCCTTTCCCCACCCCAGATCTTCACTCCTGCTGTCCACAAGGACAAAACAGAGAGAAACAGTGGCTCTTCAAATCTACCCCTGCCCACTCTCTCCCATCCTGATACATTCATCTTATCAAAGAGGAGAGGTCATATCACTTGGAGTTGGAGTTTAGGGCATAGGAGATCTACTTTCCAGACTTCACCAAGCACCTTAGGTGATACTGCTGATCTGCTGAAATCATGAAATCTCAGCATTAGGAGGGATCGCAGAAACCATTTAGAGCAGGGACTTCTAATTGTGTGTGTGTGTGTGTGTGTGTGTGTGTGTGTGCGTGTGTGTGTGTGTGCGTGTGTGTGTGTGTGTGTGTGTGTGTGTGTGAGCATGGACCCTTTTGACATGAAGCCTGTAGACTCTTTAGAATAGTATTTTAAGTGAATAAACACAACGGGGCAGTTAGGGAGTCCAGTGTGTTGGACTTGGAGTCAAGAAGGCCAGAGCTAGTCAAATCTAGCCTTAGACCCTTAACTCGCTATGTGGTGTTGGGCAAGTCACTTAATACCGGTTTGCCTCAGTTTCCTCAACTGTAAAATGGTGATAACAGCGCCTACCTCCTAGGGTTTTTTGTGAGAATCAAATGAAATAAATCTATACAAACACTTAGCAACAGGCACTTAATAATTGCTCACACCACTCTTTATTCCCTTCCTTCTTCCTCTGCCTTAGTTTCCTAATCTGTAAAGTGAGATGCTATTAACAACCCTTCAGGCCATTGTTATTTAGACCAACTAAGATATTACCTATCACATGCTTTTCAATTGCTATAGAAATGCTAACTAACATTATTAAAATACACAGGATTACAAAAAGAAATGTTGAAATACAGCTATCAAAATATTTAGGAAACAAGGTTCGAGGATGGATTTAACCCTAGCCTGAGCAGGAATGACCTTTACAGCCTCCTCTATAGAAACTCATCCAACTTTGGCTTGAAAACCTCTTTGGGGGGAAAAGCCACTGTCCCCTGCCGTGCCCTCTGCCCCTTTGGGAGAACTCTCATCTGCAGGAAGCACCCCCTTAAATTTAGGAATCCTACTTCTGCCTCTTTGCAATGCTCACCTAGGCCCTCATTTTGACCTGACAGGGTTGAACAGAAAATCTCAGCTCCACCATTTTCAACTCTCAATATTGTCAGGCATTTGGTGCTTCTCTGGGCTTCCTTGAAGGAGAAGGTTAAGAATTGTTTGTAATTAGCATGTGGTTTCATGTGTTAACTAGGTTACCTTAAATATTGTTTTTAGAAGCTTGAAGACATCGAGCTTTCATCTCTGGACTGCACATCTCTTCCTTTCAAAACAAAACCCTAATTTACACACATTTCTTAGCCATCCCTCAGAGAACACAGATAAGCCTTTAACACTGTGGAAATTATCACAAACTTGACTTGGTTATTGTTGTTCAGCTGATTTTCAGCTGTGTTTGACTCTTCGTGACCCCATTTGAGGTTTTCTTGGCAAAGATATTGGAGTGGTTTGCGATTTCCTTCTCCAATTCATTTTACAGATAAGAAAACTGAGGTAAACAGAGTTAAATGACTTGCCCAGGGTCACATAGCTAGTAAATATCTGGAGCTGGATTTGAACTCATGAAGATGAGTCTTCCCCAGTTGAGCTATATCCATTGCACCACCTAGCTGCCCAACTTAATTTGGGGAGGCTTGAATTAATGCTCTCAAAAACATGTGTCCCATTTAAGCCTCACTACAACCATGTTTAGTGAGTATCAATAGGTTTTAATGCTCTCATTTCATAGATGAAGAAACTGAATCTATGTGGGGTGAAGTCCATGGCCACTAAGGTCACACTAAGAGTAATAATTACCATTTAATATAGCAAAGCATTTTACATACATTATTTTATCTTCATGACTACCTTTTGAGGGATGTGCTATTATTATGCTGATTTTATAGATGAGAAAACTAAGGCTTAGGGACTTTTCCAGGGTCATACACTAATAAGTGCCTAAGGTAAGTTTGAACTCAGGTTTTCTTGACTCCCAAGTTCAGCATCCTATTTGCTGTACCACCTCCCTGGTTCTAGTCCATGTCAGAGACAGGATATGACCACGTGTCTCTACGGACTTCAGAATAGAACATTTCAGAGTTGGAAAGAACCTCAGAGACCAGTCAGTACAACCCATACCAGAAAAAACTCATCATTTGGTTATCTAGTCTTTACTTGATGACATTCCATGGAGGAGAATGCATTCTCTCCTGAGGTCTCCTAATTCTCTCTCCCCATTATGCCACATTGCTTCTCCAACTACTGAAGGTTTTTACTACAGATGGCAATTCAAAATGAAAATGGAATGGGTTTTGGCTTTCCTGCTCTCTTCCCAGAAACTGAAATAGCACCAGCAGGCTGTCCCTGCTCATCTTCTCTGTGATACCAGCACATCTGTCTCCGTCTTTCTGTCTATCTCTTTCTGTCATAGAATCACAGGATTTAGAGCTGGAGGGGGCATCAAGATGGGAGGTGATGGGTTTAGAGATGGAAAGGCTCAGAAAGACCATCCAGTCCAAGCCCCTTGTTCTGTAGACAAGCCCTTCATTTGTTGGAACCAACTTACTCCATCCAGTGTCCTCCAACACATCACCTCCGTCATCCCCATTCTCTTCCTTATATTTAATCTCTCTCTTCACTGGCTCATTTCCTACTGCCTACAAACATGTCCATGTTTCCCTATCCTGAAAAACCCTCACTTGATCCTTCCACTCCCCCATTGTCCTATTTTTCTTCTGCCTTTGGAGATAAACACCTTGAGAAGGCCATCTACAGTAGGCACCTTCACTTTCTCATTCCACTCTCTTCTGAACACTTTTTTAATCTGGCTTCTGACCTCACCATTCCACCAAAACTGTTCTCTCCAAAGTTACTGATGATTTCTTCTTCTTGTTATTTGTCCTTTGTTCTCAAAGAGGACCATGACATCAGGAAGGTGATGCCATGATGTGCAAGTTAATTGGATTTAAGTGAGGCAGAGCTAGGCTAAGTCACCAGCCTCACTTTCTCCTCTGGAGCCATCTGGGTCCAGCAGCCAGATATAGATCAGGACAACTGGAGATGTCTGAGATGAAGTTGAAGACCTTGGACTACAATGGCCTTTTCGTCATTCTCTGCAGCCTTTGACACTGTTGATCATTTCCTTAATACTCTCTTCTCTCTAGGCTTAGGCCTCTCTTTCTCTCTCTGGTTTTCCTTCTACCTATTAGAACACTCCTCTGTCTTCTTTGTTAGATTTTATTTCAGATCATACCCTCTAACCACAGGTGTTCTTCAGAGTTCTGTCCTGGGCCTTCTGTTCTCTCTCTCTATAGTACTGCATTTAGTGATTTCATCAGCTACCGTGGATTTAATGACCATCTCTATGATGATTATTCTCAAATCTACCTTTCCTCTACTGATCTCTCTGTTGACCTCTGGTCTCTTATCTCAAACTGTCTTTCAAATATCTTGAACTAGATTCCAGTAGACATCTTAAACCCAACATATCCAAAACAGAGTTCATTATCTCCCCCCACCCCTTCCCCTTTGTCTTCCCTATTACTGTAGATAACAATAAACTGAGACCTGTCAAAGACCTCAGCTTGAAAAGACCAACTTGAAAAGACCCACTGCTTCCTGAGCCAACTCCAGTTGCCCTGATGCATATCTAGCCATCGGATCCAGATGATTCCTGAGGAGAAAGTGAGGCTGGCGACTTTGCACAGTCTCCCCCACTTAAATACAACTCACTTGCATGTCAGGGCATCACCTCCCTGATGCCATGTCCTCTTCAAGAACAAAGGACCAACAGCAAGCAAATAGCAATACCATCCTCTCAGTCCCTCAGACTCGCAACCTAGGAATCATCCTTGACCCCTCACCATCTCTCACTCCCCCATATCCAATTTTTTGCCAAGACCTGAGATTTCACCTCTGCAACATCTCTTGCATATAGCCCCTTCTCTCCTCTGACATTTCCATCAGTCTGGTGCAGGTCCTCATTACTTCATGCTTGGACTACTGCAATACTCTGCCGGTGGGTCAGCCTGCCTCAATTCTCTCCCCTCTCCAATCCATCCTTCATTCAGCCACTAAAGTGATTTTCCTAAAACCCAAGTTTTCACTCCCTCACAGGGGTTCCCTCTCACTTCTAGGATCAAATACAAAATGCTCTGTTTGGCATTCCAAGCCCTTCATAACCTAATCTCCTCCTACTTTTCCAGTCCTCTTACACTTTACTCCCCAACATAGACTTTGATCCAGAGTCATTGGCCTCCTGGTAGTCCCAGGAACAAGATGATCTATTTCCAGTTCCATGCCTAGAATGCTTTTCCTCCTCCCCTCTGACTACTGCTCTCCCTGGCTCCCTATAAGTCCTAACAAAAATCCCATCTTTTACAGGAACCCTTCCCCACCCCTCTTAATTCCACTATTTTCCCTCTTGGAATTGTTTCCTAATTATCCTGTATATAGCTTGTATCAGTTTGTCTGCTTATTGTCTTCTCCATTAGACCATAAGCTCCTTGAGGACAGACTATCTTCTGCCTCTTTTTGTGTCCCTGGTTGGCATGTAGTAGTAGCTTAATAAATTGTGATTGATTGATCGATTGACGAAGGAGCTGAGGTTTAGAGAGATGAAGTGGTTTGCCCAAGAGGGACAACTGGGAATGAGAAAGCTCTTGCAAAGCCTGCCCTACTTCCATTGGAGGACCATCCAATCCTATGATTGTCAGGGGATGAAAGAGAGGTCTGGAGAAACTGAGTAACTGGACCAAAGTCAATGACAGAACTGAGACTGGAACTCAGACCTTGGACAAATCAATTCACCTTTTGGGGTCTGTAAAATGAAGTGGGTGGAGTAGACAGTCCTTTCAGCTCTGAATCTATTGAGTGCTGATCTCCTGGTTACACATGCAGTTGTTTCCTTGTTTTTGTTGCTGTTGACATTCCTCCTACACCACACCAAGAGACTATCCTGTCTGTTTTTGTGAATCTGCCTCTCTTTTACATAGGATAAGGATAGACTCATCTCCTGCATCAGCATAGTGCCAACTGAAGTGTGACTAGGGAAGGTCAATTGGACCTTTGCCCAAGGGTGAGAAATTTAGAGGGTACAGAAGCCACAGACTTAGAGATATCTCTTCTTTCTGTTCTGTTCAGGAAGTGACTGTTGGAGGATGTGTGTGTGTGGGAGGGGTGGGGGTTGGAAGGGCATCCCAGGGGTGTTTCCTTCCCCTTCAGTAGCTTAGAAACCTTGTGATGTCCTAGAGCAGTGGCCTTGATCTCAAATAGAAACAGTGCCCACTAATCTGTACGTAAGGATCCTTGTAGGCTGCATATATTGACTTAGTTTTAAAGTGTAATGTTATCTATTTTTATTGTATTTTGGGAAATATATCCCAATTACATTTTAATCTGGTTTAAGGCCACACTAGGGAATGTTATGGTTGCTTGAAGCCTGTAGGCTGTCTGTTTGACGTCTCTGGCCTAGGGAATGTTTTTCCTCCTTTTCTATCCCATAGTTGAACTCCAGATATTCCCTCTACTTTCACACACACACACACACACACACACACAGACACACACACACAGACACACACACAGACACAAACACACACACAGACACACATACACACACACACTCTCAAGCCTTCACTGCTTCTGTTTGCCCCAGGTGCAGAAATCACTAGCTGTTTCTCTAAGTGCCTCTCCCCTCCTGGGATAGAGTAAGTAGCGGGAAGGGTCTATGGCCCCTGCCCACCCTCTCAGCTCCCTATAATAACATGGTTAGGCCATCCCTGATTGCATTAGACACCTCTGGTTAATGCATTCTGGCTGCAAGTCTCCAATCAGTGTGGGCTAGTCTTCCAAAGACGGTCTGGATATGTGTGTGACTCTCTATGTGTCCCCAGATGCCTGACAAAGGCAGCAATTTAATCACCTGGTACGTCTGGTGTTTTGTTGTGTCTGTTCTTTGAACAGGGTTTTCAGGGGAAGAGGATTGAAGGATATCCCTGGGACACACACACACACACACACACACACACATATCCCTCTGCAGAATTTTCTTCCAGCTGTGGCTGCCCACCGATATCTATGAAAAGGAGATCTTACTTTTTCCCTTAAACCACACTTCCTGTTGTATTTCCGTCCTTCCCCTACCACGGACCATGCTCTTGCAGGTTTCCCTCTGTAACCCTCCTGCTCACAGACACACACGGATACACTCATCTCTGTTTCTCTTCTCCTTCCTCTATTTACAAATAAACAGAATCAGGACAGCCAGGTGGCTCTGACCTGGGCAAGTCACTCAACCCTGATTCCTTCCCCCACAAAAAAAAAACAACAAACAAATAAAAAATCCCAAACCCCGATAAATGGAATCCTCACACATTTACACCAATTACCACCTCCCTGGCTCTATTACTGCTTCTCTTTCTCTGCCCTGCTTTGCATCCAAAGGCCTGAGGTTTCCCTGTCCCATAAGAGGCATTCATAAGAGATGGTTCTAATAGACTTAGAATGAAAACTGAGATCCAGGCAGGGCTAAGTGACTTACCCAGGGTTACACAGCTAGTAAGTGTCAGAGGCAGGATTTGAATACAAATCCCTTCAATCTAGAGCCAATGCCCACTTGACGGGGTCCAAACAGAACAGGGAGAAACAATAGATGGAAAGAGACCCGGGGACAGATTCTGAATCAACTTTATGGCTAAGAGATTTCAGCTTAAACTATCAGCTTTGTCAGAATAGCTATCCCCTCACAGATGGGAGAGCTAGGGAGAGGGAACAGAGGTCGGCCCCCTCTCTCTACTCCCAGACTATGAGCAGTCTCTGGCACAGGGAGAAGAATCTTGGATTTTGGAGGCAGAGCTGGAGTGGGACAAAGTTCCTCTCTTTGCTACCGGCCCTGACAACGAGGATGGATGGAGCCCCTGCTCTACTCCCCATCCTTCCCCTGCCGAAGTTCAATTTCCAGTCTTTTCCATTCCTTCTGAATGGAGCTGATCCACTTCTATCACTCCCTGTCCTTCTAACCCTCTATCCACAATGAAGTTCAGTCCCTGGAATTGCCCCTTGGCAAATTGAATCTGGGTTGCTATTTCCCACCCCAATTCAGGTTGCGCTCTTCTATCAGGGATGTCTAAATGACTCCAGCCCACTGGGGTTCCAGAAGCTTACCTGCTGTGATTTCCCTATATATCTCCTTCCCAACCCCAAACAAGCTCTGGGCACTAACCCTTAATAGTAGGCTTGTGTAAGCTTACCTCTTCTTTCCCACCTACAAGCTTTCACCAGCCAAGATGGTGGTGATCCAAGATGGATCCCACCTATCCATCTGAAACTCCTTTTAAATATCCTCTTTGAATTTATGCTTGTCTTCCAACAAAGACATAGGCTTAAAGGCCAAGGAAGCCTTCTCAGATTAACCCCACCTAACTGTACCAGACTGGCAGTTCCTTGAGGCAGTCAGTGGATAGAACACTGGGCCTGGAGCCAGGAAGATCTGAGTTCAAATCTAACCTCAGACACTTACTAGTTGTGTGACCCTGGGCAAGTCACTTAACATCTGTTTGCCTTAGGAAATGGCACAACGCTCCAATAACTTGTTAAGAAAACTCCAGGGACAGTATGGTCCAGGGGGTCATGAAAAGTCAGGCACCACTGAGCAACATCTGAACAGCTTGGAGCTCACTGAGGGCAGGAGCTGTTTCTCTCCTTCTACCTATACTCAATAAAAAAATCACTGAAAAATTATTCCCTTATTCCTTTCTTCCCTTTGCTCCCCTCCCACCTACAGAGAACTGGGGGGAAGGGAGGTGGGATTCTCTTTCATCTCTTCCCCCTCTTCTCCTTCCTGGGAACTCCCAGAGGGCAGAGAATTTCTCTTTCTATGTCTCTCTTACACACACACACACACACACACACACACACACACAGAGCTGCCTGAAAGCAGGAGCCATGTCTCTTCCTAAAGTGTATAAGGATGAATAAATCTAACCTCTCTCGAGGTCCATTAGGACCCTCTGTTTCTTCCATTTTCTGGTGGTTGGCAGCAGACCCTCCTTTTATTCCATCCGGGTGACCCAACACGAACACACAGCAAACAGCTGCCAACAACTGAGCCTCTGAGGCAGAGACAAGTGACAGATCAAAGAGCCAAGCCTTCCCAGCACGGCAAACCAAATAATCCTGTTAGCCCTGAGGTGTAGATTCTTGCCCCCAAACACTGCCTACAATAGCGGAATGGGCACCTGGCCCAGAGGGGTGAGGAGGGGAAGCCCAGGCTTTTGGCTTCTCACTTATCAGTCTGACCCACAGTTCCCTGAGTAAGGAAGGGAAACAATAATCAAAAGAAGAGAAGGGGAAGATGTCTTTGTGGGCAGGGACTGGACAAAGGGCCATTCGCTGGAGCAGAGGATCCTCTGGTCTTCTCTTCCCTTCCCCCACCATGATCTAGGAACAGTGAATTTAGGTGGGATGCAGAGCTTGGGAGACATAGGACCGCTGCTTTATTTTAGAGATGAGCTAAGTGAGTCCCATACAGCCTAGAGTCACGCAGCTACTAAGTCCCCGAGGCAAGATTTTAATCCAGATCTTCCTGACTCCACAGGACCTACAAACACTTGAAAGGTCAGAAAGGTTGGAAAGAGGCAGAAGGACCAGGAGGCCTTGTCATCATAGATTTAATATGAAAAGACACATTGGGAAGATGGTTGGAGCTGGAGTCTAGACAAACGTGGGTTTGAGTCTTGTCTCAGACACACTAACCATGAGCAAATCACTTGACCCCTCTGGGTCTTCCTTTCTTCATTTATAAAATGGGGATGATAAGACTGCTCCTTTACAAGACTGTGAAGATTAAAAAAAAATAAAGTGAAGTGTAGTGGGGGAGAGGGGAGTTGATCAGGACAAACCCTAGTCAGCCGATTCCCTCCCCCCAGCATTGATGGAATAACAGGAACATGCAAGACAAGTAACAGAGATAAGATGGTAAGATCTTAAGCTAAGTGGAAAGGACGTTGGTCAAAGGGGATGGATTTTTATAGGGCTTTTTGGTTACTCCTTCGGGGGCTTCGAGCCCATTGTCAAACCAAAGCTGCTGGAATTAGAGGATGATGGTCATTGTGTGGCTCTTTAAAAAAAATGAAAACAGGATCTGCCCTGAGGTGCTGGGTTCCAGATTGGTAACTCCCCCCACCCCAGCCCACCAAGACCAGAACTGTAGGAAGGATCTCAGTCCTGTTTCATCTCACTCAGAGCTGGTTTCCTTCTCCTCACCCACCCCATCACTAGAAGGACTGGCTTATAATGAGAATAATAACATAATCACAATAACAATACTCAGGATAGCAATTACTAGTGCTTTAAGGTTCTCAAAATACTGTACAAATGTTGTTTAATTTGATCCCCGCAACAACTCTGGGAAGTAGGTGCTATTATTATCTCCATTTTACAGATGAAGAAACGGAGGCAGGCAAAGTTTAAGTGACTTGCTCAAGGTCACACAACTTGTGTCTCTGAAGCTGCATTTCAACTCAGATATTCCTCGGGTAGCTGGGTGGGAGAGGAGACGGAACATCGGGCCTGAAGTCAAGAAGACTTCTCTTTCTGAGTTCAAACGCAGCCTCAGATACTTGCTAGCTTGGAGCGACCCTGCACACGCTGCCTTAACCCTGCTTGCCTCAGTTTCTCCAGCTAGAGGAAGAACCGGCAAAGTGCTCCAGGATCTTTGCCAAGAAAGCCCTGAGTGAGATCATGAAGAGCCAGACATGACTGAAAAGTGCTGATCAATAGCAACTTCCTGACGCTGTGTCCAACGTGCGGGTCCTGTGCATTTGTATGGCTCTCCCAAAACACTGAATGGACTCCAGGCTTTAGCACAGGGAATGTTAAGTGGCACTACCTGGTTTGCTTGTATTTGCATGGTGCCTGAGTATTTGTATTGTATTTGCTTGTATTTGCATGGTACAGAGTAAAAAGTCTAATAAATGCTCTCTCCCCTCTTTTCCTTCCTTCCTTCCTTCCTCCCTCCCCTCCTTCCTCCCTCTTTCTTTCTAAGCAACTATCTGAGACAACTCCAAGGAGTATGACCTCCGATAGCAGGGAAGAAAACCATCTATGGAAGAATCTATCCTTTGAGAGGAAATTGCTCTTTTCCAATCAGTAGAAGACATTGTACTCAGCACTGTATCATGCTACTGGATCCCCAGATAAATAGATTTCAGTGCAAATGTCTTGGAAACCCAGGCATTGGGCTGGTTGTAATTGGGCTTCTAGGATTAAGCATGTTTAGCTTAGATCAGACAATTTTTGTACAACCCAACTTGGTACTACCTCCACTTCCCCTCCACTTCCTCCCTCCCTCTCCTTCCCCACCAGAAAAATTTCTGTCTGGGCTTGCTGACTTTCAGGGCTCCCTTCCCTACTGAGGATGAGATAGCAAATGCCAACCATGTGGACTCCCAGCCCTCTTGGCTGACTAGCATCCCTTTCCTGTCTACAGCCCTGCCCACACAAGCTGTGTCCTCTCTGGGGGGATTCCACTGTCTGGCATTCTGGTCCTGACCTGACTGCCAGACTTGCTGCTGGGGCAGAGGCAATGTTTCCCACCAGCCTGGGAATTACCCACCTCAGCACAGTCCTTACAACCTTGTTCCACCCCCTCATCCCCTTTCCACTCTAGGAGAGCAGGGGGAAGGAGAAGATGGTGAATGGGGCAGTCTTAGGATCTGGAAATGCTGGTTGAAAGTTTTTTTTAGGGATTCCATCATCTCTGAAAGAGGCAGTCAGTCTTCTGCCTCCAGATTGGGGAGGGGGTAATGGTAGTGGTGATGCCCTCCAGAAGAAAATGAATGGAAAAAACTGGGTATGATTCTTGGGAAGAAAGGGGGGAGAGATGACTTTCCAAAAATAAATTAGACTGATCACTGTGGGATTCTGTACTCAACCCAACTTGGAGTTTGGCATTCAGTTCCTTGTGCCATGTTTTAAGAGGGATGATGACAAGTAAAAGCATCACTACAATGGTGAGGAGCTCAGATTTGAAGAATCTGGGATATTTAGCCTGGACAAGACCTAATGGTTGCCTAGGATTTGGGGGTGTGCACCCAATTGCTCTTTAAATATTTGAAGTGCTGTTATTGTGGAAGAAGAGTCAGATTTATTTAGCATGGTCCCAGAAGGCAAGATAGTGGGAAGCAGACAACTTTGACCAATAGAAAAAACTATTAGAATTGTTTGAGAATAGAATGGACCTGCTTTGTAAGATTGTGAGTTTCTGGAGGTATTCAAGCAGTGTCTGATGACATGCTAGAAATATTATGGAGGATAGTCCTATGCTGGACAGGGGATTGGACTATGATAGATGTCTCCAGGGTCTATAGCAGCTCTGGGATTCCATGAGCTGCTAGAATGGATACTGAGGATTCCTAGGATGGAAGAAGTTGCTTGGTTGACCTGTTCCTCCTCCAAACAAGCATTCTCTCTGCTTCTATCATTAAACCACCGTCATTGTCTAATCTTCCATATCAGCCTCTCAGCTTTGCTCTTGAAGATCTTCTTCCTTCCCAATACTTTCCTAGTTTTATCTTGCCTTACTTCATCAGAAGATCCCTCAGACCCAAACAACCCTACCCTGCCCACAGAAAGTCTTGCTTGTTTCCTCCACAGATTCTTAGATTCACAGATTCCACAGAATTGGAAAGGACCTCAGTGGTCATCAATTGTCCACTCCATGTTTCAACAGGCTGGATGGTGGGAAGGGTAAAAGATTCCTTCTACTACATCCCCAAGAGGTTGACTTGCCTTCTCTTGGAGATGACAAATGAGGTTATACTCAGGACCTCCCAAGACAGGCCATCCCAATTTGGGAGTAGCTTGGTTAGCAACTTTTCCCCAGGACACACACACACACACACACACACACACACACATACATATATATGTATGTATGAGGTTAGACTAGACCCCTTCCCATAGAGCTAGGGTTCCATTCAGGTCCCTTCCTGTGAGACATGTGCTCTGTTCCCAGCTCCACAGGAAGGGCTGTGTTCTATAGTCTTCTGCTATACTTAGCAGCAGACTTAAATATTTCCACCTTCAACCAATTTTTCTTAATTTTCCCCTCTAGAGCAGAGAGGAACAAATCCAACCCTTCTTCCACAAAAGAGCCATTAAAATACTTGAAGACTAGCATCTAGCATCCCTGAGTCTTCTCCTGGTTAAATAGCCCTGGTTTGCATGTGGGGCATTGGTATGAGATGGGTGCATTGGTATGCTGTGACTCAAGACCTTTCACTACTGATTACCTTCTTTAAACAACAGTCTGTCAAATAAGTAATACACAGAACTAAATACAATCCAGGGGCTATCTCCTCATTCTGGGAAACCTAATTAGTAGAAATAGTTCCTCCCAAGTCATGCTTCCTAAGACCACTGGGTTTAGTCATAAGACTTGAGTTCAAATGCCTGCTCTGATATTGACTGTGTGACCCTGGAAAAGATGGGAGACCACTTTGGGTCTCAATCGCCTCATCTATAACATGAAGTGGGGACAGATTATATGGCTTCTGTCACTCTAAATCTGTGATCTACCCATCTGTCAGCTAAATGGGCAGATGATGGGGGTCTGTATACTAGCCAGGCAGAATTGGGAAGGAATGATTAGATTAAGACTTCCAGGAAGAGGTGAACTTAGAAGGTGTCTGGACTGAGGGCTGAGGGAGTTGGGAGTGGGGTCCTTCTTGCCTCCCTTCCTCCTCCCTGGCTCACAGTTCTTCATTAGCCAGAGTCTCTGGCTTTCCAGGAAATCTCATTTCAGCAGCCGGTCTGATTCATGGGCCTACTTTCCCAAGCGTTCCCAGAGCAGCTCTCTGTCAATAACGATTCTTTACAAGGTCCCTTGATTCATTTTCAGGTTGAAGACAAATTTTTAAAGAGGAGTTCAGTGTCGGGGCCATTCCAAAGGGGCTGTTAACTTAATGTCCCTCTTCATTCCCCACACTCACATTCCCTCTCCAACTACACAGGGGTCAGACTCTGCTGGTTTCCAGGAACCGTTTCTGTTGCTTTATTTGGAAAGGGGAGAAAGGTGAAGGGATGAAGCTGCCCAGGGTTGGTATTAGGGGACTCCAGGGGTCTGCCCATGAGACCTGATCATAAGTGCCTTCCCTCTTCCCTGGCTCTCAGTCTATTGCTCTGCAAGAGCAGTGATGATCATTTAGTCCCTCCCCCTTGTTTCCATCCTATCCCAATATCCCAAACCCCTAACAGCTGCACCCTGTTTTGGCATTTAAAACCCTTTCCATTCTGGCTCTAATCTACCTTTCCAGGCTTCCTTCACATTCCTTTTTCCCCCACATAATTTGTTACAGCTAAACAGTCCCTGTGCTGCTCAACATCCCATCTCCCATTGCCCATGCTTGGAATGCCTTCCCTCCTCACCTCCAGCTCCCTTCAGGGCTTACCTTAAGTGCCACCTCTTATGAAGCCTGTCCTGATCCCTCCAGTTGCTAGTACCTCCCTCACAGAAATTCCTCTGAGACTTATTTTTATTAGTGTTTTCTCCCCAGGAGAACCTAGAGCCTCAAAGGCAGTGCCTGTCTTAATTTTCATCTCCCTGGTACCTGGCACATATTAGGTCCTTAATAAATATTTGCTGAATAAATCAAATGAATGACTCACTCTATTCTCAGTCTTTGAAGAAGACAACCCTTATTCCAAAGTCTCATTCTTCTGATGGGAAAGCTCTTCCAGAAATCATTCTGGGCTTTGCCCGAGTACACCTGACACCAGGAAGATGGATGAGATAGTTAACTCGAAGCTGTTTGGGGAATAAAGTCCAAATTTCTCAGCCTGCATCTGAGACTCCCTGCAACCTTCTTACCTTCTAAAGCATTATTTCATATCACAGCCCATCGTGCTGGGTTAATGGGACTTGGGTCTGAATCCTCCACGTGTATGAATCAGAAAGTGCCTTCCCCTTTCTAAGCCTCTGCTTACTCATCTGGAAAATGGAGGCAATAATGCCTATATTGCTCACCTCACAAGGCTGCTATGAGGCAGGTGCTTTGTGAAGCCTTAAAGGGGAATTATTACTGTGACACTCCAGCCAGATTGTTCACTATTCCTCAGATTTTTCCCTCACTTCTCATTGAGTATCTCTGTATACTTTTACTTTCCTCACCATCCCAGTGTGTTGAAAACCTAGCCTGCTTTCTAGGTGTCCCTCCTTAACTGAACATGGCCTCTTCCTTCTCTGAATCCTCCTAACACTCTTGCTTGCTTGCAGTGGATAGAATGAGTGAAACTCAATTTCAAATTCAATCTCAGACATTTACCAGCTATATGACCCTGGATAAGTCACTTGACCTCTGTTTTCCTCAGTTTCCTTAACTGTAAAAATGGGATAATAATAGCACCTATCTCCCAAAGTGGTTGTAAAGATCAGATGAGACAATATTTGTAAAGTCCTTAGTATAATACCTGGTATGCAGGAGGTGCTTAACAAATGCTTGTTCTCCTCCTACTGCTGTTGGTCATTTGTGCATCTGCCATCTCTCTTCCTAGACTATAAGCCCCTTGAGGGCAGGAGTTCCCCCTTCTTTTCCTGACATGTTATAGATGTGATACTGAGCCTTAAAGGACTAGGCCAGCAGGACAACTCCACCAAGAACTTCCAAGACAGAAAAGCTTGGAACATCCTGGCCCAGTGATGGGCTGTGTGTCTGTTCTGTGAAAACTAGCCTTGCTAAGACCGGACGCTGTGTTCTGACAACTAGACAAAAGAATGAAGGGGCTCGGAGTCCCTAAGTGCACAAGAAAGATAAAAGCACAATTACATAGAATGCCAAGTGATGAAGAGGAAAGATGTTGGTTCAGAGCCCAAGAACCTGGGTCCACATTGTAATTCTGGTACTCATTTGGACAAATCTTTTGCTCTCTCTAAGCTCTACTTTCCTCATCTGTAAAATATCCCCATTATCCCACCTCTGACATTAATTAGCTGTGTGTGTCCTTGAGGAAGTCAGAACTTCTCTGGGCCTCCATTTCTTCATCTGTAAAACAGAGTAGATGAGCTCCAATCACCTCCATTAGAATGTGAACTTCTTGAGGCCAGGGACTGTGCAACTTTTTAATTTGTACCTTCAACTCTTAGTACAGCACTTTGCATATAGAAAACAGTTAATAAAAACTTCATTCATCCACCCATTCTAAGGTCTCAACTTTTATCTAGGGAATGGGAAGATGAATTGCTTCCTGGCCAGTGGGTTTGGTGGCATCAACAGGTCCTATAAAATGGTATGGAAGTGAAGGGAGAGGACTATATCAGAGAGGGTAGTGCCAGAACCAGATTAAAATATTTAACAAAATCAATAAGAATACAATAGAAAATAGATGATATTAATATATAGTTTTCTAAGTCAATATGCAGCCTGTGAATATCTTTTTGAGTGGTTTTGTGGTCTCTCTGTCTATTTGAGTTTGATGCCACTGGGCCAAATGACCTCTTAAATCTCTTTCATTAGCTACAGACCCATAATCATTAGATTTGTCACAGGGTTATACTTTTTTGGGCTACAAGAATTCTTGAAGACCAACTCCTGAGTTGTTGAAGGATCATAAAAATTATAGATTGAGAATTGAAGAAATCTTAGAGGCCATCTAGGCCAACTTTCTCATTTTAGAAGCGATGATTCTAAGATTCAGAGAGGTCAAGCAACTTGCCCAGGGACATGCAGTTTGTTAGTGTCAGAGAAGGTGTAATGAGTACGCTTCCTGGGTCGTAGAAGGGCTATGATTTTGTAATGACAGAGTGTAGCAAGTGTCCATAATGATGGTTGCAGACTGTTGAAGTGTTAAAGAAAACTCTTCCCCAAGTGCCTAGGAGAGTGCTCCATACGTGTAATGGATTTCTCATCTCTGCTGCCTGCCGTATGTCTCCTTTCCACTTGTGCAAATTGCAACCCCTTTGCATTCTCTCCACCTGCATGGATCCTCTTCAATCCTTTCTGGAAATCTTCCATAATCTACTCACCATTCTTTTTAATTCTTTAATATTTTGTGGTAAGCAACAATCCAACACTTGGGCTATCCACTTGTTGGCCCCTTGTCCCCGACCTTTGGTGCATGAGTTTACTTTGGATTTGGAATGTTTTTGCACTTAACGTTTGCACACAGGAGTGTCTGCTATCTTACATGGCTCCCTTATGGGTGAGTGAGAGGATCTTGACATGAATCCTACATGATTAGCAGGCATGAATTTATTGCAATATGTATTGGTGAGGGGAATGCCTACACAGGAATATCAGGGATCATGGACGTATGAATGTATCTGCTATTCTTCTAAATAACTTCTAGTGAAATAGTGAAGCTACCCTTTGAAAACTGAAAGTTACCCTGAGACCAACCATTTCCTGAAATTTGATCTGCATAGAAGATGAAAACATCACCTTTCAAAGCGATCCCACTCTAAAGCCTCAATAGAATTTCCCTTGACTCTGAGCTGGCTGCCTGGTTCACATTGTCCCTGGACACTAAACTTTTTTGGTATAAAAATACTGCCCCTAATGCAAGCAGCCCTGGGGAGTGAGAACAAGCAAAGATAAAGACAGAGTCTATAGAGTCCAACCGATAGAGTAGACGTCTGTGTCAACAGGAACAATATGTATTTGTGACACAACTAGTCACAAATGGAAACTGGGATAACATCTCCTCTATGTGTGATGAAACTGGCAACAAAGATTGAATACCTATGTGATGTTTGTCTCCTTGAGGGCTTTTGGGTTTCCGCAGGTGTTACTGTGATTCATTCCTTTTTTAAAATTTTTATTTTTTGCTTTTTTGGCGGGCAATTGGGGTTAAGGGACTTGTCTAAGGTCATAGGCTAGTTTTTTTAAGTGTCTGAGGCTGGATTTGAATTCAGGTCCCCCTTCCTCCAAGGCTGGTGCTCTACTCACTGCATCACCTAGCCACCCTGATTCATTCTTTTTCTTGATAACTTTACCATAGACTCCTCTCAATGGGGGCTCAGAGCCCAGGAGAGGAAAAGTGCTAGGATATGCCTGCCTGCTTTAATTGGGGATCAAACTGAACTTTTCTGAAGCATGTAGCAAAATTCATCTGTGTAAATTCACTAGTTCCTATGGAATCACAGAATTGGAAGGAAACTTAAGAGACCCTCTGGCCTACTTCTTCCCTATTCCTTTTCCTTTTATAACAGAAACCAAGTCTCCAAGAGGGGAATCAGTTGCCTATGGTGTGGCAAGTGACAGAGCTGGAAATCAAATCTAGTTAGGCCTTCTGGTTTCCATTCCAGAGATCACTGCTCTATAGCATAGGGCCTTTATTAAAATTCATCTCATCGTAGCCCTGAAATCATTCTTTTTTGTTTTCATAAAGATGAGAGACCGTCATTGGCAATAATTCTGGGGCTCAGAATTGCCAGTCAGTCTCTTGGGGTGACAAAAAGAGTTGATACCCACGCACCAGAAAATGGAATGGAATTATTTTATAGCCAGTGGGTTTGATGGAGGGCAATAGGAAACGTGACTCAGATCCTTTAGGGGCTCACACACAACTCTCTTCATCCCCCTCCCCCTTGGAAGAGAGAAGATTGACTTATAAAGAGTAGGCCAACTATTCTGATTGTTCAGGAAAATCATAACAGAGGTCAGGTTTCAAAGGGGTTTGGCCATAGAATGAATTATTAAGACTTATACTGTCAGTCTTTAGCAGGGGTTCTCAATCTGGGATCCTTAAACTTTTTTTAGCTTCATAACTCTTTCAATATTTCCTTTTCATTTCATTTTACACTAAAATATTCTTTTTAGATGGGGTCTATAGACTATTAGACGATTTCATCACACCAGAAAAGGTAAAAATTCTGGTTTTAAGACTTACTGTGGAGAAGTCTGGTTCATGTCCCACCTCTGCAAATAATTTAAGAGAAAATCTCTTCTCCAATGTATGATTAGGGGAATTGCGTCAGGGAAGCCTAAGGGAAGGTCAGTAAGAACAACTTCCTTCCTTAAGTTTTAATCAAATTGATAGGCAGTGGTTGCCCTCCTTCATTCTTGAAGAGGACCAAAATGACCCTGTTATCTTAGAGTCAAATGACTTGTGTCGAATCGAGGCTAATCAGACCAATATGCATTTGGAATGCTTGAACACAAAGTTTGGGCTCACAGAGTCTGTGTGAATATTTGGGGTAGATTCTCTGAATTTGCGTTTCCTTTGAGCTACTTCAATTCTGCTTTTCTCTTAGAGCAATGCACTTTCTCTGAGTATGCCATGCTGAGTGGTTTTGTGCCAATGTCTCTCATGTTACGCAATCAATTCCCAAGTGCTTAAGAAAGACCTTGAGTGGAGCAGCTAGATGGTGCAATGAAGAGAGCACCAGCCCTGGAGTCACAAGGACTTGAGTTCAAATTTGGCTTCAGACACTTAACACTTACTAGCCGGGTGACCTTGGGCAAGTCACTTAACTTGCAGAGGCCTCAAGTTTATCCAACAAGGGAGTTGAGCTAGATGATCTCTGAGGGCCCAACCCTCTCTGCCTATATGATCCCACATCCCGTTCCCCTGTTTCTGTGGCCAGTGCCACACTGGAAGAAGCATTAGTAAGTAGTGTGTGCAAATCCACTTGTGTGCGTCTTTTCCCTTCTGTTCACCCCAACTCCATTTCTAGTTGTGTTTCCATGTCAAATAGTTGTGTATCTGTGAAGAGGGCAAGGGGTTTACATGATCACACATGTATATGCGTATATAGAACAAAACAGAACCAGGTGTGCAGCACATCTGTTCTCCAGGTTCCTCTGCTTCCGCCCTGTACTGGTCTCTTCTGTTTATTTATTTAAGAAAAATCAGACACAGTGGTGGGTAAAAACCCAAATGGAGAAATCACATCTGAGAAGTCACACCATCCAATCCAGCTGTCCCAGGGTGGTGGTGGTGACGCTGCTGCCCTCAGCTCCCACCCTTGAAGACAATATGTCTCCTGATGCCCTCGGACCCACCCCATGGGGGTCTGTGTTGGTGGAGGGGGGAAAGGCAGCCTCTCCTAG
Source organism: Pseudocheirus occidentalis (assembly GCA_028646575.1). NCBI lineage: Eukaryota > Metazoa > Chordata > Mammalia > Diprotodontia > Pseudocheiridae > Pseudocheirus > Pseudocheirus occidentalis. The sequence continues at coordinate 358,406,410 of CM053593.1, forward strand.
TGCCTCCTGTACCCTGGCCCACCTGGAAAGGGAATAAACAGCTGGCAAAACCATGACATGGCTAAGGCGTGGTGCTGAGGAAATCACAGGATTAGAAGAATTCCCACCTACCTGGGAATTAGGGGGCAATGCCCTTGGGTTGGGAGTAGGGGTGAAATATTGAAGGGAAGCCACGAGAGCATGGGCAGAAAGAGCTCTGCCTCTTCTTTGCCCTCTCACCCCTTTACCCTTTCTGGGATAGTCTCATGGCCAGTGCCCCCATTCTGGGCAGTAGATTTTTGGGGTGGAGGGGAATGGTTGTGGACAGAATAGACCCCTCTAACTCACCAGTTCCCTGCCCAGGGCCTCCATAGGTAGGAGGCAAGGGGGAGAAACCCTCAATAATCCCTCAGGGGAGATTTGAGGGGACGGGCAATGTGAGAGTGGCAAAGTGTGGCTCCAACTTTGACCCCCTTGGGCTGACTCTGTGACCAAGGGCTCCCATGAGAACTCCCACAAGTAACCTGGGGAGGTTCCCAGTATCTGGAGAGAGATGGAACCTCCCAGATTGTCAGGGGATATGACTCCCCAAGCCAGCCCCAATTCTTCAGCTTTGCAGCTCCATCCCTCAGGAGGGCTGGGGGGAGTCCCCTCATCCCCATCCTCAGGACAGAAATCCCTGAATGTAGGTTTGAGAAAAGTCATTGTGCAGCTTGGGGTAAGGGAAGGAGGAGAAATGGGGGGCATGGGAGGAGAGGGAAGCAGACCCCCAAGGAAGGGGTAACCTTGGGGGCAGACAAAGCTTGGGAGAGGGACACAGGGCAAAGCCCATGCTTCTCTTTCCTTCCCCCCAACTTTTTTTGTCTCTCTTGTCTACACACTGCCTCTTCTTACTCTCTGGGGGAAAAAAGAGGTGTTAGATTTTAGAAGGCAGTAGAGAGACTGAGAGAGGAAGAGAGGACCCCTCTTTTAATCCCTTCCTACAGGGCTAGTCCCCCCAGAAGGAGAGCTAGCTGCAAAGGGAGGGGAGGGGACAAGGCCTCAGATCCAGCCCTGCCCAGGCCTAATCCAATGTTAGGAGTGGGGGAGAAGGTTAGGATTTATAAAACCCAATCCAACAAGGCCCATAATGAGCCCGGGAGGGGGAGGGGGAGGCAGACTCTTCCCAGAAAAGCAGCTGAGTGGGGCCCCGGTGGAGGCTCAGGATATTGTAGGAGGGGCATTTAAGCAATCTCTTTGATTCTTCGAATGTAGTTATGCAGGTCCTGGGGGGCAGCCAATGTGCCCCCTGCCACATCTGGGCAGCCCCACCTCAGGTCCTCCTCCTCCTCCTCCTCCCCAGCAGGCACTGAGTCATAGGCTAGCTCCTCAGAGGGCATTGTGGTGAAAGTGGTGAACTTGACACGCTTGCGCTTGGATGTGGGAGAGCTGGCCGGGTCCTCAGCCTGGTCCCGGGCTGAGCCCCCTGAGCTGCCATCCCCTCTCCCATGGACTTGACTCTGGACACTGGTCTGGGAGCTGCCGCTGCTGTGGTGGTCCCCATGGCAGCAGGCAGGCACGGCCTCCAGAGGGTTGCCTGCAGGTGGTGAGAGCTCACCCTGGGCCCTCAGGGGCTGCCCATTACCCAGAAAGACCCAATGATGGGAGTGGTCCATGCTGGTCTGGCCCTCAGGGGGGATCCTCTTGTGCCGATACCGGAGTACAAATACGATACAATTGATGAGGAAGACGAGGATCGCCAGGCAGAAGACACCTAGTAAGGCGTACATCCCGATCTCCAGATCCGTCAGCCCCCGGGGCATCTGGGTGAAGCCAGTGGGGATGGCCGGGAAATCCTCTGTGGGAGTCTGGGCTGGGCCAGCAGTGCCTGGGCTGGGTGGCCCCTGAGGGGAAGCAGTGCCTGGGTGGCCAGGTCCCATGGCCTCATCCTCGCTGTCTCTACCACCCCCACCTGGGCCAGGCTGGCTTGGGCCTGGGTAGTCATAGGTAGGGTCCTCTTCCTCATTCCCAAAGCGAACTCGCAGCCCCACAAATGCCGTGGCCAGGATACTCTTCCTCTTGGATTTCTGACAGCTCTCTGCAATGGTGAAATCAGCCTGGAGCAGCAGACCTTCGCCCTCAGCTTCAGCCACCACAAGGGGGAAAGCCCGGTCCTGGGTCACAGTGGCCACCCTCTTGTCCCGGCTGCTGACCAGCAGTGCATAGTCTCTTGGGCTGTATAGGGACAGTGGAGCCGTGGTGCCATCGCTGTAGGACAGCCAGAGACTCAGGAGCGCTTCCTGAAAGAGGCCAACCAGGGGAAGGGGAAGGTGTCATTAAGCTTACCACCTTTTCTGGAGGAGGTGAGGGAGGAACAGCACTGGGTAGAGAGTGATGGAATGAGAGAATGGGTAGAGAGGATAGGAATGTTCTAATAAGGACAGGCTGGAAGTCAATGTCTCTAAACCTAAACCATCCCCACCATTTATTATGATATCTACATATGGCAGCTAGGTGGCTCAGTGCACTCTGGCCTCAGACACTGCCTAGCTGTGTGACCTTGAGGAAGTTACTTCACCCTGTTTGCCTCAGTTTCCTCATCTGTCAAGTGAAGGAAATGGTAAACCACTCCAGTAGCTTTGCCAAGAAAACCCCAAATGGGGTCATGAAGAGTTGGATATGACTGAAATGACCAAACATCTTTAGAAATCTGCCTTACCTTTAACCTTGCTGTATGCCTTGTTATGCTCAGACCCCAGGCACTGAATCTGACCTATCAATGCATCCTAAGGACCCCTGGGCCTTGCCATTCACCATACAACTGCAACCTCAGGATTTATAGGCCTTTCTATTGACCCTGAAGTTGAATTATCTAATATGTTGTCTCTTTCAATTAGAGTGTGAGCTCCCTGAAAGCAGGAACTGTCTTTCATTTTCTGTTTGCAGCCCTTGCAATTAGCACAGTGCTTGACACATGGGAAGCAATTAAGAAATAGCTTTTCATTCATTCTAAACCTTCCCTCCTCCATCCACCCACCCTATTATCTTAATAGAGCCAATAGACTGGAGTCCCTTGTCCTGTAGCATCAGCCTCATACTTCTGTCCTGCTTTGGAGAAGATGAAGAGAAGTATGTTTTCACTCTCCCTTTATATATGTAGTGGGATGCTCTGGTTCAAGATCTCCTTGGCCTTTTCTCCTACAATCTAAATAATTGGAAATTACAGGCCTAGAAGGGATTTTAGAAATAACTCAACCCAACTTCTTCATTGCAAAGAGTAGGAAATGGTTGCTCAGAGAGAGTAAGGAACATGTCTAAGGTTGCACATTGAGTCAAGGCCAGAGGCAGCAACATAACCTGGATAACCTGAATCTACTACCCAAGGGTTCTTCCTGCCTCAGACACATAGTACCTGTGTGACTCTGGCCAACTCACTCAAATTCTCTGGGCCTCCTTTTCTACATCTATAAAATAGGGGTTGTGGTCTCTACAATGTCTTCCTAGAGTCTTCTCCAGCTCCAAGCCCAGGGTCTTGTGATCTCTTTTTCTGTGATGTACTCAGTTAGTTTTTCTGCATCAAATTCTCACTCCCCTCCCTTCCCCAATCCTTTTTCTTTCTTTCTGTTGCTATTAGTTAGGGAGCAGAGGAAAGAAGCTATAGTTGGGGTTCAGGAGCCAGATGGAGTTAGGGAAAAGAGGTGTCTGGTCCTCCAGAGACTTGACAGGTTTCTCGGGCTTCCAGGAGAAGTACTCTCTAGTCAGTGAGTGCAGAAGAATGAATAATTAGACTTTACGTAATTAAGTCTTCACCCAGCCAGGATAGAGCAATGGGTAAAGAGGAGAGTAGTTAAACTCCCCACGCTCGAGCACCTCCTGAGTCAGGAGGGAGCAGTAGAGGAAGAGTGAATAATATGCCATCTGTAGTCACACCAGTTGGCAGAGGGTGGAAACATGAGGTGAGACACCCAGTACCTCCAGCCCATCATTGACTCACCTGCTTGAGGAAGCTGAGGGTCTGCTGGGCTGCCGTAGTAGCCAAGATGGTGTGACTATTCCCAGGGCTTGGGCGGAGGGAGAGAGACAGGCTGGCCACGACCTGGCCTCGGAGCTCTGTGATGCTGACTTTCTCCTCTGTCACCGTCACCATTGTCTCTCCGAGGACAGCCTCAGTCAGTGGGGATATAACCTGGAGGGATGGAGTAAATTGGATGCCTTATGTTCAGGCCAGAGGGTGAGTGTGGGGAAGGGGAGAGGTAGGTTCAGGGTGGCAGGTAACTTATCACCTGCCCCCAACCCAACCATTTAACTGACTTCCCATCTTGCCCCCAAGAGGGATCCTCCTATTGGCTGTAAAGCTCATTGCTTCAGAGTTATGAGACAAGAAGAGCTATATGAGAGGCATGGAGTCAATAGGAAGAACTAGGGCTTGGAAGAGGAGAGCTGCAGTCACCCTCAGGGTTTCCTTTGTCTCCAGGGTCTTAATATAGGAGGTTAGGGTAGGGAGATTCTGAGGTGAGTTGGGGTGGAGGGGAAGCCAAGTCCTACCTTAAATGGGGTAGTCCCAGGCTCAAGGCCAGCCAAAGTGCTACTGTCCACCAGTTGGGCGACACGGGGGTCGCCCACCCTCATGAAGTCACTGACCAGGTCGGTCACCTCCACCAGCCAGTCAGGGCCCAGCATGGTGACCACCTGGTCAGTTCCCTCAGAGGATGTGGTATGGAACTGGGTGAAGACCTGGAGCGTGGAGTGCTGGTACTGCAAAGTACAGCCCCGATTCTGCCGCTTCTCTTCCTCTTCTTCCTCGTCATCCTCGCTCTCCCGAGTTGACCTGGGCGTAAGCAGGTAGAGAGCAGGGTTAGCACGGGGCTCCCAGCCCCATGTTTTATCTCTGTGCTACGAGAGACATACATATGCACGCATGTATGTGTGTGCATGCGTGTGTGTGTGTGTTAAAGAGGAAAAGGAAGTGAGGAGGGCAGGGATGCAAGGGACCATTTGGGCTAAACCCTGCCCCTGAGGACTCTCCATGTATCCTGAGTATGTCTTTTCTCTCTACACAGGGGTAAGGAACCTGTGGCCTCACAGCTATACACACATGCACATGGCTTTCTAGGTCCTCAGGTGCGGCCTTTTAACTGAGTCCAAGTTTTACAGAACAGATCTTTTTATTAAGGGGATTTGTTCTGTGAAGTCTGGATTCAGTCAAAGGGCCCCACTCAGCCCACCCCTGCTCTATGACTGCACTTTCATCATCTTGTCCTTCCCACCTGCCTGAGCTCTAGAGACAAGGAAATAGAATCTACTGTGTTGGGAGGCCTGGAGGGGGCCAGCCCGCCTCTCCCCTGTGCTCTTTGATTCTACCCCACTCTAGGAAATCGTCTATTTAAGGAGATTTTGTTCCCTTCCCCTCTCAGCGTTTCCAGGGTTAGACTAATAGGCTTTTAAGGCTCCTTCGAGCTCTAAATCTGTGATCCTATGATTCACCTCCTCCACTCCAACCAGAGGCCCTCTTCTCTTGTGCTGACACATGTCTCCCTTTTTCACTTTAATATTCCAGAGAAACCCTCAAGCCAACATCCTCTACTCTATCCCCAAGGGTCTGAGGAGCTCGGCATCTCTCTCAATAGTGTGAGATGACGTAAAGAGTCCTGGATTTGTAGTCAGGAGAACCTGGGTATGAGCCTTGGCTTTGGTGCTCATTAACCACGTGGGCTTGGGCAATCATTCAGCCTCTCAGTATAAAATGATGGTTTAGGTGAATATTGCTTTTCTTTTCTTCCCTCTTTGCATCTTTATTTTCCTAGGCCTCTTCCATGTCTGTCCTTCCTCTCTTCTCCCCTTTGTCTGTCTGTCCGTCTGTCTGTCTCCCTCTCTCTGTTTCTCTGTCTCCATTTCTCCTCTCTGTTGCTTCTCTTTCATCATTATTTTTTCCTTTTCTCTAACCTTCCTCCTGGATTTTTCCCACCCCAGTTCAGAGTGGGTGTAGACAGTATGTGACTTTGACCATTAATACATGGGTAAGAGGAAACATGTGCCTGCTCCTGTGTATGCCCAGGACTAGTCTGTGTGTGTGTGTGTGTGTGTGTATGAGTCTGTATTGGTGAATGCACTGGAGGCTGAATGTGGCACCCAGCAAGGTCCCCTTGGGAGTGGGAGGCTGTATGTTTGCAGGGGTCATGCTTGTACCTTCTGTCTGGGAGAATGGGTACCCTCCAGCCCTTCACTTGACTGAGTTGGGCATCAGAGAGCTCAATGTGTAAGGGTAATTTGGGGACCCAGACAGTCATCTCCAGGTGGGCGCTCAAGATGTCATATCGGAAGGTCACCCGAGCATTCATGGAGCCTCGGGACTCCTTTCCACTCACAAACACATAGTCACAGCTTCTGGACACCTGTAGGGAAGGGAAGTAGAGCAATGATGAGTTAGAAAAACAGGAACCCTGTCATGCTGAAAAGATCCACGATTGGATTTGAAGCCTTAGGAGGACCAGATGACTCGGCAGAGAAGACAGACATGTCCTCAAAGGGCCACTCACCAGCCAGCTCAATGAAGTCGGTGAAGGGCCCGCCATCTCCGTCACTAGACTGACCATCCATAGGACAATGGAAAGAACATTGTTTTGGGGGTGAGATGACCCGAGTTCAAATCTTGGGCTACTCTGGTCAGTTCAGCTCTTTGGGTCTCAGTTTTCTAACTCGTAAAGTGAAATGACTGGACTGGATGGTCTCCGGTGGTCTTTGATGGCCTGGATGGTCTCTTCCAACTCTAATGATGATACCGTGGCCACTGCCTGGGCCCTTGGAACCATGACAACATCCCCTCCATACAGTGCCTTCCCACAGACTACTGGGGAGTCTGGCATCAAGGAGACATGCGGAGACACACACACACACACACACGCACACACACACACACACACAGAGCTTGTGTTCAGAGAGGGATGAAGGGAGAACAGGAGTGGGGAGGCTGTTTCGCCCAGATTCCTTCTCCCAACTTTCCCCAACTTTCCCTTTCCCCCCCAAAACTACGGGGGCTGTCAGCTTAGAGTGCCCAGCTAGGTCATCATTGCCACAGTGATCAGAAAAGGGCATGGTGGGGTGGCGATAAACTCTCTGCCTAAGCAGCTCATTTTCCCCACTAAAAAGTCAGTGGAGAACATTCCAGATTTGGGTAAATCGCACTGTCAACTTCTGAAAAAACCTACTCTATTCTCATTTCTTAGAACTGCGCCCTTGGTTCCAGGTTCCTTTTCTGGGCTCTATGACTGTGTAGATCCGTCAATTAGACTTCAAGAAACATGTCTTGGCAGCAAAATTCTGCTTCTGAAAACATGAGTCTGGGGGGAGGGTGGGTGGAGATGGACAGTTTTTCACATTGGGATGGTCTGGGGGCCAGCTAGGCAGGGCAGTGGGAAGAGTGCTGGGCCTGGGGTCAGGAAGCCCTCTGTTCACATCTGGCCCCAGACACTTACTAGCTGTGTGACAAATCACTTAATCACTGTCTGCCTCAGTGATCTTATCTGTAAAATGGCCATGAGAACAGCACATGCTTCACAGCGCTGTTGTGAGGATAAAATGAGACAGTTTTTGTGAAGTGTTTTGTAAAACCTTAAAGTGCCATATAAAACATTAGTTATGAATATTATCCTTCCCAGAGGTAGGCGCATCTATGGATGAGATGAATTACGGACACTTCAATCAGAGAGAGACAGACAGACAGAGAGAGAAAGAGAGAGAGAGAGACAGAGAGAGAGACAGAGAGAGACAGAGACAGGGAGAGAGAAACAGGGAGAGAGAGAGACAGATAGACAGAGACAGGGAGAGACAGGGAGAGACAGGGAGAGGGAGAGACACACACACAGAGAGACAGAGACAGAGAGAGAAAGAAAGTGTAAAGGCAGAGAGGGTGAGAAGGATGAAGAACGAACAAAAACCCACAGCTCCCCCTTCTTCTGTTCTCCTTAATGCTGAATTATTTACAGGAACAGAAAACAGATCCAGCCATGTAATCTTTTGATTTATGGAGCCCGCCGGGAACCCTGACACTGTAATCACGGCTCTCTGGCTCCCCAGGTAAGAGGCCTATGCCAGCTTCCCTCCCTCTTCCCTTGTTCCTCCACTTCTCCATTTACTCCCCCCATTCCTTACCCCTTCCCCTGCTTGCCTCCAACCCTCTTTCCATACTGGGCAAGAAGGGATAAATTTGGGGGCCCCCTGGAGGTAGGCTGACAAATGATTTATCACAAACTGGGCCTCCGACATCCCTGGAATGCTGAGGGCGCGATAGACCTACAACAGTCTTGTTTAAAGTAAGCAGCTTGAGGTATTTATGGATGGAGATGGGATGGAGGGGTGGGGGATGGGGGAGATGCAGGGGATCACAGATTTAGATGCCATTAAATCTGACCTCTCATTCTATAGGTGAGCCCACAGAACTTAGCTCCAGATTATGCAGCTATTAAGGTATCTAGTGTGATTTGCACCCAAGTTTTCCTGACTCCAACTGCTTTGCCCAATCCACTGTAGTATTGTTTTCATAAGTTAAGAAAGGAGAATTCTGTCCTTTTGTATCTACTGCAAATAGTTCTCAACAGGACTTTTCTCTGATGAGTTCCTGAAGTGATGCCAAGCCATCTTTCCCTCATTATTCACACATCTTAAAAGGTCACAGGAAGCTTTTCGAGATTCTTCAGAAAATCAACAACAAAAACTATCCCCATCCAATACAAAAGACATGCAAATCTCATCATTCCATCCTTCCCTCTCCCCATCATGATGCTACTGTATCATCTGATACTCCATCCAAAATAGATCTCTCCTTGAGTATTATCTAATACTGATTTCACCCTTCTTGGCTCAGGTCCCTGGGGTTCCTGTCTCCCACTCGGATGGATACCCCTCTGGGGGACCTTGAGGGACACAGTGCCCACCTTGATGATATCCTCATTGTTGGACTCACACTCCACCAGGGAGGAGACATCCAGAACCTGGCCCGTCACCTCAATAGCAATGACCTTGACTGGTATGGCTACTGTCCGGCCAGTCAGGATGGCTGTGTTGATGATCTCGGTGTCCTGTAGTGAGGATGAAGGAGATGATATTTTAAAAAAGGAAGTTGCCTTGGCTCTATCCAGACCCCACCCTACTCCATTTCTTCCACCATTGTGAAGAAGATAAGCATTACTCCTCCTAACTCCTCCTCCCTCACCCCCAATTCTCTTCCCTCCTGTCCTTCACTCTTCAGATGAAGGGTCAATCAAGTGTGTGTCTATCCTTCCTCACGTACCAACATAGAGATTCAGATTCACAAACTCAGACACAAACACCCATAGGTGCACAGATACATAGTCACACATCCTCAGGTAAATACATTCAATTGTCCCCTCGTGATTGTTCCACTGACATATCTCTCTAAATGACCTCTTGGATAAGTGGCCCATTCCATGACCATCCCTCCAATGGACATTTCCTCAAGCAACGCCCCATGTCTTGGATGCATCCCATCTGCCTTTCCACCTGTTGAAAGTCTCTCTTCCCACTCAGGTGCCACTTCTTCTACGAAGTGCTCCCAGATTTCCCCCAGCTGAAAGAGATCCTTTTTTCTCACATTTTCCTGGATCACTTGGTCTGGATCTATCTCTAAGGACACTTTCAGATGTACATCAATATTTCTATGCTCCTTTGCCCTAAAATTCTCCCAGCCATCCTCCCTATCTCTGTGTACTTGCTGTTCCTCCTCTACTAGAGTGTAAGCCCCTTGAGGTCAGGTAGCATGTTGCTGTTCTTTTCATCTTTGTAGTCTTAAAATCTAGGAGAGTGCTCCTTCACATGGCAAGGACTTGACAATTGTTTGTGGAATTGAATTAATATTAAACATCACTTTTAGATATTGTCTCGCAAATTCACTGTCACTCTCATACTAATTAATTTAGTCTTAATAGAACCATTCTCTTCCTCTTCTCGCTCTGTCTCTTTCTGTGTCTCTCTCTGCCTTTCCCTCTTTCTCTTCTGTCTCTTATTCTCTCTGTCTCTGCCTGTCTGTTTCCCTCTTGCTCATACACACACACACACACACACACACACACACACACAGATTCAGACCTGGAAAAGACCTTGGAGGCTATCTAGTCTAACCTTCTAATTTTAAAAATGAGGAAACTCAGGTCCAAAGATTAAATGACTTGCCCATGGTTGAAGAGGTAGTAAGTGTCAGAGTCAGGATGTGAACCCAGGTCCCCTAACTCCAAATACAGTGCCCTTTCCATTATACCACACTGCCTCTATGACATATACCCAGTCATACATACATAATCATAGGCACACAGTTCACACACACACACACATACACACACACACTGGTCATCAGGGGAAACAATGTGAACACAGGCAAATATGGAAGAGACATGGCAGAGTATATTAGCAGCAGCGGGTCTCCAGGGAAACCTCCTTCATTTAGGAAACAGCATCACATACACAAATGCCATCACTGGCTCTCATGCACTTGGGATGCCCCTCACCATAGCCAGAGGCAGAATAGCCTGTACATCCCTCTGGATGACGGTCAGCTCAGTCACTGCCCTCTCTAGGTCAGGCAAGGGGCTCCTGCCTCGGTAGTCGATATGCCACATGATTCGGCGCTTCACAGACTGGCTGGTGAAATTCTCCATCTCAAAGTCCAGCTGCAGGATCTCCAGGGGTCCCTCGCTCTCCCTGCCAGGTATGAAGGGAGTGGTAGCAGGAGTGATGAGCAAGAAGGGCTTGGGGCTATTCTTCTCTGATTGACGGGGAACCCTGAGAACAATCTAACTGGTAATGAGACAATCTCTCAGAGCCCTGAGACTCAATAATTGGACCTGGAATCCCTCCAGTCCCCCCTCGCCCCAATCCCTGGCCTTATCAAAGCTTGCCCAGCTCTCTAATTTTCTAGAGTCTAATGCACTTATGCCCACTTCTCACCTTCCAGCTTGTGCCAGGATTTCTGGGTTCTATCCTGATCTGGCCTTCATTTCTTCCTTTCTAGAACTCCCTCCCCACTTCTGCCTGGCAATTATTTCCTGTTCTCTTCCCCAACCTCCTCCCAGCAGTGGGTACAGGATGAGAAGGGACAACAGGGGGACCACCCTCCAGCACACTCAAGATGTCTACTGGGGCTGACCTGGGGAGCAAAGGGGCACTTTGAGTTCTGGACACATCCACGGTAGCAGTTGAGTGCTTTCCCCCAGTGAGCAGCTCTGAGGTCACCTGCCACTGCCCACTTCGGGCCTTGGTGCCCAGTAGGGTTACTCCCTTCTTGGCCTTCACCCTGAGGATAAAGAGGGAAGACGAAAGGGCTGGGGGTCACGGTGCAGCCCAAAGCTCCTTTCAATTCCAGAGGTCACTAAGCAACACCATTTGCCATGTAACTCTAGTTTAAGGCATGGTGGTGAGGGAGAGATTAACTAAGCCTCTGCTTTGGACTCAGGAGTGTATTCCCTGTGGCAATCCAATTAACCTCTTTGTGAAGGGGAAAGGACAGGGCATCTGAGGAGTTCTCTATCACCTCCAGAGAAAGAGCCTCAAATACTTGCCAGTTAGACTCAGGATTTGATGAGTTTTCTCACTTCCTCTCACTTAGGTGCAGCTGGTTTGTTAATGTGGACACTTCCCTGTAGTAACCTTATTTGCAATTCAATTCAACCAATATTCACTAATCACCTACTGGGTTCAAGGCTGAGATGCAAGGATGAATGGGGATCATTTCCTGACCTCAAGGAGTTTAAAATCTCGTTAGGCTAGCAAGGAGAGGGTAATGCTTGATCCAAATGAGTGAATTGCTACAGGTGGTATCTCAGGCCCGGACCGGGGTGCGGAGAGACTTCTGGGGTGTGGGGAGAACTGAAAAGAGCCTTCCTTCTATCCTTCAGTGAATACTCCTCAGTGAAAAGAGGAGGGTGCTGGAGTCAGAGAATGGTGGGTTTAAATTCTAGCTAACTGGTGTTGTGAAGAGAGCTCTTGGCTTGGAATCAAGAAAACCTGAGTTCAAAATCAGTCCCGGACGCTTTCTAGGTATGTGATCTTGGGCAAATCACTTAAACTCTTTTTGCCTTGGTTTCCTCAACTGTAAACCAAGGATAATAACTTTCAGGGTTGTCATTATGAGGATCAGCCGAGATATTTACAAAGTGCTCAGCACAGAGTCTGGCAAACAGCAATCACTTACTAAATGCTTATTCTCTTTGCCACTTCCTGTGTGATATCGTGAAAGCCACAGCCTCAGTTTCTTCATCTGCAAAACCAAGGGATTAGACTAATGGCTCTAATGTCTCTTCCAGTTCTAAGCTATGAGTCTATAACCTCAGACAGACATCCTTATGGGATTGTAATCTATTCAGAAGGGTAGCTCAGTTTGGGTTTCTCTTTTCTTGGAAGACTCAGAGTCTAGAAAATTGTGAGATTTAATGGGACTACATTGGCCTGCAATGAACCTATATATAATACATGTGAAGCTGCTGAAGTATGGATCATGCACCAATGGATCTTCAATTTGCTGGGACATGTCCTGGAAGAGGTGCAGAAGCTCACTCTGGGAGCTAAAACTAAGATCTAAACCTCACTCATTCTCTCTTGCCTTCCCCTTTTTCTCATCCCTTTGGGGACAAGGAGATTCCCGTGCACTTTCACTAGCCCATTGTTCCAACAGAAGTCAATGTAATCAACCATGCAACTTTCCAATGGAGCTTAATGAATATGGAGAGAGGCTTCGACCTTGACAGCTAACTCACCTATTGTAGCCTGAAAGAGGCAAGCAGGAGGAGAACTTTCCACACTGGGAGACCCTATCAACTTCACAGACCCCAGTGGTCATCCCTCTTGCCTCCCTCCAATTCCCCCATTAACAGGCAGCTAAAGGGCCCAGTAGATAAAGTGTTGGACTTGGAGACCTGAATTCAAGGTGAGCCTCTGGCACTTACTAGCTGTGTGACCATGGGCAAAAACACTTATCCTCTCCCAGACTCAGTTTTCCCATCAGTAAAATGGAGATAAAACAGGACCTGCCTCACTGGGCTTTTTATAAGAATCAAAGGAGATGATATGTAAACAACACTTTGCAAACCTTAAAGTCTTAAATTTATTATTACTCTTGTGGCAGGCTGACAGCCTCTCTCCCACTCCCCAAACAGGGCTTTCCTGACCTCAGTCCAAACCTTCCCCCATATTTTTCTCCAGTAACTCTAAACAAAGGGTTGAGGGATGAGTCTTGAGGTGGGTGGGTTAGGTATGAGGATTCTCCTCATACCGATGAGAACACTGAAGCTCCAAGGGTGAACTGACTTGCTCAAAGTCAAGTTAATGTTGAAACGCGGACTAGAGCTCAGGCCTGGGAAGGTCAAGCCCAGCCTCTCCTGAACTTAGTAGGAAGATGGAGACATTTGGTGAGCTGGACCTTGTTGGTTTCTACAGCTCTGTGGAGATATGTTTTAAATCAAGAAGAGAATAGAAGGACTCACCTGGATTCAAATCCTGATTTTCACAAATTAAGTGAGTGACCCTGGGCAAGTCCCTTAACCTCTCTGAGCCTCTGTAAAATGAGGGGTCTGGGCTAGGTGGCTTCCAGGGTGACTAAATCTATGATCCTAGGACTACACCCTGAGCCACCGGGACCACATCCCTTGTACCTGAGGGTGAAATGCTCCACACTGGGGCTGGAGGAGGAGGAGGAGTTGGGCGCCAGGTAGAGGAGTATGCTTAGCACCTCCCCAGGTTTCAGGGGTCGGTCCGGGAGGCGGATAACCAGGTTGCCGTCTAGCCGGTGCTCCTGGAGGGCCCGTCTGGGCGGCGGGCGGTAAAGACTGATGCTTCCTATTCGTAGGAGCGGGTACTGGGTGGGGCCCTCGGCCCGGGCCCCTCCCCCACCCCGGCGGGCCCCGTCCCCACCACAGCCCCCACTGGCATCGGGGGAGTGCAGTCTATAGTAGAGTTCGGCTTGCTGGCTTTCCCCGCCAGGCTCGGGCTCCAGGCCTTCTGGGGGCTTGCGGCGGGCGGGGGGTGGTGCCGCTGGAGCAGGCGGTCCAAACCAGGCTAGCGGCAGCTCGGCCCGGACCAGGCAGGTAGCCAGCCCTCCGCTCAGGCGGCAGGAGCTCTTGACTTCGTGCGCATTGCGAAAAGCGTGCAAACGGACGCAGGGCAGTCTCTCTGTGGCCCCAAAATCGTCCCAGTCTCGGCCGGCCACGTAGAACAAGACTTGAGCCACGGGCTGCGTGGCGGGCACCCGAGGGTGCACTATGAAGGCCCGAACCTTCCAGTTCACCGTCAGCCTCTCAGGGATGTCCAGAGTGCTGGCGGGTTGTAGGAGCTCCCGGGCCAGGACCTGGCTGGTGCTGAAGGGCCCCAGGGATACATTGAGGATGGGCAATTCCTTCGTCTGAAAGACCACGAAAGGTTCGGAACGCTGCAGGGGCCCCCCGCCGCTGCTGTTGGCTGTAGGTGGGGGCGGTGGCTGGACCTCTCGAAGGAAAAAGGCCAGGCGGGTGTGAGACAGGCGGTAACTGACGGGCAGCACGGGGGCAGCAGGAGCCTCTGGGGGCATCGGCGTGGCCAGGTGGGAGGAGCGGCCAGAAGCTAGAAAGAGGACAGAAGTAGAGAGGACTGATTAGGCACTTACCTCCCACCACTATGGGGGAATCACCCCGCCCCTCCACCTCTTTTAATTTCCTGATCAACGTCTCACACAGAACCTCATCTTGTCTCTAGACTAGAGCGTCTAGTTTCCAAAGCAGAGACTCCGAGGAGTAATCTTTTCAAGGAGTAATAAGGCAGGTGTGGAACCCGGAGCCTGGAGGCCACATGTGACCTTCTAAATTCTTGGGCACCTTTTGATTGAGTCCAAGTTTCACAAAACAAATCCTTTTATTAAGGGTATTTGTTCTGTGAGATTTAGATTGAGTCAAAGGGCCGTGACTGAGGACCTAGAGAGCCACATGTGCCCTAAAGGCACCTCTCTCTGTCTCTGTCTCTGTCTCTCTCTGTCTCTCCCCCCCCCCCCCATAGAGAATGAGAACCTCAGGAAGTCCTGAGTACAAATCCTCTTTCTCATGTTGTTTCTGTGACCCTGGACAAGTCACTGTCCAGTCTGTAGGACATTTCAGAGAAGATGCTGACCTTCACTGTTAGAGGGAATCCCTTCACATGGGGTATTTACTGCCTGTACCAGTGAAATCCCAGGGCTACTCCATGTCCTATGGAAAGTATCATTTTCATTTTAATTGAACTAATCATTCTAACACCACCAAACAAAGCCCACACAAGTTTGCTAAGTAATAAGATCTGTGGTTCGCTGTGGTGCAAATAGCAATGAATCAGAGGGCCTGGGTTCCAGTGTTGGCTTGGTCTTTTATTCCCTGTGTATCTGAGGCAGATTCAGTGAAGGATTGATTAATGTTTCCTACTGATGCTGGGAGATAGCAGAATAAACCTCAGAGAATTGGAAAAGGCACCAACACCACGTTCCCCTGGAGACTTACAAGGGAAGGTGGAAACCATTGTTGAGAACGGTGCTTAATGTATTTTCCTACTATTTGCCCGGCATTTCTATTTTAAGTAAATTATCTCTTTTTGCAAGACTTACATAACGTACGGCCTATAATTAATGTTGTCTGGTTGGTGAGAGAGGTATTCCGAGAGGAAAAAATAGGATTTTTAAAGCAAGAGTCTAAGTAGCTCTGAACTCAAACTGACCACAAATACTCAGAGGTAACATAAAGGGGTGTTACACTTACAAGTGAAATTTTTCATTCTTTCTTCTCTTAAGATTCCAGAATCTCCCTCTCTCTAAGGACTCCCCACACTTGGGCTTTAGAGTACTTCTTATTTATATTATCATTTAGGGACTGCTTGAGAAGGCCATTCCTCCATGCCCCCTCCTTCTACCCTCTCTCAGCAGGTGGGTATTAAAGTAGACAGATCAGAGGACTTAAAATCAGAAAGACCCAAGTTCAGACACATAGTAGCAGTGTGACCCTGGACAAGTCTCTTAATCTTGGTGTCTTGTCTTATTCTCATTTTACGTTTACTTCATATGTAAAAATGGAGATTATACTATCACCTGCTTCACAAGGTTGTGGAATCAATTGAGTTAATAGAGAAAGAGATTTGCTTATTTTAAAGCGCTACACATATACATACATACATATGCTGCTCCATTTGTCCCAGAATTTGGCCTTTCAAATAATCGGTTTGATGGCCTTTCCCCTTGATCTGAGGCTTGGTTCTTTTGCAGGGCTGATGGGCACAGATGGGAAGGGGCAAATGGAAAAGCAACGTTTTCTGAGATGAGAACAATGGGTATCCTCATATTTGGGGTGGCATGGAAGAGTCTGGGGAAATGGACCTAAGGTGGGGTGATCATGAGTGACATGGAGCTCAGTGGGGACAGAGCCCTTAGGCACACACTAGGGCACTCAACCCTGCAGGTTAACCACCCTAAGTTTGGTGCATTTCAAGTCAGAGCACCCAGTCTCAAACACTAGACATACAAACTAAATATAAAACAAGGCAGTTGGAATATGACCTCTAAGGTTCCTTCCAGTTTGAAATTCTGAGATCCTAAAGTGCCCAGTAGAGACATCCTCATTGTGAGGATAGCTGTGGGTGAGACTGGAGTTGGTATGAGAAGGTCCCAGAGCTTCAGAGGGTGTGTGTGTGTGTGTGTGTGTATGAGAGAGAGAGAGAGAGAGAGAGAGAGAGAGAGAGAGAGAGAGAGAGAGAGAGATTACAGCAAAGGGGGTAGGATATAAAAGAAACTTCCAATGCGAGCCACGCTGATAGATGATTTCTTTGTTCAGCCTGACCTTCATCTCCTGACTCCTGTTTTTGGTAATATTTCCAAGGCTGAATTACTTGAAGAAACACACAAAGGCCATGTTCTCTCATTAATTACTTTGACCAGCTTTTTTAAAGTCATCCTCTATGTCTCTGCCCTCAAGAGGCTTAAATCCAGGTGGTGGTGGTGGTGGCAAGGACACAACATTTAGTAGGATCAATAGATGAAAAATAATTTGGGGAGTGAGGAGGCATTCCGCTCCCCTTCCCAGTGACCCAGGTCTGATGCCCAACCTAGGGATTATTGGGACCTGACATACAACCACTCATGAGGAATGCTCAGGTGACTGTGACCTTGCCACCCTGGGCATATATCCTTCCCTTTTTACCTTGCCATTATGTGTGATCTTCCCCCATTAAAAAGTAAGCTTCTTGAAGGCCAGGGTATTCCTGCCTCCTTGTATTTATGTTCCAAGTGCTTAGGATAGTGCCCAGAACATAGTAAGTGCTTAATACCAGCTCTATCTACTTACATTATCTTCTACCTACATTTCCTTCCTTCCTTCCTTCCTTCCTTCCTTCCTTCCTTCCTTCTTTTCCATCCATCTATCCATCTATTAGTCTGTCTTCATCCATCTAATCATCCATCCATCTGTCCGTCCGTCCATCTGTCCGTCTGTCTGTCTATCTATCTCTCTATCTGTCTGTCTATAACAGAGAGCAGAGGTCATGACCTGAAGACCCACATTCCTCTTCTCCTTGGGGGCTAAAGGGAACAGCTGCAATAATATAGCAGGCACTTCTTGCTCATTAGGAACTCTGACCTCATATCTGAGGAGGGGGTAGAAGTTAGGAAGAGAGGAAGTTGTCAGAACCAGTGACCCTTCCCCACTTCATCCACCCACAGGGGACCCCAGAGCTTGCTAAGTGGCACTTAGCTCTCCTTAGCCCCATCCCCAGTTCCCAAAGCTCTAGTCTGACCATCTGGATGCCTGCCAGGCCCATTTGAATGAAGTAAGGGAGGAGATGGCCAGATGGACTCAGATCAGAATGAGGAAAAGAGTTGGGTAAATATACCTGGCCTTCCCCAAGGTTAGAGGAAGATGTGGAGGGCTTCACACACAGGGCTGGACTGAGTGCCTCTGTGTGTGTGTGTGTGTGTGTGTGTGTGTGTGTGTGTGTGTAATATTATGCACAGGTCAAGGAGTAAGGAGACCAGGGTCCAAGTTTCAGCCCTACCACTTACAAGCTGTGTTACCACTGACGTGCTGAGCCTCTAGTTTCTCCAGCTGTACACTGGTCATGATAATCTCTGCCCTGACCACCTCACAGGCTTGCTGAGATGATCAAATAAGACAGTGCCTTGTGACGTAGTGAAAAGTAAGATGACTTTGGAATCCAAGATCATTGTTGTTGTCATGTCTGGCTCTTCATGACCCCATCTGGAGCTTTCTTGGCAGAGATACTGGAAGGGTTTGCCATTTCCTTCTCCAGTTCATTTGACAGATGAGAAAACTGAGGCAAATAGGGTTCAGTGACTTGCCCAGGGTCACACAGCTAGTAAGTGTCTGAGGCTGGATTTGAACTGAGGAAGATGAGTCTTCCTGACTCCAGGCCAAGTGCTCTATGCACTATGGCACCACGTAGCTGACCCAGGTTCAATTCATAACATTCAGCAGATATGAATGAACTCCAGCTCTTTGTCTCCCTTCTCTGTGGAGTAGGCAAATCATTTAACTTCTGTACACCTACTTCTTCCTCTCTAAAATAAAGGGGTTCCTTCTTGCTGTAGACCTATGAAACTATGATCAATGAACCTTGAGTCTTGGCCATGGGTGAGGTCAGTCAGACCATAAACATTTATTAAATGCCTACTATGTGCTGGACATTGTTTTAAGCACTGGGAATATAAAGAAAGGCTAAAAATAGTCCTTGTTTTCAAGGAGCTCCCAGATTAATGGGGGAGATAAAGTACAGACAACTGTGTGTGAACAAGATATAGACGGGACAAAATGGAGATAACCGACAGAATTAAGGAGCAAAGGAAAAGACTTCTTACAGAAGTAGATGAAGAGTTGATGAGGAGCAGAGCCCTGTTCATTGTTGAGCCATTTTCCTTCATGTCCAACTCTTCATGACTCCATTTTGGGGTTTTCTTGGCAAACATACTGGAGTCATTTGCCATTTCCTTCTCCAGTTCATTTTACAGATGAGGAAACTGAGGCAAATAGGGTCAAATGACTTGCCCAGGGTCACACAGCTATTAAGTGTCTGAGGTCAGATTTGAACTCGGGTCCAACTCGGGTCCAACTCCAGGCTAGGATCTCTAATCATTTCACGACCTAGCTGCTCAGAGCCCTGTCTAAGAGAACAACAAATTTTTAAGTTTACCCTCTGCACAGTCTTTCTGCAGTAAAAAAGAGGACAATTATAAGCTGCCTGCACTTTTCTAGGCACTGGGGCTATATCCTGAGGGAAAGAGATGGAGAAAAACTCCTGCCTGTAAGGAGCTTATGCTCTCTTGGAAGAGAGGGAGGTTGAAGTCAGAAATGACACGTATACAGCGAGTTTGAGTATAAGGTAGAGTGAAAGACAGGAAGGAAGGATTCCAATGAAGTAGTTTGGGAAATTTCAAGGAGGGAGAAAATATTTTTAGTTGGGAGTTTAGTGAAAGGTCCATGGAAAGGATGATACCCAAGAAGAGCCTTAAGAGAAGAGGAAGATGTTGATGGGTGAAAATGGAGATGTGCATTCATGGCAAATGCTTGGGGCAAGGAGAAGCATGCTGAATTCTGACAATAGCTGGTAGGCCAATTTTGTTTATTTTTAAGGTGTAAGGTGTAAGTCACTATGGCCGAGTGGATAGAGAATTGGCCTTGGAGTCTGGAAGACCAGCTTCTGGCTGGGTGATGCTGGCTACATCCCTTAACCTTCTTGAGGAGGTTGGCCTCACTAGATGACTTCAGAGGCACCCGCCAGCTCCAACTTGGTGACCCTGCAGTCTTTCTTAGCCTGACGTTCAATGGGGACACCAAAGACTGCAATCACCCAAACTTGAAATCCCTCATCTGTTCCCTCTCTTAATCTGTCTCTCTCCCCATTTTAGCAGTTGCCAAGCCTCCTAAATTCTCCCTCTGAATTGTTTCTAACTAGCGTGCCTTCCTCCACAACCCATATAACCACCATCCCAGTCCAGATCTTCCCCATCTTTTCACTTCTTATAATTGCCTCTTAAGATCGGGGAGGAAAGCGGGAGGAGAGATTAATATTAAACCGATATATGGTCATTTCAGGAAAGAGAAATCAGTAACAACTGCCAGGAATCGAGGATCTAAGATGTGGTAGGGAAGGAGAGCATTCCAGTCACAGAGCACAGCCTTTGCAAAGGCTGGGAGGTAGGAGACAGAAGAACGTGTGTGAAACAGTAGACCAGCCTCGCTGGGAGGTGGAGTCAGAGTCTGAATTAATTGACTTGCCTGAAGTTATTGGGCAAGGTAAAATCGGGTCTCAGAACCATGTCTGGGAAGGGTAAAGTGAACTCTTAGAGAAGTAATTGGTGTGGTATAAGGGTGGAGAGCTGGTCTTGAGACTAGGAATATCCAAGTTCAGGTTCAACCTCTGACCCAAATAGGCTGTGTTACCCTGGGCAAGCCACTTAACCTCTGAATACTCTAAGCCAGAGGTGTCAAACTCAAATAGAAAGAGGGCCAATAAACCAACCAATCAATCAACATTTATATGCTCTGTGCTATGTGCTGGACCATATAGAAGGATCCCTGCACACTGGCTTAGAAAACTGTGTAATAACACATTCTATTGTATTTTTATTTATTTTGTTAAACATTTCCCCGTTATATTTTAATTTGGTCTAGGGCTGGTACGAGGGGTGTGTGACAGACGAATTTGACACCTCTGCTCCAGAGAGTCTCTAAGACAATTAACAGCAGAGAAGGTGCTACTGACCTGTATTGATAAGAGAGAGAAAGTGTCCCAGCCAGGAATTTCCTAAACTGAAGAAATTCTGGGTTCAGACCCCTATCCTAAGTACTCTCGCACTGAGGCAGAAGCCTGGACTGTAGGAACTTTGGAGGTTTCTATCACTTTCCTGGTACCCCTTTGCACCAAATTGGGAAGAGAATCCAGGAATCCTAATTCCCAAGTTAGCGCTAGCCTAGTTACCTAGCCTAGGCTAGCTACTGCAGTGTTTACCAGCATCCTCGTGGATGGTATGTGTGTGTGTGTGTGTGTGTGTGTGTGTGTGTCTGTGTGTGTGTACATGTGTGTATAAGCCTGTGAGTGAGAATTTGTTCACATAGTTCCTTGTGTATAAGTGTATCAGTGGGTGTGTGTTCACATAGTGCCTTGCACACAGTTGGTATGATAAAGGTTGTTTTTTCTTTAATGAATGGAAGGATGAATGAAAGAATGAATGGCTAAATGTACACACTTATGTGTGCATGCCAGGCTATGTGCCATTGTGCCCGCTCCCTGTATCTCTGCATAGAACTCCATACAATTGTTCTCCAGTCATCAGGGTGCCTGGAAAGGGCAAAGAGGGAGAGAGCTGGGGAAGACAAATTCTCTGAATGTTTCATGAGGTCAGATGAGGAGGAGACACAATGAGAAAAACAGTGTGTGAGACTACATGCGCACCTCAGACACACTTGAATGTAGACACATACAAACACAGAGGCATTAGTGTTTTTTCTCTCTCTCCCTCTCCCTCCCTCCCCCCTCTCT
This sequence comes from Pseudocheirus occidentalis, assembly GCA_028646575.1. Taxonomy (NCBI): domain Eukaryota; kingdom Metazoa; phylum Chordata; class Mammalia; order Diprotodontia; family Pseudocheiridae; genus Pseudocheirus; species Pseudocheirus occidentalis. The sequence continues at coordinate 358,427,905 of CM053593.1, forward strand.
TCCCCCTTACTCTTTATCCCTTCTCCCCCTCTTCCTGTCTTTCTCTCCCTTCCCCTTTCCCTTCTCTGTTTCTCCCCTCCCTCTTTCCCTCACACTCTCTCTCTCTCTCTCTCTCTCTCTCTCTCTCTCTCACACACACACACACACACACACACACACACCCCACAGACACATTCAAATACACTTTCCCTTAGATACAAGGATTACACAGATAGAGTATAATTTTCTTCTCTAGGAATCTTTAAGGATTATATATTATACGTTTGAGAGCTGGAAGAGATTCAGAAACCATGTAGTCTGACTCCCCCCCCCCCATTTTACAGATAAGAAAACCTGAAGCCGGGAGAGATTAGGTGATTTGCCCAAGATCACATAGGATGTAAGTCAGAACCATAGATTTAGAGCTGGCAGGGACCTTTGAGTCCAATTTCCTCATTTTATAGATAAGAAAATTGTGGCACTGAGAAATTGGGTGACTTGTCCAGAGCCACACAGCAGGTAAAAAGAACCCAGATCTTCCTGACTCCAAGTCTGCTGCCCTAACCACTATGTTACCACGTGGTATCTTTTGCAGGGGGTGGGGTGGGGGTGGGTGGGGTGGGGTAGAGGTAGTGTCAGAAAAAAAGATGCTAATCCACTTCTTCCGACTCCTAGCCCAGCACCGTCTCCGATTCTTTGTATCTTTCCCCCGTTCTCCACTCACAAAACCATCACCTTTATCCTAGCACTTACCACCTGAGCCTAGAATAAATACAACTACTTCCTAATTGGCTTCCCTGTCTCAAGCCTCTTCCTTCTCCAATACATTCTACATGTTCCTGCTAAAGTGATCTTCCAAAATGATCTTCCCACAGCACAAGTCAGATGACTATTCTTCTACTTAATAAACTCCAGCGGTTCCCTATTAACCTCTAGTATTAAATACAGACTCCTCTGTTTGCTCATTTTAAGCTATTCACAACTTGGCTCCAAATGACCTTTCAAGCCTCATTATACATTAGCACCATCCATACCCTAAAGTCCAGTCAAACTGGCAGGAATACTGTTCCTGGTACAAGTCATTCGATCTCGCCTCTATATGCCTTTGAATTATCTGTCTCACATTTCTTCTGGAGTGCAATCCCTTCTCTCCTCTGCATCTTAGGCTCCTTAGTTTCTTTCAAAACTCATTTCATGTTCCAAGTGCTAAAATAAAGCTTTCTTGAGCCTCCCAACTACGAGGGCCTTCCCTGACATTGCCTTTTAAATTTAATTTTATATTTCATTTATACCTTGTGTCTCTGTTTCTCTTCTATCTCTTCCTACATCTACATCATCTATATCTATGTCTATATCTCTGTCCATGTCCACGTCCATGTCTATGTCTGTATCTCTATGCCTATGTCTCTATGTCTATATCTCTATCGCTATGTCTGCATCTATGTCTATGTCTCTATGTCTCTGTCTGTCTCTAGCTCTATATTTCTATGTCTACATGTCTATGTCTCTATCACTGTTTATGTCTCTATCTCTTTGTCTATGTCTCTATGTCTATGTCTCTATGTCTGTGTCTCTATCACTATGTCTGTCTCTATCTCTTTGTCTATGTCTCTATGTCTATATCTCTATTTTTCTATGTCTATGTCTCTGTCTATATCTCTATATCTATGTCTCTATCTGTCTCCATCTCTATGTCTCTACGTCTATATCTATGTCTCTATGTCTATATCTCTATATCTATGTCTCTGTCTCCATCTCTATGTCTCTACATCTATATCTCTATGTCTATATCTATGTCTCTATGTCTATGTCTATATCTCTATATCTCTATGTCTCTATGTCTATATCTCTACATCTCTATGTCTATATCTCTATGTCTATGTCTCTGTCTCCATCTCTGTCTCTACATCTATATCTCTATGTCTATATCTATGTCTCTATGTCTATGTCTATATCTCTGTATCTCTATGTCTCTATGTCTATATCTCTACATCTCTGTCTATGTCTCTATCTCCATCTCTATGTCTCTACATCTATATCTCTATGTCTATATCTATGTCTCTATGTCTATGTCTATATCTCTATATCTCTATGTCTATATCTCTACATCTCTATGTCTATATCTCTATGTCTATGCCTCTGTCTCCATCTCTATGTCTCTACATCTATATCTCTATGTCTATATCTATGTCTCTATGTCTATGTCTATATATCTATATCTCTATGTCTCTATGTCTATGTCTCTATATCTATGTCTCTATCTGTCTCCATCTCTATACGTCTATATCTCTATGTCTATATCTCGATGTCTATATCTATGTCTCTATGTCTATGTCGCTATGTCTATATCTCTATGCCTATGTCTCTATATCTATGTCTATATCTCTATGCATGTGTCTCTATATCTATGTCTCTATGTCTATATTGCTATGTCTCTATCTCTATGTCTATGTTTATATTTCCATGTGTCACTCAATAGAATGCAAGCTCCTTGAGAACTTCACTTTGCCCTTTATTTTTCCAGCTGCTAGCACAATGCCTAGTCAGTGCTTAATAAATGCTTTTTGATGGATTGACATATGCTTTAGGCACAGTCCATCTCGGAGATAGGGGAATGACCTTTGGACACTGGTAATTTCTGAGTCAGCAGGAGCTTGATAATTTCTGGGTCATTACTTCCCCAAATGAGTAAGATCATGTCACATTTGACTTCGACAGCATTCTGTAGAAGGCAGTCATAAGAAATATTTAAGTAGAAGAGAGGGCTTCTCCTCTGGGAGCTTGCAGTCTAATGAAGAATAGTCCCTGACATCAAGGGGTTCTCAGCCTAAAGAGACAGTAGCTGCTCTCAGGTAGCTCCCAAGCTGAAAGAAAGATACAGTCTGCCCTCAGGGAAATCCCAGTTTTATAGATGCACCCTGAGTTCTTTCCCTGTGGGTGTTCCCAGTGTGACAGAAACAGATGATCAATTTTTAAAGAAATGCACAAATTAAGTAACCCTCCAAAAGACCACAGGTAACAAAAGTCTCTCCAAGACCACAGGCTTGAGAAAAGGTTAGCAGAGGAGGAAAGTAAAGGGGCATGGCATCCAGTAGGGCTTTCTTTGAGAGGCAGCCTGGTACAGTGGGTAGAGAGCTGGTCTCAGAGTCAGAGAGAACTGGGACCAACCTTGGACACACTTGCTGTCACTTGCTGACTTTCTAACTTTTTCAGACTGTAAATCACAGAGAAAAGTGCCAGCATATATTTGTACAAGGTTGGTGTTTCCACTTTCAATGAAGTCATGGTTCTAGTCTCTATCCTTATCCCTGTCTTGTCTTTGCACTAGGACCTGGGTCTCACGATTGGCTCACCACCATCTTCATTGGACTGCTTTTTGTGTGAGCTGATCCTGATGGGAAGATCACGGCTTGGGTCTGAGTTTTGATGTCTCTGGTTGATAGGACCATATAATTGGAGAGAAAGTACTGTAAAAGGAGCTATCTTTCTTTAATAAACAAGCATTAATGGAGCACCTATTATATACCAGGTACTGTGCTAAGTAATGGGGAGGAATACAAAGAATGAATTTGGGAAAGGCTTCATCTTGAAGAGAGATTCTTCACTTTTTTGGTGTCGTCCACCCTTTGGTAGTCAGTCATTTGTTAAGCACCTACTGTGTGCCTGGTGTTTTGCTAAGTACTGGTCTAAGTGCTTAATGCTACTATGACTTGTCGCCTATATTCCTAACTGAAGAACATGCTAAAATTAAATAAGAGATTAGTGAAAATAAAAAGACAGTTTTTCCCCATTTAAGTTCATGTTCTCTCTGAGTTTATGGTCCTCTGGTTAAGAATCCCTGATGTAGAAGGTGGCAGTTAATCTGAGTTTTCTTGCCACTACCCCATATTCCCACCTCTTAGATCAGGTCCCTAGCATTGGGCAGTTAGGGAATGGGTAGAGAGGAGTCTGTCTCTGGGAGGCTGAAAAGAATCCTAGATTTAAACCATAGGTATCATTTAGCCCAAACCCTTCATCTTACAGATGAAGAAACTGAGGGCCCGAAAAGTTAATAAATAACTAAGCCAAGGTGAAGTGGTAGAATCTGGCTTTGAACCTTGGTCTTTTGTCTGTTTTTACCTTTTGTATGTACCTGATACATAGGAGGCACTTATTAGGAACATGTTGACTTGACTCTTTCTACTGTTTACCACCAGTGGGGTGAGAAAAGGAGTAGTGAGGAAAGCTGTTGGTCCAAGGAAGAGCCAGTGGTCCCGTCAACCCAGAAGACAAGCCTCTGACATGCAGTGTCAAATGAAAGCTTGGGAGAGAAGAGGAGGAGCTAGCTAGCTGTGCACAGGGAGGATAAAGATCCCCATCCCAGGATGAATCATCACTTCTAACCAAACTCCACAAATCTGTCTCTATCCCCCACCAACCCTCCTCCCTCCTGAGATCAGAGAGGCTCCCTGCCCCAAACAGCCCAGCCAACAGCCTGCTCCTCGACAGGGAGGCTGTAACCTTAAATTATCTCCTCTAATCGCCTGCTATTCTGGCTAATATATTAACTACTTGGTCAAAGCACAGGTCGTCCTGATGTAAGAAGCCATCGGTGGAGGGAGAATTTGCATTCTGTGGCCTGCAGAGAAATCCACTAATTCTTCTAAATTGCCCAATGCAGAGAAAACTGTGCCCCCCTCCTCACCGCTCCTTCCCCCGGTGCTGGAGGAAGGGCGGACTGTTGTGTTGGGAGAGAAGAGCCTTTATTATTGAGTCTGGCATTACTATAGATTTTGTAAAGCCATCTCCTTCAATTCCCTGGGTCTCCAGGTGGTACTGTGAAAGAAGCTATCTTTAAACAACAAATATTTATTAAATACATGTGCTAAGTACTGGGGACTTAGTACACACTGACCAGTATTCCCTGGGTGACTAGACCAGAGGATAAGGACACTCTTAGCTTTGTCTTCTCTAGGGGGACCCATTCCTTACATTGAGGCTCAGGCAGGGGTCTTGAGATGCTCAGCCACTGCCTGATCTCAAGGCACCAAAGGTACAGTGCCATGTTCTCTCTGTTCCTACTGCCCGGCCTCAGAATGAGAAATGCCTACTTCTCTGTGAACAGACTTCCATGTATACATTTTGGCCAGTTAAGATTATAAACCTCCCTGTTTTGGGGCCAATTCTGCCCTATTTGTAGCTATAAAGTTTAGTGGGTTTGGGGTTTGGGAGGGAGATGAATAGAGGATTAAAAGCCTGGCAGGAAATCTTTTTTTTTAGTGAGGACTCAAGGTCCTGCACTGATAATTTAGACATACATTTGACCCCTGGACTGAGATCCAGAAGGTCTGATTCCCAGCCCTTCTACTAATTGACTATGTGACTTTGGACACATCCTTTCCCCGGCCCTCATTTTCCTTCAAAACAAAAGCAATAGATTCAGTAGTCACTGAGGTCCCTTCAGGCTCTGCTAGTCTGTTAGCCTATGTTAGCCTTACTTCTGTCCCTATCTGTAAAATTGGGGGTGGGAGGGGGTTGATGGTGGTAGATCGACTAGGTGACCTTTCTGGTGCAGAGCCAGAAAGACCTGGGATCAAACATCCCTTCAGACACTCCCTAGCTACGTGGGCTGTGGAAGTCACTCAGACGTCTCCGAGGCTCGGTTTTTCATCAGTCAAATAGGGAAATTGGACTAGATGGCTCTAAGATCTCTTCTAGCCCTAAATCTATGATTTTGTGATTCTCCAAGGCAGAGGAGGGGATTGGGGATGAGCCCAGGGAGCAGAGCTCCCAGATTCCTTTGCTACCATGTCTACTGGGCAACTATTTTCCAACCTGCAAGATGGACTATGGCCTCATCAGACAAAGGGATGTGATTTAGCACCTCACCCAGTTGTCATAGTACAGGACAGGAGGGGGGTTCCATTTGCTCAGAATACCCTCCTCTCATTCTGCTCCCTGCACTTAGCCAAATTCTCTCCATCCTTCAATGATGCCTAGAGGGAGTATATCCCTTCATGTGATGGCCTCAGAACCTCCAGTTTCTTCATTTGAGGCTTTCATCTGAAAACCCATTGCTGCCGGTGGGCTGAGGGCCTGACACAGGGAGAGAGGCAGGGGGGAAGGGAGGAAGAGAAAGGCATGGCAGGGAAGGAAAGAGAGGAGGAGGGGCTAGGGAAGAGGATGGCAGGAGTGGGAATCTCCTGCTTTTATGAGTTCTAATGAAGATCAGATGCTTCCTTTCTTTCCCACTAATTTCCCCCAAATTAAAACTAATCACTTGCAATTAAAAAAAATTCTTGTTAGAGTTTGGTGTTGCTTGAAGGAAGTAGCTTTATAAGTGACCAAGGAAGGAGGTACAGAGGGAAAGATTGCCTGGGAAGGGGTGTGGGGGGGGGGAGGAGGGCAATGCCAGGGCCCTACATAGGCAGCACCAGAACTCTGCATAATGTGCTTGGAGATCTTCAAGAGGATAGAGCAGTAGAGCCTCTTGGGCACGTGATCAATAATACATAATAACAATGATCGATAGCATTAACGAGAGTGATGAATATTAATAACAGTAAGCAATAAGAATAAGATTGATGATCAGTGATGGTAATGCTAACAGTGATCAATGAAATGAGGCATAATGATGATATAGACTTGGTATTAGGATCTGGTCAACTGCCTCCTCCTGTGTCTCCAGGGTCCTCCACAGGTATAGGAGGGGGTTCAGGGATATACATGCCCAGACACAGAGACAGTGAGGTGGCACAGAGAATAGAATGGCAGGCCTAGAGTGAGGAAAGCTCCTATTACTGAATTCAGATCTGACCTCAGACACTTCCTAGCTGTGTGACTTTGGGCAAGTCACTTAAGCCTGCTTGCCTCAGTTTCTTCATCTGTAAAATGAGCTGGAGAAGGAGGTGGAAAACCCCTCCAGTATCTCTGCCAAGAAAACTCCAAATGGGGTCACAAAGAGTCAGACACAATAGAAAAGACTGAACAACAACAATGACGCCCAGACACAGAGTTATTAGTGGGACCAATGGGGCATAGGGGATACCATGGCCCCCCTACACTACAAAAGGCACAGCAGAAATTGACCCCAAAGGTCACCTAATCCACTTCCCTCATTTTGCAGATGATGGTACTGAGGGTAAGGGACTTAGCCAAGGTCATACAGATCAGAATTTGATCCTTGACCCACAGGTTTAAGACTCAGCAATGATTCCACTGTATCATGGTCCCCTCTCATGGTATGGTATAAAGGCCATGAAACTGGGAATCATAAGATCTGGGTTCAACTCTGCTTCTAGCAGCCACAACTAATATGTAGATATAATCCTGGGATAGGTAAACTTATTTTTTTGAGGCAATCAGGGTTAAGTGACTTGCCCAGGGTCATATAGCTAATAAGTGTCTGAGGCCAGATTTGAACTGAGGTCCTTCTGACTCCAGGGCTGGTGCTCTATTCACTGCACCACCTAGCTGCCCCTGGGATGGGTAATCCTATAATTGTCATATGACCTGCCCTGACCAAAAGAAGCAGATTTGACTTTCAGAAAGTCTGAAGTCTCTGCTGAGCCAGAAGGTAGATGTCCCAATCCACTCCCTGGCTGTGTCTATATGTCTGGGCAGTCTAGCACAACGGTGACAGATGCTGGAGACATATCCAGGGGACGCAGGCAGCATACACCCTGCTGGTTTTCCTGACCAGAGGGAAAGAAAATAAACACAAGGATAATTATGCTGTAGAGAATGACTGTTTCTCTCCCCTGAGAGTCAGTCCTACCTGACACATGGGGCATTAAAATTGTCTTCAAGTGTTTGAAGGTCTGCATGAAAGATGGAGCAGTTCTGTCCAGTTCAGCCACAATGGGAAGAATCAGGAAGATGACAGATTCAGAATTGGAAGGGACCTTAGTGGTCATCTATGCCAATTCTCTCCATTTTCTGGATGAAGAAACTGAGGCATAAATGGGGAGAGGAATTCTCCAAGGTCACACAGCTAGTAAGTGTCAGCTTTAGGATTGGACTCCAAATCCAATCTACTTTCCACAGAGACCCAAAAGGGGAAATGCACCATTAGTGGCAGCTTGGTGTCCCAATGGATACAGCTCTGAGTTTGGAGTTAGGAGGACCCGAGTTCAAATATGACTTTAGACACTTCCTAGCTGTATTCTGTCAGGCTCAGTTTCCTCATCTTTGCAATGGGTATGATAATAGCCCCTTCTTCACCCTTCCAGAGTTGTATAAGGATCAGATGAGATAATGATTACAAAATGCTTAGCACAGTGCCTATGGTAAGTGCTATTATATAGTAAGCACTATGTCAGCTACAAGATTACAGCTATCTGAAAGCAGAATTCATTGGCTCCAGAGACGGTGTCTAACCTATGACTAAAGGTCTTCAGGTGAACACTGCATGCTTATTTGTTTTGGAAATTGCAGCAGGGAGTTTAGGTCAATTTAATTCAATTCTAGGAGCATTTATTATGATCAGATAGTATTATGACCAGCGTTTGTGTGTGTCCTGGATCCCGTTAGCAGTCTGGTGAAGTTTACAGGCATCTTCTCAAAATAATGGTTTAGATTTATAAAATGGTCAGGCATGGGGATACAACTGTAGTCCTAGCTACTGGGAAGGCTGAGAGGCTGGTGGATCACCTGAGTTGGGGAATTCTGAGGTTTAAACCGACTAGATGTTCAAATTAAATATGGCACCAACGTGGGGAGCCCCCGAGGAGTTGGAAGGGCCATCAGACTGCCTAGGGAGGGGCCAACTGGCTTAGATTGGAGATTATATACGTCAAAACCCTGATGCTAACAAGCAGTGGGATCAGGCCTATGAGTAGCCCATGTACTGCCAGCCAGGGCTAGATAACGAGACCCAGGAAAAGTCTCCCCTCAAAATTTTAAAAAGACAAATAAATAAATGGATGAATAAATGAGTGAAATAAATTACAAAGGAAACCAATTACATTGAAATCCAGTTATCAAAGCATCTCTCTCTTCCTCCCCCTTCTCTCTCTCTCTCTCTCTTTCTCTCTCTCCCTCTTTTCCCCTCTCTCTCTTTTCCTCTCTCT
>CM053593.1:358437033-358470019 GCA_028646575.1 Pseudocheirus occidentalis
GGAGAATCTGGGTTCAAATCCTGCCTCACATACTTACTAATTTTATCACCCCAGGCAAGTCAGTTTGGGTTCACTTCCCTGACCTGTAAAATGAGGGGGTTGGATGTGACTTCTAAGGTTCCTTCCAGTTCTAAATCCCTGCTTCTTTCCCCCAAATTGAATTGAGCCAGGCTCCCTTCCCGAGTCCATGATTCAGCTGATTGTATTGCCTTCCTCACTATGATAACACCAACTCAACAATCCTATTGATCTACCCCTGCTCTCTAAGGGAAAATAAAAATATACCTGGCATTTGATTGTCTAGTGATGACATGTCCATCCAGACCTGAATTACCCCACAGGCTCACAAGGCACACGTCTAGGCACCACCAAGGGGAGCAAAAACAAAGCAGTTAGCTTAGGTCCTCTTCTAGGTGGAGAAATGAGAAAAAAAACCGAGATAACAGGAACTAGAATACTCTCCTGGTGTTCTGGAGGGCAGAACTGTTCACGCCTTTGGATAAGGAATAGGATAGGACCATAATGAAGTAACATCCCCATTGACCAAGATAAACAGTATAGTCCTTGACTTGAGAATTGCCCCAAGGTGCTGGGCCAGTATTCTGGCTCATTGGAGGAGGGGGCAAGAGCCTAGTCCTAATGAAGATGGGCATAAGAAAGCAAGTCAGATTGGTCTGTATTGATGGGACCCATCCAAGAGGATTGGGGACTGAGTCAGGAGGACTCACTTAGTAGGGTTTAAGAGGAATTGGAGAGAAAAGACATTTCTCTCTTGTTTCTGGCTGCCTGCCTTTGGAATTCCAGTGAGGTGGGGGACCGCCCAAAGGAAAATGGTGGAATGGAATAAGTGTTTATTAAGCACCTACTACATACCAGACACAGTGTTAAGCCTTTTATAAATCTCCTTTGATCCTCACAACAACCCTTAGGAGGTAGTTACTATTACATTTTCCAGTTGAGGAAATTGAGGCAAATAGATGTTAAGTGACTTGCCCAGGGTCACACAGCTATTAAGTGTCTGAGGATGGATTTGAACTCAAGTCTTCTTGACTCCAGATCGAGTGCTCTATCCACTGGAACACCTCGCTGGTGGAAGAGGGTAGAAAATAATAATCCATTTTCTTGACCCATCTGAGACACTCCTGGAAGTTATGTAGGAACTAGGGGGCTTTCCTCATCTCAGGGTCTTCCTGGTTATTTGAATCAAAGTGGAGGATGGAGACATCCTACTGCCAAGCCAGCTTTGGGTTAGATGCATTAGGCTCCCAGCCCCTCATTCCCTTGCTCCACCCCCTAAGGGACTTTGAGTATGAGCTCCATCCTTTTGAAGAATCCTGGAGAATATTCATTTGAGGTCCAGAGACGGAAAGTCTTTTTCCCAAGGTCATGCAGTGAATTGGCAGAGAAAGTAATGAGGTTATGGAGCTGACTCTGGAAGACATCTCTGCAGAGAAAAAAGAAGGAGCTGCAGTGAAGTAACCTGTGCTATTGGAAAGAGCTGATTCAGGAGTCCAAGTAACTGGGTTCAAATACCACCTTTGATACTTACCGCCTATGTGACCTCGGCCACATCATGTGATTGGGTCCCAGTTTACTCATTTGTAAAATGAACTAGATGGACTCTGAAGCTCCTATCTAGATCTAGGGCCCTATAATGCAGCCTCTGATCCCTCTCCCACCTCATTCTTGCTTGGATTTGGGTGAGACAGAATCAATACCTTCTAGGATTTGGGTAGGTTACATAGGGATGGTGGAAAGAAAAGGTACCCATGACTAGAGAGGGGCAAGAGACCTTCCAAGCACCTGAGCCAATAGAGCATTAAGAAGATATTTCTCCAAGCCAAGACCTCTCTACATTGTCTCTCTGATGCCCTCAGTGGTGATGGAAGCCTACCCTGATGAACCCCAAAGCATTCTTAAGTATACAGTACAGCTAGGTGGTACAGTAGATAGACCGCCAGGCCTGGAGTCAGGAAGACTCATCTTCCCGAGTTCAAATCCAGTCTCAGACACTGACTAGCTGCATGACCCTGGACAAGTCACTCAATTCTGTTTGCTTCAGTTTCTTCATCTATCAAATGAGCTGGAGAAGGAAATGGCAAACCACTGCAGCATCTTTGCCAAGAAAACCCCAAATGGAGTCACAAAGAGTTGGACATGGCTGAAACTTCTGAACAATAAACATTCTTCAGTATGGCTTCAACAATCATAGAACCATGGGATTTAGAGCTGGAAGGGACTGGGAGACCATGCAGTCTAAACACGTACAGGGGAGACAGCTGAAGCTCAGAGAAATGACTTAGAAAAGTAACTCACAGATCTGGGACTTGAACCCAGGCTGTCACACAGCAGCTGGATGACTCAGTGGACAGAGCGCTGGGCCTGGAGTCAGGAGGACTGGAATTCAAATCTGACCTTTGACACTTACTAGCCATGTGACCTTGGGCAAATTATTGCTGTTCTGCCTTAACTCCCTGGAGTAGGAAATGGCAAACCACTCCAGTATCTTTGCCAAGAAAACCCCATGGCCAACATCGATTTGCTATTCCAACTGAACAAAAACAATATCAGTTTGGAGTTGTGGGCATATTGTTTCTAAGTCAGTTTTGTGCATGCATTTGTGTGTGTGTCCTGCTTCAATCAAGCAAGTCAGGCATTGTCCTAGGCTTATGGGATGCAGAAGAAAGTGAAAATGGTTCCTGCCCTTAGGGGGCTTACATCCTATGGGTAAACAAAATGCACCTCTAAGGAAAACAGATGGGAGGCCATTGGAGGAGGGGGAAGAAGCAGTCATTTAGGGAGGGAGAAAGCCTTATTATGAAGCTGAGTCCTGAAGGAAACCAGGGACTTCCACTAGTTAAGACCCGTGGAGGCAGAGTTATTGGTCCCCTCCCCAGCCTTCAAGCTCCTAGGGGGCAGAGACTCTAATGCCATCGCCACCCCCCCCCCAAAGCTGGAGTTCCTTGAGGGCAGGGTCAGCTGGATTTAACACAATCCCCAGACTATTAACTCCCCTCTCATCCCTCGCCCCACCATCTTTTATACCATTCTCCCTTTGGTGGCCCCCACAATACCCCACGGTTCTGTGCCAAGTTTATATATAGACCTGCAGTATGGAAAGGTAGAGGAGGGAGGGAGTCAGTACTGGATAGATCACACACAGGCTGCATATAAATCCAAAGGAGCCCGGCCCCCTCCCATGGCTAGCAGCAAGGAAAATGAAATGGTGTTTCTTCCTAAAAGCCCAGAATGGTAGGAATAAACCCAGGAGCCAGAGTTCCCTAGGCCAGCACCCCCTCCCCCAATGGCAGCGTCATTCCTGAGCTGGCTTGGCAGATCATAAATCCAGTAGATGCGACTTCCCGGCACCATAACCCTCTTCCCATCCCCCTATCCTGGACTATAAAATAAAATGCTGTAATCAGTTGACTGGCTGGTGAAATAACTTCCCTGGATATTCTGAAGGATCTCAGGTTTCATCTGCAGGGCACCCCCGATGCTCTTGTGGCCAGAAATACCTCTCAGACATGGCGACTACCTGCTGCGAGTATCTTCACCATCCTGTCTTGAAGACAGAGAGGGTTGGAGTGGGGCAGGATAAACTACCTTCCCCTTCCCCACCCCAACAGGCCCCTTTGCTTTGTTCAAATTGGAAAGAGACCCAGTTTATGATCCAAGAGACCAGCATTCAGTTCCTGGTTTTGCCCTTGGCCCAGTTAGGCGGCCTTGGGCAAGTCACTTCCTTCCTCTGGGTTTTTAGGAGGAGATGGGACAAAATCAAGGGTTCTTAATCTGGTATCTATGATTTTTTATAACTATTTCAGCATCACTGTTTTCCTCATAATTCTATATATTTTATGCATGTTATTCTGAGGGACTCATGGGTTTCATTAGACTGTCAGTCCTCAGAACACACACACACACACACACACACACACACACACACACACAGACCATTGAGGACCCTGGTTCTCAGTGGTCTCTAGCTATAACAGAGACCATGAGACTGGGAGCTTCCCAAGGGCAGGAAGAATATTTTTTAGAGCCACAGAACATTACATCTGAAGGAAACTTTAAAGGTCACTTAGTACAATCTACTCATGCGTCAGATTAAGAAACTCAGATCAGAGAGGGGGAGTTACTTTGCCCACAGTCACACAGCACATTAATGTCATGGCTAGAACCTATACAGGGCCAGATTGAACAGTGACTGATGCCCTGTATGGGGAAAATGCAGGTTTCACATGAAATATTTCAAATTCAAAATGATTCCACAGTGTGAGCCGGCAGCCCCCAAAATATGTCAACTTAGGCTGGGGAAAAAGAATCATGGAATAGTCAGTGGATAAGGGGAAGGTGTTGGTGTCAAGGATGCCTCTAGAGCCAGCTAGGTATGCAGTGGGTAAAGTGTCGGACTGGAGTTAGATTCAAATCCCCCTCAGATACTAGCTGTGTGACCTTAGGTAAGTCACGTAACTGCTCCTTGCCTCAGTTTCCCCATATTCCAAGATAATAATAGTACCTGCCTCCCAGGGTTGTTGTAAGGACCTAATAAAATAATATTTGTAAAGTTCTTTGCAAAATATGAAATGATGTATAAATGCTGATGATCAATATAATTATGTAATTAGTACTACTATTACTAGTACTCCTCTTTCTACTACCACCACCACTACCATTATCACCACCACTACTACCACTGCCACTCTTATTACTCCTACTATTACTTCTACTATCACCACCACCACCACCACCACTACTACTCCTTCTACTACTACCACCATTACTATTGCTACTACTACCACTACTACTACTACCTGGGTTACCACAGGTAAGTCATACTCTGCCTCAAATGACTCTGTAAGACTTCTCAGATACAGATGAGTTGTTCATCGAAACTGAGGAGGGACTATTACGTTGATGAAATAACAGATTTTGACGCCCCCAACCATACAAAATGAAGCAATCCACAAAAGACCTTAGGCTGTGTTTTGAGAGGTACAGAGCCCAAAACGAGAGTAGTTTTTCCTATACATTCTACCCTTGTTAGACCATATCTATAGTGTTGCATTCAATTTTGGGTACCACACTTTAAGAGAAGCCTACACCAGTTGGACTGGGTCTAGAAGAGCCCAATGAAGAGATGATGAGAGTGAAGGAGACCAGGACATTTTAAGATCAGTTGAAGCAATTGGGAGAAGTTTAGCCCAAAGAGGAGACTCCAAGGGAACATGGTTGTCTTTAGATAACTGAAGGACCATTGACAGAATAAGGAATTAGATTTTTCTGTTTGGTCCTAGAGGGCAGAAGTAGGGTTAGTCAACCCCTCTCTCCATCCATCCATCCATCCATCCATCCATCCATCCATTCATCCATCCATCGATATTTGTTAAGCACCTATTATGTGCCAGGTATTTTGCTAAGCCCTTCCCAAAGCTTTTGTATGAAGGGGGAGATGGAGGCAGCTAAGTGTCACAGTAAATAGAGCGCCAGCCCTACAGTCAGGAGGACCTGAGTTCAAATCTGGCCTCAGACACTTGACACGCTAGCTGTGTGACTTTGGGCAAATCACTTAACCCCAACTGTCTTGCCTTCTCCCCTCAAAAAAGGGGGGAGCTGTTGCAGAAATGTGGATTGTAGACTGAGTGCAAGGAAAACCTTCCTAACAATTAGAGCCCTCCAAAAATTGTAAGGGGTTGCCTGGAGAAATGGTAGGTTCTCTGGGGTCTTTGAGCAGAGGCTGGATCAACCAATAACCATTGTGCTAACTGTCCGATGTCCTCCTAGGAAGGGATCATTAGTCATATATATTTTGGAGGGGATGACCTCTGGAATCTTCCAATTTGGATGTCCTAGGGAGTTTATATCAATGCATAATCTAATTTGGAGGCTCATACCCCAGCCTCTTGTTTCAAAGCCTCTTTGAGGATCATGAGATCTAATGATGAAGTTATCTCAGAAGCCATCTAGTCCAAAGCCCTCAGTTTTAAGATGAGACACATAAATGTTAAACCCAGGGTCACAGGGCTAGTACACATTTGTGATAGATTTGAACCCATGGCCCTATCCACTAGACCACACTGCCTCTCCTAAGCAAGGGACTCCTAAGCAAGCTACTAGCATGTGGCTGAGGGCTCCTGCAAACCCCTTTCCAAAGCTATTGAGGGTTCCCTTCCTCCTCTTTTCATCTCTCTCTGGCTCTCCATCCCCCCCTTCCCTTATTCTTTATTCTCAAGCTGTTCTCTGTGCCAGTTTGGAGGGTCATTATGGCCTGAGATTTGCAATACTCATGTTTAGGGAACCTTGGAATACATCTCCTCCCTCCCACAGTACCAGAAAAACCTGGTAAGGTGGGGGAGGCTGGGCAGAAGGTGCCCCGCCCACCTGAATTTCTTCCTTCCAGCAGTGAAGGGGCAGGCTTGACGGTGACTCATAATCTTTGGAGATGAGAAGAGAATAAAGACCGAGGAATGTACACTCATATACACAGAGAAACAGTAAGCCAGCCTTCACCTTTTGAAGCTAAGCAGTCCATTCCCAGACACCAGCTGAGCCCAGAACTCTATGGAACACGTCCCTTCTTCATTAAGGCTCTGGGGGGGAAGAGGGTGGGGTGCATGGTGGGGAGAGATAATGCAGGACAGTTAAAAGGACAAGACTGATGGGCCCTGTTTCTGCCCACCTCTGGAATGTGGGGGGGGGGCGGGGTGAGGATTTTGGCCTAAGAAAGTACCCGTTTCAGGCAGCCCTGGGGGAGAATAATTAGCAAGGCCTTCATTATTTAGCAAGGATCTTTCTTAGTAAACGATGCTGTCACTAGAATCACCTCTCACCTAGCTACTTCTGGTAGAAATGCAAATTGGCTTTTAAATAAGGATCTGATGGAAGTGGGAAAGGAGGCAGAAGGTGGAGGGGGAGGGGATGCTTCTTCATGAATGGAAGGGCCGGCTGCATCTTCAAAATATTCAATCAGGATCTCAGCTCTGGATTCGGAAACTTGGAGTGTGCAGTAGAGTCCAGGACTACCAGGGGCTACCAGGAGTGATGGAGAGATGTAGGTTAGGGTGCTCTGGGATTACTACGGAAGGTCCTGCTCCAGAGGATAATGGGAGGATGAGGTTGTGGGGGGCTTGCAGCTGCCTCCAGTCTCTGTGAGACCTTTGCAGGACACTGAAAAAATGAGGAAAGGGAGGAGAGGCAGAGAAGAGACAGGAAAGAGAAGGAAGAGTCCTTGCCCTCAGACCACCCCGTTTGAGTAGGGGAGACCTTGCTTCTGACCTTAGGGGGCTCCCAGATGAATGGGGAAGACATATACTTCCTCTATCAAGGGGCTCCTTGCTGAAGGTTCCCTACCCTCCCAGTATGAGAAGGTACTTCATTTCTTCCCTCAGGGAGCTTCTAGCCTTAAGTAGAAATATGTCCCTGAGTAAGGCTGGCAGTCTGAGCTGGTAACACCAGACTCTGCCCCCAGGGCACTCTCAGTCTGCAGGAGGATGGGGAAGACACAATTCTCAGCTTCTATACCCACATCTACTTTACCATGGGTGTTACCAAAAGCCATTTCAGGCCAGGTCACCACTGACAGCTGCAGACCTGGCCAGGGGCCATGCCTGCCACAGTGGAAGAGCCTGTTCCGTGTAGGTCCCTCGTGCTCTGGTGCCTCTGATTCCCACCCCGCCCCCTCCCTTTCTGTCCTCCCCTCTTTGCAGAGCAGGGAGTAAACAGCAACCATAGCACAGGGAGAGGCCTGAGCCAATGCTGACCGACAGACAAATGATGTACCAGAGACTGGTCCTGGCTGCTGAGGAGCATGTTATTGCCAACTGACCAAGGCAGGAGAAGGGAAGAGCAAGGCCGGATCACCTAACACCAAAGGGTCAAGGGACCAGGCTGCAGGGCATCATCCCCAAAGATCACTCCCAAGGGCAATGGTGGAGGGGACAAGGGGCATGGGTGGGCTTTTGGCTGCCTCCATTCTGTGCCTCACTCAACACAAGGCCTGAGACCTCTTGGGACAGTCTGTCTTCTATTTCCCAATCAGGTGATCTTATTTTCTGAGGGAGGCCTTTCTTCTCCAGCACCGCTTAACCTTATTCTGTCTTCCCCTGTCTGCTGCCAATGTCTAGGGATGAGCTGAGGGCTGAGGAGGTGGGTAACAGGTGAGATATAATTGGTCACCCAAGAGACGTGTATGTACAAAGAGGGCACCCCCACTCATTCAAATTTCCCTATACAGGAACTGCCTTGCCCTTCCTCAAAATATACAACCCCCACCTCCAATTAGCCCATACCTCCTGTCTACACTAAAAAAAAAATCTTCATTTACCTTGAATATCACGGTGCGCAAGCTCATAGCCCTCCCCTTCCCCCCTCCCCATGACAGAGATTATATTTCTATATTTCTTGTCCTGCTCCTGTCCCTAGAGAATGATCTTCACATGTAGATATACTCCCACATGGCCTTGAGCAGGTTATTATCCCTTCTCTGGTCCTCAGTTTCTCTTTTGGTAAAAGAGGGAGCCGGATTAGAGGAACTTTAAAGCTATAATCCTATGCAATTCTCTCTAAACCTCCCTCCAGGGCATCCTTCTTTTTCCATTCTCACTACAGCCAAGATCAGATTTCCTCTCTCTGCCTCCTATTGGCTAGAGTTGGGTGAGGGTGGCGAGCCAGCCCGGCTCCTTTTCCAGGGCCACACAGGCCCGACATCAAGAAACTTCGTCTACCCTGTCTGGTGGCATTTGACTAGAGGGCTTGGCCAGGGAGTGGTGGGAGCTGGGAATGGGGGATCCTGGAAGCCAAGGTCTCAACCACAAGCTCACTCTGGCCCCCACTGCCTGCCCTCTCATCGAGCTTCCAGAGACCAGGAGCCAAGCTGTCTGGGTCACTCCTGATGACTGAGAAGATGTGCCTGGTGTCTGTCCAGCCTGACTGTCCTCCCTCCCTTTTCCTAAGTTACTTGGCTTTTGACTTTGTCTCTAGTGGGTCCTTAATGTAGCTCAGAGGAAGACAAGAGATTACCATTGCCTGACACCTTGAAGTGTGTGTGTGTGTGTGTGTGTGTGTGTGTGTGTGTGTGTGAGAGAGAGAGAGAGAGAGAGAGAGAGGGAGAGAGAGAGAGAGAGAGAGAGAGAGAGAGAGAGAGAAAGAGAGGGAGAGGGAGAGAGAGAGAGAGAGAGAGTCTGTGTGTGGGTGTGTATGGGTCGGCATCCATTGGTCACCCCCATGTTAGACCCTGAATTAACTCTTCCTTGTACAAGCCATTCCCAATGATCTCCCAGGCTTAGTGGAAGGTTCCTAATGTTATCTTCTGGGACAGGTGCCCATAACAACCTCCCTGCATGCCCCTCACCCTGAACCCCAGATGAACAACCTCCCCCACTACTGGTGCTAGAACACATTCTCACGGAGCTTTACAGTTTACGACAAATCTGTGAGGTTGTTGGACCACGAGATGTTCCCCAGACTCTGCGTGACATCTCCCGCCTCCAGGAATTCACAAACTGTGCTTGTGCGTGAGAGGTCCCCCCTCCCCAGCTGTCTCTCTGTACTGTGCTCTCCTTTCAAGACTCAGCTTAGGTTCTATCTCCCCCGGGAAGACCACCATGATTCTCCACCCAACTCCCACCCCTCACCCTCTTTTAATGAAAGCCCTACAGCTGCCCTGTTCATCTCTCTTCACACTGTCCCTTTCACTCTCTCCTCTACTTGAAACATATTGGGGTTCATGTCCTAACCTCTCATAGAATTTAACCTGCTTGTATCCATATCCAGGCAGGGACTGGTTTTGTGATTTCACTGATAAGAGTGGACTCCCAGATGAGGAAGCACCCTAGTTATACAAATGAGCACCTTCCCTGCCACTTAGGATTTCAGAGAGCTGCCTAGGGCACCAAGATATTTACGGTACAGCCCCTATATATATCAGAGAGACACTTGAACCCAGGTCTGCTTAAGTCCAAAACTCCTCTGTCCAGCTTCCTCTTACCTTACACATAATTGGCGCTTAATCTAGATTTGTTGAATTAAATTAAAATCATTCAAGTATGAGTATGTCCATTGTACAGATGAGGAAAGTGGAGGCTGGCAGCCAGGTCTTCTGATTCCAAGGCCAGTGTCCTTTCCCCCCCCCCCTTTTTTTTTTTTTTTTGCTTTTTGGAGAGAGGAATATAGTGCAATTAGGGTTAACTTGCCCAAGGTCACACAGCTAGTTTTGTGTTAACTGTCTGAGGTTGAATTTGAGCTCAGGTCCTCCTGACTCCAGGACCCGTGCTCTCTATTCATTGTGCCACCTAGCTGCGGAGCCAGTGTTCTTTCTATGGCAATGGAGTGAAAAGTTGGAAGGGCCCTAGGATCATGGATTTTGTGCTGGAAGGGACCCCTCAGATTATACTTGAGCCTTAGAAAGGGGGCAGTGTCTTGCTCAAAGTCACACATCAATTTAGTTATGATCATAATAAATAATAACTCATTTATATAGCATTTTAATACTTGAAAACACTTCTTTGAACAGCTCTGTGAGATAAATAACACAAGTATTATTATCTCTATTTTACAGAGGAGAAAACTGAGTCTCTGAGAGGTCAAATTACTTGTTGGTTGGTTATACGGCTGTTATGTACTGAAGGTGGGCTTCAAACCCAGGCCCTCCTTAATGTACTGGTCCAATGCTGTCCTCCCTTGGTTGTGTCAGGCTGCCTTTGGGAGCAAGGCTGGGGCTAGGGATGGGGCCTCTGGCTCCTTTTCTGTCCCTGTCTCTCTCTGTCTGTCTGTCTGTCTCCATCTGGCTCTGTCTCTCTGTCTGTCTGCATCTCTTTCTTTTATTAACATTTACTGACTACTTAATATATGCTAGAGATTTAAAGATGGAAAAGACACGATTCCTACCTGCAAGCAATTTACAATCAAATAATGATAACATTTATCTATCATATTTAAAGTTTGTAAAATGCTTTAGATACATTAACTCAGAGGCTCACAACAGCCTTCTAAGACAGGAACTGCAGCAATTATTGCTGATGATTTTTGATCATTTTTTCACTTGTATCTGACTCTCTGAGACCCAGTTTGGGGTTTTCTTGGCAGAGATACTGGAGTGGTTGGCCATTTTCTTCTTCAGCTCATTTGACATATGAGGAAACTGAGGCATACAGGGTTAAGTGACTTGCCTAGGGTCACATAGCCAAATTTAAAATCAGGAAGATGAGCCTTCCTGACTCTAGGTGCGGTGCTCTATCCACCGCTCCATCTAATTGCCTGCAAATATTTATATTTTAAAATGAGGAGTCTGAGACTGAGAGGGATTAAATAAATTGCTGCTGGTCACACAGCAAAGAAGTGGGATTTGAACCCAATGTTCTTCATTCTAGCATCCTATCAGTTATTCTATATTGACTCTAGGGGAGAGAAAATGGACACAAATATAATATTACTTAGAGTCTCAAAAATGCATATGGATGCTAAAGGTCTATTAAATCATATAATAAGTGGCATGGGATAGTGGATAGAGTGGATAGATAGCTGGCTTTAGAGACAGAAAGATTTGGGTTCGGATCCTGCTCTGACATGCACTGGTTATCCCCACACCTCTCAATGCTTTAGCCAGCTCTTTAGATTATAAATGACAGAGGAAGTGCTGACCTACATTAGAAGGAGGAGTTTTCCTCACCTGGAGCTGCCTAGTCCAGAAGCCTACCCCTACAGAACATGTGAAAGAGATTAAGACTGGAAAGGTAGGCAGCACTATATTGCAAAAAGCCTTGAATGCTAAGCCAGTAAATTTGGTCTTTATTTGGTGGGCAATGGGGAGCCATTGAAGATTTTTGAGCAAGAGAATGGCATGATTAGGAAGATGGCTCGGTCAGAGGCATGTTGGTTGGACTGTAGCAAGGAGAGATCCATAGCCCGGTGTGGGTAACTGTGTACTCATTACTGGAGCCCACCTAGGGTTAAAGAGGAAATAGTGAGGGAGGAGGGAACAGGATGAAGTGGGGGAGGGAAGCTGGGGGAATATGTGGAGGGTTGGATTTAGGGCAAGAAACAAGAAAGAAAAGTGGGCCATGTGGATTGAGGAGACATGGAAGGGCTCTAACTAGGGTCCCCCTATCCCCAAACCTCAGGGAAGCTCCCTTCCTCCCCAGGAGCAGAAAAGTCAGAGGATGGAGGCACTGATAATGCCAGTGACAGTGGTGGCTTCCATCCTCGGGACAAAGAGACCTTGTGTGCAGTTATGAAATGTCCACTTGTTTCTGGTTGGATGCCTCAGTCTCCCTTCCTTTCCCCTCTTCTTCTGCTCACCTCTCCTTTCACCTGTTAATACTACTGCTCCTCTCTAGCTCTCTGGGTGTCTCTCTCACTACCTCTCTCTGTCTCTCTGTCTCTATCTCTGTCTCTCTCTGTCTCTGTCTCTCTCCCTCTCCCTGCTCTCTCTCTCTCTCTCTCTCTCTCTCTCTCTCTCTCTCTCTCTCTCCTCCTATTTCCCTTTCTCTCCCTTCTCCCTCTCTTCCTTCATCTCTCCATCACATCCTATACCCCACACAAACATGTTATATCAGATATACATCCCCTCTCTAATATATTCCACCACAAATGAGCGCAAACACACAAACACACCTATCCCACCTAGACACAGATATCACAGTTCTTTAGTCGCTTCAGTCACATCTAACTCTTCCTGACCTCATTTGGGGTTTTCTTGGCAGAGATACTGCAGTGATTTGCCATTTTCTTCTCCAGTTCATTTTATGGATGAGGAAACTGAGGCAAACAGGGTTAAGCAACATGCCCAGGGTCACACGGCTAGGAAGTGTCTAAGGCTGGATTTGAACTGAGGTTTTCCTGATTTCAGGCCTGGTTCTCTATTCACTGAGCCACCTAGCTGCCCAGATGCCTCAGATACCTCCCATGATCCACTCATACTGAACACACACACACACCATAAACACAGACACACAAGTCACATACTGTCACCCCACTCCAATAAACCCTATTATGCACAAACTCACACATATCCTCCGTAGGCATGAACATCACAAATAGATATCCTTCATATCCCCCTCAATGCACAGAGGTGCACATCATAGACAATGTTCTCCATATAAATGCACACTACCACCCTTAAAATCTGTCTCACTGTACACACAGACACACACACATGCAATCACACATGCATGCACGCACACGCACACACACACACGCACACACACGCACACACCCCAAATCGTCTTGGCTTCCTGTGCTCTGCCTCCTCCTTATGCCTAAATACTATTTCTTTTTGTATAACTCTCATACAGATACAAGCATCACATATAGACATACAGTAAATCCCCAAACTCATCCCCCTCATTTAGAACCATGTACCCACACTACTTCCTCTCCCTACACACTCATATACCCAATGCAGAAATATACCTTCCCCACCATGTCTCTCTCTCTCTCCCTCCTCTCTCTCTCTCTCTCTCTCTCTCTCTCTCTCTCTCTCACACACACACACACACACACACACAAACACATACATACATGTACACACAGAGACACATCCATCCCCATTCACCCTCCCTTACCCTTTATATATGTCCCAGCTAGATGGACTCCTTTATTGCCTTCACTAGCCAGTCCCTTTGGTGGAAGAGATTCTTGTTCTGGTCTTATCCTTAATGGTCCAGGGCTCTCAAGCTGCCATCCCCTGACCCACCCACCCAAGGATTTTGTTGCTATATTCTCTTCTCCTTGCCCTGATCCATCCTATAACTTTCCAGTGCAGTATCTCATCTCTTTAGACTCAGGTTCTTTGGGCTTTCCAAGGGGAACTGCCATGATGTAGCAGGAAAGATGGCCCCATGAAGAGCTGGAGGATTTGCCAGTAGCCCCTAAACCACACTGGAGAAATCCCTTGATACCTGGCTCCCTGACTGTTATTTGAGGTTAGTTCTGATCTTCCTCCAAAGATGCTCTTATCCCTTCCCCCATCTACCCCTCACCCCAAGTAGATCCTAGAAGCTTCATTAGTCCTTGGCTCACAGCTTAGGCAATCTCCTAGTCTAGGGACACAGTATCCTGAAGGAGCCAAGAGGAGACAGATACAAAGAGACAGACAGCCACGAGAGGAGGTGGGAAGGGAGGTCAGAAAAATGAGAGGGAGATCCAGAGCTCCAAGTTTAGGGAGGGAAGGGAAAAGGAAAGAGAAGGAGGATATTAGAGAGAATCAGAGAGACAGCCAAGCCAGGAGAGGACAGAGAGAGATGCAGGAACCAAGGCAGAAGGGGGAGAAAGGGAAACAGAAGAAATGACAGGCAGAGAGGCAGCTAGAGAGATACCCAAAGAGCTGGAAAGTGGAGGTAGCATTAGCAGGTAAGGAGAAGAAGAGTGGGAAGGGAGGGAGACCGAGGTGGCAGACACTTTTAGAAGGGACGGCTTGCTTTTGTGCAGGAGGCAAAGCCCAACCTTGACTTCTCATCAGGGCTGAAAATCAGAGGAATGGAGTGGAGGAAGGGGGAGGGTGGCAGCAGTGAGGGAGGAGAGAGGAACAAGCAAGCAGAGGAGGGGGGCTGCACTCTGTATACCCTAAATGAGTAATGTGCATTATCCTAATTATAGCAGAGGCAAGCTGAGCCTTCCCACTGGTGCAACCGCCTGAATCTCCTAATAAACAATTAGGTGAAGGAAAAAACCCTTCACACACACACACTCACTTGCTCACTCACTCACACATGCCCTGAAAAAATTAAACCCAAACAAGCTAGCCTGGAGAAAGAAATCCGGGAATCTGGAATTCCAAGGTGGAGAAAGATAGGCTCTAGGGAGAGGCAGTGGGACCTATTCCTCCCTTCTCTTGGCAGACTCTCTCTTAGGGTCTACTAAGTATTTATGCTATCTAACCTCACCTGGGCACAGGCTGCTACAAAGCAATGCCTTGATTTCCCTCTGAAAATTGCTCACATGGTTAAGGAGCTTCCAGGTTTACAAAGTATTTTCTTCTGAAAGACCCTGCGAGGCAGGGAGTGCTTGTGTTATTAATACATTTAAGCTTTTCACAACTTGTCCTCAGTCTGTCTTTCCAACTTTATTAGATTGTAACGTAGGGAATCTAATACTGTTAAATTTTATGCTCCTCGAGGGCAGGGGCTGGCTTTTGCCTTCTCACGTATCCCTGTGGATCACTGTGCTTAGCACAATGACAGGCACGTAGTAGGATCTTAATAAATATGGACTATTGGTGATTATTATATACTGTTCCCCATCATGTGCATCTGGCCAAACTGCTTTTTGTTTTTCACAGCCTCTGGTGCCTTTGCCTGGATGCTCCCCATGCCTGGACTGTTCTCTTTCCTCAATGCCATCTCCCCAAATCCCTGGTTTTCTTCATAGGTCCGTTCAAGCCCTGTTACCTTCTGATTCTTCCCTCTTCCCTCCCACCTCACCTATTGCCTTCCTTCCAAATCACCTTGCACTGTTTGAGCCCATAGGCTCACATAGCATCTCTTCCCTTCCTCCTGGAACTGAACGTAGGCTCAGAGTAAGCCAATGACCAAAGCTTGCGGGCTGTCCTACGGTCTCCTGAGTCCCCCGTCCTGATGCTTTCCCACAGAACCTTCCTCTCAGAGGCTCTCACTTCCCATATTCCTTCAAGGCATGGATTTTTCAGTACTAGGGTGTTTACACTTTTGATGTAGTTACTTGTACACTTTATCTCATCTTCTCTCCCAATACACAGTCACCACCTCCAGAAGGCCCGCCTGTCTTTTTCCCCCTCCCTATCTTTGTATCCTGAGGACCCAGAATATAGTCACTGCTTAAAACAACAACAGCAACAAAAAACATGACCTATGATTTCATTGGCATAGGGAACTCCCAGTGAGGAAATTCCCTCTGCCAATACAGACTGGCATCTGCCTTGCATTTTATAGCCTTAGAGAGCTGGGACACTAAGTGACCTGCCCAGGGTCATACAGTCAGTATATGTCCAAAAATGGGGCTTGAATTCATGTTTTCCTCACTCTGAGGCCAGCTTTTTATCTGTGAGGACATGCTGCCTCAGTGTTTAATAAATATCTCAATGGGATTGTTTGATCTAAACCTTCTATTTTCTCAGGGAATCCACTGGAACCCTTGTTTATGCCTCAGCTTGGAAGATGATTCCACCTCCACTTTTACTGAGACAATTGAGGCTAACCATTGTGAGCTCACTCATCTCACCTCCTCCATGCATAAAAGCACCTCTGCTTCTTTCCTATTCTCACCTCCTTCCCTCTATGGTTAGAACATGTTGGGGTATGGTAGTTTTCTGGTTAAAAGAAATCCTTTCCTTATGCACTTGATCCTGGTGAAGGACCCAACCCATGGACTAACTTGGGTTTTCCTGAATTTCCTTAGTTTCCCAGAGATCCTAGCTCTTTGTCAGAAAGGTCCTGGGGACCTCTGCCTTTTGTGCTTTATTGCTAATTTCTAAACTTTTATTAATCTCTAACCCCCAACTGAGGGGTTAAAGATATAATCCCATTTTATCTCTTAAATGTACCTGGTTCCCTGAGTTCAGAGATTTGTCTCACCAGGCTCCCTAAGTGCCTTTTAAAAGCCCTCTTCTGCAAACGTCATTGTAATTGGATGCCCAGTTATTGCATTCCCAGACCACAAGAGCTAGTTTTTTAGGGGCTTATTTACAATGCAAAACAGAAGATACAGAGTCAGAAATATTACCTTTTGTACAGTGATTAAAAAATGTGCATTTAAAAAGTGCCTGATGTTCCCAGACCAGGCAATCCCTAATCTTTTTTAGTTACTGTCTAGATTCAGGTCCTGGGACCCAGCTCCAAATCTGGACCCCCACCCTGTAACAGCTAGCCCCACTTCTGGCTCACAGAAAATGGTAGTAATGCTCATTCCTGAAGGTCATTTAAAGTATATGTGTATGCACAAAGAGATCAGAGAAAGAGGAAAAGGATCCACATTATAAACTTTTATGGTAGCTTTTTTTTTTGGTAATAGAAAAAAATTGGAAACTGAAGGGATGCTCCCCAATTCAGGAGTGACTGAATAAGTTATGGTCTATGCATATGATAGAACACTTATATTATATTGAAATGATAAAGGAGATGGTTTCAGAGAAACCTTGGAAGACTTGTATGAACTGGTGTAGAGTGAAGTGAGCAGAACCAGGATAACAATCTACATATTAATAGCAATATTTTAATGATATTCAACTCTGAAAGGCTTAGCCAGTCTGACCAACAAAAAGACCAACCATAATTCCAAAGGGATGAAATACTCTATTAACCTCTAGATATAAAGTAGATGGCCTCAGAGTGGAGATTGAAGTCTTGTTTTTCTCTCTTTTTCTTTCATTTTTTTGGGGGAGAGGGAGAACATGGGTTATTCAGAAATTTGTTTACATGATCATGTATATTTGTAATGGGTTTTATTTTTCTTTCCTTCTCAATGAGAGCAGTAGGGGAGGGAAGAGAGAATTCGGAACAACAACAAAAAAGAATAAAGCTCTTTGTGCTTAAAAATGTTTATTAAAATAAAACAAAAGAAAATAAACTATATATGTATGGGGAATGTAACAAGAACTACCATGGGAATATAGACATAGAGTGACAAGAGTTGGGTAGGACTTTTTAGCCTTTCTTGTGTCCTGAACTCCTTTGTTAGAAGCCTAGAGACCCCTTCTCAGATAGATGCTTTTAAATGCACAAAAAAGCTGCATAGAATTACAAAGGAACCTATTATGTTGATATAACATTATCGAAATCTTTTTAAAAAAACAAAAATAAAACCAAGTTCATGGACCCAAGGTTAAGAAACTCTGCCTTAGAGATCTCTTAATACAGCCCCCTCCCATCATTACAGAGAACAAAACTGAGGCCCCAGGAGAGATGATGTGACAAAGTGCAGTGGTTTTCCAATTATGATCTGGGGACCCCTGGAGGTCCTTGAGATCATTTCAGGGGATCCTGAAGATCAACACCATTTTCATAATAACACTAAGATAATTTAATTTCCAGCAAGGTAAATGTTGATAGATATAATACACAAATGAAAACTATTTGGGGGATCCTCAATAATTTTTTAAGAGTATAAGAAGGTCCTGAGACCAGAAATTTAAGAACCATTGGTATAGTGGAGAGAGTGCTGAACTTGGTTCAGATCCTGCCTCTGACACCAGCTATGTGTCCCTGGGCAAGTCACTTAACCTGATCATTAAAGTCACTTTGGGTTGGATTTAGGGTCACAGATCGAGAGGTTGGGGGACTTCAGAGGTCACCTAGTTCACTCCTCCCCCCTCCCACCATTCTACTGATGAGGTAACTGAGACCTGAGAAACTGATTAAGTGATTTGGTAAAAAGAGTCAGGAACTGAACCAGCCTCTATTTTACTGACTGTGATGTCAGTGCTTTTCTCCACTGGACACAGTTTCCTCATCTGTAAAATTAAGGAATTGGACTAGATGGTTACTCATGACCCTTCTAGCTCTAAATCTATGACCCTTTTGTTGTTGTTATTGGGTCATTTCAGCCATGTCTGACTCTTCATGATCCATTTGGACCCATTTGTTTGGCAAAGCTACTGGAAGGGTTTGCCTTTTCTTTCTTCAGCTCATTTGACATCTGAGGAAACTGAGGCAAACAGGGCAAAATGACTTGCCTAGGGTCACATATCTAGTAAGTCTGAAGTCTGATTTGAACTCAGGTCTTCCTCACTCCAGGACCAGGGCTCTATTCACTATGCCACCTAGATACCCCATGATTCTGCTACATCCTCAAATTGTTGTGCCCCCCAACCTCTTTGCCCCTTGATTACAAAGCTCCTGAAAAAGTAGCCTTTGAATGTTTCTCCTTCCCCATCACCTACTCACTGCCCATCCCCTACCATCAGGTTCTATCTGGATCTCCAGGTCTGTCTGGCGCTTTAATGAATTTCTTTTGGAGGTCCCTAATGACTTCCTTTTTGCTGAATCTGAAGGTCTTCTGGTCTTTTCCTCTTTGAAGCACTGGACAGTCCCTTCCTTCTGAGTGGTCTTGACCTCTCCTAGTTCTCTTTCTACCTTTAAAGCTGCTCTTTCTCAGTCTCCTTCCCTTTTTCCTCTTTCTTCCCCTCCCCCAAACATCGACTGTTTATATTGTACTTTATAAAATCTCTGGGGTTTGCCCAGGGTCATAAGTGTCTGTAGCAGAATTTGAACTGAGGTCTTCTTGACTCTAAGCACAGCAACTCATCTGCTGTGTCCCCTATGCTGGGCCTTTCTTTCTCTCTTCCTCTCCTTTTGTTTCTTCTTGCCACCTCTTGACTCTCAGCATATTCTCTGGCTCTCTCCCATGGCTGCAATGCTCTCTCTACTCATCTTTACATCCTGGCCTCCTTCAAGTTCCAGTTAAAAGTCTCCCTTTTATAGGAAGCCTTTCCCAATCTCTCATAATTCCAGTGCCTTCCTTCTATTGACTATTTCTTATTTATCTTCCTGTGTTCCTACACAGTTGTTTGCATAATCTCCCCAATTAGATCATAGACTCCTTGAGGACAGAGAGGCCTGTCTTTTACCTTTCTTTGTACCCTTGGCGCTAACCACAGCGTCGAGCACACAGTAGGGGCTTTTTAAATATCGAACAACTGGCATCTTAATGGAAGAAACCATGAGTAAACAAGTGGATGAGTAAAACCTGTGATGTTCTACTACATTCTTACTCTTCTCCCCATCACGCTTACACCCCCCCCCCCCGCCTTGGTTCCCAGTCTTATCACTTCATAGAGGGAAGGCTGAGGGGAAAGAATGGATTTGGAGTCAGATGACGTGGATTCTAAACCTAGTTCTTCTACTTCTCACCTGTGTGATCCTGGGCAAACAATTTAGCCTCTGTTTATGCCAGTTTTCTAGATGAGTTTTAAGCCTCCATCCAGTTCCAAATCCATGGCCCTACGAGCTGGTCTCCCTACCTCTAGTCCATCCTCTCTTCAGATATGTTCCTTGCACAACTGCCAAAATAATGCTACTAGGAGACTTCATGGCCCATGCAGAGCAAAGGAAGTGCTACCAGAACAATACACACTGGTGACTGCAGTAACATAAATGAAAGGTTCACTAAAAATAAAGCTTTAGCTCTGGGTAATGACAGTGGTTAATACTGGCTTTGGGAACAGATGATCAAATAAAGCAGAGAGGTGTGGGAGCATAGGTATAGTATAGAATGATCATCTAATTCTACAGTGAGTGGGGAATGGAGGCCCAAAGAGGGAAAGGGTCTTGGGTAATGGATAGGGTCAAAGGGTTGGCTAAAAGTCACCCAGCTGGTGCATCACAAGCAGAGTTGGCAGGAGAAGTCATGTCCCTTATCCTTTGGAATGGTGCGATCTCTATGGTGACACATTGCCCTTACAGCCAGCGGTTCAAGGCTCTTTTCTTAAAATAGAAGACCCCAACCATCAGAGGCCTTTGTGTGAGCTCAAGTAAGGGTGATCAGGGAGGACTGGAAGGTTCCATTGCTGAGGATACTGCCTTCTATTCCTTAAAGAAGGGACACTGGTGAACTCCCAAAGGGCCAGGAATCAGATGACCAGAAGGCAGCTGATGGTTATAATGGGGCTGGAGTCAAATTCAGAGTCTGTCTTAGACACTTCCTAGCTGTGTGACCCTTGGCAAATTACTTAAACTGTCTCATCTTCAGTTGTTCCATCTATAAAATGAGGAAGCTGGACCTGAAAGTCCCTTCCATCCCTAAATCTATGGTACTATGAGTCATATTAAGCATAAGCTCAGGGTTTGGGGTGTGATGAGTTATATGGCAGAAGGAGAGGGGACAGGCATTCCAGCTCTGTCATTTACACATGGTATAACCTTGGGCATGCCACTTCCTTCCTTTGGGTCTCAGATTCCTGATCTGTAAAATAGAAAGGGGGGAGAAGGTTGACTTTTATAACTTCTAATGTTCTTTCCAGATCAGATGACTGGAGAGTGGAGAGAGCCACCTACCTTCCAGACCCAGGAGAGCCATAGGGACCAGAGTCTTACCCAGAGCAAGGGATAAGCTGCTTCTGGAAAGCAAAGGAATGAGGGCTCTTTTCATTCTGAAGCTGTGTCCTCCCAAAGGGTCTAAGTCACTCTCAGGGAGAGGGTTACACCAGGAATTTCCAGCTCAGTATCTGGGAACTTTAAGCCAGGGAGGAGAAGCAGTCAAGCAAGCAGAAGGGATTAGAAAGAACAGAGAGCGAGATGGTTATCTCCCCAGGCTGTGGAGACCTGGGGGAAGGGAGGTGGGAAGGAGGAGGAGGGAGAAGGAAAAAGAACAACAGAGGTATTTTAAGGGAACCAATCTGAAGGGGAGAGCACATGCCACTTAAGGGAATACCCAACTGTCCTGGACCCCAGACAATGCTTCTCCATCAACCCATGCCCCCTTTTCCTCATCCAGGCCAACTAAAAACTTCCTTTCTCCTGGCAGCCTTCCCAGATTACCTAGTATGGTCATTTCTTACTTATTTTTTGCAAACCCATAGTACTTGAATAAGCTCGCCCTAATGTCATTTGCTGGATTCCTAATAATTTTTCAGAGAGTCATAGTATGTCAGAGTTAGAAAGGGGACATAAGAAATAAATTCTAGAATTGATCATGTATATACACATAAAAAACTAGAGATTAATTTCAAAAGGATAATAAAATTATTTGCCAAATATTCCCCATATCCTTTGTCAAGCTTCTTGTTCCTCCTATGGGAACATATAGTGCAAACTGGGAATACTTACTCCATCATTTTGCAGACAGAGAAGAATGAAGTCCAAAGTAGTATATGCTCAAGACTGAACAGATGGTCAGAGGCAGAGCCAAATCTTGTACACAGGTCTCCTGGTACTTGATGTAGGGCTTAAATGTGTGTGTTCTCTCCCCCCCCCCCAATTAGATCGGAAGCTCATCAAGGACAGGAACTATATTTATTTCACTAGATTGGGCTCTCCCTGAAGTCATGAACTAAATGAGGATAACAATAGGTCCTGTCTCCCAGGGTTGTTGTGAGGATCAAATGAGATATCCTGAAGTACTTTGCAATGCTGCTATCATCACCATCATCACCATCATCTTCATCACCACCACCACCATCATCATCATCTTTATCATCATCATCATCACCATCATCTTCATCACTACCACCATCACCACCACCACCACCATCATCATCATCATCATCATCATCATCATCATCATCATCATCATCATCATCATCATCATTTCCCTTACAAAGGACCAGAAGCTCCCTGAAGGCAAGGAACCCCTCATCAAACTGGGAGCTCCTTGAAAGCAGGGACTCTGTGTCTCCCCCTTTGGGAGCTCCCTGAAAATAAACATGGTTTCTCTCCCCTTGCACCAGGAACTCTTGGAAGGTGGGAAGGATACCTTCACCATCTGCTTAAATAAAATAGTCTAAGAAAACAAAAAATACAGTCACTGTCACCTTGGGGAAGAAAGTGGGGACAACTAGTTTCCCAGGAGGTATCAGTAAAGTGAGTAATTCATTTCCTAAACTTGATCTTAACAGCCCCACTGATCGCAGCAGCAAATGGATTTCATATTTCTGTGACAATGCCTGCCTGTCTGTCTGTTTCTGGATGCATCTTTCAGCATCTTAATGTGAGAACAGGCTGAGGCCAATGCCCCTCCCTAGGACTCTTAGATCTCCCCCATTTTCCCTGCAGGAAGAAGAAAGGCACGAAGTACTGCTGGCCAGGCTAGGGGAGCTGGGCTCACAATACCATTGATGTCTTTGTCCACAGCCTCCAGGACCACAGATCAAATGATGCAGAAAGAGAGGCAGTGTGGGATAGCAGATGGAGAGTCAGTCTGGGTTCAAGTGCTTGCCCAGACCTACACATATGACCTTGGGAAAGTTGGTTTCTCTAGGTCTTACTTTTTTCATCTGTGCAATGAGAGGGTTGGGTTAGACAGCTTCTAGGGTTCCTTCCCCTTCAAAATCTTTTACCCCAAAGGGTTCATGGGAGAGGGGAACAAGCAGGACTGAGTTTCTTTGTCTCTTCTGATTATCTAGGGTACCATTTTCCAAGTCTAGTATAGGACTCACTGTCTGGACATTGCTTTTTGGCTCTTGCAAGGTGTGAGAATTGTGTTTGGCCCAGGGTTATTCTAAAGACCTTTAAAGAAAGCCATATTCCTATATCACCCAGAATTAGACATGCTGCTAGGATAAGACAAGAAAGATGAAAGAAAGGGAGGCTTGGGTTGGGATGGAGAGAGCAGGGATGATGGGAAATCAAACTTGGCTTTCATGCTAGTGTCAGAATTTGCAATAGACAAACTACATAGGAGGTAGTAGGTTTAGTGGAAAGTCTGCTCGCTTGGGAATCAGGGGATTTGGTAGGAATCTCAGGTCTGCTACTTTCTTAGTGACCTTGGCCAAGTTATTAAATCTCTCTGGGCCTCAGTTTCCTGATCTGTAGGATGAGGAGGCTGAACTAGATCATCTCTGAAGGTCTTTCTAGGTCTAAATCTATGTGCCTATACATCACTTCCCTTTTCTAGGCCCTTGCTTGTCTCTGAGACCAGGGGTGGTCAACCTGGTGTTTTTGGTCCCCAAACCTTTTGGATTTCAGTAAATCTACTTCTATTGTACTATTGCAGAATCTCCCTATTTAATATGAAAGGAAATAAATTCTAGAATTGATTATGCATATACACGTAAGAAATAAAAGATTAATTTCAGAAAGATAATAATTTTTTTGCCAAATATTACCCTTATCCTTTGTCAAGCTTTTTATACCTGTCATGGGTATGTAAACCCCAAGTTGGGAGTCCTTACCATAGACCCTTTCCTATCCTTTCTTCATAGGAACTTGTAAAGAAACACACTGACGCCACATATATCCACAGGCTCCTCCTGCCTCCCCACCTCCTGGCATGTACACATATATGTCTATACTAAATAAAGACCAACAAGGGGCAAATCTAGGCACAGAGTCCTCAGGCAGGAAAGATATAAATATGGGTGGTCCTTGAGCAAAAAGTAGGACTAAAGAAACCTAAGAAAAAAGTGGGTAGGGTAGAGGTCTCATGGACCCTATTTCCCACTTACTATCCTAGATTCATACTCCTTAGCCTGGAGAGCCCACCCTTAAATCTGCAACAATTCACCATTTATAGAAATTTGGTTGGTCCTCTAGGATAAGAAGAACCATTGTTCATAATTTCTGAGCAGCAGATTTCTAGCCTTTCTCAGGTTTCCTGAGGCTAGAGAAAGTAATAGTAGTAGCAGTAGTAGTAGTAGTGGTGGTGGTGGTGGTGGTGGTAGTAGTAGTAGTAGTAGTAGTAGTAGTAGTAGTAGTAGTGATAGTAGCAGCAGCAGCAGTAACTGTAGTTGCATAGTATAATATAGTGTATATACTATATATATAGTATATATAATATAATATATGGTATAATAGTAGCAGTGGTAATAATAGTGGTAGTCATAGCTGTATAATATATAATAAATATGATCTGCTCTGATATAATATGATATAATAGCATAACATACAGTATAACAGTATCATGGTAGTGGTAGTAACAGTAAATGAGGATGATTATCATTCCCATGAGAATAAGCAATTCTGTAGCACCCCTAAGTGCCAGGCATTATGTTAAGTACTTGTCCAAATAATATTGTCTCTGTTGAGCACCCCCAACAGCCCTTCCAAGGCGATCTAATTATCTATATTTTACAGATAAAGAAACTGAGGAAAACTGAGGTTAAGCGACTTGCCCAGAGTCACACTGGTGACTGGTATCTGAGGCTGGATTTGAATTCAGGACTTCTTGACTCCAGGCCCAGTGGCCTATCCCTTGTATCACCTACCTGCTTCTTTTACCAAGTGCTTTCTTCACAATGAGGAAATTATTTCGTATAATTATGAATGAATGAATTAATGAAAAAGCATCGATGAAGCTTTTGCTATATCCCAATAATTTGTGCTAAGGGCTGAGGATACAAACAGATTGAGAGAGACGGCCCCTGATATCAAGGAGCTCACACTAATCACGTAAAAGAAAGTGCACCTTCAGGGCAGATGGCAAGGCTCAGGAAGGCCCATTTTGTAGATGAGGAGTCTGAGGCTTAGAAATTCATCCAAGTTTACAAAGCTATTATGTGCTGAAGCCAGGACTCAAATCCAAGCCCAGAAATCTGCCTCCTTCAAAGGAGATGTCTCCTAACTCCAGCTTTACAAAATGCATTCATGAAGCCAGAAGTTGGGGAGATGTAAGCATAAGAAAAATGAAGGAGGGAGCTTTGGAGGGCTTTGCTTTCACTCCCTAGACCTTTCCCCTATTACATACTTTCTTGATCACCCCCCCCTAGACCTTTCACCCTTCAATGTTCTGGATACTTTCCCTATCACCCACCTAGACCTTTCACCTTTTTATGTTCTGTATATTTTCCTGATGACAGAATCCCCTCTGACCTCTCTGATCTCTGAGTTCACATAGTTTCTTGAGAACATCAATCCCTCAAGTCTTCTGTCCTAAGGAAATTCCACCACATTTGGGGTCCCATATATGAGGACTCTGCTAGAGAGGAGACAAGATATATTTGTCTACATCTGTCTGTATGCATCCACGAGAAACCCTGGAAACCTAGTTCTGTGTTTCCTCTTCTGGGGTGTGGCACGCTGGAAAGAGAAGTGGATTTGGGCTCAGAAGACCTGGGTTCAAATATGACCTCTGAGGCTTACTGGGCAAAACATTTAATCACACTAGGTCTCAGTTTCTTCACTTGTAAAATTAGGGAGGGTTGCTGCCATTGTCACCAGAACACAGACCTCCCTCTTTTCCCTGTGCCCCCTCTCCTCACCCCAGGTCACAAAAATACATTTTTTTAGGCTTTACAGTACAATGGAAAAGAAAAAATACAAACCAAGAAGCAATACATCAGAGAATGACAACTAAAGATAACTATAGACTTTCCACTCTTCTTTGTAGAGGTGAGGGGCTAAGGAGGGGGGGGTGCAGTACCTGGGTCTCAAGGCCACATGTGGCCCTCTAGGACCTCAAGTGTGGCCCTTTGACTGAACCCAAACTTCACAGAACAAGTCCTCTTAATAAAAAAAATTTGTTCTGTAAAACTTGGACTCAGTCAAAAGGCTGTGCCCAAGGACCTAGAAGGCCACATGAGGCCTTGAGGCTGCAGGTTCTCCACCCCTTGTACTGTCAGATTTGGTTAAAGTGTGGGTTTGTTTTGCTGAACTGTTTTTCCTCCCTCTTTTGTAATCTTTGTTATGAGAGATGGCTTTCTGGGCAGGGATGAAGGGAAGGGGATTATCAGGAATGAAGGAAATATGAAAACAAGACATAACAATAATTCTTATAAGGGTTAATAAAAGAAAACTGTCTTGGAAGGCTGAGTAACACCTAACCTCATGCCCAAGTAAAGTCCTGATGCTTTGGCCTGGCTTGTCTTTATTTTCCCTCCTACAGAAGGCCTGGAATCTCTTGCCATCCCCCAGCCTCAGAAGAACAGATAAGAACTCTTTTCTTCTAGCTGGGCTTATTGGATGGTGTTCACTGGTCTATGGT
The DNA here is from genome assembly GCA_028646575.1 of Pseudocheirus occidentalis. Taxonomy (NCBI): domain Eukaryota; kingdom Metazoa; phylum Chordata; class Mammalia; order Diprotodontia; family Pseudocheiridae; genus Pseudocheirus; species Pseudocheirus occidentalis. The sequence continues at coordinate 358,463,578 of CM053593.1, forward strand.
CCCAAGCCTGAGCTTACTCTCAGCCAATCAGAAGACTTTCTGATGCCATGGCAGACTTATGATGCCTCTGCGTTGGCCAGTAAGTTAATGACGTCCTTCCTATTATGAAGAGAAAAGCAAAGAGCAAGCAAATGAATACAGGCAGGACTCCTATCAATTCAAAACAGTCCGAAATCAACCACTAGCTAGTTCCAGAATTCATAAGAGATGCCTCAGTCTTTACAGTCATCTTCATCTTATGAATCAGAAGGCCTGGGATTCCTTTTGCTTACATTCAACTGATGTTTTCAAGACAATCCCATACACACAGAATCTCTGGAATGTTTTCTTCCCTCCTTCCCACCCCATCCCACTTCCAATCATTCATTCATTCAGCAAGAATTTATTAAGCACCTACTATTTACCTGGGGGCACAGTGTAGAGTATTGGGCTTGGAACCAGGAAAACTCACATCTTCATGAGTTCAAATCAAGCCTCAGACACTGACTAGCTGTGTAACCCTGGGTAAGTCACTTCATTCTGTTGGCCTCAGTTGCGTATCTATAAAATGAGCTGGAGAAGGAAATGGCAAACCACTCCAGTAGCTTTGCCAAGAAAACACCAAACGGGGTCATGAAGAGTCAGATTCAACTCAACAAGTAGTATCTAACTGGCACGGTGCTAGGCCCTACATGTACAAAGAAAAGGGGAAATGTGCCATTGAGAGGAGACAGGTACATATGAAGCCATGCACAGAATATAAGCAAAGCAATTTGGGGCTGAGGGTGGGGAATTGGCAACTGAACTGAGCTTTGGAGGAAAGGAGTGGTTCTAAGTGTCCTCACAGCCACTATCTTCAGGGGAATCTATCATCCCCACCTTTTGGGGAGAGTGGGAAGTGGGGGAGGCAATCAGGGTTAAAGGACTTGCACCACACAGCTAATAAGTATCTGAGGCTGAATCTGAATTTAGGTCCTCCTGACTCCAGGGAACAGTGTTCTACCACCTAGCTGCCCTATCCCCACCTCTTTTAAAAAACCTTCCTCAAGGTATTGGTCAAGGCCCCTCCTAGTTTGGACATGATACTGTCCTAACTGCTCCCCCCCCCCCATTATCCACTGATCCCTTCCATTAAGGCCCAACAAGGCCTTAGCACTTGACTGGCACATGGCTAAAATACTTCCATGTTAGACACTGGTATTGACTCCCTTAGGACATTGTGTGTTCTGATTTAGGGAGCAACTGAACATGAGAGCCGGAGAGGCCACCACCTGGTCCAATGTCCTCATTTCCTAAACGAATTGGTGAGGGATAAAATCGTATATTTGGGGAGGTCTTCTAGCCCAAAGTTGGCATTTTACAGATGAGGAAACTGAGGACCAGGGTAGCTAAAGAACTAGCCTGAGGTCATACAGGTTATAAGCATCAGGGGTAGGATTTGATCTTGGGTCCTTTGCCTCCAGAGCCAGGGTTCTCCCCACTGTGCCATTCTGCCTCCTGCATCAGGATTCAAAAGAAATCTGGCCTGATCATAACGATAAGTCTGAATGCCACTGATTCATTCAGTACTTCAAGAATTTGTGAGCTTGCTGGTGTGCTTACACAGACCACAGGCCCTCTGTGACTACGGAGTCGCTCGTCCCACTGCTGCCAACCTGATGATGAAGGTTTTTGAATGTAGCAAGACTGGTCCTGGGAGGGCAGATGTGCCATTTAGGCCCAAACTCAAGGCCATCCTGGCCTGGTAGGATCTGTCAGATCTAGTGTTCTGCTTGGCACAGCCTTCGAGACCTCTGGGTCACCCCCCACCATGATGAAACATCAGAACAGGACCTGAGTGGAGGAAGGTTAGACGTACAGGGATAAATGTCAGGCCTGACATTTAGATTTTAAAAGTCAACAGCACAACTTGAGGAATTCCAGGCTTAACTGCAGTTTATGTGAAAAAAAGAAAAAAGACCCGGAGTTTATCAGAAATTCAATGTGAGTCAACAGTGTGATTAGCTGTTTAAAAAGCTAATGGGGCCAGGCATGTGGGTACACACCTGTAATCTCTGCCAGTGAGAAAGCTGAGGGTGACGGATCATTTGAGTTCCAGAGTTCTGAGCTGCAGTAGAGCTAAGCTGATCAGGCGTCGAACTGAGTCTTGAACCCATGTGATAAGCCTCCAGGAGTGGGGAACCATGAGGCTGCCTAAAGAGGGTCAAATCACCTCAGATCAAAAAGTAGCAGGTCAAAACTTCTGGGCTAATCAGTACTGGTTTTGGACCTGTGAGTGGCCATGCCACTTCAAGTCTGAATGAGTTAGGGTTTCCCCCCCAAAAAAAATCTAACGTGACTTAAGAAATTGGGATGGGGTAGAGAATTATACCTATAATTACATTAGTATGAGTAATTTCCAGTATGAAAACTCCCTCTACCAATGCAAATCAGCACCTACTTTGCAATTTCCAGTTTTAGAGAATTATCCAGGGACCTCAAGAGATTAAGTGACCTGTCCAGGGTAGCACAACAGCCACAATGTACTTCTGAGGACATTATTGTGTGACTTCCTCTCTCAGTGGGATTGCAGTCGACATTGCAAGCAGCATGGGGTCCATTGGGAGGGAGGTGAGAACTTCACTGTATTCTACCTTGCTCAGATAACAGCTGGCATGGCCTGTCCTTTTCTGACCATCTCACTTAGAAGGGCTTCAGTAAATCCCTGTATGTCCAAAGCAGGGCAGCTGGGAAACAAGGGGAAGGGGGAGTCTGACCCCTATCTCCCCTGAGGAACAAAGGAGAAGTCTTAATAAAAATAGACAATAATAATCAATAGTGAAGCATTTAGAACAGTGACAAAGCAGAGATTTAATAAATGTTTATTTCCTTCCTTCTCCCTTCTCTAAAAATAGCCATATAGCACTTCCAAGGTTCGCAAAGCACCTTACAAATGCAGGAATCACGAGAGGAAGATGCTATTAGAACCTCTGTTTTTTGAATGAGGAAAATGAAGTAGATATGAGTTAAATGACTTGGCCAGGGTCACACAGTTAGTAAGTGTCTGAGGCTGGATTTGAACTCAGTGCTTCCTGACTTCAAGGTGGATAGAGCACTGGGAATCAAGGAAACTCCTCTTCCTGAGTCCAAATTTGGTTTTAGACACTGTAGTTGTATGACCTTGGTCAAGTCACTTAACCCTGTTTGCCTCTGTTTCTTCATTTGTCACATGAGCTGGAGAAGGAAATGGCAAATCTCTCCAGTACCTCTGCCAAGAAAACTTCAAATGGGGTCACCGAGAATCAGCTATGACTGAACATACTTCCTGATGGTCTAGCTCTCTATCCACTGAGCCATCCAGCTTCCTCTGGGCAGCTTGGTTATCTTAGAGAAGCATGGTAGGTAGGAAGGTGTATTGGGCATTAATTAGGGTGTGGGGACAGGTATAATCACAGCCTTCCCATATTTGAAGTGCTTTCATGTGGAAAAGAGATTAGGTCTCCTCTATGCATCTCTGAAAAGTACAGCTAGAATATATGGGCAGAAACCAGATGGAGGCTGCTTTGGGCTCTGGTGAAGGAGGAACTTTCTAACAAGGAGAGCTGGTTCGGCAAGAGGTAGGGCTGCATTGTGAGGCAGTGGACTCCTCATCCCAGGAGGTGCCCACACAGAGGCTGAATAACCTCTTTCTATATGGAGAGGACTCCTTTGATGGGGAAGGGAGTGGGACTTGTTGGCCCCTAAGTTCTCTTTCCATTAAGATTCTCTCCTACTAACATTTCTACAATTCTGAATGTACTAGATATTCATCAGAAGATGAAAGAGGGGAGGAGTAGGATCCTTGATCTAGAATTGGGAGGGGCATCAGAGGCCATCTAGTCTAACCCTCATTTGACAGATGAGGAAACTGAGGCCCAGAGAGGATAAGGGACATGTCTAGGGTAACATTGATAGTATAGGGCAGGGTGATGTGAACCCAGATCCTCTGACTTTCCACTGAATCCACTACCTCTGGGGAGGAGGAGGAAGAGAGGGAGGAAGAGGAGGAGAACATGAGCAGATGATTGGAAGGCTGTGGTTGCTACTTGGGTGGAGGCAGCAGTAAGGCAAGGGAGAGCAGATGGGATGCAAGTGTGGAAAAACCCAAACAGTGGCGCCTGTGATCATTAGAAGAAGCCGTGGGAATGAGGATAGCAAACATTCTCCCCGCTGCCTAGCCAAGCTAGGGCTCTCCCAGCCTCTGGTTTAACAGAGATGCAGTTTGAGATAGGATGTGAGTCTGAGCAAACTCCCATCTCCATACAATTCTCCTTCTCTGCCTCTCGGGTACGTGCTCACACTAGCACCCAAGCTCCCGCGCTCGCACACACACAGACACACAGACACACAGATACACAGACACACAGACACATATTCTGGAATGCCTGAGGTACTGTTATAGACATCTGCAAGCGTGGGATCGTGCTTTACTTATGGAACTAAAAGCCCATGGAACAGAGTCAGGAAGAACCTGGGAGACTGTCTAATCCTGGAGTTCTGAACCTAGGATCCCCTGACCCCTAGGGGGTCTGTAATAGATTTCATGGAGTCTATGAACTAGGGGAAATCATTTCACTGATCTCTACATGAAATTTATCATTTCTTTCAATTATTACTGTAGGCAATAACCCACAATTGTATTAGGCTCCACTGGATTGTCCCCAACAATCCATGACATTGAAAAGATTAAGAACCTCTAATATAATCCAACCCTTTCATTTTTAGAGGAAGGGACTAATATCCAGAGGGAGGGCCATTTCTGCTCCAAGGTCACAAAACCAGTTTGTGATTGCGTTGAGACCGGAATCTAGGCGTCCAGACATCTAAGCCACATCATTCCAATCCCCCCAGATCAAAATGAGACAAAAGAGAATCAGTTTGCTAGGTCTCTGACCCATGCTGTCCTAGGATCGTTTGGTCTTAGAGACATGTGGCTGGAGTGGGAGGGGTCCTTTATTTTGCCCTCACCCCAGTCTGAACCAAAGTTCAGTGGTAGCTTCCCTCTCCCCCTCTTTCCAGATACAGAAGCAGACTTACTTCCAAGGCAGGGAGGGTGGGAATGAGTCACGAAGCTGATTATCTGTAGTGATTCACGACATCCCACACCCAGCCTCCACACTGCTGATTCTAAGCCCAACCAAGGAAACTTCGTTCTAGTAAAATAACCTGCTGGAGGCAGGAGAACAGGGTCTAGGTAGGAAATTGCTATGGATGCTGAAAGATATGCCTGGGATGAAGATTTTAGCAGAAGAGGGCAGCTCTCCTCCACCTTCACAAAGCAAGAGGAGGATAGAAGTAGAAATATGAGCGTCAGACTTAGGGTGGAGAGACCTGGGCTCGAGTCCTGCCTAGGTCTTCCTGACTCCAGTATAGCATACCATTTACATACCACTCCATGCCAGCCCTCTGATCCTCAGTTTCCTCATCTGTACAAGGGAGAAAATGATACCTATAGCGTCATATCAACCCCCAGGGTGATTAAAATCATGAGAAATGTATGCATAGGGCTTAACAAACCTCAAAGCACTTCACTAACACCAGTTACTACTACTTATTAATATCGGTTACTATTTGGATTTTTTCATTTTAATTTTGATCTTAAACAAAAAAGAGCATTTCCATACACAGAGAAGAACACAAAATGAGGATTCTATGTGAAACTCTCCATTCCATACTGCTTTCTTGCTTTGTATTTGTTGTTTCCACTTAAGGGATAAGGCAGCAATGGCCTGAGTCCCTGGGGTTCCTCTCCTGCTATCCTGCCTAAATGGTTCTGTACCATGTGGTGGAAAGACATGGCAGGGTCCATGTGATGGGCACATAGCTTTAGAGCATGAAGGGATTTCTAGTCCAACTGCCTCACTTTACAGACAAGGGCACTGAGGCAAAGAGCATGATGAGCAGGGGGCGGAGCCAAGATGGCGGGGTAGAAGTAGCAAAACATCGCAGCTCCCACACAAACACGCTAAAAAACTCATAAAATGGGACTGTAAACAGATTTTCAAGCTCCAAAACTCTCCAAAAGACGGAAAGCACATCTGTTGCTACAGGTAGCGCAGCAGGTGGGGCTCTTCGCAGCAGTCTGGGAGCCATGGCTGAAACCCTGGCCGGCTCAGGCCCTGGGGCATCAGGCGGGGAGCCATGTCTATAGGAGAGCAGATCGGCTGCACTGGAGGCAGAGTTACCACATTTATCAGGCCAGAAGACAAAAAGGCTAAGAGAAAGGTCAGTGGATTTTGCTAACTCAGGAGGAGAAGAGTGGGTCCGGCCAAACTGCTCCCAGGGCAAGGAAGCAGCGGGAGACGGCTGTAGCAGCAGGAACGGAGCAGCAGCGGCCTCCACTGGGCTGCTTCAGAGCCCTCGGCCTGCAGATAGCAGCGGGGCTGACGCGATCCATCGGGGCCAAGGGCTCTTGTGTTGAGCGGCCTGGATCTGGATCGTGGAC
>CM053593.1:358470519-358487737 GCA_028646575.1 Pseudocheirus occidentalis
TCCCCTCCCCTCCCCTTCTCTTCTCTTATTTTCTCTTCTCTTATTTTCTCTTCTCTTCTCTTCTCCTCTTCTCTTCTCTCTCCTCCTGCTCTTCCTCTTCATCATCATCTTATTTTTCTCTTCTTCTTCTCTGTCTCTGTCTCTGTACCTCTCCCTCCATTCTTCCATCCCCCTCCCCCCTCTCTCCCTTCCCCACCTTCTCAATCCCGTTTATTGAATCTCTATCCACACCTCGTTCTTCCTAACTCTGCTTGGAACCTCTTTCTTTCTCTCTTTGAACTCTCTCCCTTGGTGACCTCATCAGCTTCTAGGGGGTCTGTCATTCTCTCTATTCAGATGACTCTAGGTCTCTATATATAGCACTAGATTGTCCTGAGCTCTGATCCTACATCCCCAGCTACCTATTAGATATTTAGTAATGGAATAGACCATCTGAAGGCATCTCAAACACAACATTTCCCAAACCAAATTCATCTCTCTTCCCAGCCATTCTATCAAGCATCTCTGTTTTTGTTGAGAGTACCAGCAAGATAGTTCTGATGACAAGTAAAGGAAGGGCCACAGAACAGAGCTTCACAAAGGGCTCTGCCAGCCCCCGAGTTGGGGCATTCCTGCTGGATTCTTTCCCAGTCCCTCTTTTGCTGCAGACATCGATATAGTGCCAAGTGCAGGATGGCAATGGAAACCTCCTGGTCCCCCCTTATGGCATAAACCCAAATTGCTCAAATTTGGACGTGAACTTGAGATTAGGAATCAGGCAGAACCAGCCACACTGGAAACAAGAGTGGGAAAGGGACTTAAGAAGGATACAAACATTTAGTAAGTTCCTATTGTGTACCAGATGCTATGCTAAGCACTTGACAGAGACATCATTTTATCTGATTCTTGCAACAATCCTGGGAGGGATTATTCCCATTTATAGTTGAGGAAACAGAGGTAGACAGAGGTTAAGTGACTTGCTCAGAATGATACAGCTAGGAAATGTCTGAATTTGGGCTTGAATTGGGTCTTCTGGACTCCTAGCCCAACATTCCCTCTTATGTATCACCAACTTGCCTCTAACATTGAGTGTGCCAACTCTACTACTTCCTAGCTGGGTGACCTTGGGAAAGTCACTTCCACTCTGCTAAGTCACAATTTACTCAGCTATAAAATGAGAGGGATCAGCACTTCTAGAAAGGGTTGGGTGGTATCATATTCCTCCCCTTTGTATTCTTTCCCACCTTGCCATCCCTGGAAGACACATGGCAATCTATTCTGAAAGACAATTCCTATGTGGGTAGGACCCTTCCAGTGTGGTATTCTACAGTAGAAAAATGATCACCTGAAGAACCAGAGACCTTGAGTTCAAATCTGGCTTCTGATATTTCTTGTATATAACCTCAGGCAAATCCAGGGATGTGCTAGTAAGCGTTTACTAAACAACTCTCCAGGAAAAAAAATAAAGTGTAATCTACACAATATTAACATTAAGAAAGTGATGGACTTCTCCATCACTTCTTGTCTAGATAACCAACAAAATAATAAATCAAGTCCTGATTTGTACCATTTGGTGATTTCTGAGCTGTAAATGCTCTCACTGAAAAGTTAACAAGCAGCCCTTGCCAGCCAGTTCAAGCTGGCTCCAGCACACTCCTGCCAACCTTCTTGGGCTTCAGCTCCTTTATCAATAAAACAAAGAGATTAGATACACTTTGGGGTCCCATCCATCCCTAAGTCTATGTTCCCAAGAATCTCCCCTTCTTATCTTACCTTCCATTTCTCCTCAACCTCAAAAAGAGCTCTCCAGGTGAGACAGATCTTGGGGAAGGGGAGATTAAGCCTTTATCATAGGAAGAAATGTTTCATGGAAATTATTTTCTATGTGTTTTGTTGCAAACACATTCAAAGCTATTATCTTAAAGACCTGTCCCCTGATACTCTCTCCGGTGTGATACTCATGGATCTAATTTTAGCTTCCCACCAGAAGTTGGCTTGATTTGAGGGATGGGGATGTTCTGTACCACTTGGCAAAGACAGAGAGACAGTTCTGTGTAGATTTCACAGAATCACAAAATTTCCAGATTGGAGGAGGCCTCAAAAGCCAGTTCAGTTGTTCTGACCCTGTACCATTCTGCCCTCAGGGATGTCTGAACAAATTGGTTAGATGCTTATTAGGGGACTGGAAAAGTTCTGGTGCAGGACTTCCTGAGGGGAGGGGATAAGAAATGACCTCAAGAAGTTAGAATTCCTGTTGCACGCAAAGAATGGGGAGGAAAGAGACTTTAGCAAGAAAGTTGTTATTGTTGTTCAATCACTTTTCAGTCTTGTACAACTCTTTGTGATCCCATTTGGGACTTTTTTGTCCTTTTTTTCTTGAGGAAGGAAGAAGACAGGGCAATTGGGGTTAAGTGACTTACCCAAGACCAGACAGCTATTAAGTGTTAAATGTCTGAGGCTGGATTTGAATTCAGGTCCTTCTGACTCCACAGCTGGTGCTCTATTCACTGCTCCACCTAGCTGCCCCAATTTGGGGTTTTCTTGTAAAATATACTGTAGTGTTTTACCATTTCCTTCTCCAGCTCATTTTACAGACAAGGAAACTGAGGTAAATAGGATTAAGTGGCTTGCCTAGGATCAGAGAGCTAGTAACTATCTGAGGCCAGATTTGAACTCAGGAAGATGAGTCTTCCCCATTCTAAACCACTTACATTGTGACACCTAGTGCTCTCTACCAAGAAAGAGACATATCCAAATCCATGCTGGGGAATTTTCTTTTATGTGTTGCATTTACTAAATCTGTACTGGCCAGCATCCCATAGCTACTGGGGTCCCACCATTTTCTATCCTACTACTATGGCTACCAAACCATGTCTGATTGATGGAATTTCCCAGGGTTCTTTTGGCTTCATCATGGACACCCTTCTTTCCCTCCCTTTAATTGCTCCTAAGGCAAAGGTTGGAGGTTTTCCAGAAGGAACTTGCTGGCTTAAAGGAATTCAGCTCAAACGAAACAAAGGACAGGAATGAATGACACGGAGAACAGACAAAGCTTTGTGCATCTGCCTAGTATCTGGGCTTCCCTTCTCCAGCATCTGGGCTTCTCTTCTCCAGCATCTGGACTTCTCTTCTCCAGCATCTGGGCCTCTCCTCTCTAGCATCTGGGTATCTCTTCTTCCTGCCTCACCTAAACCCAGATCCCGCTTCCTCTTCCATTTCTAAGCTGGTGCCCCTTCTGGTCCTCCTACTCACTGACTTCTGTGGACAAGGTTTTCAGAACCATTAGTCAGCAAAGCTCAACCCATCCACAGTAAAGAAGGAATCATTTCTTCCCATATATAATGCTAGATTCAAAGTTTTTTGGTTCAAATTTTGGTTCAAATTTTTGGGTTTTTGGTTCAAAATTTTTTTGCTTCAAATCCTAACTCGATCACATTCTAGCTGTGTGCTCTTGGGTAAGTCACTTCTCCTCTAGGCCTGTTTTCCTCATCTAAAAAAAAATGAAAGAACTGGCCTTTGACCTCTGAGGTCTCTTTCAGTTCTGAATCTATAATCCTATGATCCCATCTTGAGGAAATCTTTAATTGGACTACAATTATATTATTAATCTTATAATCACAGATTTAGAGCTGAGAGTGACTGCAAGGTTCATTTAGTATATTTCTCTCCCCCATACAAAAGACCTTAGAGGGGAAATGTTTTCCTTGGAGGTTTGGCAGCCAGAACAAAAACTTGAATCCTCTGGTTCCAAAGTCAGTGTTTTTCCATTGAAGCACATTAGGTAAAGATGGTCATTAAACCCATCTAAGCAGGAGAGATCACCAAGAGAGAGAAAAGGTAGAAAAGAAGGCATAGGACAGAGCCTTGGAGGCATACCCATCATTACCTACAAATCCAGTTATCCAGCTTAACTCCAAACACCGAACCAAGAGCCTCATCCTTCAGTTAACAAGTCTCAGTCTGAACCACTCTGAACCATCCTCTGCTCTGCTACCAAGATTATTTTTCAAAAATGTAGATCTGATCATGTCACTAACCCCCTGCTCAAGGAACTACAGGGGCTCCCTATTATTTCCAAGATCAAATAGAAAGTGTTCTGCTTGGCATTTAATATTCTTTGCAACCTGGCCCCTTTCTAGCTTTCTTGCCTTCTTCCTTTTCACTCCCTCCCCCAAACACTCCAGGATCCAGCCATACTGGCTTACTTTAATTCCTTAGACTCAATATTCAATCGTCCTTATCTCTGTGTCTTTGTTTATGCTCCCCCTACCCAAGCTCGGAATGCTCAAGCTCCTCACCTCGCCAGCTTCCTTCGAGACAGAGGGGATCCCAACCTTCCCACTGACCTTTCTCCTCTCCTTGCCTCCCTCCCCCAGCGCCTTCCTTCTGAGACTGACTTCCATATACTCAGTATATTTCTTATGTGTCATCTTCTCCATTAGACTGTAACCTCTTTGAGGGCAGGGGCTGATTTTTCCTTTCTTTGCACCCCCAGACTCAGCACAGTGGCTGGCAGACAGTAGATGCTTAATAAATGCTTGTCTTAGGGTCTTCCCGCTGAGATTCCCTCCTGTCTGTATCTTATTTGTACATTTGTTTTTGTGTTGCCTCCCCTGTTCAGGTTGTGAGCTCTTTGAGGCAGAAACCTTTCTTTTTGTCCCTAGTGCTTAGCACAGAATAAGTCCTTAGTAGTATACAGTAAGTGTTTAATAAATGCTTTTTGCCCTACTAACAAGTACTGTGCCTTGAGTGACATAACTGGGGGAGTGAATACCAGGTAGATGACATTTCTCAGCCCAGACTCATTCTTTTTCTGGCCTATTTGTCCCCACAGGCCCACACTGACTGGGTGGGTGGGTTTGGTAAAGGGAGATTCATGGGCAGGCAGGGTAGAAAAAAGAGGAAATTCAGAGCAGGAGCGACAGCCTCCCAAGTCCCTCCTTCCTCAGGAGGCCTCGGAAGGTGCTGGAGTCATTAGAGGGGAGGCACCTCACCTGACAGAGACAAATTGGCCTAATTGTGACCTAAATTAGTGTCAGGGAGGGCTGAGAACAACGTGGGCCCAAGCTGTCTTTAATCATTGTCATCTCCGTGGCCAAGAGTAGGGGATGAACAGAACCCCCCCCCCCCACTCTCATCCTCATCTCGTTCCCTGCGGCTTTTAGGCCTGGCTCTGTCCCTCAGGACCATCATCCCTAGCTCCTCTTACTCGACACAAGCCAGGGCCTGTGCTTCCTCATCTCCCTCTCCCAACAACAGGACTCATTGAAAGAAGCATTGGGTTTGGAGACAGAATGACCAGTGTTCCCATCTAGCCTCGCCTGCTTACTAGCTGTGGGATCTACCTCAGTACTCTCATCTGTAAAATGGGGATAACATTATTATTATTTTATATTATGCTATTATTATAATGTTATATTATAATATATAATATATAAAATATTATGCTATTATTAGAACCTCTCCTAACCTTATGAGTTATGTGCACAAAATGAGATCATTCCTGCAAAGCACTTGGCAAACCTGAAATCGCTAGATAAATGACAGTGATAATTATTCAGTTCAGTGAATATTTATTAAGGACCTACTATATGTAACAATATTGGGGATACAGAGACAAAAAGGAAACAGTCCCTGTCGGCAAGGAAGAATAAATGAAACTTGATGGAGAAAGGAGTGAGATGAAGATCATAGAAAGCTCTTCCAGACCCCCAAGCCCAGCCCCAGATGCTGCCCTATTCCCCAAGAGGCCCAGGCCACAGGATGGAATGACTTCCAGGAGCCCAGGTTCCTCCAGCTCCCCCTCAACACACACACACACACACACACACACACACACACAACCTGCTAGAGCTGAAAAGGTCAGGAGGCTAATATTAACAACCTGACAACAGTGGCTATCTTGGTGCCCTGGGAGTTTGAGTGGGTGTTATCTGAGAATCACAAAGCCACAGGAAATTGGAGCTGGAAGGGACTTCTAGTGATCATTTGGCCTTAACCCTTCATTTCACAAAGGAGAATGTGGAGACCCACAGATGACAAGTGACTTGTCCACAGTAAACAAGTAGCAGATTTCAACCTGGGATTCAGGCTTCCTGATCGTCAGAATCACAAACTGGTCAAAAGTCACCAGTGACTGAAACTCCTCTACTGAGTCAAGCCATCCATCCACAAACGTTTAGGTGCTGAGTCTGCACTAGGCACCAGGGACACAGTCCTCAAGGAGCCTACATTCTATAGGTCTGGCTGAGTTCATTCATCATATTCCCCAACCACTGCCCTTATATTGGGCCTGCTCCTTTTTATTCCCATCCTCAGTGGTAAAATTCCCCTTCTTGACCTTCTGTAGGGTAAATACTTCTCCTCCCTCCGCCCCCCCCCCCAGAATACAACTGTCTTAAATTAGGTAGGATGGGAAGGGGTAGATGATCCCTTATTCTCTGGCATAAGAGGCAACATTGAACTCCAGTCACCAAGTACAGGAATTTGCTCCTGAGCAGACGATGCCTTGGATCCCTGTTTTGACCCTGTATTTGTGTTTCCCATCTTCCCCTTTCCAGATTCTTTCTTCCATCCCAGAGGACCCTGCTCCTTCAGTCCCTTGGATGCTGTTTGTCCATTAGGTTTAGGAATGAGGAATCTGCTTGCAAACAAACATAGGCTCTCACTCTGAAGGCAACAATGCCTGGACAAGCAAGGTCAATGATTTTCTAGAGTTCTGTCCAGAGGGGGAGTAGACCCCTGAGTGGGAACGCCCAATAAGAGAGGATACAGAAAAGGGAAAAGAGGAGGAAGGGAGAAGGAAGAGAGAGGGAAGGGAGGAACCAGTAGACTGGGGCACTCGGGGACTCAGGAAGTGAATTCCAGGCCTGCCAAGGGCTTGATTTGCATGCTCAGTATCTCACGGCCATCTGGCTGTGCTAATAAACAAGAAACTTTCTGGAGCCTCAGCTGACCTTCCAGAGCGGTATCAGCTGCTTGCAGGGCTTGCACTCAGAGGACTGAGCTCATATCCTGACTTCCAGTGACTACCTATGCGACCCTGGGGAAGTCTTCTTTGGATCTCAGTCAGAGGCAGCTAGGTGGTGCAGTGAATAGAGTTGTGCTCAGAGTCAGGAAGATCTGAGTTCAAATCCAGCCTCAGATGTTTGCTACTTGTGTGACCCTGAGAAAGTCACTTAACCATTGTCTGTACCAGTTTCCTCTGCACTGGTCCTTGGGGATAGTGATAGCACCTCTCTCACAGGGCTGTTGTGAGAATCAAATGAATAATACTTGTGAAGGTCTTAGTGCTGTTCCGGGTACACTGTGGGTACTTAATAAATGCTCATTAACTTCTTCAGTCTTTTATTTGTGAGATGAGACAGTTGGACAAGATGAAAGCTGAGTTCCCTTCTAACTCTCAGTCTTTGATCCTGAATTCCTGTGACTGCAGTTGTCTCTCAGACAAGTTTAGCTAATTAATGACTCATTGTTTTCTCTTTGACAGCTTGTCTCACCTACATTCCTAGGAGGGATGCTGGTGATGAACGAGAACATGCATGAAAAATTCTGAGTCTGATGGTTTACTACCTGCTTGACCCTGTCCAAGTCACTTACACTCTGTGGGCCTCAGCTTCCTTATCTGTAAAATAAGAAGACTGCACTAGTGGGCCTCTGAGGGCCCCTCCAACTTCAGATCTCTCCACTGAAAAAATCCAGAGACTGGAGGAAGTTTGGAAGGGACCTTTGAAAACAACTAGAAAGACAGACGGATGGATGGACGGACAGACAGACAGGTAGATAGATAGATAGATAGATAGATTTATAGACAGATAGATAAATAGATAGATGATAGACAGATAGATGATAGATGGATAGACAGACAGATAGATGGATAGACAGACAGACAGATAGATAGATAGAGAGATAGAGAGATAGATAGATAGATAGATAGATAGATAGATAGATAGATAGATAGATAGACGGACAGACAGATAGGTAGATAGATAGGTAGGTAGGTAGATAGATAGATAGATAGATAGATAGATAGATAGATAGATAGATAGATAGATGGATGGATGGATAGATAGATAGATAGACAGATAAACAGACAGACAGATAGGTAGAGAGATAGATAGATGATAGACAAATAGATGATAGATAGATAGATGGGTAGACACACAGACAGAGAGATAGATAGAGAGATAGATGATAGACAGATAGATAGATAGATAGATGGATGGATAGATAGATTTATAGACAGATAGACAAATGGGTAGAGAGATAGATAGATGATAGATAGATAGATGGATAGACAGATGGACAGAAAGACAGATAGATGATAGATAGATGGATAGATGGATAGACAGACAGACAGATAGATAGATGGATAGACAGACAGACAGATAGATAGATGATGGGTGGATAGATTTATAGACAGACAGATAGATAGATGATAGATAGATGGATAGATAGATTTATAGACAGATAGACAGACAGACAGATGGATGTATATCTGAGTGTATACATAAGTATTTCATACATATATAATACACACACCTCCCCCCCTTCATTTCCCCTTCTTGTATGCTAAACTCCTAATCCCAAACCAGATGGGAGAGGAAAAGTGATAATTTCTTTCTTTTACCTAAGGCAATTTATCTTTTTTTGGTGGGGAGGGGGCGGTGTAATTGGGGTTAAGTGACTTCCCAGGTCACACAACTAATAACCCAGATTTGAACTCAGATCTTCTTGACTTCAGGGTCAGTACTCTATCCACTGTGCACCTAGCTGCTCCCACCCCAATTTTTCTTTGATGGTTCTTCTAGTTTAATATGAACCAGACCTATGATTTCATAGGTATCCTGAGTTCCCAATGAAAAAAAAATCCCTCTGTCAATGTAGATTAACTTTGATTTTGCCACATGCAGAGTTGAGAGAGTTGTCTGGGAGTATGGAAAGGCTAAGATACTTGCTTAGGGTGCCAGGGGGTATGTGGCTGAGGAGGGATCTGAGCTCTGGTTTTCCTGACACCAAGGCCAGCCATTGATTCATTCAGCCAAGATGCCTCCTTGTAAACTTAGGAATGGGTTGTGTTCCAAGAGTCCATGAGTAAGTGAGTTGGAATGGAATTTTGGAACACATGTTCAAAAAAATCCTAGAAATTCAGAGATGGGAGGGACTTTAGGGGTTATCTAGTCCAACAACCCCTATTTCCTTATATGAACAAGGCTATAAATGATGATTAGGATCTGAGGTAAAGCACATTTAATCCTCAGTATACATTCCAATAACTCTTCCACTCACATCCTCCTCTGATGCCTTGTTATGACATGGACATAATAACCTTGGGCTCTCCAAGGTTATTCTAATAAAATATAAGATTGGATATGACCACTCAAGTTAGAAACCTTCAAGTACAGGCCCAGTGATGGGCTGTTGGCCAAGCACCAACATAAAGCTATGCCCAGAGAGGTTTCATCCCAAATTAGCTCAAGGCCATGAAACTTTGGACCATGGCAACTCTCCAAGACTAAGTTTCAGAGTGGTATGAGGTGTCTTGGAGGAGGCAGTGTCTTCACCAGTAAAATGATAGATTTTGATGCATATTTCTTGAAGGAAAGCAATAGAGATTCAACATAGTGCTAGTAGCACTAGCCTGAGATCTAACCATTTTGCAGCTACAGCTGAGGCTTGTCTTTTAGGCAAGCCTTAAAGTGGAGGAAGAAGTGTCCTCCCCATTCCCTGGATTCAGGACTATCACTCAGCAAAACCTTGAAACAGGCAAAGACCATCTTTAAAATGTGTCATTTTTGAAGACAAAGAAATGTAACCTAAGGGAATGTTCAACAATTGGGGAATGGCAAAACACGTTGTGGTGTATGACTATAATGGAATACTATTATGCTACATGAAATTATGAAAGGGGTATTTTAGAGAAATGTAGGAAGATTCATATGAACTGATTCAGAGTAGAGTGAGCAGAACCAGGAGAACTGTACATATATATGTATATATACACACATATATATACACGCACACATATACATATGTATACATTATGCACATATGTACATACACACATACATACACATACATATATACACATACACGCACATACATACATACCCATATATACATATTTTTATGATGATTTTGCTTTTCTTTTTTCTTTTTGTTCCCAGTGAGGGATGGAGGTAGGTGGTAAAGAAAACAGTTTTATTAATTGAAAAAAAAATTAAATAAATAAACTTGTTATTTCTGCATCCCACTCTCATTCAGCAGCGGGGATCTTTAACCTGGAGTCTGAACTTTAAACAATGTAATAACTGTATTTCAATATAATTGATTTCCGTTGTAATCCTATGCATATTTTTGCATGTAAAAATATTGTCCTGGGAAGGGGTCTGAAGGCTTCTCCAGATTGTCAAAGGAATTCATGATTAAAAAAATTAAGAACCCCTGCCCAGCATCCTTCTTTCCTAGGCACAAAGTACCCTTGTGTTACCATAAGCCCCAAGAAGCAGCATCATCTGGTAGAAAGTAGCAGTTGGGGAGACAGGAGTCCAAACTTGTGAGTTAGTGTGGTATGGTGGAAAGAACACTCAGTAGCTCTGGAGTTAGAAGACCTGGGTTCAGATGATATCTTTGAACCTTACTGGTGTGACTGTGGTCAAACTACTTGACTTCCCTACACCTCAGTTTACCCATCTATAAAATGAAGGAGTTTGGCTCGCCTCTCTGGTCTCTTCCTGCTCTAGGGTTATGATTCTATGATGCTTCCTAGTAAATCTGCAGAGTCCTAGTTTCTTTCCCTATAAAACAAGAGGATTTGAACTAGGTGCTCCATAAGGTTCTTTCCTGTAATATAAAAATCCTTTTCTATCCCTTAATATCCAAATCATGAAATGTTATCCAGGCCTGATCAAATCCTAAATTATCCCAGGGTCCAAAATGACCTTTTTTCCCACTCCCTCTACTATAAAAATTCCCATTCCCTCAGTATAGTTGATCTCAGGAGGAAAATTATTGATTATACTAATTCATGTTAAAGCATGAGTGGTAACAGATTTCCTCCTGTGGGGACTTGCAATTTAAAAGAGGAGCCTTGTGATCCCATATAAATCTCTCATTGTAGGAAATTCAGGCGGGGCAAAAAAGGGAAGGAAAAAATTCTGATAATGTCAAGGGAGATGTTTTGGGCAGATTGCCCATTGAGCAGGCATGCAGCCTAGCCCCCTCTAAGAATCAGCTTCTGGGATCAGCTTTCCTCAGCTGTTTCTACTTTTCATAGGCTCTTTCCTTATTCCATTCTTGAGTTCTGAAGCCCTGGTTTTTACCAAAGCGTTTGTCACAGATGTTCTCAAGACAGCAGCAGCCTGGGGCTGCTAGAGGAGGAGAGAAGAAAATTCTGGTGGTATGAGTGTCCGTGTTTGCATTTGTGGGTCATTTAGAAATGTGGTATTTGTAAGTTTGGGGCTGCCTGTGTTCCCTCTATCTCTTTCTGTGTATGAGAATGTATCCACATCCGTATATGTGTATATACATATATGTATATATGCTGGGCATTTCTTCTGGATGCCCTACCAGCCTCTAATAAAAACAGCCACCATCAGTTACATAAACCAAGTATTACACTGAGAATCTCTGTGTTATGGCCCAAATGATTAATTGATGTTTGTCACTAGACGTCAGTTGATTGGATTTTAGCCCCACTTACTGCTGCCCCGCACTGTACACGTTGAGTCTAGAAAGTCCTTTATTGTGACTGCCTATGAATCTGTTATCATTTTGTAAATCCCTATATTGTACATGCTCATCCTTTCTCTCCCCAGCCCCTATTGTCTCCTTTATCTACTGAGCGCCTTATTCCTTGCCCCTTCCAGAACCTCTTAGTAGTCCTAGAGCCTTCCCAGAAGGTTCTTTCCCAGGTATATACCATCTGGGTGCATATCCCTGTGTCTCTTTCCTTCAACTATCCTCTAGGGATGCACCACACAGAACTAAGGCAGGTGGCTGGACCAGATGACCCCTTGGGAGCTGCTTCCCAGCTGTGGACTGGGAAGGTCCTGTGGGTCATCTCATGGCTGGGGATGGAGGGGAGCAAAGTGACAGACAGAGGCCGAGCCAGGGCTGCCCAGATAGCAGGCTTTGCACTAGTGTGCAGACTCTAAGCTGGAGGGAGGCTCATCAGCCAGCAGGGGAGGTGAGAGGAAGCAGAAGTGATGCTCTAGGCCCTACAGGCTCATTTTGAATGCAGACTTGGCAACTCATTTCCACAAGTTGGTAGAAGGTAATTTTACATTTGTAACAATTATTCACTTAATTGGGTTCCAATTAGATTGGAGGGGAAGCAAAGGGCTGTGTGTGGTTTCCCAACCCCGCCCCCTTCCTCCTTCCTCCCCTTTATACATCAAAGGGAATTCGAGTGACATGGTCTTTTTAATCTCATTCAAACCCATTTGGGGCCCTTTTGTTAGGAAGGAAGGATGGTTCCCCTCCCCAAATGTGTTTATCTCCGGCTGGCCTTCGTTTGTCTGGTACCCATCTCTCCTTAATGGTTTGTGGGCTGGGCTTATTAACTGGTGGGAAGGATGTGGGAGGAGTCAGCACCAGGTTAAAGAGGCAGGAGGCAGCTGAACACTGTCTCTTAAAGCCGAGATAGTCTCAGTTTGGGGAAGAGGTCCTGAGGGAAGGGGTACAGGGCAAAAGATTGAGCAGGCAAAAAGTTCTGATGTGAATAGATGTGGGACATAAGATCACAGACCTGGGACTGGAAGGGAGTATGAAATCCATCTCACCTGGGAGACAGGGGTGTGGACCCTTCCAATTTGGAATCTATGAGTCTATGACCCCTCTAGTGCAAGGGTGCCCTTGGGAGTTGGATCTAGTCCAACATTCTTATTTTACAATTAAGGAAATGGAGGCCTGGGTGCCTTAAGTGATTTGTTCAAGGTCACATAGTAAATACCAGAATTGGGACTGACTTCAGAGCCAGGGCTCTTTCCATTGAACCGTGCTTAGGTAGTATCATGGTAACCATGAGGGAAGCTCTTCTCTTTCCACTGACTCAGTTTTTCCATGTGTAAAATGGGTCCAATTAATGATCTTGGCCCTTTCCCTCTGCTTTCAAGGGTTGCTAGTCAGTATATTCTAAGTATATATCTATATAGATATAGCCAGTGAAAACAAGGTTGTCTGCTGGACTCCAGCATTTCTCTATTATGCAATGACAGAAATGGTCAGATATGTTATACCCCTGTTTGCCTCAGTTTCCTCTGTCAAATTAACTGCAGAAGAAAATGGCAAATTACCCTAGTAGCTCCTCCAAGAAAACTCCAAACTATAAATTGATAGCTGTGTGACCCTGGGCAAGTCACTTAACTCATTTTGTCTCAGTTTCCTCATCTGTCAAATGAGCTGGAGAAGGACACACAAACCACTCCAGTATCTCTGCCAAGAAAATCCCAAGTGGGGTCACAAGGAGTTAGACACCAGTGAATAACAACAACAACAAGCCACACTCTTACTATCAGGGTCGGGTGGTTGTTGTCCTTTGTTCTCCAAGAGGATCAGATTGGCATCACTACACTAAAGTCAAGTTTCAATGTGTCTGACTGGCTGATCAGACCAATATGAGTTCTGAATGCCCTACCACGGGTCTCTCGGACAGCTAAGTAATGAAGTGGATAGAGTACTAGCCCTAGAGTCAGAAGGACCTGAGTTCGAATCCTGGTCTCAAACATCTGACACTTACTAGCTATGACCCTGGGTAAGTCAGCTCATCCCAATTGCCTCCCCCCAAAAGGAGGGGGAGGTTAAATATCAGGGTTGGGAGGTAAGGAGAGGCAGAGGGGCAAAATCAAAGGCGTTGGGATGGAAAGGAAGAGGACAGTCCTCTTGGGAATATCTTGGTCTGTTTGGGATTTGGGCAGGAGGCTGACTATTTTGACGGTTCCTGTTTCTGGAGGAAACAGAGATAGTTTAGCACCCTAAGATGCTTGTTGAAAATGAAGAGGCAGAGTTGTTCAGCCCTGTGTAAAGGACTAGGACACCACTAGGCAGGATTTATCCTCCATGCCACCAGCTCCCAGAGCTGAAAGAGGCCAAATGTTGAGCTCAAGAGAGACCAGGAAGGCATGTGGTTTAGTGGAATCATCCAATCAATGTGCCAGACACCTTGACAAGTTTGAAAAGAGCCCTGGTCCAGGAGTTGAAGGACCCAGTTTCCAATTCCATCTTTCTAAGTCTGTTTCCTCACCTATAAAATGAGGGGAGAGTTGAACAAGCTGGCTTCTGAGGTCCTAGATGTGTGATCCTCCAAGACCAACTGCTCCCTAATTATGTTTCATTCCCAACCACTGAACTCTCCTCTTCCTACTTACCATCATTAACCACATTCTTTCCCCCAGAGCTTGCTGGATAATGGCTGAGCTGATGGAGGAGGGATGAGCAGTCAGGATTTATACAGCTGTATGTCCAGCGTGTAGCACAGGGCCTGGCATATGGTGGATACCTGGCAAATACTTGTTGATTGACTGACTGACCTACACAAACCCTACAAGGCTTCCTGTCTTATCTTCTGTGCTCTTATGCCCTTCACTGATGGATGGACATGTCCTCATTTCTCTTCTTCCTATTCTCCCCCATCATTCTTCTTCTTCCCATCCTCCCATTAAAGAAGGTTACATTTAACATCCACTTCTGAAATACTTTGGGGATCACAGGAAAGCTGATCTAGTTGGACATGAAGAGGGAAGGCAGAAGAGGCTTCCATCTTCTAGAATAGTATAGACTCCATGAGGAAAGAGACCCTATCTTAACTAAAGTTTGTATCTTTGAAGGCTCAAGCCATATCTATCTATCTATCTATCTATCTATCTGTCTGTCTGTCTGTCTGTCTGTCTGTCTGTCTGTCTGTCTGTCTATCTATCTATCATCTATCTATCTGTCTGTCTATCTATCTGTCTATCATCTATCTGTCTGTCTGTTTGCCTATGTGTCTGCTGGCTGGCCAGTCAATCTATCTGTCTATCATCTATCTATCTATCTGTCTATCTATCTATCTATCTGTCTGTCTGTCTGTCTGTCTGTCTATCTATCTTTAGAAATAGGTAGATATAGATAAATAACCTATATCATATAGATAGATGTAAATATATGGGTAGATAGATATCTTTATCTATAACTATATCTATATCTATATATCTATATATACATTTGGTCTTTGTATGTGGACATCACATGCAGGCCCATAGAGAAGCACATGGCAAGTGTGGTATATAACCTAAAAGGTCTGGGAGAGAGCATGGTATAACACAGACACTGGAGTCAAGGGACCTGGGTTCAAATCCTGCTTCTGGTATGTTTCTGGGCAAGCAGGCTTGCTGGAACTTAGTGTCTTTGCACATAAAATGAGAGGTTTGGATGGGATGATTTCTAAGGTCACATCTAATTCTTGTCATGAGACTATGAACCAATGAGGAGTTTTGAAGAACAGGAATAAAGTATGAGCACAAGACATTGTATGAGAGAAAGAGAAGATGGACTGGTTATGAAGCGAGGGGAAGGGATCACAGGGACAGCTGTAGGTCTCCACAGAAACTCTCTAAACATCAAGAAAAATGCAGGAAAGCCTCCAGCACAGTGAGTGGATCCTTTCTGGTGTAATTATGGGAAGATATGGGTGTGGATCCCACATCCATGAACAGGCATAGATGGATAGATGGGCTGTGATCTGCACCGTTGAGAGGAACTTCCAGATAATGAAATTACATGCTTATCTGTGTGAGTATCCCCAGGGCTGACTTAGTGTAGGGTCTGGCATACAGTAAAGGCTTAATAAGTGCTTCACTAATTGAATGGAATTGTTTTGATAAATCCTTCTGGAATGAGTTAAGTGAATAATGAAATGTAGTTGGGAGGGGGGAAAAGAAGGAAATTAGGAAAATACCTTCTGAATGTCCATCTACTCCTGGCCGTCTTTAGTGGACAACCTTTCACAGGCAGTACAGACTGTCTGCTCTTTTTATTTTTTGCATTCTCATTGCCTAGTACATAAGAGGTGCTTAATAAGTACTTACTGGTTGATTTAATAATAATCTCTTTCTTCTGTAGATCAATTTACTCTTTCCAAAGTACCTTTCCATACATGATACCATTTGGTTCTCAACAATCACATGAGGTAGGCAGTATAAACATTATTGTCCCCACTTTACAGATGAGGAAACTGAGGCTCATGGAAGTTAAATGATATATCCAGGGTCCCTTGGTCAGGAAATGGCAGAGCTAGGAGTAAGGGATGGAAGGGAATCTTCCTGACCAGGAACCTTTCAACAAATAAGATACCCACCACTGCTCAGACTCACCCACTCTGCAACATTGAAAGGAGGTTGCCCAGGAAGAGCACAGAGACGCTGAAAGGTGGATAGCTGGTCCAGGGATGGTATTCTTCCCTATGACAATAATGTCACTGAGGAAGAGATAGGAGACTAGGAGAGGGATAAAATCCATCCCCATAAGCTCTGTATTTGTTAGGAACATGGAGAAGGAAAACTCTGGGAGTTATTTGGAAGGATAAAGGGGAAATTGGAGGTGGGGGTGGGTAGGACAAGGGATGGTTGAACCTTATTTTTAAACATATTTTTGATACTTTTTTCTTTCATATCACATTCATTTTTTCTTTTCTTTCTAAATTAATTAATTTTCTTGTTTACATCATTCATTTCCATGAGATTTCAAGTTACAAATTTTCTCCCCATCTTCTCCCCCCCTCCACTACCCCATATATCCCACTGTATAACCCCTCCCCCAATATGCTCTCTCCTATGTCCTCCCCCATTGCCCCTCTGACTTTCCAGTAGGGCAAGATGGATCTCCCTACCCCAGTGCCTGTATATCTTAATTTCCAGTTGCATGATAATAATAATCAATCATCATCATAATAATTATATATATCTTTTTAACATTTGATTATAGAACTTTAAATTCTAATTCTTTCCCTTCCTCCCTCATCATGATACCATGATGGAAAGACAAGCAATTCAATACAGGCTGTACATGTGTAGTTATGCAGAACATCTCCACAATGAACATATTGTGAGAGACTGATTATATATCCCTCCTTCTTACCCCACCCCCTTGTTCTATTCTCTACCCTGTCCCTGTCCCTTAACAGAAGTGTGTGCGTCCAGCAACCTTCCCCCTCACCCTGCCCTCCCCTCCATCCTCCCCCCTCTCATCCCCATCCCCCCTACTC
>CM053593.1:358487837-358509539 GCA_028646575.1 Pseudocheirus occidentalis
AAAAAAGCAGCTCCCCCAAACCAAACAATAAATCAACCATTTCTAGTAGTACGTGCAACATTCCACACCCCTAGACCACCACTCTGGGAGATCTTTGAGGAGCAAGGAGCAAGGGAGAAGAATGCAAGACTAGGTACCTTCCCCAAAGTGAATCCTAAGGATGCATCTCCGTTGCTTGGGGATGACAGGGTTAACAGACGCCCCCTCCAAAGTCCTCAGGGGTATTTTCATTGCCCCTTTCTGAAAGAGGTTGATGCCGTTTGGCCTCTGTTTGAGATGGATAAGGTTCTGAGTTGCAATTCTTATGTGCATAGAGGGATATCTTTACCTCCGTGCTACAAGTCTCACTGTTTCCCAGGGGAGAATTTGGATCTGACTTTGGATCACTTATCTTGAAAGGGAGCCTCGGTCTCAGAACTTCCTTTGGGCCTGGGATTCTCAGAGAACGGCATGAACTTCCAGCCCGGAAGGAGGTCAAAGAGAAACAGAACGTACCCTTAGTTGTGACCCAACTCAGCTAAGGGACCCAGTGGAGAGATTGCCCGGCCTGGAGGTGAGGAAGACCTGAGTTCAAATCTGGATTCAGAAATTTACCAGCTGTGTGACCCTGGGCAAGTCACTTAACTCTGTTTGTCTCAGCTTCCTCATCTGCAAATTGAGCTGGCAAACCACTCTAGTCCTTTTGCCAAAAACAAAAAACCCCAAATGGGTCATGAAGGGTCAGACATTACTGAACATCAATGGGGCAAGAATTCTGGATCTTCCACATGTTCCCTATGTGCCTTAGTCGGGCATCTAGTGCCTTCCCTCTTGATTTATCCAATTTATTCTGGATGTACATTGTTTGTACATAGTTGCTTGCATGATGTCTCCCTGATAGATTTTGAACCTCTTACGGTAGAGACCACCTTTTGCCTCTGTACTCCCAGGGCGTAGCACAGTGCCTGGCACACAGGGGCTTAATAATGCTTATTGACTGACTCATTAAGTGACTTTGTGAGCCTCAGATTCCTTACCTGTAAAATAAAAAGGTTGGAATAGCCCAAGGGTTCTTTCTTTAAAAAAATATTTATCTTAAACATTCTTTTCTTTTTAAACTTCGAGTTAGAAATTCTCTCCTTCCCACCTTCCCCGCCCACTGAGGAAAGCAAAATGGCATCATTTATAAATGGGAAATCATGCAAAACATCTTTCCGTATTAGCTGTATTTAAAAAGAGCAAAAGAGAATTATCCTTCAATTTGCACTCAGAGTTTATCAGTATTCTCCCTCTGGAAGGGGAGAGCGTTTTCATCATGAGTCCTTCAGAACTGTCTTGGGTCGCTGCACTGATCAGAGTTAGCCGAGTCATTCACGGCTGATCATCGTCCCAGCACCGCCGTTATTGTACAATGATCTCCTGGTTCTGCTCACCTGATTTTGCCTCAGTTCATGTAGGTCTTGCCGCGTCTCCCCCCACCCCGGCCCTTGTCATTTCTTATAGCACAATAATATTCCATCACAATCAAATCCCACAACTTATTCGGCCATCCCCAATGGATGGGCATCCCCTCAGTTTCCGATTCTTTGCCACCACAAAAAGAGCTGCTGTAAATATTTTTGTGCATGTGGGTCCTTTTTCTTTTTCTTTGGTTTCTTAGCCCGATGGTTCTTAGACTTTTTTTAATGCTATAGAGACCTTGGACAACAGTCTGGTAAAGCCTATGGGACCCCTTCTCAGAATATTGTTAAATGTCTAAAATGAAAGACAGAGAATTACAAAGGAAACCAATTATGCAGAAATAGAGTTATCAAAAAATCACAGACCCCAGGTTAAGAACCCTTGGATTAGGTACCTTTAAAATTTTAATCTTATGATTCTAGAATCCCTATGAGTCTGGACACTCTCGGGCTGATAGATTCCCAAGAGCCCAGCTGGGGAGAACGTGGTAGGAACAGTCCAATCTACCTATCTGACAGATAAGAAAACTGAGACCCAGAGAGATAAACTTGTCCCAAGCTACAGGGAGAAGAGCAGAAATCTGAAACTAGATCCTTCAATAGCCAATCCACCATTCTTGTCATCAAACCACAGTGCCTGTCTTGTATGTCCTTTCTTTGCTGTACTGGGCATGGTGTGAGGATGATGAGGAGGAGGAAGAGGAGGAAGAGGAAGAGGAAGAGGAGGAGGAGGAGGAGGAGGAGTCACTGAAAGGCTCTGCCTGTTATCCTGGGGACAGACTTGACTAGGGTGATCCTCTCTGCGTCAGAACCACATTAGCCATGCTAGGTGCCCAGGGGAAAATCTGAGAACTTTCCTCAAAGGAATAAAAGCTCAAATCCAGACCTTTGTTTCTCCTAGCTGTTCAGTAAATATTCTCTTGGTGGACTGAAGGAAGCAGGGGAACCCATCCCCCTCCCAATGAAGCAAGAGATAATACAGGCAGAAATGAGGCCCCAGATCTACTGTAAAGCCAGACTGAAGACAGCCTCACTTGCTGGGCCTCTACCTGGCAGGTCTTTCAGTTTGGTGTATTCTTGTCCTCATGGAGCTCTCAGTAAACAAGGGAGACACAGTCTCTGGCTTCAGGAGAGCTGGCAGTCACATGGGCCTGGGTGGGGGGCTGCGAGAAGACCCAGTTCCTGGCCTCAGGGTGTTGCATGAGATAGACCCTAATTCAAAGGGGATGTTTCCTGTTCCTGGTTCCTCAGAGTTAAGACAGACCTAGAGAAGAGGCAGAGGGCCTGGGCAGCACGAGGCAACTCTATCAACATTCTGGTCAGGCATAGAGACACTGAGTTATTATATATTTTTTTTGAGCTACTTAGAGCAATTTACAGAAATCATTTAGGGGCCGTTTAGGGAAAGGAAAAAAGATGAGGACTTTTAAAGGCAGAACCCAGGGATGGTTTTATGCAGAAAAGCTTTGCCTAGGGTTGGGTGAGTGAATGAGTGTGTGTGTGTGTGTGTGTGTGTGTGTGTGTGTGTGTGTGTGGGCGCGCAGGGAGTGTGTGTAGAATTCCAGGAAAGGCTAGAGAGAGAAAGACTGAAGTGCTGTTTTGGCTGGAGAAATATGGCAGGGGCCAAATGAAGAGAGATTAGACTGGACCGATGAAGACTGAATGATGCAGTGGGAAAAAATATTAGATTTGGAGTCAGAGGGTCTGGGTTCAAATTCTACCTCTGCCACTATCGACCATGAGCAAATCACTTTCCTTCTCTGGCCTCAATATCATCCTCTATAAAATGAAGGGCTTGGAAAATTCCATTTAACATGACAGTGTGAATGGTCCCAGATGTACTCCATCGAGCACAGATCTGTAAAATGGGGGTTATAATATCCCCTCCTTCCTAGGATTGTTGCAAGGTTCAAATGAGATAATATTTGCCAAGCACTTTGTAAGCCCTAACGGACTGTATAAACACTAGCGATAATAGTAATAACCACTATTATGATGATTATTTTTATTATTAACTTTTTAAAAAGAGGACCAGATCAAATAATGATCCAGAAATCCAAAAAGAGATATAGCAAGCACTTTGATCTAGCCTAGGATTATATAAAAGGACTGACAGAAGCCTGAGGGTATTGGGGAAAGAAAACCAAGCACAAACACCGGCAAACAAGCTGGGTGCCCGCCAGCAAGGATCAGAGACACTCTAAAGGCTCTTGAAGCCTGCAGAGCTCTGAGAAGAAGGGGAAGAGCTAGGGGAGGGATTGGTACAGAAAGTCCAGAATGCTCCAACGAGGAAGCTCCAGGGTAGCTGGAAAATTATTGTGTTCTGTCTACTCTAACAACAGATATATGGCTAGGAATCCGCATCACTCAGAATGAGATATTAGGGGTGCTGGAAGTCTTCAACCTTCTTACTTAAGGGAATCCAGAGGTCCTTGAAGAGCCCAGCCCTACAAACTAGGATCACAGGAGAGGTGGAGGTCACCAATAGGAACCCAGGAAAAAAAGGTCAAGATCAAACAGGGCTTGACTATCCCATACAAAAGTGTAGGAGGGGGCAGAGCCTGGCCCTTTTTTTATTTCCAAATGAGGCTGGAGACAGGAGTAAACAGAAGAGTAGGCTGCACTATAAAGAAATCTTATGTATCCAGAGATAAATCCAGGAAAAGAGAGAAACTCCACAATAGCTATAAGCAGAGTTTTAGAAGGGGGAAAAATGTCTTGGCCACAAGGACTACAAGAATATCTGGAAAAAATGAAGCAAAAATTTTAAAAGATCAGAAGATAGAAATCCTTACCAAAATAATAGAATCACTGAAAATTAGCATGGAACAAACAGATCAATGGCTCCATGAAACAAGAAATACTAGGATAAAATCAAAAGATTAAAAAAAAGAGAAGAAAATGTGAAGTATCTATTATTTCTTTTTAAAAATTGATCTGGAAAACAGCTCCTTGGGAGATAATTAAAGAATTGTCAGACTCACTGAAGAGCATGACCAAAAATGTTTGGATACGAATGATATTTTAAGAACTCACATAACAATATTGTCTATGGCTATTAGAATCAGAGGGCAAATTAAAATGGAAAGAATGTATTGATTTCCATCTCCTGAAAGAAGTCTCAAAGTGAAAACTGCCAAGAGTACAAAATCCAGAATTTCCAAAGCAAAGAAAACTTATTGGAAATAACCAGAAAGAAAGAGTTCAAGTACCATGGTCACAGCTGGGACCATACAAGACTTGACAACTACTTCATAAAGAGGAGAAAATCTTGGAATGGGATATTCCTCCAAGACAAAAGATGTAGGTTTACAAACATGAATAATGTGTCCTGCAAAACTGTGTATATGTTAGAATTGCAACTAGACTTGTGATTTCACTGGTCTAGAGAGCTTCTATGAGTAAGTTCCTATACCAAGACAGATCACCACTTTCCCTGTAACTCATAGTCTTGAAGAGTCATGTAGAGCCCTGAAAGATTAAGTGATTTTCTTAACTGTACATGACTTCATTACAAAAACTGGTAATGTGTTAGGGTATAAAAACCTCACAAACAAATGCAGAAAAAGTAGAAATAATAAACACATTTGATAATTACAGCAATGAAATAAAAATTATAATCAATTACAGGACTTTGAAGTAAGATTTGAACTTAAATATGACTGTGTAATTTAATCCTAAAGAATTGTAAAGGTAAAAAAAAACAATTTACAGAAGGAATATAAAATATAATAGAAAAATGACAACACTGAGATTTCATATCAAAACTTTTGGGATGCAGTCAAATAAGTCTTCAGGAGAACATATGTAAACATTTTCATCAACAAGGGAGAGAAAGAACAAATCAAAGAATTGTTCATGAAACTTACCTAACTAGAAAATCAGCAAAACAAAAGCCCCAACTAACCACAAAATAGATGTTGTGAAAATCACAGAAGACATGAACAAATCTGAAAGCAAAACACTCCATTGAATTGATAAATCAAACTAGAAACTTCTAAAAATAAACACTAATAAACTTGATAAATTATAACCCAGTATGATTAAAAAAGAAAGGAAAAAAATCCTGGATCAAAAGATAAAAAAGCAGAATTCACCAAAAAATGAGGAAATAAAGAGAATGATTAGTGACTTTTGTCCATTTACATGCCAACATAACTTATAACTATTAAAACAAATTAATAATTTATGTAAATAGAAAACAAACAAAATAACAGAACAAGAAATAGAGAATTTAAATGATTTAATTTGAAAAACAAATTGGACTGGCTATAAATGAACTCTTAAAGGAAAAACAAAAACTTCAGGAACACACTGATTTACAATCAATCATTCAAACATCAATTTAATTCCCTTTAGGGGAAAAATAATAGTCTTGATACCTAAACCAAGGAAAGCCAAAGAAGAGAAAAAAATGTGTAGGCCAATATTCTAAATGATATTAATGCAAAAATATTAATAAAATACTAGCTAAGAGGCTACAACTACACACACATATACATGTATATAAGAATACATATACAGGAATATATATCATACATATATTTATATTGAAATAATGCTTTATGACCAGGTTGGGTTTATATCAGAAATGTAGGGTTACCTCAAGATTTAGAAAATTATAAGCACAAAAGATCATATAAAATATTACAATAAAAACATATCAGTTTAGCAATAGCTTTAGAAAACTCTTTGAACAAAATACATCACCCATTTATATTAAAAACATTTAGAGAACATTAAAAAAGCAAATTAATAAATTGACTTCTCTTTAATAAGTAAAAAGAATATCTCTAAAGCCAAAATTCAGAATTCTATAAAATGGGGAACACTAAAGGCCTTACCAATAACATCAGGGTAAGGCAAGGATGTCCATTATCACCCCTACTATTTGATACAGTTCCAACACTGTTAGCTACAACAACAAAACAAGAAAAAGAAAGAATAAGCATAGTATAAATTATAGCTATTTAAGAGAGTTCTAGAAATTCAAATAAAAATAATTTGAAGTAATAACTTCAGTAATGTAGCAGGATATAAAATAAATCTGCCCAACTCATCAACTCTTCCGTGTGTTACCAACAAAACTTAGAAGAGAACGAGGGAGGCAAGGAGAGAGAGAAAGAGGATTTGAGGGCGGAAGAGAGAGGGGGGAGAGTTCCAGGCACTGCGTTAAGCACAAGAGATACAAATAAACTCAAGCAAAACCATTCCTGCCCTCAAGGAGCTTACGTTCTAATGGGGGAAAACTACACATAGAGGGGATCGATAAAGCAGAGAGGAGTTGGTACATCCGGTTAATGTCATGATGTTGTCATGGTGAGGAAATGAAATAGAGGCCTTGTAACTGTCAAGACAGAGAAAACTGGCCTATCAAAGGAAGGTGACCTTGGAGCAGAGTCCAAAGTTATGGTGGGAAGAGGGAGTGGAGAGGAGATGAAGATGGTGGCCGGACGTAGGCGCATTGTGAAGAGCTAGCCAGGCAGAGTAATTGCAATCAAGATAATTACAAAATGTGTAAAATCCTTGTAGTCCATCTTCTCAACCATACTCAGGAATTAGATGCAAATAACTATAAATATTCTTTATAAAAATACAGGCTGAAATAACTTGAGATATTAATTCCTCATAGTTGAATCTTGCCAATATAATAAAAAAGACAGTACTACCTAAATTAATTTAATTATTCAGTGCTATGCCAATGAAATTAGTAATGGGTTATCCAACAATTTTTAAAAATAACAGAATCCCTTTGGAGGAACAAAAGGTCAAGAATGTGAAGGGAAATATTGGGAAAAAAATAGGAAGGAGAGGAGCCTAGTTGTATCAGATCTCAAGCTATATTGCCAAACAGTGATCACTGAAACTATTTGATCCCTGTATTTGATACAGGATAAACCACAGAAATGTTGACCAGTGGAACAGATTAAGTAGATAAGATCCAAATACAAATCAACATTTTAGCATAGTATTTAATAAACCACAAGACTAACTGCTGGGGTAAGGACTCAATATCTGACCAAAAATCTGTTGGGAAAATTGGGAAATAATCAGGCAGAAATGAATAAGGGCATAGAAACTAGCACTTCACACCAAGTTATATAATCAGTTCCAAATAGATATATATGGCCCAAACTTCACTAAGAGCAGGGAAGGAGATACCCTTTTCATCTAAGTATAGGGAAAAATTTCTTGACCAAACAAGGGATAAAAAGGGTTACAGGAGACTGAAAATCTTCTGTGCAAACAAAACCAACATAGTTAAAATTGGAAGGGAAATAATTAACTGGGAAAAAATTCTTTGCAGAAAATTTCTCTGATAAACATCTAATATTAAAGATACATAAGGCATTTATATGGATAAATGAAAAGATGTATAGATAGGTGTGTGCTGCTATCACAGGTCTACATAGTTCAACTGGCTATTTACATGCTTTGTCTACACATACACACCCACACACCCACCCACACCCACACACACCACGTGAATAGTCATTTTCAAGACAAGAAATCCAAGTTCTCAGCAATAGTATAAAAATGCTCCAAATCACTAATTATAAGAGAAATAAGAATTCAAATTGTTTTACTATATCCCCAATGTCACTAAATTGTGCATTCCCTTTGACTAAGCAATACCATTACTAACCTTTTAACCCAGAGAGATCATAGAAAGAGAGAAGGGACCCAAGTGAACAAAAGCATTTATGATAGTACATTTTATCGTGCTAGAAACAATGTGGTTTTCCATCAATTGGGGAATACCTAGATAAATTATGTTATATGAAAGTAATGGAATAGTACCTCACCATGTGAAATGATGAAAAGAATGTATTAAAAAAAACCAGGGAGGACTTCTGTGACCTGGTACATAATGAAGTGTGTAGAACCACGGGAGCAATTTATTCAGTAACTACGCATTGTAAGAAAAAAACAGCTGTGCAAGACAGTGGAACTATGATGACTTATAGGAAAGACTTAAGAACACAATGACCAATTACAACTCCAGAAGACTGATGATGAATCATGCTTCCCACCTCCTGGCAGAAAGGTGATGAACACTAGATGTTCAGAATGAGACACACATTTTCAGAAACAGTCAATAACGTGGATTTGTTTTGAGTGATTGTATTTTTTTTCCTTACAAGAATGGGTTTTCTTTTTCTTTTTTTCAAGGAGGAGTAGAGTACAGAGGGGTTGCAAGACAATGATGGTAAATCTTTTGCAAAAGGAAGAAAAGAAAAGAAATATCATCAAAAAGTAACTAAAAATAAATTGAGGAGAAAAGGAAGTTCAAAAGGGGAGACAGACAACTAGCATGGCTTTGAAACTATGATAATCAATGTAAATTTTATCCAAACAAAAAAACCCTAGCTGTACATTGTAGGGGAAGAAAGACAACTTTTACATAATAAGATTTCATAGTTTCATATACAGTTCTCTTTTTCTGTCATATTTAATTGTACAGGTTTGTTTATATTTAAATTTTAATTTTTAAAATTCTTATGAATTGATGTCAGAAGACTTTAGTACTTGGATTGTTCACTTCATGAGTGCCTTTTTATTAATCTAGCTACCTGGTAGTGCATTGATTAGAGTGCTTGGTTTGGATTCAGAGAGATCTGAGTTCAGATCTAGCCTCAGACACTTATTAGCTGCATGCCTCTGAGCAAGTCACTTCATTGCTGCTTGTCTCAGTCTCCTCATCTGTAAAATGGGAATAGTAATATTACCTACTCCACAGGGTTGCTGTGAGAATCAAATGAGATAATAGTTGTAAAGCATTTAGTACAATGGTTGGAACATAGTAGGCACTTAATAAATGCACATTTCCTTCCTTCCTTCCTTCCTTCCTTCCTTCCATCCATCCTTCCTTTTCTCCACCAGCTTAGGACCTTTCTTAGTATCCTCTAGTGCTGTAGTAACTCTGGTGGCTGTGAGAACATATCCTGTATTTCTACTTCAGAAGAAGCAGTAGATATGGACTCTACTCTTCCACACAAAGGAAGAAAGGAGATGGAAGGGAGAAATGAGGGTGGGGTGGGAAGTGCTACTATATGCACCTGCACTGATACTGAAAGAACAGAAACTTATAAGGATCCAGTCTGAATTCCCTGAGGTCACTCAATGTAGCCTCCAAACCCTATTGCTTCAACCCAAGAATGTTGAGGAGGCCTTGTGGGCCAGCTTTAGGTATCTTCTTATCAGCAAAGAAATTGAGACCAAAAAAGCAGTTGTGAATAATATAAGAAAAATGATGAAACACCAAAAATGTAATGAGAAGAGAATCTTCAATAAAAGTCCAGCACACAAGTAGATAAATCAACAGAAAGGATACTAAAAAGAAAAGGAATGAGAAGCAAAACCTTAAAAAGAACTCAAAATTCCTTAAGTATTATAATATGAAAGAAAACAAATAAATAATGCCTGATGAAAAAAAGCAAATAAACAGACTCTTACAGACTCCCCAGAGAGTATGGAAAAACAAGATACTCTAGAATGATTAGAAAGAGAATTAAAAGAAAAAATTAAAAGTGAACATAGGTCAGAAATGAGAACTCTCAGTGCAGAACTAAAAACATAATTAGAAGACTAGGGAAAATTAAATTCATGATGGAAAATCTCTCTAAAGAAGTGAACAAGAGATAAACAGATGTAGAATGCAAAAAAAACCCTGAAGTGGATGAAAATTTAGTAGAAGAGAATGAAAAAACAATAATGTTAAAAGAGCAAATGAATTCTACATGAGCCAAGGCAATTGACCTTGAAGATAGGCTGTCATACACACCTTAAGGATTACAGCTCTTCCAGAGGAACAAGACACATCAAAGAAACCTGAATATAATAATGCAGGAAATAATACAAGGAAACAACCCAGAGACTGAATATAAGCAACAAAGCATCAGTTGCGAAAATTCACATATTGCTACCAGAACACAAACAACCCTCCTCCAGGTTAGATTTAAACAAAAAAATAGGATTGTAAGAGCCCCCAAGAGGTCATCTAAGTCATTTCACTCAATGGGATTATATGTAATCAAATCATTCCAGAAAGATAATTTCATTCAGAAGCTATATTTTCCAGCACCTATCACAACGTTTTAACAAATGACTGTTGAGTTATTGATTTATTCTCTAATAATATACAGTAATGGTGGGAAATAAAGGGACGCGTGAGAAACAAGAACAAAATAGGAAGAGTAGAGGCTGGTACTGATATAGCTAGAGGAAGGAGGCTGTGGTAAGAGTTCAGTCTCTTATTCCTTCCAACCTCTCTGAAGCTTTTGACACTGCTGACCACCTTTTCCTTGTTATTCTCTTCTCTCTGGGATCTCATGGTATTGCTTTCTCTTGATTCTTCTCTGATCCGTCTGATGGCTCCTTCTCAGTCATCTTTGCTGCATATTCATCCATGTTATACCCATTATCCACGAGGACCCCTCGGCCCCCTTCTTTTCTCTCTATGCTATCTCACTAAATCTCATCAGCTCTCATGAGTTTAATTATAATCTCCATGTGGATTTCTAGATTGATATACAATCCCAAGCGCCAATCTCATGCCACTTTCTATTGCATATTTAGAACTTGTAAATCCTGTAGTCATTTCAAACTCAACATGTCCATAGCAGAACTCATTATCTTCTCCCCCAAACTCAACCCTCTTCTGAATTTCCCTATTACTGTTGAAAGAATTGCCATCTTCCCAGTCACCTACTTTTATAACCTAGGTTTCCTCTTCAACTTCTCATTTTTTCGCTTATCCAACATATGAAGTCAGTTGACAAATCTCACATAAATCCCCTTCTCTTTACTCACACAGTCTCCACCCTATTTCTGGTCCTCATTGGTTCTTGCCTGGAGATAATTATGTTGCACTGTATTTCTAAATGTGTCCTTGCCTCATGTTTTTCTCTCTCACATTCTTTTTCCCCCTAATGATTATCCTGAAATACAGATATAATCATATCATCCTCACTAAGTAAATTCCAGAGACAACTAGGGGCTGCCAGGGACTGTGCCTGCAGTCAGGAAGACCCAAGTTCAAGACCAATTTCAGACACTTACTAGCTAAGTGACCTTGAGCAAGCCACTTAACCTTTCTCTGCCTTACTTTCCTCAACTGTAACATGGGATAATAATAGTCCCTAACTCAAAGGGTTATTGTGAGGATCAAATGAAATAATATTGGTAAAAAGGACTTAGTATGGCACATAGTAGGCATTATATAAGTGCTAATTCTCTTTCCCCACAGGATCCTTCATTTCTCCAGGATCAAATAGAGCTCTTCAAAACCTGGCCCTCTAGCCAAGCTGGCTGACTTTCTGTTTCTCACACATGATCCTCCAACTCCATTTGTACTTTTTTGCACTCTTTGCTTCCCATGCCTGGAATTCTCTTTCTCCTCACCATTGTCTCTTAAAAGCCCTGGCTTTCTTCAACACAGCTCAACCTCAACACATGCCACCTTCTGTAGATGGGCCCCCAGGGGCTAGAACTTTCTTCTCTGAGATCCCTTTCCTCCTATTTATTTGCACATCGTCCTTCCCATTATAATTGCTTCTTCCTCTGCTTTCCCCATGCTTTATAATACAAGGTCTGGTACAATGATTAAGCATCCTAAGTGTCATAAATGCTTCTGGATTGATTAAGAGACTCTGTCCCTTTTTCTCCAGTGGGATGGGGAGAGGGAATGGGGTGAAGAACGTGCTATCTGCTGCCCTCCTCATGGAGTCACTTAGGTTCTTAAATATGATAGGATTCTCTCACCTGCCTCCTGGCCTCCTTTCTTCTCTTGGATGCAGGTCCTTAATCTAATTGAATAGACAAAACTGTTTTATTTTCTCAGGGAATGTTGCT
This sequence comes from Pseudocheirus occidentalis, assembly GCA_028646575.1. NCBI lineage: Eukaryota > Metazoa > Chordata > Mammalia > Diprotodontia > Pseudocheiridae > Pseudocheirus > Pseudocheirus occidentalis. The sequence continues at coordinate 358,500,131 of CM053593.1, forward strand.
TCTAGGGTGTGTGTGTGTGTGTGTGTGTGTGTGTGTGTGTGTGTGTTGAGGAATGAGAGATTAAAAAAAAGCTGTACATTTAGCAACAGTTCCAATTTCATGCTGTTTGGTGATGTGATTATAGAAAATGAAATCAAGTTACTTTGTGTAAACACTAGGTTGGTGACGCCCTGTATGATGACTGCATTAACAGAAAAGGGGGAGAGGTGGGAAGGTGCCCGTGCATAGCCAGCCCTGGGGGACCACTGGCAAAGTTCTACCCCTCCCCTGACTTAATCTTCCCACACCACACCTTTCACCCCTCTACCCCAATGATCTTTTTCCTCCTCTTTTTTTTTTTCATTTTCCCAAAACTCAAGTAAAAGGAGCAACAGGGCTAGAAGGCAACGCTGCTGCTAACCAGCAGGACAGTCTTTCCCTTGGAAAATGAGACTTGGAATGGGTGGTCATGTTATTATTCAGTCGTTGTTCAGCCGTGTCTGACTCTCCGTGACCCCATTTGGGGTTTTCCTGGCAAAAATCCTGGAGCGGTTTTCCATTTCTCTCTCCAGCTGTTTTGACAGATGAGAAAACTGAGGCAAACTAGGTGAAGTGATTTGCCTGGGGCCACACAACTAGTAAGTGTCTGAGGCCAAATTTTGAACTCAGGAAGATGAATCTTCTTGCCTCCAGACCCAGTGCTCTACCCATTGCACCACCCAGCTCCCTATAGCCTGTCATAGGATCAAAGATTTAGAGTCAGAAGAAGTCTCAGACGTCATCTAGTCCAATATCTTCATATGAAGAAACTAAGGTTCAGAGGTTAAAGTACTTGTCCAAAGGCACATAGTGTGGTGGAGGGCAAAATTTGAACTCAGGTACACTGACTTTGGAGGTAGTGCACTTTCCATGGGAACAAAGCCCCGACTCTAACAGCCTCTGATTCTAAGCGTCTTTCTTCCCTTCTCACCCTCCCCACTACAACCTGACAGTGCTGATGCACCAATCAAATCATTCCACCCAGGCCCCCTTCTGCTCTACATTGTCATTTCCCCCCCCCCACCAGTTTAGGGATCACAGATTGAGAACCAGGAGGTCATCCAGCCTAATGTCATCATTTTACAGATGAGGAAACTGGAGCTCAAGGAAATGAAGGAACTTGGCCAAAGTCATACTGGTAATGAGAGGTGAAGGCAGGATTTGAATCCAGGCCTTTTGACTCCAGATGAAAAGCTCTTTCATCTGCCCCACGCTACTCCAGGAGAAACAGATTCCTCACAGGAGAGAACCAGGCTTGTCAAGGTCATACACTGAATCAATGATAAAGACAAAGGGAAGGATACTTTATTTCTACATACTCTTTAGAGTTATGCTGTATAATAACAGCCAACTTTCACATAGCACTTTAAGGTTTGCAACGATGTTTATGAATATTATTACCTCACTTCATTCTCATACTAGCCTTGAGAGGTAGGTGCTATTATCAAGCCCATTTTACAGATGAGTAAATTGAATTAGAAGCTGAGGGTCAAAAAATGTATTAAGTGTCTGCTAAGTACAAGGAATGGTGCTGAGAATACCACCCCCCCCAAAGATTAAAAGATAATCCCTGCTCTCAAGGAGCATATACTCTATTGGTGATAAACCACACAGCAAAATAAAAAAGGGTGAGGGGGCCAAAGAGAAAGTTCCTAGCACAGGCAATGAGAAATTAAGGGTGATTTTCTGGGGTCACAGAGATAGGAAGGATCAGAGACGTTTTCCTTCTTCAGGTAACACTCTAGCCACTTGCTGCCCACCCCCTCCCCCACATAAGTTTATTCTCTCCATTGTTAGAATGGAATCTTGATGTGAGTTGAGATTATTTGATTGTCTGTGTTCATACCTCCAGAACATGGCGGGTAAATAAATTATTAATATTAAGAGCTTGCTTTCTCCCCCGCCCGCAACTATAAGACATCTTCCTTGCTCCTTGGTAGAAGTGGAGGTTTCCAGGTATGGAACATAGCATTTATTGTTTTTTCAGTGTATTGATTAGATTTCTTCTTCTTAAAAAATGTTATAAAGGCTAGCTCTCAAGAAGAGTAGAGAGGAAGAGAAATACAGGGAATTTCTATGATATAAAAATGAAAAATATCAATAAGAACTTATTTTAAACAAAAACACTTGTGGATTGATTGATAAGAATATTGCTTTGAAGGAGTGCTGAGTCCCTTGCAGAGGTTTCAGGAGACAGGGACAGCTTTAAAGCTCAAACCCAGGGCTAGTTGGGGATGTGTGTGTGCATGTGAGGGGGAGGTGTTAGCTCTTTTATCAGGCTGGTACTTTGGGGGTAGTAGGCCCGTAGTCTAGAGGCATCTTATTCACAAACTATAACTCAGAACCCCAAAGTGCACCAGGTGAGAATTAAAGCAACCTTTTGGAATGTGCTGGTTGGCTATATTGTTTATGTTCTGCTGGTATGTGGGAAGGCCCAGAACTGCTGTAAGTGATCCCTTCCCACCAGACCTCCAATTTAAAAAATGCCTTTTCAGGCCTAAGCTTCCTCCCCACTGGCCTAGTCCCCATTTTTTCTGTCTCTGTATTTCTGTCTCTCATTGTCTGTCTCTTTGTCTTCCTCTGTCTGTTTCTCTGTCTGCCTCTCTCTGTCTCTCTCCACTCTCCTCCCCTCTTCTCTTCTCACTCTCTCCTCTCTCTGTGTCTTGCCACTTCCTGCTGTCTCTGGAGCTAAGAGTAGAGTGCTTCAGAGGGGACTGGATAAGTGACAGAAAGGTGGGAGTAGGGGCAGGGAAAGGATGCAATATGAGATGATAATGTATATTTCATCAGCCTGGCATTCCAACGTACTGGCAGAGACCAAGCCAGAGTTATCCCTAAATGAACCATGTGGGGACTAGTCTGTGGGGATTACAACCACAAATAGTTCACCTCTCCCATCACCCTTCACTGTAACTGTCCTCTCAACTATATGTTTGGCCCCTTGCCCCCAGTCTCAGCTCACCTCAACCCTGAGAAGGACAGCAGAGCATGGAGGAGAAGGATGGAGGCAGAGATGCTGGCCCAGTCGCAGTGATGAATGGGACTTTGGTAGGTCTCAAGGCTGGGAAGCCTGAGCCTTCTTCTCTCCTAGCAGCATTTGCTAAATTAACAAGACAGACATTCCCAGAATGAATCATTCGGAGACAGTGGGCTGAACCAGAGAGGTTTCAGCAGTGGCTGGGAGTTTCCAGAGATTGTCTAGGGGAGGGCAGAGAGGTGAGTTGTGGTGGCAGCACCTCCCTTAACTACTGCTTTCCACCCCCATCCCTTAATCCCCCCCCCATCCTGATTCACTCCATAGGCACTAGAAAAAATAAGTCCTTGAATCATTCTATTGGAGCATCTCTGAAAGAACCACAGGATGTTAAGAGCTGGGAAGGGCCCTGGCAACCATGCAACCCAACTCTCCTCATTTTATTTAGGAAGAAACAGACTCAGAGAAAGGATGTGATGCTCAAGGTACAGCAGCAAATTAGTGGTGGAACTTCCCCTGCCTATACACCTTTGGAAGCCTGGTTCTTGAAAATCATGTTCATTTCACGAGTTTGACATTATCTTAAGGTTTAAAAAGCACTGTCTCATGGCAAGTCTGTGAGGTAGATAGTCTAGGTATTACCATCCCCATTTCAGAGATGAAAACACTGAGGCTAAGAAAGGACAAACAGCTTACCTAAAATCCTGCTGTTAGTGCTGGAGGCAATATTTGGATCAGGGCTATTGACTTCCCATACAACCTTCTTTCCACTTGACCAGGATGTCTTTCTCCAGGTTTAGCTGTTTAATTCTCAATGATTTCTCCATCCTTTGAATTCTTAGGGCACTCACTATCTGGACTACACATTTGGCACCAAGTCTATACTCCCTTTTACAATTGGTTCACTCTTCATGTGTTTCCCCAACAAGGTTATGTCTCCTTGAAGGCAGAGAACAGTTATCTTGGTACTCAATGTACTCTAAATAGAGTAGGTGCTTAATCAATGTGATTATTGATTGGTTGGTTGAGTTAAAATTGAGAAAGATGTCCAGATGATAAGGAGGCTCAAATAGAATGGAAGCACCTTGAAGTAAAGAACTATTCTGTTTTGATTTTGAAATCCCCTTATCTGCCCCCTCCCTCCCATCTAGTACTGGGCCTGTACGTAGTAACAATAACCCACATTTATGTAGATCCAAGTACATGTTATGGCATTTGTTGTTTTGTATCGAATAATCATTCAATGACTGAATGATTGAGTGATCTCAGTGAGAAGAGAATCTAAAGAAATCTAGGCCCCTAAGAGGTAGAGCAGATACCAGTCAATCAGTGTTTAGAGAGAGATGGGAAAAGGATGAGAAGGCCTCTTCACAGGCTTTGGAGTTGGAAGGATTCTTGGGAGTCACATAGCTCAGTCCGCAACAACATACAGATCAAAACCTGAAGCTAACAAGCAAAGCAACTTAGAAGCAGAGGGTTGTATATTGAGATCAGGACAGACCCTTAGATGCATCTAGTCTGCCCCCCCTACTGCCCCGGTTTTCGGGTTGAAGAAATGGAGGGCCTAAGAGTTTAAAGACTTGGCCAAGGTCATATAGCTAATAAGTGACTGAGGCTGTGTTTTCTTTCCACAATACCACAATGGTGAGGAATCTGGGAGATGAGCATCAGGGATACACATAGATGTCCATCCAGCCAAGGGTTAGGGAAGTAACCTTTGTAGAAAGAACTGGAAATGAGGGGAGGGTAGTTCTGGATAGGGACCAATGGAAAAGGGGAGAAGGAGAAGAGTCAAAAAGAACTTGTGTGGGATTAGTACAAAAGGACTAGTAATTTACAGATAACCCCAGCTCTCTTCCTTCCTAGCTGGCAGCTTTTTTTCTTCCCTGGCTTCATGGGCTCTTGCCTAGGTTTGGGAATATTTGCTTTCACCATTTGTGATATAAATAGTACATGAATAATCATGCCTGACTGTAACCCATCTCTCATTCTGTTCTCTCTCTGCCCAGGTCACTTTAGTTCCAGGGACAAGTAGAGAAGATAGAGTAGGGGTAGAGGTAGAAGATAGAGGTAATCTAGGGGGGCTAAAAGTCAAGTTGGCTATGACATCTATCCCCTTCCACATCATGGTTTTCTGTTTCAATGACCACTACTGACCTTCCCTCCAGGAACTTCAGAAGGGTCCTGCTGAACTTATGGGAAGCAAAGCTGGATGTTCCATGTTCACACACACACACACACACACACACATTCCTGGAGATTACCTTTGGGGTAAAAGTTAATTGTGAAAAGGAAAAAAGGACAAAATTTTGCTGAACTGTTTTGAGGAGTTATACTTTGTTAATACTTTTGTTATTATATGAACTAATTATTTTACTCCTTCTATCCATGAAGCTCTGTTCTTTAAAGAAGTTGGAAAGTTGTCTAGAGACAATAAGAGCTTAAGTGACTAGCCCAGGGTCACGTAGCCAATAGGCATCAGAAGCAAAACTCCACCTAGGTTTTCCTGACTCCAATCTAAGACCAGATCTCTCCATCATCATCATCATCATCAAAATGATCATCACCACCACCTTTATCCTTACTATCTTTACAGATGAGGACAGGGGCTCAGAGACTTGCCTAGGGTCTCATAACTCCTTAAGTATCATCCTTAATAATCATTATTATTAATTACACAATTAATTATAATGATTATTTTTATATTATCAATTACAGCCATTAAGTATTGTTATTAATAATTAGTGGTCCAGACCTGTAAGTTCATTAACATAGGGAATTCCAGGTCAAGAAAGTCCCTTTGCCAATGCAGAGGTTTCTAGGTTTGGCTGGGGACAGAAAGATGTTAAGCCACTAGGTCAGGGTCACACAAAATGAGGGCCTTGAAACATTTTGGAAACAAAATTTTTCCAAAGCCAGATCAGTATCCACCACTCCATGTTGACATCAGTATTTATATAGGCTTTGAAGCTTTCAAAGCTCTTTCCATCATTTCATTTAATCCTCACAACAACCCTGTCAGGTGGAGGCTATTATTATCCCCACTTTACAGATGAGGAAAATGGGGTTCAGAGAGCTGGGGTCCCATAGCTTCCTAAGTGTCTGAAGCAGGACTTGGTCCCAGGGCTCCCAGGTTCCAAATGGAAGACTCTCTGAACTCCTGACAGGTTTGCTCTTTTTTCTGTCATTCTTACTGACATACTGTGAGCTGGGGCATTTGAGAGCAGACAGGACAGTGTGGCAGAGACCTGCATGGCAGCTGTACTCTTCAAGGAGGAAGGTGTAGATCCAAGAGAAGCTCAGGCTGATTGGTGCAAAGGATCTGGCCAACCCTGGTGTTCATGATGTCCTTATTTGGGGGAGGGATGTTCCCTCCTGTATCTCATTTTGAGGATGCAAAGACACTGAGGGCAAGGGAATGGGGAAAGAGAGGGTCAAGCAATTCCCCTCCTCTCCCCAAGCTGAATCTCATCACTGAGGATGCTTCATTGGTTTCTTGCCACTGCAAAAGGAGCTATGCCAGGCACCAACTGCACTTGACTCCCTTCCTCTCAATGCCCTCTCCAAGTGCCCTGAACTCATCTCCACTACACCTCTCTTGACTTCCACCCTAGCAGCAGCTGTAGGGGCTAGCATTTGTAAGGAGTTTGCCTGCCCATTTAACAGACTGAGACACTAAGGATCCTAGCAATACATTCCTGAGAGAGAGAGAGAGAGGGAGAAAGAGAGGGAGAGAGAGAGGGAGAGAGAGAGAGAGAGAGAGAGAGAGAGAGAGAGAGAGAGAGAGAGAGGAAAAGATACATTCTCTGTCACTATCAACACTAAGGAATCAACCAATTTCTTCGTTTTGATGTTGGGAAGAAAGTCTTTTCCTGCTGTGTACTTTAAAGTCATATGTGTCACTGTTCTTCCTTCTCCCAACATAAAACAAGCTCCCCAAAGGCAGGGACTTAACCTCCTCAATTGGCCTGGAAGGCCAAGAGCTAGATGTCCCCATACCCATTCCTTTCCATTTAATCTAATCACCCAACAATCACCTACTGTGTGCTAGGCTATTGCCAGATAGCATCCTAGGCAGTGGCGATGCAATTTTTTTTTAAATGAAGCTACTCCTACTCTCAAGAATCTTACACTCAAACCTTTATAAAGTTTCCTCAAACTTCCAGTTTACTGTGGAAGAAAAGATGATAGGGTGGGGAAGGCATTGTGTGAAGTCAGATGACTTGTGTTAAAATCCTTATTTTGATGATTACTCCCTGTGTGACCTTGGACAAGTCATTTATCTCCCCTAGATCTCAGTTTTCTCATTAACAAAATGAGAAAAATTCTAGATCTCTGTTCCCAAATATACAAATAATTATAGATCAACAAACATTTATTAAATTCTATTATATGCTGGGCATTGAACTAAGCACCAAGGACGCAAGATTAGGGATTCAAGAATAACAGAAACATTTCCTGGCTTTCAGGAGTCTACATTCTTCCAGAGAAGACATCACGTAAATAATGTAAATAATACATACAAAGATAACATCAGAAGAAGAGACTGTAGCAGCTGGTGTGACCAGGAAATTGCTCTTGCATAAGATGGGGTTTGAATTGAGGACAGAAGGAAGCCAGAGATTCAAGGAAGCAAAGGTAAGGAGGGAGAGAATTCTGCTTATGGAGAGGGGGGAGAACAGACAATTCAAAACCACGGAGGAGGGAGATGGAGAGTCTTGTGTTAAGAGTCAGTAAGTAGACCAGTGTGACTAGATTATAGTGTGAAGACATTTTGAATTAGTGATTGCAATAGCAATGGAGAGGAGGGGTGGGTGCCAGAAATTTTTCAAGGTAGAAAAGGATTGATAGAGGATGGCAAACAATTGAATGGAAGAAGTTGAGGAGGAAATAGAGTAAAAAATGACTCTGAGTTTCCAAGGCTGCAGGACCAGTAGTGCCATTAACACAAAGGGTAGTAGCATTAAAGTAGGAACAAAGACCACATCTTACTCATGAGGCTAGGCTTTCCCTTAGGGGAAGAAAATTATGCTTGGTCTACAATTTACATGAGTCTGGCACATGGATTTTACAAAGATGAATATGAAAGATGCATCAGGGAATTAGAGTGGAATGAACATAGATAAGGCTTGGAAGTAGAGATTCTGTGTTCTAGGCTAAACTCTGCTACTAAATGGCTCATGACCATATGACCATATGACCATAAAGTCATCTTCATCAATAACAAGAACTATAGCATCACCATCACTGCCAAATCCTATCTCTGAAACTTGCTGGCACTTTGTCATTCTGAGGAAATTACTTAGTCTCCTTGACTAGCTGTGTGAGATTAAATGAAATCCTTCACTGATCTAGTCCTTAGTTTCAACATCTGCAAAATGGAAATGATCTTATCCTCAGATTTTGTTCTATCAGTTGGAGGGTGAAATGAGATGAGGCATGTGAAATTGTTGAAAAGTATAACATGACGATTTCAAAATACTTAGTCAGCAAACATGCTCTGGGCAGACTACAGGTCACATGATAGGAAGTCCCTGACCATAAAGTCATCTTCATCAATAACAGTAGTATCACCACGATTGCCAAATCCCAATTCTGAAACTTGTTAACACTCTGTCATTCTGAAAATTACACGAAATTGCTTAGTGTCCTTGAGCCTCAGTTTCCTCATCTGTAAAATGGTAATAATAACCCTAATGGCAGCATTTACTGCATAGGGGTTGTTGTAAGGGTCTCATGAGGTGATCTATGTAAAATATTTTGTAAAACTTCAAAAAGAAACAGTATAAAAGTGGGCTATTATTTTCAACAGTGCCACCACCACCATCATAATGAAGAACATCATCACATTGTTACCACCACTATCACCATTCCTATTTCATTCATCCCCATGTCCTTCTTCATCATCATCAGATTACTATTTGATTACTATCATCATCACCATCACTACCACCATCATCACCATCACCTTTAATCATCCTCACCATCAACATAACTACCACCATCACTGTCACCACCACCATCACAGCCATCACCATGTTCCCATCACCACCACCACCATTGCCATCCCCACACTGCCATCATCTTCAATCATCATTGCCATCGTCATAACTACCACCATCACTGTCACCACCACCATCACAGCCATCACCATGTTCCCATCACCACCACCACCATTGCCATCCCCACACTGCCATCATCTTCAATCATCATCACCATCAACATAACTACCACCATCACTGTCACCACCATCATCACAGCCATCACAATGTTCCCATCACCACCACCACCATTGCCATCCCCACACTGCCATCATCTTCAATCATCATTGCCATCGTCATAACTACCACCATCACTGTCACCACCACCATCACAGCCATCACCATGTTCTCATCACCACCACCACCATTGCCATCC
>CM053593.1:358509639-358526472 GCA_028646575.1 Pseudocheirus occidentalis
TCACCACCACCATCACAGCCATCACCATGTTCCCATCACCACCACCACCATTGCCATCCCCACACTGCCATCACCTTCAATCATCATTGCCATCGTCATAACTACCACCATCACTGTCACCACCATCATCATAGCCATCACCATAACTACACCACCATCTTCATAAACATTATCATCTAGATTTCTATCGACACCGTTACCACCACTGTCACTACTGTCACCGCTATCTCTACCATCATAATCATCACTCTTGTCACTATAATGAGCATTACAGCCCACCCCATTGTGACAGCTGCCACCACCATAACTCTTATCATTCCTGTCACTCCAGTGACATCATTCTCATGGTCATTGTTACCACTGTTATCACTATCATCATCATCATCATCCATCAAACTCGGTACCAACCCAATCAAGGAGCAGTGCTAGGTACTAAGATCACATGGAAACAGAGGACACTGACTCTAGCAGAAACATATGTAGGAAACAGTTGTGGCTTGATTTACTCTTGGAACTGGGTTCTAGCCCTGTCTCTGCCTCCACTAAACTGTATGACTAAGGATAACTCCTCTTTTTGTGGGCCTGTGTTTCTACCCCAATAAATGAGGGAGTTAGACCAGTTCCATGACTTCAGAAAACATATCATTTAGTTTAATAGGCAATAAACATATATGAAAAGCAATGTATGATAAGTGCCCAAGGGACGATGCAGCTCCTAAAAGATTCCAGTGAATTGTATGGTCAGAGAAGGTCAACAGGATCACATTGAATGGCTCAGGAACCAAAGCTCATGTCCACCCCATGCCTTCCATAATATTCAGACAACAGCAATAGCCAACATACTGACATTTACACTGTCATTTTACATGCTTTATCTCATCTGATCCTCACAACAACCTTGTGAGATAGTTAATATAGTTTTTATTATACTCATTTTGCAGTAGGGGAAACCAAGGCAAAAATTATATAACTGGCCTTATTGTGACACAGGTCACAGAGCTGAGGGAAAAAGAGAAGAGGAACCATTGAGCCCTCAGACCACTGGTTCCAGCGGGTAAAAGGAGTCATTATAACTCCAGATGATTTCCTATGTCTTCTGAAAAGGAAGGAAAGAAAAATATTTGTCTTCTTCATGTATCCACATACACTAACCCCAAATTTCTGTCCTTTTAGCCAGCTAGGGGTGAGCTTCTGATTGAAGAGGAGATTAGGGGAGAGCTGTGGGATATTTATTCTGTTGTGCAATCTCCTGATGAGAAGTCACTGAAAATTGGGCTCATTTACACCATGTAGAAGGCTGAGAAAATGATGATTCCCTGATGTCTGCTTTTCCTAAGTTGCACTTTCTCTCCAGGGGACAAAGGCCCAATGAGCCAATGTCTCTGGGAGAGAAGAAGCTGTAGAAGGTGGTATGGAGAGTATTGGGGGAGGGGTTGGGCTAGGCAAGAAAAGCAAGCCAAAAAAACCCCTTCAACAAAATGCACAAGTAGAGTGGGAGGCAGGACACCTGGGTTCAGTGCCCATTCCTACATTTACTGGATGTATGACCTTGGCCAAGCTACCTCCTAATCTAAGCCTCAATTTCATCTTTAAAAATCACCTCACAGGGTTGTCAGGGGGAAAGTATTCTGCAAACCCTAAGCTAGAAAATATTATTACTTAAAATATACCAATACAGCCATATTGTGTTTAATAATACTTATTAGTGAATGCTATGTTTAATAACAAGTGTAAATAAATATTATATGTGTATGGATCAGTACTATTTCAATATTTATCAATACATTTTTATGTTCAATGTTTATTACCAAAATTCCTTGTTTTTAAAAGTATTTTTTGAGAACTAGTATTTTATTATCAAAGTGATTTTTTAAGGATCTATAGCTGGAGGCAGCTAAAAGGTCATCTTGTCTAGGCCTCTCATTTTATAGTGGAGGAACTTTCCTCTCCACCCACAATTATTGATCAGTTGCAAAGTCTTTTTCTTTTTCTGTAGCAGCTCTCATGATTCAAGATCTGGTCCTCATCTTCTTTTGGCTAGAGTACTGAAGCAGCCTCTTCACTGGTCTCTCTTCCTCCATTCTCTTTCCTCTCTAATCCATCCCCCACATAGATGCCAAAATAATCTCCCTAAAGCCTTAGTTTAACCACATCAGTCCTCTACTCAAGGACCTTCACTGGTTCCCTATTGCTCCCAGGTGAAAGTACAAATTACTCAATTTGGTATCTAAAACCCTCCACAATCTGGCTCTAACCTCCCTTTCTAGGCTACTTTAATCTTATTCCCCTTTACACTTTCTATATTCCAGTCAAACTGGCCTTTGCTATTCACCAGACTTGGTTTCCTCTCCTGCTTAAGTGCCTTTGCATAAGTCTTGGATGTACCCTCCTTTCCTTCCTCACTTCCTCCTATTCATAGAATGATAGGATCATAGATTTAAAGTTGAAGCAGAAAGGGACCTCGAGTCAAACTCCCTTCATTTTACAGACGAGGAAACCAAATCACAGAGAAGTTGTGTGTCCAGGGTCAACTGGTCAGTAAGTATCTGAAGCAAGATTTGAACCTAGGCTTTCCTGAATCCAAGTCTAGAGTTCTTTCTAGTGTACCGTGGGAATCCCCAGCTTCCATGTACCACTCATATGTCATCTCCTAAGGCAAGCCTTTGGTGATACCTCCTAGCTATCAATGTTTTCTCCTTCCCCTTCAAATTATCAAGTGTATACCAATCTGTTTACATATTGTTCTCCCTCCTCACCCCCAGTAGAAGTATCTTTGTATTTCTAGTACCTCGGACAGTTCCTTGCACAGACCATTAATAATAATTAATAATAATAATAATTGGATTGGACAGAGTGGAAATGCTTTGCTCAGAACACAAAAGCTAGGAAGTGGTGGATCCAAGATGGAACTCCCTGGCTGCAATTCTAGTTCCCTTTCTCTAGGAGCAGATTCCCCTTCCCTTCCTTGTGCTGTTGGGTTGACAGAAAAATATTAGTGTGAATTCCCCAATCTAACAAATCAAAATCCACAGATAGATTTCAGGGAGGCCATGTTTTTTTTTAAATGATAACTGTTTCAATATAATTGGTTTCCTTTGTAATTTCATGTATTTTATTTTATTCATTAAAAAATACACATTATTCTGAGAAGGGTTCCATAGCTTTACTAAGCTGCTACCAAAGGGGTCCAGTACATAAAAAATGTTGCACACAGTGGGCCTGCTAGTGTGTGTGTGTGTGTGTGTGTGTGTGTGTGTGTATGGCCTAGCCAAAATCTCCAAATCTGCTGCATTGGGCAAGCAGGTAATATACAAAAGTGGAAAAGGAAGAGTTGAGCATATGTGTGACTTAGAGGACAAATGAAGTGTGTCAGTGTAGCTGCTTACCTCTTTTTTCCTTGCTCCCCTTCCTACTGTCTTGTGATCATTACAAAGTTTGGGGTAGGGGAAGATGTGGAGGAGAATAATTTTGGGGTAAGGAGAGATGTGGGAAAGGAGGGCATTTATCACATGCTGGCCTTTCAGGCATGTACCTGACAGGCAACCTGGAATGGGGGCACTGAGAGGGTTAATGTGGAAGAAATACTAAATGGTAAGAGGAATGAAGAATACTCTTCAAGCAGCCTCTAGGAAAACAGGCACCTATTGCTGCCATTAGCAGATGTCAATTATTGGGAGTCCTGCCAGGGCTGGAAAGGGGTATGTGTTTGCGTGTGTATGTGTGTGCACATATCTGTGCAAACATGCATGTCTCTCTACCCATGTTGGTGTGTGAGTGAATATAAGTGTGTCCAAGTAAGACTGCATGCATATGTTCAACTCCCCTCTGTCATTATCTTCTCTCCTAGTGACAGGTCTGCTGCAAAATCTGAACCATGTAACCAAAAATAAACACAACTCTGCCACTTAGCTGGGCTTGGCACTATGACCAAGGAGGTTAGGGATGTGATAGTCAAAGTCCACAAGACCAATGAAAAGTGGTGGGCTGTGAGAAGTCAGAAGCACCCAAGTCATTTCCCCTGGATTCTGTTGGTAAGAGGGGCTTGGGAAGGGTCAGTTTGCAGTGAAGAATAGTGCCAGTGCTGATCTTTAAGAGGTTTTTTTTTTACCATCTGTTAATGCTGTAGGTGTGTGTGTGTGTTCGTGGAAATCCACAAAGGTGCTGTGGTGTGTTCCTTGTATCCCTCGCCAAACTGGGTGTTAGAGACGGTGGATATAGCCCTGGGTTCCTAGAGTTATCTCAGTAGGGTATACTCCTCAATTCTGGTAGTGTCACCCCAACTTGAGAAAGAGCCAAGAGGGAGGATTTTTCCAAGTTCCTGAGGGACATGCTCCAATATGCTCTAAGCGTTTTAGAGTACCTGTTTCAAATCTTGTCTCTACTACTTATTTCTTGTGTGACCTTGGACAAGTCACTTCACCTTTACAGGCTTTAGTTCTCTCAGTTGTAAAACTGTACTACATGGAGTAGATGACTTCCAAGGTTGCTTCCAGATAGACAACTCAGTAGCATTTCTTAAGCACCTACTGTGTACCAGGTGAAGGGTAGCTGGGTGGCTCAGTGGATAGTTAGAACAGTGTAGGTGGCCTGGAATCAGGAAGACTCATCTTCCTGAATTCAAATCTGGCCTCAGACACTTACTAGCTGTGTGATCCTGGTCAAGTCATTTAACCCTGTTTACTTAAATTTCCTCATCTGTAAAATGAGCTAGAGAAGGAAATGGCAAACCACTCCAGTATCTTTGCCAAGAAAACCCCAAATGGGTTCATGAAGAGTCAGAAATGACTGAAACTAAACAACAACAAATATACCAGGTACTTTACTAAATGCTGAGGCTACAAAGAAAGCCCCCCAACCCCCATGAAAAAATCAAGGTTCAATGTCTCCTTCCTCTGCTTCTTCCAGACACTCCTATCAGCACAGAGGACACTAAGCTGGTAACGGCCAGCTTATCACCAATGGACACTTCTGGGGATACTGGAGCATGTTCCTCAGGGACTTGGAGGAAATCTGCCCTGTAAGCTCTTTCCCAAAGGGTTTGGGGTTTGCCACCAGATCTCAGCTAACTCTAGAGATCTCTGTGGATCCTCAGGGGGATATTTTGAATGTGTATAATAGTAATAATAATAATAATAATAATAATAACAATAATAATAAATGTAGGGACAGAACTTGTGATTACAAAGAATTCCCTTCTACCAGTGTAGGTAAGCACCTTCTCTGAACCTTACAAGCTTAGATTGTAAGTGACTTGACCAAGGTCACAGAGCCAGTATGTGTCAGAGTCAAACTTGAATCCATGCCTTCCTCTTTTTGATGTTACCTCTCCTATATTAAAAGGTAATGTTTATATCACACTTTAAAGTTTGTATTATGTTATTTGGGCATCACATTAACCTTATGAAATAGGCAATATAGGTATAATGCCTGTTTTACAGATGGGAAAACTAAGGCTCAGTAAGGTTGTGACTTATCCCAAATTACCTAGCTCCTAAGAGTATTGGAAACAGTTCAAACCCAGGTATTGCTGACTCTGTCTCTAGCAGACTACCCCCCCCCCCACACCCTTATCTGAGAGGCAGAAAACAGAGCCCTTTACTGGGTTCCTTATCCTAATAGCTGGTATTTACATAATGCATTAAAGTTTGCCAATCATTTTACAGACATGTCATTTCATCCTAGGATAAATTTGTGAGGTAGATATAATTCTCATCTATTTTACACTGAGGGGTCAGGGACTTGCCAAATGACTTTGGACCCACAAATCCCCATCCCCTGCCTAATCCCTTGGTGTCACTGGGAGCTGGGCTCAGAAATGGCAGTCACCAGCTTTCCTACCCCAGCCTCAGTCCCCAAGGAAGGGTCCAGGAAGGAAGGGCCATTCTAGAGGGGTCAGTGGACAGCAGTCTTCTCCCACAGACTGAGAAGGGCCAGGTGTGTGCTACAGCATGAAGGATGGAAGTCTAATAAAAAGAAGAACTTTCCTAAGTAGAGTCAGCACAATTATCAGAACAATCCAGGCACAAACCCAAAGAGATTTGCTTCAATTACTACCCCCCATCTGAATTATTCATTCCCACCTTCATTTATTCATGCAACAAGCATTGAATTATCCAGGTAATTGCCTCAATTTTCCACTCCACCCTGCTGGGGACCCAGCCAGTCAGCTAGGGAAGAAATATGGGAAGGCTTGTTGAATGCCTGCCTGAATGGGCCACAGGAACAGAAGAAGGAACAAAATGATCCCTCTGAGATCCATCTGTACCCCCCAAGCCCTTTGAGGTCACCCCACTCCTCTCTAGTTGTCACAGTTTCCCCAAATTTGCTTTGACTGTCTCAGGTGCCCATGAAGCGTCAGCTCAGGCTGCCTGACTGTGGAGTGCTGGATGCCCATCAGAACCCTGGCACTCCTCAGCATCCCTATTACCCCTTCCCCAGAAGCTGCTGAAGCACAGCACAACAAACACACAGCTTCCTTGGCAGCCACAAGACATGCTTTCCATTTTATTTAAAGAAAGGCAAATTGCTTTCTTTTTCTTTTTTTTTTAATGGGCTCATTAATATCGTATTCAAATTGCTGTTTGTTAAGGGCCAAGAAAGAATGGGGTGGGGGAAAGGGAGCCAAGATGGGAGGGAAAAAAATTCTCTAAGAGAGGAAAGGGGAAGAGCCGGTGTGTCCCTCTGCTCCCAGGATGAGTACTCTCCTAATCACTCTGCACTGGCATGGCCCTGCCTGCCTCCACTATAATTGAGTTTCCTGGAGCCAAGTCCCTGGGGCTGAGGGGGATGAGTAGAGGGCACAGAGGAGGGGGATAAATCAAGGTGATCTCTTACTTTTCATAAAAAACAGAGGTCAGTCCTAGAAGGGTTCTCAGAAACCATCTAGTTTAATCTCTCCCATTTTTCAGAGGGGGAAACTGAGGCCCAGAGAGGTCTACTGACTTGCCCAAGGTCACAGAATAGCAGATCCACATCTAGAGTCCTCTGCATTCCTGAAACTTTCCTCTATTTCTTGGAATGAATCATCTTCTTTCACACTTGGGATATCATCAACTTAGGGAAGGGAGGAGGGAATAAACATTTATATAGAACCTACTATGTGCCAGGAACCATGCTAAGAGCTTTACAAATATTCTCTCATTTGATCCTTACAACAACCTCATCAACAGATGAGGAAACTGAGGTTAACAGTTAACAGTGACTTGTCAAAGGTCACAAACACTAGTGAGTTTCAGAGACTGGATTTGAACACAGGTCTTCCAGACTCCAGGCTCAGCTCTTCTATCCAGTGCACCATGAAGCTGCCTCTGGATACTCAGGAGTGAGCCGAGTCTTGCCTGGGCCATTAAGAGGGTAAGTGCCTTGCTCCAGGATCACACAAGCCACATTTGTCAGAGGCTAGACTTGAACCCTGGTCCTCTTGTCTCTAGCAAGCTCTCTATGCTCTCACATGCTACTTCTCACACACAGCCCTGTATTTTAGTCATTCATGGACACTCAGCCATAATCTCCATGAAAGTAGGGATTGTGTCTGGTACAACTCTGGATCTCCCCTAACCCCTAGCAGTACCTAGTCCACAGTATGGTCCCTAGAAGCATTTGTTGAACTAGTGAAAGATGGTAAAAAGCCAGGAATTGTCTCCTGCTAGTTATTTAGGAGGATGGGAGTGGAGGTGGGGAAGTTGGACTTGCTCATGGAATAATTGAGATAGACAGTTTGGTAAAAAAAAAAAAGTGCTGGCCTTGCTAGCTGGGTACTTCTGGGCCAATCACAATCTCAATTCCTCATCTGTAAAATGGAGATAATATTACCATCTACATGCTGTAAGGACCTCATGAGAAATCTCTGTAAGGCTCCTTGAAGACCTTAAAGTGCTGTGTAATGCCAATTAGTATTATTTTTAATACTTTGTTATTATATGGATGATCAATATCCCTGGATTATGATAGAGTGTGATTTTTTTTTTTACTCTAAATTTTCCAAGGATCTCAAAGTGCCCCAAACCAACCTCCCCGTGGCTTCTGCTGCAGTATCTCACTTTTGGCTTCCTGTCCTTGCTCCAGACCTTTGTTTCCAATCTTCTGACCATCTTCTTACTCACTGTACCCCTCCCTCTTCCACTAGAGATACCGTCTTCCTCTCCAACATGACTCTTTTTCTGTGTGTCTGCTAGTCATCATCAACATTGGGGTCATGGAATTAAGATAGACATTAATTAAATGACTCCTCCACATCCCCACCTTAATGAGAGACACCTTGGAGAGGGGAGGGAGACTGCACAATTGCTTCACTGAGAAATATTCAACTCCAACTGGATGAACTTCCCATAAGTGAATTTTTATACACAGTGAGAACTTTAAGAGACACATGCCTTGCTCACCCTTTAAAAAAAGAATTGAGTATTCACTCTTATCTTGGGAAATACTTATGATCACAAATTTAGAACTGGAAAGGACCTTAAAGGTTCTTGGTTCAACTTCCATCTCTATCCCCTGTTTTGCAGATGAGGAAACTGAGACCCAGAGAGAAAGGTGACTAGCCCAGGGACATGCTGCCTGATCACTGAATTCTTATTTAATTCAGCACTTTCCACTGTTTTCAATGTGATAGAAGCAAACACATGCACACACACACACACACACACACAAAACCCAAACCAATACTGATACCAGTAAACCAAAAAACAACAACAACAACAAAAAACAAACCCAAACAACCTGGTAAAGTAGGTACCCTTTTAAAACCCATTTTGCAGATGAACTGAAGAAACTGGGGTTAGGAAAGGTTGGGACTTGCTCACATTCACACAGCTAGTAAGTATGTATGGTAGGATTTGTTGTATGCACTATGCCCAGAGGAGCATTCTGTTTCCTCCATTAGCTCTGAAATTCCATAGCACTAAGTGATGGTACCCCATAGTTGAGACTCAGCACAGCTGTCCTATGCAAATTTTTCTAACTTCCCAACTAGTCAGGAAGGTTGTCTAGTATAGGGACCACCCCAAATACTTCTGTTTGCTCAGTGCCTGGAGAAGGGCCATCTTCCTTCTCTCCTTCCCGCCCCCCCCCCCCCCAGCCAAGCTGACACTTCAGCAGGGCTTGCTGATGATAATAGCCTAATTGTCTGGTCTGAATCTCAGGTTAGCCTGTAGAGGATGCTGTCATTGGTAATCTCTAGACTAGCTATCTAGCCTAAACCATTCCTGAGCCAGGAGCCTCAGTATCCAGAACAACAATGAGGTTTCTACCTTCCTCTATCTTTCTTCCATCTCCGCCTTGATGGTCCAGTCCAACCTGACCCAGGTGGGTGGGTCATATCTACCTTTGTGGGTTAAGTTCAAACCACCCCTCTTCACTGATTTTACTTTCAAGTCTAGCTGGACTACTGTTTTCAAGGTCCTAGGTCACCTTGTATTCTCCAAGGTTCTTTCCAGTCTAGAATGCACCCCTCCCACCACCATTTTTGACCTTTCAGAATTATCTCCCTTCAATGCCACCTTCTCCATTGAGCCTTCCTGGATCTTCCGCCGATTTTCCTAGAACTGGGCCTCTTCTCCCCATCACACCCTATGCCATACTAAATTGATCTGGGTACTTGTCACACAGGTCCCCCCCTCCACTCAGTAGAATATAATCTCCTTGAGGTCAAGGTGGGTGTCATTTTAAAAATCCTAGCACAGAATATTACACATAGTAATAAATGCTTATTTAATTAAACTGGAGAGAAAAGGAAAGCATTTCTTCACTTTTTGACAACCTTGTTCATGCTTAGATATCCCTGTGATTGACCACAGAGAGGTAAGATGATAGTTAGGCCAAAGTGGACCCTCAAGAAGTGCCTTGGGGGAAACAAAGCATTTGAAGGCAATGTTCCTAGTTCCCACTTTATCGTTTGGGAACCTAGGTTCCCAGTGATTTGTCATTGATCCATCTGGGCCTCTGTTTATCTAGCAGTAAATATATACAAAATCTTCCACCTGCTGACCTCAGGAGTTGAGTCTGTGAAGTCTAAGGAAAGCATTACTTCTTATAGACAATGCTTCTTCCCAGGTTTGAAAGGAAGGTGCTAGGAAACAGACCTTACAAGGGAGTTCCCACTACCTCTAGCCTCTCCTAGCTCTAAGCTCCGTCCATCAGCAGCCACATACCAATCTATACCCAGAGTGACTTCAAATAAACCTCATTTTTTTTTGTCAGCAAGTTAATAGCACATCTCCACCTACTGGTCTTAAACATTAACTAGGCTGCTCCATGGAGATCTTCTCCCAGAGACAGACGAAGGAGAAATGAGCATAGGCTTGGGGTCCAGGTAGAGAATTAGCTATACGGCAACCTGGGACAAAGGCTCCTTCCTTCTCCCTCTCCAGCCATAGACTGAAGAACACAGATGGAAGGTCTAACAGCATTTAGAAGGAGAAATCAGAGATTCCAGATAGAGGCAAGGGCTTTCTCCTCTCCTACTGGAGGCCACCAGGTCACAGAAGGGCACCAGTCATAGCAGACACTATCATGTGTATTTGTCCAAAAAGAGATGGGGTTGCATAGTGCATAGAATACTGCCCTTCAACTTAGGAAGACCCAGATTTGAGTCTCCCCTCTAACAGATGTTCTGCCTGGGCGATCCTAGACAAATCACTTAACCTCTTACTGATGCTAGGAAACTGTGTAAGACTCTGATTTGCAGAGAACAAGCAGAGAGATCTACCTGGATAGCAGAAATTCTTCACTGAGAGCTCCCCATACCACTGAAATCATAGATCTAGTGGAAAAATATACACATGAGGCCATAAAGTTACATACTTCACATATAAATCTATGGATTTAATGTTATGTTTTTTATATCTACTGATGGCTTGGCCTGGGGTTTAAGCAGAGACTAGAATTCAATTCCAAAGCAAAGCACTGAGGATACCAAGAGAAAAAAAATCAAGCATTCTCTGTTCCCAATCAGCTTACATTCTATAGGGGGACTGTAACATGTACATAGACAAGCAGAATACAAAAAAGATTGAGGAGAAAGAGAATACTGGAAACTGGTGTGGGTCAGGAAAGACTTCCAGGGATACTTGGGGCAGGACTTGGAGGAAGACTAAGATTTTGAAAAGCAGAGTTACATGTGAATAACTGAATACATTTCATATATGAGGAATAGGTGCTTGTGAGGGACAAATGAATGGAGGTGGGAGATGGAACATCTGATTCTGAGAATGGTCGGTAATTCACTTTAGCTGATGCTAGAAAGAAAAGGAACAGCTGTTGCCAGGTCCTTGAACTGTGTCCCTCCTCTCTCTACAATATTTTCTCTCCTCTCCTACCCCTTAGACTGCTTATGTAAATCAGGGAGATCTAATGCTTGGAGAAGGCTCTCCAGTGTATTAAAACAGGCAGCTTACAGACCACTCTCACACTAATTATATAACTCTTCCCCATCATTATGAACCCAAGGGCTAACCAAGGGTGACACAATGAAAAATGTTGGATGGGATGCATAGTCAGAGGACTTACTACCTGCATGACCTTAGGTAAATCTCTGGGCCTCAGTTTCCTCATCTGTAAAATCACTAGATGAGTGATCTTTAATCCTTTAGTCTTTGACCCTTTGATCACTGGCTGTGTTCTCCCAGGTCACAGCCCCCCACCCCCACTCCAATACACATACCACCACCAACAACCATACAGAATAATGACATCTGTTTGTACAGGTAATGATTTTATACATTGGATCTATATGTAGTAGTCACATAGGGTTTGGGGACAGAAAGGAGGGACAGCAAGAGGCATTCCCCTTTCTTCTTATGCACAGGGAGGTGGAGGAAGAGAACGGACATTTGTCAGATCAAGGTCACCCTATAAGGTAGCACCCAAAGTCAGAAATGGAACTCAGGCTTCTTGGCTCCCAGTCAGGCTATATGAGCAGACAAATTATATACCACCATCCCATTTCCAAGGTCTCGGGCTTGGTCTCAGGTAAAAGGCTGCAGACTCATACACATTCCTTTGCTCCATCTCTTTTCAAACCAAACTAGATTCCAATCTATCCATTCTGCTTTGTGATTGATGGGTCCTTACCTCTTCAATCTCTAGCCAGGTCAGGAAGGAGCAATAGAGCTCCTAAGGAAACAGAGCAAGCTCTTGGGCTGATGGCCTCTAAGGTCTGTCCCTTCCAGGTCTGGCCTATGCCCTAGTAGGGATGAAGGAAGAAGCCCATTGCTTTGATCCTGAAGTCTGGCAGGCAGTAGAGGGGAATAAGAGTCTGGGTGCTCCTGGCCTTTTGTGGATGGAGAAATTTTAAGCACTAAATGCTCTGATGTCAAGGTGTATCCCTCCTTTGGATAGGGAGACCTAGGCCCAGCATGATAAGGAGATTGACCTGAGAACAACAGGGAATAAGCTGAGGACCGGGCCTAGGAATTTCTAGGAGTTGAGGGAATGCCTGCCTTGTTTCTCTAGGGATTTTCCCCACTCCTCCTTTAAATAGATCTTCTAGTCTAAACCTCAAAGCAACTGTTTCCTCTTGGAAATTGCTGATTCCCAGCTTTTCCCTTCCCCATCCTTTCAATCTCCAGACTCTGTTAAGGAGAGGCACTAGAAACTGATGTCCCAGAGTGAAAGCTGACCTAACCCTCCCAGTCTGACTACAGGTACACATGCATCCTCCCCACACCCATTCTTCCTCATGTCAGGGAGACCCAGTAGAGACCAGGGCTCTGAATTTGCATTTTCAGAAGTCAGTTCTCAGTCAGTAGGGGCAGTAACAACCCCCCCCCCCCCTTCCTGGCTTCTTTAGTGCCCATTGTCCTGCCTTACACAGAGATCTACCTTCCAAAAGGGCCTAGGGTGTTTCTGGAGAGTATGGAAACCCAACTCAAGCTATCTGCTTGGCCTGTAAGACCATTTTAGACTGGTTGTTAAGAAACAAAGTCTTCTGCCTACCCTCCAAGATAATTTATCCTTTCTCTTGGAGATTTTATCTATCCTTTCTCTTCCTCTCTCCAGTACTAGGAGTTCTATGTCTCCGGATGGTTTAGTAATTCTCTTTTCCTCCTACTGTTCCTCCCCCACCCCAGGGAAAGGATAAGAGGCATCCTACCTGGAAGCCTTGTACAATTCTAGGGAGCCTTGGGGCGTGGGTCAAATTACTAGGAGACTATAGGGGCTATGCAACACAGGGTTCTGGATACAAAGGGATTGGACTGATGATCTCCCTATCCAGAGTAAAACCAATCTGACTCATCATGCCCTAAATGGGGGAAATAGAGGATCTCCCTACTCTACCACCTTTCTGGCCTGGCTCTCTTCTTATGGATTCCTCTCCTCGAAGACATACACTCCCAACCTGGGGACAGTGACAGCTTTGGCAGGGTGGGGAGGAGAGAGGTTGGTTGGAGATGGTGAATCATATACCCAAGGTCTGGTTGGTGAAGCTTCTCTCCTGCCAGTTTCAGACCTCCCGGTAAATTCCCTTCCTTTGGCCCAGAAGCCCTAAGCAACAGTGGAGCTTAAGAATACCAAAGGGAAGAGGACCTTTAGGGCTCCACCCTTACCAAGAAGGTTGCTGGCTTCAGAGCCCATGGTGGAGGAAGACAGAGGCATCGGAACCCTAGTATGAGCCCCCAAACAGGGCGCACCCTGAGATTCCACAGAGGCACACTTCCCTCATTCTTCTCCCTCCCCCACGCTGTCCCAATGCCAAAGTCCCCCCCCCCCCCATTAGCAACGGAGGCACACTGTCTGACTGGGGGAGGGGGCGGAGAAGACGCAACAGATTGCACTACTAGAGGGACCTCCGGAGTCTGGAGGAAACCTCAACCCCAGGCCCGCTCTGAACCTCCGAACCCCGGGCCTCTGCCCCTACCTGGACACTGCCCAGTCCTTCGGCACGCGCCCCCGCCCAGGCCAGGCTAAAACAGCGATTTGAATGCAACTCAGGATAGCGGGCGTGCATGCAGCCTGCTGCTCCGCTGGGCATTTTCCTCCCTTTCCCTCCCTTCCAGAGGACTGCAGGAAGAGGCGATCCAGCCACAGGCATCCAGATCCACACACCACCACCACTACTCTGCCAGTCCTAAACCAGCAGCCCGCCCTAACCCCAGTCCCAGTCTCAGTCCTGCTGCCTCTCCGGCTCAGCCGCTGCAGGGAGAGGCAAGACCCTGCTGGAAGACAGAATCTTCCCGGTACAGATCCCAGCTCCAGACGGAAAGATACGCCCCTGGGGGCATGGTTGAGATTCCCTCCCCCCCCCCCCCATGCCCTGCCCCTTCCCCGGGAACAGTCCGGGCCGGATAGGTGCAAAGGGAAGTCCCTTCCTTCCCGGGGAGTCGGAGGGCGCCCAGCCAGCGAGCTCAGGTTCTTTGCCCCTCCCCACCCCTCTAGCATCCCCAACCCTCCACCGGCTACAGCGCGGAGCCGGGGCGGGCAGAGGTGCGGGAGCAGCCCCATACCAGCGGGCGGCGACGCAGAGTGGGCTAGGGGAGGACTACGTGTCCCGGGGGGGAGACTCCCCTCTCTCTTACCCTCCTTCCCCACACCCCGCCTGCACAGTCTACAGCAGCACCCGCCGTATCTCCTCCCCGCGTGTCCGCGCCGCGATACTTACCGTGGGCGAGCAGCGTGGAGAGGCAGCAGCAGAGGAGGGCGGCGGGGCCGCGGCCCGGCATCCCGGGGGCCATGGCAGAGGCCGGGAAGCTGAAGGGAGGGGGGCCGGCGATCGATTACTTCCCCCGGGGCAAGGGTTGGAGAGAACGTAGTCTTAGGGACCGGTCAAATCCAACCTCTAGTAGGCAGAGCGCCGAACTGTCACCTCTGCGTGTGTGTGAGTGGGAGAACGGGGTGGGGGGGGGCACAGGGACCAATCGGGGGCCACTTTGTTTCTGTGTGGAGGGGGAGGGGGGGTCCGAGACTCAAGCTTCCAGTAGTCCCCACCTCCTTAGAGGGCCAACGGGGCTCCGGCTACAGGCAGCATCGGGGCCCCCTGGGGGCTGGGATCCCTCTCCCCACCTAGGGCCCGGGGGAGGTGGATCCAGGATTGGGCGGGAGAGGACTTGCACCCACCTCCCCCTTCGAGGGAGCCCCAGCAGGTTCTCGGAAGCTGGCTAGAGCAGAGCAGCGCATGCAATCTTGGAGAGGGACCTGCGGCCTCGGGCTCCAGAGATCCGAGGGCTAGGTCCACCCTCCCCGCCCCCTCTCTCAGCTCCTCTCGGGGCCGCGATTAAATCCGAAATCGGTTGAGGATCCCCATTTCCAATTCAAGGAACAATTTAGAAGATTTCGGTAGGATTCTTAGTGAGCTGAGTTGTTCCGTCTGGATTTCCGCGACCTGCAGCCCCAGTAGAAAATCCTACGTCGGGGGCACGCGAATAAAAATTAATAATGATATTAAAAGGAAATCCAGGTAACTTTAATCCTTCCGGAGAACGAAAAGTTTCGGTGCAAAAGCTCACGCAGGCGACGCTGAGGCGACTCCCACCCCACCCCCACACTCTCTGGAGCGCCCGGGCGGAATGCACTTAGGCAAGGGGGCAGACTTTCTTCTTGTTTTTCTCGCGCGCGCTCTCTCTCTCTCCTCCTCCTCCTCCACCACCTCCTCCTCCTCCTTCGCCGCCGCCTCCTCCCAGCTCCAGCTCTCCCCAGAGCATCCGCCAGGGCTCCGGCTGGCTCCGTGCAGTCCGGTTTTAGCGCCGCCACCTCCCCGTGCAGCGGCTGGGCTCTGGCTGCTGAATCGAGTCCGGCGCGGCTGGGACGGAATCTGCCATGGAGATGGTGCCCAAGAATAGAGAAAGTGGAAGAAGAGACGATTCCCTCTGCTTGGGTCCGAGTTCTTATTTTCCGAGGCACAGACTCTAACGTCCCTTAGGCGCTGTAAAATGGGAAGGGGGGGGGCTGTTCCCAAACTAGGGAATGCTTTCACTTGCCCACCCCTACTTCCTCGTTGCTGTCACGTCCCCTTAGAGGAGACTCGATAAGTGGGCCGCACTTATATTTTTTTCCTTGCGAAGAGAAAATGCTTTCTCGGGAAAATACACAAATCTTGAACTTTTCCAAGGATGTCTCAGGTGTTTCCTTCTCTCCAACAAGGACCCCACTTATCCCACCTCAGACCCTGTCTTGCCTTACCTACCCCCCTCCACTTTCCTCCACCACCAGACACCGACACAATTCCTCTTTGCAGACTCTCCCTCCGGGCGCAGCCAACTATGTGGCTGTCAGTCACTCCAGGTCTGCTTTGAGTCAATTTCCCAGGGAGGACCACTGTGCCAAGCCCGGCTCGATGCAGGCTAGAGTCGAGGGAGCCGCGTCAATGGCTGGAGCATCCTGCACTCCCCATGCCCGGGGCCGAGAAGGCAGCAGTTGGTGCATACATTGCAAAGAGGAGAGAAGATACCGGGGGGGGGGGGGAGGAAGGAGAGAAAAATCAGCGAAAGGGATGGGAGGGGGGCACAGTTGCATGGAGCAGCCTCTTCCTCCTCCGCGTTCTCGCCGGCTGCTGCTCCGCCGTAAAAGACTAGAGAGAGACACACGCACTCACTCACTCGAGCCCTCCTTCCAGGCTGGGCTTCAGCACCACCCCGAGCGGCAGCGGCAGCGGCGGCGGCAGCACTAGCAGAAGAAGCAACAGCAGCAGCAACAGCATCCGCGGCAGCGGCGGCAGCAGCCTAGCGCGCTCCCCACCTCCACTCCCCTGCCCTCCCAGATTTCCCCTGATCACGTGGCCGAGAAGCGCGCCGCCCCGAGCTCGCGCCCGCTGGAGACCCCCAGCCTTCTCTCCCCCCTTTTCCTCCCCCCTCCACGTGTCCATTCCGCATTCCCAGCCTGGAGGCGCGCGCCGCCCCCATC
>CM053593.1:358526972-358574731 GCA_028646575.1 Pseudocheirus occidentalis
ATATAATATAATATAATATAATATAATATAATATAATATAATATAATATAATATAATATAATATAATATAATATAATATAATATAATATAATATGATATGATACGATATGTGATGTGATATGATATGATATGATATGACACAATATAATATAACATTACATAACATAATATATAATAATTATGTATAATATCTAACAGTTTAGGTTAAAATACTTGTCTAAATGCACTTCCCTCTTCTCTTTCTAAAGGCAGCTAGGTGTCACAGTGGATAGAGCCCAAGGCTTGGAATCAAGGAGACTCATCTTATTGCATTGGTATCTGACCTCAGACACTTACTATGTGTGACCCTGGGCGCTTTAACCTTGTTTGCCTCAGTTTTCTCCTCTGTAAAATGAACCGGAGAAGGAGATGGCAAACCACTTCAGCATCTTTGCCAAGAAAACCCTGAATGCTGTTGTGAAGAGTCGGGACATGATTGACTAATAGCAAAATTCTCTTTTAGAGTTGGGTGTGGGGAGACTATTGGTGCGTGTTGCTGCATACACTGTTAGACTTCATTGCTGTGTTGGTTAGATTTGCTTGACTAATTTTTCTATATTAAAAAAATCTTTGTTGTAAGTTGCCTGGGGAGGGCATAGGAAAGAGATGTATTTGGGAATGAATTTAGTGTGAAAACAATAAAAATAAGAATTAAACATTTAGAAGTATTTTCCAAGCAACACTCAGTGTTTATTGTGTTTATCATCTCCATTTTACAGGTCAGAAAACTGATGTTTCTGTTAGATTAATCCTCTAGGCACACATCTCTTATAAATGACAAGAGTTGTCCTCCAATTTCAGCCTAATTTTTGGGTTATTCTGAATTCTCTGCTTTCTCACTGGGTGATTATGGGAAAGTGAAGTCTCTCTCCACACCCTTTGTATCCTCAGTTTTCCTATCTAAACAATGGGGACACTATGTAACTAATCTCTTTTAAAATAATAAAAGCTCTCATTTATGTGGTGCCTCAGGGTTAACAAAGCACTTTTCATCCAAACTTGTGAAATAACTAACAGAAGATTTGAAACCCCTGTTTTAGTGACTGGATTAGGGAGGCACTGAATCTGTTATTTCACTGGCATAGGGAACTTCCAGAGAAAACTCACTCTACCAACGCAGGTTAGCACTTTCTTTGCAACCAATAGTCTTAGAGAGTTCCCTTAGAGGTCAAGTGGCTTGTCCAGGGTCATACAGCCAGTATGTGTCAGAGGTAGAATTGAATTTAGGTCTTCATGCTTCTAAGAGAGTTATAGACTTGAAGAGACAGAGAGAAGCAAGTTGGAGCAGAATGTATCAATCAGCCAATCAATAAACATTTATTAAGTATTTTACCATGTATTGTTGTTTGTCCTTCCTTCTTGAAGAGGATCATAACATCAGAAAGGTGACGTTGTAACTTGCAAGTGAATTGGATTTAAGTGAAATAGGGCTGTGTAAAGTCACCAGACTTACTCTCTCCTCCTGAGCCATCCAGATACTATGTATCAGGCACTGTGCTAAGCACTAAGGATAGGAAAAGAGACAAAAGACAGCCCTTACCCTATAGAAGCTTACAATCTAATGAAGGAGACATCATGCAAACAAATAAATACAAAGCAAGCCAACTATATACAGCATGATTAGGAATTGATTAATTAGCTAATTAATAATTAGGAAATGGTTTAATGAGGGGAAAACAATGGAATTGAGAGGGATTGGGGAAAGCTTTCAATAAAAGACAGGATTTTAATTGGAACTTGAAGGAAGCGAAGGTCAGTAGTCGGTAGAGAAGGGAGAGTATTCTAGCTATGCAGGACAGCTAGAAAAAAAAATGCCCAGAGCTGAGAGATGGAGTCCTGTTTGTAGAACAGCCGGAAGACCAGTGTCCCTGGATCAGGGAGTAAAGTGTAAGAAGACTAGAAAGGGAGGAGGTGGCTGGGTTATGAAGGGCTTTGAATGTATGTTATGATAGGGAGTAGTAATATGTAATAAGATGGGAAATAAAGCTGAGAGTCAGAATGCGAAGGGCTTTAAATGCCAAGCAGGGTGGTTTGTATTTTACTCTGGAGGCAATGAGGACCCATTGAGGCCTCTTGAATTCCTGTAGTGTTGAGCACTAGTCTGACAGAATTAGAGATTTGGCCTCAGGACCCCATAACTGGATCCAAAGGCCCCCAAAAGCCAAAACTCCATTTATAGAAAGCTAGAATCTTCAGTTACAGTCTCAAATGTGTATTTCCCTATTTCCCATGAGGGAAATAAATTACACTTCTCCTTCCCAAGAGATTTGTCTACTGGGAGCTTCCTATGCCCTAACCTGACCTGGTTTGATCTTCTTTTTGGAGAAGCAGGTGAAATACATCTGTTTGTGCTTAAAGACATGAATAGGTTTCAATATGAGCTGGAGAAATTTCTTCATAACTTGTGAGGAAGGAGTGCCTGGGAACACTCCTTGCCATGGTCCCTGGACAGAGAGGGGCCTAGACAGGGATAGGGCTGACTAGTGACAAGGGGTGGAGCTCAGCATAGGCAGAGTCACATGGAATTTCATCAATGATTGGCCCAATAAAAACAGCCATGTTAATGTCTTATTAATTAACCTTATTGCAGATATCTCCTTTCTGCTGTTTTATTTTGTTTGGGGCTTAATGAGTTTTTATAGACACTGGAGTGGAGATTGCTGGGTGGTTCTCACTTCAGTCCTCCCTATACCAACCTGGTGATTAGGCTGCTCATTTTCCACATCTCCCTGGGTGGTGATGGGCCATGTAACAAGAAAGGTTCTGTTTTCCTACCTGGCAGCCTTTGGAGCTCTGAGCATGGATGGATACTGTCTCAGACCCTGCAGCTCAAAATAGCTGCTACCTATGGGCTTCAGACTGGGAAAGGAATCAGGAAGGCAAATATCCAGTGGAGTCTTCTCCCATTCAAACTCCCATCAGATTTCTCATAACAATACTTTGAAGATAAGGAACAGTGAAAGAAGAATTGAACTTTTGATCTAGAAAGACCTCAAATTTTTATTGGTTAAATGAGGAAGTTAAAGTCACTAGCTTCTAAAAATCTATAATTCAAGAATGCTAGGACCTGGGTTCTAATTCTGCCTCAGATACTTACTCAGTGTGTGACTATGGTCAAGTCACTTAACCTCTGAATAGGACAGTGTTAATTGAGAGGCTAAGTTGTGATTGAAACAGGGAATCTCAGTTTACCCCTCCATCCATCCTCATCCCCAAGTCAGCATGGAACCTGGTAGAGTGGTTAAGGAATTGAACCTGAAGTCAGGAATACCCGGGTTCAAATCTGGCCTCACATGTTTCCTAGTTATATGACCTTGTGTGAGGAAATTACTTATTCTCTGTGAGATTTCTTCTATCTTTGAATCTAGTATCTTACTATCCTAAGACCTAGATTCAAATCCTGCCTTGAACACACACTCACTATGAAATCCTGGCCAAGTCCCTTACCTTGACTGGGACCCAGTTTACTCATCCTGAAATGAAGGAGTTGGATGCTGGCCTTAAAGTCTCCTTCCAGCTCCAAATCTACGATCCCATGATAAGGATGCTGTGGAGGAGGCATTAGATCCATTTCACAAAGGAAGCTGAAGCAGAGACATCGGTGGATCACAGATCCAGATTGGGAAGGTACTTTAAAGACCATTTCACTTTACCTCATTTTACAGATGAGAAAACTGAGGTCTAGGCTGCTTAAATGACTCCTCAGGGTCATCATGGCAGAGCTGGGATTAGAGTCAAAGTCACCTCACTCCCCAGACAATGTCCTTCCCAGAATGCCAAGCAGCACCCCCCCCCCATGCCCTGTTGCTTCCCATATTTGGTTGTTTTCTTCCAGTGTACAAATCCTACAGGGAGTATCCCAACTTCTCCATTTAATAGTCTTATGACTTCTAACAAGTCAATTAACCTCTCTGAGCCTCAGTTTCCTCACCTGTAAAAACAGGGCTATTTGTCCACCACCACTCAGAGATGGCAATGTTTTTAGCTGTATGAACCTAGGCAAGTCATTTAGCCCTGATCACCTCCAAAAGATAAGAAAAGAAAGCAATGCTGTTGGTGGATGTAACAATTTCACTACGACTAATGTAGAGAAGGTTGGAACCAGTGTCACCCTCACATCAGGGCCTGGCATAAACAAAAACCTATTCATTCTTAGGACATTTAGTCCACCAAATTGTGTTAATTATTTGTGTAACTCAGACCCTTGATGCTATCTCAGAATTTATCTACCCTACCATGCATACTGAGGGTAAAACTACAGCTAAAGGCTCTTGTCAGTCATGAGTTCTAATTATGAGTGCATTTGTAAGAACATTATACTTGTCCAGAAGCTTTCCCACAAAGGCAGACATGTTTGCAACTAAACAGCATATACATACATATATAGATACGTGGACATACATGCATATATACATCTATGTGTGTATACACACACACTTACCTGCAGCTAGGTGGGCTCAGTGGATAGTGCATTGGCCTAGAGTCAGGAAGACCCGAGTTCAAATCTGGCCTCAGATACTAGCTGTGTGACCCTGTGCAAGTCACTTTACCTCAGTTTGCCTTAATCCACTGGAGAAGGAAATGTCAAACCACCTAAGTATCTTTGCCAAGAAAATTTCGTGGACAGTACGGTCCACAGAATCCCGAAGAGTCATAAATGACTGACTGCCTGAGCAACAACATTGACTTATTTAGATACAGTAACACTACTGATGAGAGCCTTACTCTACAAAGTTTCTGTCCTATGGATTATGCAATAGTGGCCATCTTCAGGGCCTTTCAAACAGGCTGTCCTCCCTCATTCCTCTGCCCAAGATGAATTTGCAAGACTAACCACAAGCCTGGCCAACTTTAATGCCCTAAAACCCCAAAGGCATAGATTTAGAATCAGAGGCAAGAGATAACGCCTTGTGTCATCAAAAATGAGAAAGCTAGAAAGTCCAAAGAGGAGACTGAAACATCAAAGATAACACAGCAGGAAGGGAGGGGTTAGGGGGGGCCAAATATAAAAGCAAAAAAGCCTGAGTCATTCTAGCAATGTCATTCCCTGTGGATACCTTGTCCTTCACCTAGCTGTGGGACTACACAGACCCTGCGAAGGCATGCCCCCTGAAGAGAAAGGGAAAAAAACACGTATTAGAGGCCCAAAGACAGCCACATCTTACCTTAATTAAACACTCTGAGACGTGTATCCTTGATGTGTTGTTGAATAAAGGTAAACGAAGGACGGGGAAGTGTGTGTGTGTGTGTGTGTGTGTGTGTGTGTGTGTTCTGCTTTATTTCCCTAGCACAGAGAGCTCAGCATTTCAGTGAGGTGCAGACTTCAGACATGGGAGGGCCCTAACCTATCACTCACCTTGGCAGTAGCTGAGGGAGGACAGACCTTGCTTTCCTTCAGCAGCATAGGTAGCTGCCCCCTGTCTCATCCTTTTGACTTTGTTTTGATCTTAGAAGGAGGGCTCCCATCCAGATACCACCTTCAACCACTGGTCCTTTTGGCCGGCATCCTTCAGTGTTCTCAGCTTCTGATGCCTGCCCTTTCATGACCTGAGCTGTTCACCTATTCAAACTCATATCCCTTATTTGGAGTCAGAGAACCTGGGTTCCAATTCCAATTCTATCATTTATTAGCTGTGTGACCTTGGGAAAGTCAGAAGGGCAGCCTCCCTGGATTTCAGATCCTCATTCAAAAGAGAGGGGTGGGGAGGGAGGTCCCTTCCACTTCTAAATCTGTATTAGTATGATCCAACCCCCTTTGATCCTTCTAAACCCCTGCCTCATCAGTAAGTAAACTGCCCTTCTTTCCTGGGAAGGAGAGGGAGGAAAGGGAATGAGCAATTGTTAAGTGCTTACTCTGTGGCCGGGTACTTTGCAATTATCTCATTGTGATGAGGGGAAGATGGGAGGGAGAGAGAAAAAAAAATTTGGAACAAAAAATCTTATAAAAGTGAATGTCAAAAACCACCTCTGCAGGTAATTGGAAATAATAAAATACTATCAAGTGTAAAAAAATACAGTTACCTCACTGGATCCTCACAATAACCTGGGAGGTAAGTGCTATTATTATCTTTATTTTATAGTAGAGGAAACCGAGGCAGACAAAGAGATTAAGTGACTTGCCCAGGGTCACAGAAATATCTGGAGCCAGATCTGAACTCAGGTCCTCCTGACTCCAGGGTCAGGGCTCTACCTGGCTTGCTTATCTGGGAGGTGATGTATATATTCCATACTTACATTACCTATCTCACAGGACTATTTGTTTATAGAATAATACAGTAGAGTTAAAGCTGGGAGACATCCTGGAGATCAAGGAAGGCTCTTGGAAGCTTGAGGATCAAATGTAGGAATAGATATGAAAACACGGTGTAAACCATAGGATGTAAGCAGCCATTATTCAAGTACTTTTTCAAGTAAATTGCAATATTCTTGCTACTCTTTTATTTTTCTCTTAAAAAAACCTCTTTAGGCTATTTCTTCTTGAACCTCTTCAACAGCATCCAGTAGAGTGCTGGAAACACACTTAAGCAGGGCAGAAAAGCTTGTTGACTGAATACTTGTTCAGTCATTGACACACAAAGCCTATCCACACTCATACTGCATCCACGTACAGTACTATGTTCAGAGAGACACATGTGAATTAATTTACACCCAAGGACCAGTGGAGTTATGACCACACATACATGTGTTGTATGTACATATTATAACACATACATTATAATACATCACCTGTGATTATGCACATATGCCAATTATAAAAACATATATGGAGGAGCAGCTAGTCAGCACAGCGAATAGAGCACCAGCCCTGGAGTCAGGACAACCTGAGTTCAAATTTGGTCTCAGACACTCGACACTCCTACTAGCTGTGTGACCTTGGACAAGTCACTTAACCCCAATTTCCTTGCTTCCCCCAGCCACCAAAAAAATAAATACAAATTTATATATATATATATATATATATGCAGGTAATCATAGCTCATAGAGCTGGAAGGGACCTCAGAAGCCATCAAGTCCAAACCTCTCATTTTATAGGTGAGTAGCTTGAAGCCCAGAGAGGCTAAATCACTTACCCAAGGTAATAAAGGGAGTAAATGTCGGAAAAGGAATCTGAACTTAGGTCTTATAGTTGTAAGTTCAGCAGGAAAACCCGGGTCTCTTTCTACTGCACCATAATGCCTCTCTGCATTTATTTATGAACATTTATGCACATGGATAGGCACACACAATAAATCATTTTATCTAGCATTTTAAATTTTGCAAAGCATCTTATGTAGACAATCTCGTCTGATTCTTTCAGAGGCATTATTACAGAGGATTTGGGAGGGTTTATCCCCTCAAGAAACTGAGGCGTAGAAAAGGGTCATAGGGTTAGTGTCATAAAACCAGAACAAGAAGGCACCTCAGAGACTGTCTAGTCTGATCTTCCCAGCTTTATGGATGAGGAAACTGAGGCATGTACAGGTTAAGACACTTGCCCAAGGCCACACAGGTAGTTAGTGGCTTTTTTTGAGGGGGAAAGGCAAGGCATTTGGGGTTAAGTGACTTGCCCAAGGTCATACAGCTAACTAAGTGTCAAGTGTCTGAGGTAAAATTTGAACTCAAGTCCTCCTGACTCCAGGGCAGGTGCTCTATTCACTGCACCACCTAGCTGTCTCCTTTGTTTTTTGAAAAGGTGCACAAATGTGACTTTGAAAGATTAATTAATTTGCCCAGGTTCACAGAGCCAATAAATATTGGAAGTGAGATTTGAACCCATATCTCCCTTATTCTAAGGTCAGCCTTCTGTCTACTATGCCAAAAGGCATCTTACACAGTTATATATACACATAAATACACAGAGTTATACACATACCCAGAATTACGCCCACAGAAACATATGCTCAGCCTGTCTATGTGGCAAGCTGGGCATAACCAGGTTCCTTGTAGCTGCTTACCCGCAAGGTGAGGCTGCCTTTCACCAAGAAAGGGCTTCTCTGTCTGGATGGCCTCTTAAGGTACCTTCTTAGTCAAGATATGCGGTTCTGTGAAGGTCATCAAGATGGAGAGTCCTTGCTATTCTTGGCTATCCCCTGGGACGCTCCCCTCTCCCCACCCGCACCTGGTCCCTTCCATTTACAGATACAGAAGGAAGGAAGTAGACAGCATAAGAAATGGTGACTGACTTTTAGAGAGGTTAACCTTCAGGGCTCAGAATTCAAACTCAGAACTCTTGAATCCAGTGTGGAATGTCCTTCTTTTGCACCCCTGATTTTTGGAATAATATGAGAAATATTTGTAACATATCCCACTTAACACAGTACTTGGTGCATAGTGAAAATACTTGAGAAATAAATGCTTGTTCTCTCACCGCCCCTCGGAATCTGTTATCATTCTGTTGTGTCTGACTCTTTATGACCCTTTCATGGTCTCTTGGCAGAGATACTAGAGTGTTTTGTCATTTCCTTTTCCAATTCATTTTACAAATGAGGAAACCAAGGCAAACAGGGTTAAGTGACTTGCCCAGGGTCACATAGCTAGGAAATGTCTGAGGCTGGATTTGAACTCAGGAAGATGCGTCTTACTGACTCTATGCCCAACACTCTATCCACTGCGCCCCCTAGTTGTCCCTGGAATCTCTGCTTTCCTTCAAAACTGAATTCAAATATCATCTTTTACATGAGGCCTTTCCTGACTCCCCAGCTATTAATGCCCTCTCTTTCACCAATGCAACTGTATTTACTTTATAGATATTTATGTATTCATGCATTGTTTCCCTGATAGATTGTAAGCCTGTTTAATTTTTTAATCCGTACTCCCAAGTATCTAGAACAATGCTTGGCAAATAGTAAGTATTTAATAAAAGCATACTGTTTGATTGGGGATCATTACTCTTAGAGCTTACAGATGATTCCAGGGGTGGGGAACCTGTGGCCTCAAGGCCACAAGTGGCTCTCTAGGTCCTCAAGTGCAGTCCTTTGATGGAATTTCCACCCTTGAAACTCCCTCATTTCATTTTACTAAAATGTTTTATCGACACCATTGGCCTTTTCCACCGTATTTCTTTCCCAATATGTCATGCCCCTCCACCCTCTGCCCTAACTGAACTCAAACCTAGAATAAAGAAGAACAGTGCCTGCATTGGACAGCATAGGGGGCATCATGTACCCACAGCTCCCCACCTCTTTACTGATCCAAGGGAGATATGTTTTATCATGTTTCCTAGTATATAGAAGGAGAGTGGAAAAGAATATTGGCATTAGGAGGCAGAAGACTTGAGTTCAAATCCCACTTTTGATATTTTCTGTATAACCTTAGACAAGTCACTTCATTTCTCCATTGCCTAAGCTATAAAATGAGGGGGTTGGATGAGATGGCCTCTGAGGTCCCTTCCAGCTCTAGAAGAGTATTCTCTGCCCAGATGGTCTCTTAAGTGCCTTCAAACCCAAGATTATTGAGTCCTGTGAATTTCTTCTTGTTACGTCATTGCATACTGAAGCCTGTGGCTTGCCTAAATGGAGTGAATATCAGATTTTGGATTTGAACCCAGGTTTCACGGTGGATTTTAGATGTAGTGTTCTTTCCTCTATACCAGGCAGACCTATAGCTCTAATAATGTCCTCTCCATTTCTACTCTCCAATCCTCACTTTATGGCTTGAATTTTAAAATGAGTGGATTGGACTGGATAGCTAAATCTTTTTCTGAACTAATATTATTTGTTTCTATGATTCTATGACCTCTTCTTCCCCTGTAGCACCAGCAGAAAATTATGAGTGCCAAACTGTCAGAGAGAAAAAGACAGATAGACCAAACAACAGAGATTTGGAGATGGAGGGAGGAGAGAGAAAGAAAAAGAGAGAGAGAGAGAGAGAGAGAGAGAGAGAGAGAGAGAGAGAGAGAGAGAGAGAGAGAGAGAGAGAAGAGACAGACATAGAGACCAAGAATCAGAGACAGACAGAGAGACACAAAGAGCCAGAGACAGAGAGACACACCCACAAACACAGACAGAGACAGAGAGAAGATGGAGCTATCTTTGCCACAGTCTTTTGTAGCTAAATGGCAAGGAACTACAGAGTTTGTTATGACTTACTCAACATCCCCTTTGTTAGCCAACTTGGCTGATGGATGAAGCAGAGAGAGGGAGAGACATAACAAAGGCATAATGAGCCAAGCCTTTTCCCCAGTGCAGGCATCTGGAGCTGCCTGTGGCTGTAGAGATCTGGCCAGGCCAAGAGATATCCAGTTAGCACAAGCCAGGCCCTGAGAGAGCTTCCAGGGTTATAAGTACCCACCAGGACTCCTTTGGGGAATGGATAGGGATGAGAATGATGGGGGAAGGAGTGTGGCAAGACTTAGAATGATTGAGAATAAAAATGGGATATGGAGACTCATAGCAGCTGTTGAGGGAGTAGTGAGTCAAGTGAGGCCAGGAAGTTAATGTAGAAACAGGGAGATATGGAAACTTTTGAGAAGTGCATAGAGTAAAGATCCTTTCATGTGTCTTGAGAAAGCAAATGATGTATATAAAAACATCCATTCTGATCTAAGGTCTAAGAGCAGATATCTTTCCCTACCCTGTTCTCATAGTCAGATAGATAGATAGAGATAGAAACTGATAGGTATAGATAGATACCAACACCAATAAATGGTAGATGAATAGAGATCCCAAGAAGGTCCCAATTTCCAGACTCACCCATCCATCCACTAGTCTGACTAAAGCCTTTCATTCATAGAAAGAAACTCAGTTATATCTGAGATATTTTCTTGCCCCCTCCCATTGGCCCCATCCCTGAGATTGTCTCTGAGTTCTGCTCCTCTAGGACATAGCCATCAGAAATATCCTTCCCACTTCCTGCGCTTTCTGTAGTCCCAAACCACTAGACCCTAGTCCTGGCTCTACCACAGATTCCCTGTGTGACCTCGGACATCACAAATGTTCTCTCTGAGCCTCAGTTTTCTCCTTCTCTGGATCAGATGGCTCCAGCATCCCTTATGACTCACACATTCTATGATTTTGTGATAGATGAGCCTATGAACCAATCAATGCCTGTGATTGTGGACAAATGAATAAATTGTTCTGTGCCTCTCTTTCCTCATCTGTAAAATTGGGATAATGACTTTGGTACTATCTACCCCTTGATATTATTGTAAAGATCAAGAGAGACAGTGTGTGGAGTTGTTTTTTTTTAACAAATTTTAAAGCATGATGTTGGTTGATGTCAACAATTTTAATGATGAAGAAAATGTAATGACAGTGAGGACCTCCAGTTTCTCTCCCACCCCAAATCTGGTGCTCATTTGCTGCCTGACCTTTTGCGTCTCATCTGTAAGACAAAGAAGAGAACTTGGGCCTCTGAAGATCTGAGGAAAACCCTATTAAAGTGACTTTTTCCATGATAAATGCTTCATAATAACTCCAAATTCAGTTGAATTACTATGAATAAATGCCCACCTTTTTTGGTATGGTTACAGCTTGCTCTCTCTCCTAAAGAGCTCAAAACTACAATTTTCAAATCTACTCAAAAGAATAATTACAGGGAAAACACGTTAAAAATAGTACCCCCCCAAAAAAAAACCCTACCACATCCATCCCCAAGATCTTCAGAGATGGAGGTGGCTGTTCAGTGTCCTTATGCTTCTGTGGAAATAAATGACAAGGTTTTATTCAGATCCCTCAAGAGCTGTAGTCCTCCTTGTGTGTGCCATTGATTCCAAGGCCCCTCTAAGACATCGCCATTGAAATTCAAACTCTTTTATCAGATCTGGTCAATGCAAAGCAATTAAATTAAAAACAATTATTTGTCCACCAATTAATCACAGAACATTGTACCACTTTCTGGGAGGCAGATGAAGTTGAGATATCTCCCTTCATGGAACTTATAGTCTAAATAATAATAACTCACATTTATATGATGCTTTAAGATTTGCAAAGCATTTAAAATCCATGAAATTTTGGCACCCACCCTGTGAGGTAGGTATTGTTATTATCTCCACGTAACCTTGTCTGTCATACAGCCCACTTCCCCCAGAATTCTGGGCTTAAACTGACCAGGTTCAACCATCTTCTCTATTTGGTTTATTTTCTGAATGTCTAAATTAAAGTTTAGGTATAGCTCGTGTCTAGGTTTTCCCTAAAGTGGGTAACACGGTCCCCAAAATCTGTTTGTACTTTCATTGTACAAAATTGGGTATTGGGTACATAGAAGCCTCTATTGCACCTCCCAGAAAATGTACATGGACTTATGTGCATATAGGAGGGCGCTAAGGACTTATAGGAAACCATGAACAAAAGCTTGCAAACAGCCCATTAGACTCCCATCAGAAGGTAATGACATTGTGGGGGGTTACTGCTGAACAAAAAATACTCTTTCATCTTAGACCTATACTTACCAATCAACTCCCAGCAATAATAGGGTTGGCAGGGCCCAGCTCTCTTGTTCAAGCACCCAGCTTCTCTCCCTCCATTCTTCCATGCATTCATGGCTTTGATCTTTTAGCTGCAGACTAATCCTCTCACTCTTCCTCCTCCAAGAAACACAATTCTGAGGAAATTTTCTGTCTCTAGGAAGCCAGTGCTGGTCTCTTGAACTTAGGAACTCTCAATATCTTGGGAACTGTGGAGCTTACAAAGAAAGTCCATTCTCAGAACTACTACTCTATGGCTTGTGCTCAGAAAAAGGGAAACAGGAAGATAGCCAGGAATTCAAGGTCCATATACTCCCTTCTCAGGCCACCTGGACAAGCACCAACAACATGTCATGGACTTCAGGCACTTAACATTTTCTGCTTCTGAGTGTGAATGGAAAAGGGACAAATACTCCATTCCCTCTATCCACCTGTTATAGGATAATAGATGTTATATGTAGAAGTAGGAGGGACCTCAAAGGCTGTCTAATCATTTTATTAACAGGAAATTGAGACCCAGATAATTTAAGTCACACAGGCAGTAAGTAAATGACTAGGTATTCAAACCCAGGCTCTCTGACCCCAGAGCCCATAAGTAGTCTTCCCACCATACTGGCTTGTAGTCCAAAGGAGAGAGTACTCCCTCTCCCCCACAAATGGCTGAACTGCATCTGAACTCAAGTTAATGTACCATAGAAAAAAAGATTGCTTTTTTCCCTCAAAACATTCTTCTCCCTTTCATATTTCATTTTGTTAACAGGATTTTACTGGGCCAGTTATCTTGGAGGCAGACTCAGTCACTGGCTACCAGCTTAATAAGGCTTCTGGGTTCATGTTTGAGCAGTACCTATTGTACCCATTTTATAGGTGAGAAAACTGAGACACAGAGAGAGCTAACTGGCCTGCCTAAGGTGATCTGAGTTGGAATTTGAACTGCAGTCTTCCAGACACCAAGTTCAGTATTCAATTTCATACAGAGACAATATATAATAACACATAGTAGGTGCAAAGCAGAGAGGCAACTGTGGGAGAAGTCTAGGCAGACAGAGCCAAGAATTTAGTCTAAAAGAATGGATATAAATGACTATTCATCTCTTAGGAGTGTTATAGAGGGCATCCATGCTTCAAACTAGATGACCTCTGGGCTTCCTTCTAGTTCTGAAAGTATGATTGAGTGATTCTGGCAGGGACTGTGTCTTCCTCTTCGGGGCTGTAGATCTTTGAGGTAGCGTCTAGAATGCTAAACTGGAAGTCAGAGGCATGGGTTCAAATCCCACATCTATATCTATGTGGTTTTGAACAAGTTAGTTATTTAAAGTTATTGAATCTCAGTTTTCTCATTGGTAAAATGGTAAATGGTAAAATGATTAAACTAGATAATTTCTCAGAGTGTTTCCAGTTATAAGAAGTCTACGATCCAATTATCAAACTGAATTTACCTCCCAGCACCGACAACTCCCACTCTCAAAGTACACCCCCCCACACACCTCCCTACACAGCTGCACATTAGCCCATGACTTCCCATCTCCATGTTTTTGTTCAAACTGTTCTCCATGCCTGAAAAATCTTCCCACCTTTCTTTACTTCTTGAAATCCTACCAATCCATGGGAGACTCCAGGAGGATTGAAATCCTAGATTTAGCTCTGGAAGGGTCCTCAAATTCCATCAGGTTTAACCCTCTCATTGTGAATTAAGAAACTGTGGCACAGAGAGGTTAATGTTTTGCCCAGGGTCACACAGTGAGTGTCTAAGGCAGTATCTGAGCTTGGTTTTTTCTGACTCCAAGTCCAGTGCTCTTTCTAGGATACCACTCACCTTCATGGAATTTAGAACTAGAAAGGAATTTAGAAATAATTTGCTTCTGCCCTCTAATTTTACAGATGAGGAAACTGAGGCCCAGAGTGGATAAAGGACTGGTCTAAAGTCACACAGATAAGAAGCAGCAGAGTCTGGATTCAAGATCTACTCTCTGGGATCTAAATCCTCTATGGTATCATTTAAAACCCAACACAAATGCAACCTCCTCCCATGAAACCTTCCTTTTAAATCATAACCTTGGACTGAACAGAAACACTCTTAATTTACCATGTTAATACCATATGTCCCAAATGCATCTGTTTTTGCCTCATCCCTCTTCTGAAATAGAAGCTCCATAAGGGCAGGGAATGAAGATTTACTAAGCTTTGTATGTCCTTATCACTACCAGGCCCCACTCCATGTGCAACAGTGCTCTACACATAGCAGGTTCTTAATAGGAGTTTTCTGAAGGAAAGTTAAAAAAGGTAGGATGTTGTCTTCTGTCTCTTTTTGTATTCTTTATCTCCCTCTCCTTCCCCTCTGAGAACAAGGCTCCAAGCACAGCACTCTGTCAGTGCTGTGGACTGCCTGACTAACTGGAAGGGCAGGGAGGGTAAATGCCTTGACTCTTCTTGGCACAGAATGAGGGTTGTTTTTCTCCTTCTGCAGATGGATGTGTTGTCCCTGAGAGGGCTTGAAGTTTTCCTTTCTGGGAAAGCCTGAAGTTGCTCTCAGTGGACCTGTGATTGAAATGTGTCCCTGTTTTGTTGGGGCCAATGCCTGAGGTGGGCAGCTGAACATTGAGGAAAGATGGATGCCATTATTTTAGGCTAAGATGATGCAACCAAGGTCAGAATAAAATGTTTAATTAGAATGTCAGGGGCCTGGTCCCAGCTTTACTAGGAGTGATTGATTTGAAAACAGTGCATTTCAAAGTCACAGGCCATCAGTGCTCAGGAGAAGCACATGATATTTAGAGACACCCCAGGGAGAAAGGAGAGGTGGGTGAAATGGGGTTACTGTCCCTTTCCCATCACCCAAAATAAGGATCCAGAATGGGTCTGGGTGTCTGTCAGAAGCCATATCAGAGGGCCATCAACCATAGGACTTACATCTTAAAGGGAACTTGTCTTTTTAATCTCTTCATTTTTTCAGATGAGGAAAC
The DNA here is from genome assembly GCA_028646575.1 of Pseudocheirus occidentalis. Taxonomy (NCBI): domain Eukaryota; kingdom Metazoa; phylum Chordata; class Mammalia; order Diprotodontia; family Pseudocheiridae; genus Pseudocheirus; species Pseudocheirus occidentalis. The sequence goes on from CM053593.1 coordinate 358,542,357, forward strand.
TGAGACCCTGAGAATGATCTTAACTATTTGTCCAAGAATCACATAGGTAGTAAGTCACAGAGCTGAGATACAAGCCCTTGTCTTCTGACTCCAATTCCAATGCCCTTCCCTTTACATCCTTATGCTTCATTATTCCACAAAGGGAAACTGAGGTTCAAGGCCAAGACCAGAGTCATTAATAAATAGATGGTCCTGGAGTCTTGAGCCCCAGACCAAGGTTCTATCCATCATCCCAGTCTTTTTTCTCTTTCTCTCCCCCTCCCCCACCAGCAAAAAAAAAGAGCCCTAGTATTCCTCTCCCTCTCCCAGCAATGTTCCTCCCCTGAGCAATGAACAACGTGGAAAGGAAATGATGAAGTGATAGGGCAAGAGAGAACACTAAATATCCCATTAGGAGGTCATAACTATGTAAACCAGATTTTTTTAGACGTTGTGGGCTTCCGAGTGTGAGGCAAGGCAGGAATCAGAAGTTCTTTTCTAAGCTCTTCCCAAGGAGGGGCTTCAAGCCTTGTCCAAGGTCCTGACTCCGTCCTACTCCCCACAGACCCAGAATTCAGGGGGGTGTGTGTATGTATGTGTGTATATGTGTGTGTGTGTGTGTACATGAGCCTGCACTCCATTTCTGTGAACATCAGGGAAACTGAGGCAAGGAACTGTTCCTTCTTTTGGAGGAACTCTCAGTAGTCACCTATCCACAGTGGTCTGGGGAGATAAAGAAGGCAATTTCCCCATTTTGTGTGTGTGTGTGCGTGTGTGTGTGTGTGTGTGTGTGTGTGTGTAGGGGCATGCAAGGAGAGGTGAGGAGGTCTGGGCTCCTGCCAGACAGACTGCTGGACTAGGAGAAAGAGCCTGGTGCTGACGTCCATTTCGTCTTCTCTTTTAGTAGGATGGACTATTTTGCTGCGCTTGGTGGAAGGACGCCAAGGTATAACGGGGCTCGAGGTGTCTTTGGGTATAAATAGATATCGAGAGTGTGATCATTCTCCCTGCCTGGGCTCTGGAATCTGGAGATAGAACAGGGATGAGGCGGGGGAAGGAAACACTAAAGCTGGGGAGAGATAATGAAGATCAGCAGCTCCCTCCTGGATCCTAGGCAGGGGAAGGGCTAGAGATTAAGTGAGAGGAGGTGGTCCTTGTTTTGTGATGCTGTGAGACATGGGGAGGGGAGGGAGGTCAGAGCCCTCAGAATCTAATCCCTGACTCAAAGACAAGAATGTTCTCTACTGGGGAAGAGGAAGAATAAAGTCTGGGGTCAGTGACTGAAGGGCTGGGTCTATGTAAAATCAAGAGGCAGAAAAAGCCCAAATGGACTAGCTATGGGAGGAGGTCTGGGGCTGGTGAAGGGCAAAGCCTCAGAGGCAGAGACAAGGCCAGTCATTGTCATAGATGTGAGAAATGGGAGGGATCCCAAGTAGTCATCTAGTCCAATCGCTTGCCTTCTGGTAGGTAAAATACACTTTTTTAAAAATTCTGCTTTAAAAAGCTTATCAATATCTTTTTTTGTACATTACCTATATTTCCCATTTGGGTGTCCCAAAAGTCTTAGTACAGTTTTAAGCTATTAAAGCTTAAGAAGATGCCTTCTTGAACTTCTTTGGCACCAAACCTGGTCATTATAATTTCACAACATTCCATTTGGATCATTTTGGGGGGGGAGGGTTTCTATTTGCATTGCAATTTTCATTGTGTATATATTTTTTCTGATTTTGCTTCATTTATTTGGCATCAGTAGGTAAGCTATTATTAACCCCATTTGCAAACTCTTCATCCTCAAATACAAAACCCTCTACAACCTGGCCCCTGCTTATGTCTTCTAGCTTATCTCTTCGTCCCCTCCTCTCCTCCCCCCATCCCACCCCACATGAACCCTTTGTTTAAGATAGACTGGTTTACTCACTGCTGCCCTCTCTGTCCTCACCCAACCCCCTTATTCCTGCCTCCATGCTTTTGTTCATGATCCTTCTCCATGCCAGCTGCCTGATCCATAGAGCATTGAGAGTTTCCTCTTCTCAAAACAAACACACTTTTATGGTTCAAGGTGGTTATATCCTCTGAATGAGATTACTTCCCTGTTGCTACCTCTCCTATTTGGAAATCTTAAAATGATACAGAAATGCTGATTATTACTATTATTATTATTACTCAAAATCCTACCCAGATTTACAATAAAAGTCCAGCTTTGTCTGACCTCTTCCTTACAACCTTCAATCCACACTGAACTTTCCCTCCTCTGAGTTCCTATGGTCTATGAAGCGCACACTGATGGATTTCTCATTCTGGTTTCCAGGGCACCTCTTCATACTCCTAGGATGTAGGAGTGGAAATTAGCCTAGGAGATCATCCAGTCCAATCACTTCACTTTACAGAAGAGAACACTAAGACTCAGAAAGATCAAGTGATGTATCCAAAGTCACAAGGTCATTAGAGACAGTGAGCTTTGCTTAGAATACTGTCACTACCATCACCATTATTATCTTTTTTCTTCTTCCTCTTTCTCCTCTTCCTTCTCCTCTCCTCCTTCTTGATCTGCACCTCCCACTCTTCTTTCTCTTCCTCTTTGTCTTCTTCATCAGTGTTGCCACCATTGTTTCCATGTTGATGATGCAGTGAAAAGAACACTGTATTTGTTGTCAGTTGAATCCCAGCTCAGCTGCTTACTTCATTTAGGACTTTAGTCAAGTCTTCTCCTTTCTCAGGGCCTCAGTTTCCTCTTCTGTAAAAAATTATATTGGGTCAGATGATCTCCCAAGTCCCTTTCAGCTCTGGTATTCTGTGATCGTTGTCATTTGCTGATTCAGTTACCCAAGTCTTCAAAGACATTAATCCCCACAATAAGCTAGGGGATGGGGGTATTGTTTCCCCTTTATAAATGAGGAAACCTCAGCTGTAAGAGAAGATAAGTGATTTGACTAGGGTTGGAAAGCTCATTGATGACAAAGGTGGAGCTAGAACACAGGTCTGCTACACCACACTGCTTCATCTGCCACCTTCCTCATCTCTATCAATCAGTGGTAGGACTAGGCGGTGTCTGAGGTTTTCTTCAGCTCTAAAATCCTGGTAAAGTACCACCACTGATGCTAGCATAAGATGAGGTAATGATCACTGTTCTAATCAAAGCTAGAGGTGTGTGTATGTGTGTGTGTGTGTGTGTATGTGTGTGTAACAAAGGAAAGCATCTTTTTGAACTCAACCTCTTCCTCTCTTTCTCTGTTCTCTCCTCCCTCAATTCTTTGAGTACCCAGTCCTGCACTGGGTGGGGTTGTCTTATGTCCCTCTGGCTCCTGAGACCTTGGTGCTCCCAGCTTCCCTAGACCCAACCTGGGAAGCAGTCACCTCTGGCACTGAGCCTCTTGTTGTCGCATCCCCAAGTGCTCAGCAGGCAGGCTGAATAATACCTCTCTAGTGAGAGCTTATTTTCCCAGCCCAGAGACAGGGGATTTAACAGGCAAATAGTCCAGAAAGGAATGGGGGAGGGAAAGCCCTCAGACTGAGGCTGAGTGCTGGGCCCAGGACAAACCATAATAATAATAATAATAATAATAATATATTTTCTCTCTCTTCTCTCTCTCTCTCTTTCTCTCTCTCTCCTTCATTCCTCCTATGTTTATTCAGGTGAAATCAGGCTAAAAGGAAAATCCAGGGCAGCCTAGAAGGGAGAACAAAGGAGTTACAAAATGGGGGAGAGGAGGAGAGGGGTCCTTTGTTGACAGGCAGCCGGTTACATTCCTTACCCCTCCCCTCAAATATGCTGATTTTATATAACTATATGGATCTCATATCTCTTTTTCAGCAACAGGTGGAGATTGAGGGATACCATCTTCTTCCTTGTCAGCTGTCCCCCACAATTCCAGCCACCTGATTCACCAGGGGACCAACCCCACCCTCAAAAAACTAAAACACGTATGTGGTGCAATGTGGTTGTCCTGGCTTGCCTGGAAGGACAGAAAGAAGTGGACATCATTTTATTTCCAGAAATTCCTTGCAATCATCGCAGAAAAAAACCTCTTTTGATATGTTAAGGGAAGGAGAAATCTCCAGGGAAGGAGAAAGGTTCTTTTCCTCTTTTTATAAATAACTTAAAATTTTTTATATAGATATCTTTTGTTTTACCTCGCCCTATATGCCCTCCTATATCCTTTCCCTTTCCAGAGAGTCATCCTTTATAACAAAGAATTTTTAAAAAGAGGACGAGGAAAAAATAATTCAACAAAATCTATCAGCATTAAAACAGAAAGCTTAACATTATTTGTAATGTTCCACACCTGTACACTCCCCCACCCACACACAAATGGGAGGGACCAAATTTAGTCATTATAATTTGCAATATTTATATTCAATTAATTTGTTGTTGCTCTTTCCATTTGCATTATTTTTATCTTGCTTTTCTGTATATATTTTTGTCTCTACTTGCTTAATATTACATCAGTTTATATAGATCTTTCCATGCTTCTCTATGTTCATTTGGTTCACTGTTTCTTACAGCTCAGTAAAATTTCATTATATCCATGTTGCACAACTAATTGATGGGAGTCTACTTTGTTTCCAGTTCTTTTCTACCACAAAAAGTGCTCTTATAAATATTTTGGTATTTATGGAACGTTTTCGGTAATAACCTCCTTGGCAGGGGCATATACCTACCAGTGGATTCTTTGTATCAAAAGGTATGTATGTTTTAGTCAGTTTATTCAAATAATTCCAAATTGCTTTCTAGAACCATCAAACCAAATCACAGTTCCACCAACAATACATTTAGGTCATCTTTTTTTTCCACCCATTTCCCTTGCACTCAACCTTCTTGGGATGCTTTGGTGGGATTTTTGCATTTGGAGGTGGGGTGGGATGAGGTTGATAGTGGGGTTTTCCATTCCTTTCCAATAAGGAAGAAACGGCATTTTCTCCATACGGACTCTCCTCTCCTGGTCTCAGCCCAATTTTCTACAACAGTCAGGTGAACAGTGGTTCCTGCCTCAGTCATTCTGCCAACATAGTGGCCCCTTCTATTCACCACAAATGGCTGACCTTCCCCTTCACCCCCCCCCTACCGCAGAGGGCACTAGAGAAAATGTAATATAGTGGAACCAGTCTGGGAAAAAATTCAGAGGCATGAGTCACTGGAGTCTGAGTGAGGGAGCTCAGGTCGGAAAGCCAACACTCCTATATTTTGGACCTAACTCTCTGCTCTTCACTATGAAATCAGAAAATTTCAGAGTTGGGAGATTTAGTACAAAGCAGTTTTAGGCTCTACATCAGGAAAACTTTCTATCAATTAGAGCTGCCCTGGAGAGGTGGTATGTTTCCCTTCCTTGGACATCTTAAAGTCAGAAGTTGGTTGACCATTGACAGTCGGCTTTAATAGACCAGTGGGTTTTTGACAGACATTAATAGTTGGCTATGTTATAGTTGAGTAGCTGGCCATCTCAGTCCCTTTCACATCTCAGATTGTATGACTTTTGTTGTTGTTCAGTTGTGTCTGACTCTTCATAACTCTGTGGCTCATATTGTCCATGGGGTTTTCTTGGCCAAGATTCTGGAATAGTTTGTCATTTCCTTCTGTGGTGGGTTAAGGCAAACAGGGCTAAGCTAGTAAGTGTTTGAGGCTTCTTGACTCCAGGTCCAGCTGTCTATCCATGGAACCATCTAACTGCCCTCCTTTTATGACCTTTGGGTTGTACATTCTAAGTGCGGAAGGGAACTCAGAGGATGACCTCTTAATTTTTAGTGTACTTTTTTAAAAAAAGTTTTAATTGCTACCTTTACTTTTTTACATTATATCAACTTCATTTTAAGATTTGTTTTGACGCATTTTATTTTGACATCACTTTCTTTTCCTAGTATATCTCACCCCGCTTCTACCACAAGTCATGCATTAAGCAGTCAGGACATCAGTGTGCTAAGTGCTAAGGATACAAAGAAATTCAGGGGTCGGTCTCTGCTTTCAAGGAACTCACAGTCTAAGGAAGGAAATGGGAGAACTACTATCCACGAACAAGCTATATACAAAATAATTTGGAGGTAGGGCAGCTAGGTGGCCCTGGAGTCAGGATAACTTGAGTTCAAATCTGACCTCAGACACTAGACACACTTACTAGCTGTGTGACTTTGGGCAGTTCACGTAACCCCAATTGCCCTCCAAAAAGAAAAAAAAAACAATAATTTGGAGATAGTTCCCAGAGGTATGGCCCTAGCATTAAGGGAGGCTTGGGAAAGGCTTCCAGCAAAGACTGAAAAATCAGTATATCAGAGAGAGGGAGGGAGGGAGAGGAAAGGAGACCAGAGGAGAGGAGGGGAAGGGAAGAAAGGGGAGGGGAGGGAAAGAGAGGAGAGGGGAATGAAGGGGAAGGGAGGGGAGGAGAGGAGAGAGGAAGGGAGAGGAGGGAATGGAGGGGAGGGGAAGGGAAGAGAAAGGTGTATTCTTATATCTCTTCTTTGGGTTCAAACTTGATCTTCATAATAAATAAATAGAATTCAGTTCCTCTCTCTCCCATTTACATTACTGTAGTCATGGGTTTTATGTACCTGATTCTGCTCACTGCACTCTGCATCAGTTTACTTAAGTCTTTCCATGCTTCTCTGCATTCTTCCTATTATCCTTTGTCCCACAATAATATGCCATTATATTTTTGCACCACAACTTGTTCAGTCTCTGATCATTAGGCATCTAACTTGTTTCTGGTTCTTTGCTACCCCTGAAAGTGATGCAATAAATATCTTAGTGCATATGGGACTTTTTTTCTGTTCTTTTTTACTATCGTTTAGAGTATGTGTCTGGTGGTGGGATCTCTGGGTCAAAAGGTAGGAGTATTTTTGGCTCTTTTTTAAAAGAATAATTCTTAATTACTTTTCAGAATGTTTAGACAATTTCACTGCTCTGCCAACAATGTATTGTTAGTATAGCTGTCTTTCTGTGGACTGTATAATATCAAAGAGTTCATCTTTAGTCATCTTTGCCAATTGGTTGTGTGTGAGGTGAGGCTTTTGAAGTTGTTTTAATTTGTATTTCTCTTACTTACTAGTGATTCTGAGTGATCACTTAAATGACTGTTTGGGGTTTGCTACTCTTTTTGGATGTGTTTGTTTATAACTTTTCACCACTTATTCAATGGGGACTAAACTCCCTCATTTTATATGTGAATAACCTGAGACCCAGAGAGAGGAAATGACTTATCTAAGGTCACTTCTTCTAGGTCTTGTTCTGGTTCTTCTCTTTCTTGTTCTTCTGGGTCATATTCTTCATGTTGTTTTTGTTCTTGTTCCTCTTCTTTTTCTTACTGTTTTCCTCTTCCTTTTTTCTCTACCCCTTTTCCCCTCCTTCTCTTCTTCCTTTTCCTCCTCTTTATCTTCACATTGATTGTAGGAGGAATGCCTTTTTTTGGTCATATCGACTCTTGTAAACCATTTACTAAAGTCACCAAGAGGTTGCAACTGGCATCTATGAAAGCACCCAAACCAATGAAATCACAGGTTCTAGAAACATTCAAGTACTGAAATAAAAAATGCACTGAATTTTTTCATGGCCATGTCACAATGTTAATGTAAAATGAGTCTAAAGTCCACTAAGCCCTACAGATCCTCTTTAAAAAAGATGAATTATGATCTAGCTATGCCTTCCCCCACCCAGTACTTGTTTGGGTGACACTTTTTTTTTACCTAAATAGAAGGTTTTGCAATTATTCCTAATATATAAAATTACAAAGGAAACTATTTCTGTTGAAATATATTTATCAAATCATATAAAAATGTGCAAGCCCCAAGTTAATAATTCCTGAGCTAGATTTATCCCATTATTTAACATTTCTGAAGTTTTTTAGGATACTGACTTATTCACTTAATGCATAAGCTATTCCTTATAGCTTTTACTTTGTTTACAAATTTGATAAGCATGCCATCAGGGCCTGTATCTAAGTCTCTGATTAAAACATTGAACAAAATAAATATTATGGTAGAGCCCCATGGAACTTCACTGCAGACATCACGTCAGGTTGACATTGATCTATTTATCACCATTCAGTGGGTTATTTCTGAATCTATCTGACTCCTACATATTTCCATCATAACCACAAAAATAATGGCGAAACCTGACTAGATAACTGGATGAAGTACAAATTTGTCGTCTGTATAAAGATAACAAGTACCTTGACTACCAATCTCAGAACCCTATAAAAAAATTTTCAAAAAAGGAAATGACACTAGTGTGGCATGATTTTTTTTCTTGATATATCCTTGCTGTCCTGTATTATATATGCTTATTACCCATCCCAAGTCCTTCTTTTTATGTAGTGAGGGAATTGAGGGTGAGTTCAGTCGGTACAATCCAGATGGACAATGCTACAACACAGCCCCCTCATTACTAATTTGCCCTATTCTGGGGCATGGTACTTGTGAATGTCCCCGTGTATCACAGTGACAGTATAGAAGGAGGAGATTCGGGATCAGAGCCTGCGAATTCTGAAGCCAGGTTCCTCCCCTAGCACTAATTAGCCTCTCTTTTTTTTTTTTTACTCCAGGTGCTACTTTTCACTATGCTCAAGTACAGGCTGGTTGGATGTAAGAATACACCAATTTCCTTTCCATTATCTGGCTCTCTTCAATACCCCAGTGGAAATTCCGGTTCAATCAGCTGCCGTGTGATTCAGCTGTTTTCTTGGGCTCTGATTTTGGGGGAGAATCTCAGGGGAATTTGCCAGCACAGTCTTTGTTCTCTCTCCTATCTCTGTGCCTTATTCTACGCAGATAGCTTATAGTGATCACTGCTTCCCTTTCTAAGTGCTCACAAATCATCCCTTTAATAATACTTTCTTGAATTTTTCCAGGAATCAAAGTTATCCTCGCCGGCCTATAGTCTGAAGAACCTGTTTTCTCCCCCATGTTGAAAATCAGGACGCCTTTTATTCACCGTCAATTGCTCGGTACCTTTGCTACCTTCCCTAGTTTTTCAACAATCACTGATGATGGCTCAGCAGTCACATCTGCCTGTTCTTTCAGTAACCTGAGCTACAGTTTATTGGGGACAGGTAACTTGTTCTCTTTGTTGCTGTTCAGTCATGTCCGATTCTCCTTGACCGCATGGATCATAGCACGCCGGTGCTGTCCGTGGGATTTACTTAGCAAAGATACTAGAATGGTTTGCTGTTTCCTTCTCCAGTGGATTAAGACAAACAGAAATTAAGTGACTTGTCCAACCATCTAGTTGCCTCCGGATAGTCTCTTACCGTTGCCTTGTTTATTTTGGCTTTCTTAGTTATTATTTTTGATAACAAAAAAAGACAGAGGGGGCAGCTAGCTGGCACAGTGAATAGAGCACTACTCCTGGAGTCAGTAGGACCTGAGTTCAAATCTGCCCTCAGACACTTGACACATACTTGGACAAGTCAACCTCAATTGTCCTGCCTTCTGAGACAGACAGAGAGAGAGAGAGAGAGAGAGAGAGAGAGAGAGAGAGAGAGAGACAGACAGACAGACAGACAGACAGACAGACAGACACAGAGAGAGAGAGACAGAGAGAGACAGAGACAGAGAGACAGAGACAGAGAGACAGAAACAGACAGACAGACAGACAGAGAGAAGCAGTTTGGCATATTGGCTAGAGTGCCAAACCTGGAATTAGGAGGGCCTGGGTTCAAATCTTGCTTGTGACATTATTAGCTGTGTAACCACAGGCAAATCATTTACACTCTCTAAATATCACCCTCATTATATAAGTGATTCTGAATTCTAAGACTGTAAGTTATGAATACATCATAACATGTCATGGTAGATGGTGTTCCCATATCCTTAAGGTATTGAGGTAATGAAAACTTTAGCAAAATAACAATTAAGCAATTACTTCATTGCCATAATCTTATCCACCCAGAACATTGATCCTACTCCTTCTTTAATCTTCTCATATTTGAAATAGTCCTTTTTGTTTTCCTTAGAATTCATTGCAAGTCTCAGCTCATTCTAAGATTTAGCATTCCTGGCATTTTTTTCTTACAGGATGTGCCTTTCTTTTGTACTCAATTTTGTACTCAATTACCTGTCCTGACTTCCATCTTCTGTATATGTCTTTGAAAAAGCTAAGATGGCTAATGAGTTTCCTGTGAATCACCTTCAGTCTCTTTAGATAGATCCCACCTTTTCCCCTTGTTGCAATCATCTGTGTTTTTGACATAGGAATTTTGTTCTTGAGAGCATCTAATCCATTTTTTGCCAACTTCCCCTGTAGAATTTTAAGTTATTGGAATTCTACCTCTCCTTACTGTGCATGGTTAGAAATCAGCTCTCCCCAAACCAAAAGTGAGCTTGTCAACTCTTCTGAAATCCAAAGGAGTGCTGCTTCCACTGCTTCTCATCATCTCTACTTGGACATCTGGTTCCTTCTTCTTTGTCAAAATCAGGTTCAGAAGAATTTCTTGTGCTTCTGCCTTCTGAAGGATGAAATTTCTAGCAATGCAAGTCAAGAACTCTTCAGTTATCTTGATTTTTTAATAAGCGAAGAGGGATCTCTAACAGGTATCTGCATAGCTGCATTCCCTATCACTACTACGATGTCATACATTTGATCCAACATTGTGATCTTCTTCAAGGAAACATCATCCATTAACTACTTCTGATCAGGCAAGTATTGAATACTCTCTCACCACAATTTTGTTTCTATTTCTCCCTCAATTGATCTTTATCCACAAATTTTCTACTATAAAGCCACTTTCTAGAGAGATGATTTCCTTATAGGAATGTATGTCCTTAATAAATAATATTAATCCATTGCTTCTTTTATCTAAGCTATTACTTCTGAATAGAGTACTTATCCATTCCTTCTTAGCCATAGTCAGGTAAATTTATTTTTTTTTTATTTTAAAAATTGATTTGTTCATTTACTTTTAGTTTTGAAGATTCAGTCCTGCAGTCCCTTAAGTTTCTAATTTTCTCCCCTCCCTTTCCACTCCCCCCATGGCAGTTTGTAATCAAGTACAGGATCTGCAAATACTTTCACATTGGACATTAGTCTTGCTGTAAAGAAGGGTTGTAACCAATGGAGTGAACAATGGGAAAGAAGAAACAATACCAAACATAGGAAAGATCAAGAGCATGTAATTTGCTTCAGTCTCCATTTAAACTCTGTTCTTTCTAGATCTTTCTCTGAATGTAGACATCTCCTTCCATCCTAAGATGTTTAGAGATGTTTTATAACCTTGTGTTGCTGAGAAGAGTCCAGTTTATGAAAGTCGGTCATCTTACATACTATGTGTCTGTGATTGTGTACAAATTTCTCCTGGTTCTGCTCTGCTTATTTAGCATCAGTTTGTATAAGCCTCTCCAGGTAAATATGAAGTCCATCTCCTCTTCATTTCTTATAGCACAATAGTATTCCATTAAATTCATACAACACAATTTGTTTAGCCATTCCCCAATTGATGGGCATCCCCTTAATTTCCTGTTTTTTGCCACCACAAAGAGAGTTGCAATAAATATTTTTATACATATGGATCTTCCTCCAACTTCTATGATCCCTTTGGGATACAAACCCAGAAGTGGTATTACTGGGTCAGAGGGTATGCAATTATTTATAGTCCTTTGGGCATAATTCCAGATTGCTCTCCAGAATGGTCAAATCGGTTCACAACTCCACCAACAATGAATTAATGTTCCAGTTTTTTCCACATCCTCTCCAGCATTTGCCATTTTCCTGTTTTGTCATCTTAGTCAATCTGACTGGTGAGATGTGGTAACTCAGAGTTGTTTTGATTTGCATTTCTCAAATCAATAGTGATTTAGAGCATTTTTCATATGCTTATAGATATCTTTAATTTCTACCTCTGAAAATTGCCTGTTCATATCCTTTGACCATTTATCAACTGGGAAATGACTTGTATTCTTATAGATTTGACTCACTTCCCTGTATATTTTAGAAACAAGGCCTTTATCAGAGACACTGGTTGTAAAACTTCTTTCCCAGTTTCCCATTTCCCTCTTAATCTTGATTACATTGGCTTTGTGCAGAAACTTTTCAATTTAATGTAATCAAGAGTATTCATTTTGCATTTTATAATGCTTTCTAACTCTTCTTTGGCCATAAAGTCTTCCCTACTCCATAAATCTGACATGCAAACTATTCCTTGCTTCCCCAGATTACTTACAGTATCAGCCTTTATACCTAGATTGTACACCCATTTAGACTTGATTTTGGTGTATGGTGTTAGATGATGGTCTACACTCAGTTTCTGACATACTATATCCCAATTTTCCCAGCAATTTTTGTCAAATACTGAGTTCTTATCCCCAAAACTTGGGTCTTTGGGTTTATCAAACAGTATATTGCAATAATCATTGACTACTGAGTCTTTTGGATCCAATCTATTCCATTGATCCACTACTCTATTCCTCAGCCAGTACCAAGTAGTTTTGATGACTGCTGCTTAAATTTGAACCCCAAACAAAAGTACAGTCATGTCTGTATCTTAAACTCTATTCCACAAATCCAGATCCCTTTATGAGGTCTTCTTCTTCTCCTTCTCCTTCTTCTTCTTCTCCTTCTTCTTTTCTTCTTCTTCTCCTTTTCTTCTTCTTCTTTTCTTCTTCTTCTTCTTCTTCTTCTTCTTCTTCTTCTTCTTCTTCTTCTTCTCCTCCTCCTCCTTCTCCTTCTCCTTGACCTCCTCCTCCTCCTCCTCCTTCTCCTCCTCCTCCTCCTCCTCCTCCTCCTCCTTCTTCTTCTTCTTCTTCTTCTTCTTCTTCTTCTTCTTCTTCTTCTCCTCCTCCTCCTCCTCCTTCTCTTCCTCCTCCTCCTTCTCTTTCTCCTCCTCTTCTTCCTTCTCCGTCTTCTTTTTTTTCTCCTATTCCTCCTTCTATTCTCCTTTTTCCCTTAGTGCAGACCATCCTGGTACCTCTTTTGTGAAGTGGTGACTGAGGAGACACCTCCCTTCCCCAGTTTTGCCATGGCTGACAAGAAGCCTAAGGAAGGAGTTAAAGATGAAAACAATGACCACATTAATTTGAAGGTGGCAGTTGGCAAGATGCTTTGGTGGTGCAGTTTAAGATTAAGAGGTGCATGACACTTAGTAAACCAAAGAAAGCCTATTGTGAATGACAGGGTTTGTCAATGAGGCAGATCAGATTCTGATTTTATAGGCAGCCAATTAATGAAACAGACACACCTGTGCAGTTGGAATTGGAGGATGAAGACACAATTGATGTATTCTAGCAGCAGACAGGGAGTATTTACTAAAAAGAGAACTTGCAACTCTCTGCCAGAACTGTGCTCCCAAGGAAAACAGTACATTATCAAGTAGAAAACCAAGTTTAGTTCATCCACATCCTGACTACTGAAGCATGGTTTTCTCTCTTCTTTGATTTCCTTCCCCCATTCCTTTATTGTATATAAAATAACTAGTGCATATACATGGGCATAATATGTATTTTTAAAAATTTGGCCAATGGTATGTTTTAATCAGCATCAAATGGAGATGGGGAAGAAAAAAAACCCCCAAACTGGTTCTGTGAAAGTATTCCTTTTCTCCATGAGTGGCATACTCATTCAACTTTTATCTGTGTATTCCAGTAAGTTATTTTGTTCCTACTGTTTAACGACAACACAAAATGCTTGCATACCTTGTTCGATTGGATAATTTTTAATGTTTTTCTTTTGTCATTGTAAAGTCAAGGACGATTTTATAACTTTTTTTGTACATAGCTGTTACATGTAGGGCAATCTCTGTCTTTCAGTAGGGATAAATTGCTATAAAAAATTGTTCATATCTAGAAAGACCAGAGTTTAAATGGAGACTGAAGCAATTTACATGCTCTCATTCTTTTTCATGTTTGGATCTGTTTCTTTTTCCCCTTCGTTCGCTCCTTTGGTTACAACTCTTCTATATAACCAGATTAATGTCCAATGTGAAAGTATTTACAGATCCTATACTTGACTGCATGCCACCATGGGGGAGGAGGGAAGGGAGAAAATTTGAAACTCAAGGGATTGTGGAACTGAATCTTGTAAACTAAAAGTAAATAATCAAGTCAATGGAAAAAAAAAGAAATCAATCATAGATAGTTTCCCCTCCAATCAGACATCTTATTGTTTAAGTAAACTTCTTGATTTAAATAAATTAAAAAGAAGCAAGAAAATACATTAGACTTTGAGTCATTTCAAATTCTGATTCTGACATATACTAGCTGCGTGATTATGGATAAATTATTTAATTTTAGTGAATTTCAGTTTTCTGATCTGTAAAATATGATAAAAAAAAAACTATTGGTCCAATTCAGAGACCGTTGTGAGAACCAAATGTGATTTTTACGTGAAGACTTTCGCAAACCTAAAAGTGCTACATAAATATTAGTTGTTATTGTTGTTATTATCTTGACTTGATTTGAAACAAGAAGGGGCATGAAAGGAGGATGATGAAAAAAAAAATTCAGCCCTAGATTTAGTGGTAACCTGGTTATATTTCTTTAGGGACTTGGGCAACAAGGTGGTACAGTTACTGATCTTCTCCCTGCTCAGACTTTACATGAGAAGCCAAGAAGCCTGAAGAACCCCAGAGACACCAAGAAACAGGTGTGGGGCCCCTGAAGTTTCTGTTCTGAGTAATCCGTTGCTTGAGTTAAATACCTCCATCTCAAATCTTCCATATGCATCCTTTCCATTGAGGGTAGGGATTCCTAGGTTCAACTTGGTGCTATGGGGGAGCTGAGGCCTGTGAAGACTTGCACATGGAGTCCGTTGGAACTGAAGGTACAGCCTAGGAGTCCCTGTTTCCCTCCTTAAGGCGCATTGTTCTTGTGTTACCAACTCCCTTTCATTGAACCTGTAACTGAGGGCACTGGGATGCCGAAGAAAGGCAAGAGGGATTGATACTGACTTAAAACCTGGTCAGGGAAGGCTCAGTCTAGCTCCCCCTGTCTCCTTGGGGAGTGGCTGTAGGAACCTTCGCTTCCTAATAGTAGTAACTATTACAACTCACATTTAATAGCATTTTCAGGTTTGCAGGATGCTTTCTATACATCACGTTACTCGATCTTCACAAGAACTCTTTGAAATCCATGTTATCATCAACTCCATTTTACAGATGAAGAAGCTGAAACCCGGAGAGATAAAGCAACTTGTCTAGGGTTACCTGGGTCACCTAGAGGTCTTCTTAACTCCAGGAGGTGTGAGTAAGAAGATAGAACAAACACTGCCCCCAACACCGGCTTTGGAGTTAGATGACCAGGGTCTAGATCTGGCCTCTGATACTTGTTACTCATATGGTCTTAGCCTGGGCCTCAGTTTCCTCATCTGTAAAAAGAAAGATTTAGTCCAAAGGGCCCCTGAGGTCCCTTCAAACTCTGGATTAGTAGTATCATGACCCCCAAGACTTCCATTCTATTGACTATGTCATGCTGCCTCTAATAATACTACCCCTGTTGATAAGAATAACATTTCTACAGTGCCTCAAAGTTAATGAAGTCCAGCTAAGCTGTGTCTATACCCTAACAGGTAGGGGATAACAGTAAGACTTCAGCCTATAAATGGACACCTCTTCTCTGCCATCTTCCTCTCTGGCTCTCTCTCTCTCTCTCTCTCTCTCTTTTGAGGGGGGAAGGCAAGGCAGTTGGGGTTAAGTGACTTGCCCAAGGTCACACAACTAGTAAATGTCAAATGTCTGACGAAGGATTTTAACTCAGGTCCTCCTGATTTCAGGGCTGGTGCCACCCCCACTCTCCAACCCACAATAAACACCAGAGGAACTCTCTGTCAATTCCTGCATTCATCCCTATACAGCTGGCTGCATTTAAAAGGGGCCTGGGGTCTGTTAGTGCCTTTGAAAAAGTCTCTTTTGGGCTTGAGTATAAAACAGCTAAATAGCTTGATTCCTCTCTCTCTGTTTCTCTGTGTCTCTCTCCTCCCATGCCCCCCTCCAGTTTGTGATCTCTGTGCCCCAGCCCCACAGTTCTGGACAGGCTCTGACTTCTCAAACCTTTGCCACTCAAGGGCCAGAATAGACAGCTGAGAAATGGTAGCTCTGAGGTAGGCCTGGAGTTGAATAGAAGATACATCCTCTCTGTGGGCACCATCGCCAGTTTGTATTTTGTCAGTAAGACCTGTGCTTAGCTTTTAGTAGTGTCTGGCTCTATCTAAAACTGGCCTAATTAGATCATTTATGAAATGCTTTCTATACATTATCTCCTTGGAGTCTCACAATAACTCTGGGGAGTAGGTACGATGTGATTGGGCTAATTTGACAGATGTGGGGACCAAGGTTCCGAGGTTAAGTGGCCTGCCCTTACATTATCCTGGTAGTGCAAGGGTTATTATCCCCACTTGATAGATGAGGAAACAGAGGGTCGCCAATTAAGTGATCATCCCTACATTATCTCGGCACTTTGAGGGTTGTTATGCTCGCCTGACTATATCTCGGAGGTTATTAGTGACTTGCCCAGGGTCACACAGCAAACTCTGGCTTTAAGTACCAGTGGGCTTTCCAAGGCTCCATCCACACGGCAAGATGGTGAGAACCACTATTGCGTCTCACTTGGATTGAAAGAGTAAAAGGAGTATTTGCTTCTGGTTGGAGGGTATTGTTACTAATGGGGTAAAGGGGAGGGCAGATTCTGAGTCACTGAGGCACTGGACTGGACTGAGAGCTCAGGCTAATGGCTGTTTTTATAGCTTACAGCATTATTAGCTCTTAAGGCTGCTCAGCCCTCCTCTGTTGTCAACAGCTGAGTTTATTGATGGACTGGCTCCATTGATGTTTGTTTATTAAACACCAGGCACATCACTGGATTGGAGCTGATCAGAGTGGAGGAGGGGAGGCATAGGGAAAGGAGAAGAGGGGGAGGGGAAGACAGAATATGGGAGAAGGAGGGGAAGAGAGGAAAGGGGAGCAGAGAGGGAAAGGACAGAGGAGGAAAAGGGAAGGAATGCAGCAGGAGGGCAGAGAGAGAAGGGGTGAGGAGGAGAAGGGGACTGAGGGTCTGAGGTAAGGAGAGAAGGGAAGAGGGAGAAAGGAAGGGAGAGAAACAGGAAGGAGAGAGAACAGAGAAATGGGAGCTGAAAGGAGGGAAGAAGAGAGAGGGGGAAAGGAGAAAAAGGAAGAGAGGAGGGAAAGAAGAAGGAGGTAGGGAAAGAGGAGAAGAGAGAATAAAGAGGAAAGAGGGGAAGAGATCAGAAGGAGAAGGTTGAGGGAAGGAAAGAGGAAGGAAAGAGAGGAAGGGCAAGGGGGTAGAGAAGAGGCAGAAAGGAAAAGAACATTTATTAAAGACCTGCTATGTGCCAGACAGACAGTATGCTAAGTATTTTTATAAATATCACATCAAAGTTTCTATTATTATTATTTCCATTTTAATAGTTGAAGAAACTGAGGTAGACCAAAGATAAATGACTTGTCCAGAGTCACACAGCGAGTAGGTGTGTCATGGGATAGAGAACTCACATGGTCCTGGGAGAGTGTTTATATGGCTGTATATGTATTTTCACCCCGGCTCTTAAAGTGTTTTGTTGAGACTGTAACCCTAGGGTCAGAGACTCTCAGCATTACCAGGGCAGAGCAGAGGAAGGAAAAAGCTTGAAGATCATTAATACAGGATTTAGAACTTTGGGACCTTCAAGGTCATCTAGTTATAAGACCTGAGATTCAGAACCACAGGGGACCCCACCTGTCTTTCAGCTCAAACCCCTCATGTTACATATATTAATAAGTCATAGAATCGTATACAGGCAGCAGGGGGAGAGTGAGTAGAGGGCTAGTCTTGAAATCAGGAAGAGCTGGGTTTGAGTTCTTTCTGTGACATAGACTGGCTGTGTAATCAAGTCTCTTAACCTTTCCGGGGCTGGTCAATTCTATATATAACTAGATGGCACCATAGTGTATAGACCACCAAGCCAGGAGTTTGAAAGACCTGAGAGTTCAAATCTGGCTTCAGACACTTGTTGCTGTGTGGCTTTGGACAAGTCACTTAACCTTCATTGCCTCTGGTTCTTCATCTGTAAAATGGGAATAATAGGGCCTACTTCACAGGGTTGTTGCAAGGACCAGATAAGACAATACATATAAAACGTTTAGTGCGGTGTCTTGCGCGTAGGAAGTGCTACATAAGAGTCAGCGATTACTATCACTAAGCCAACATTTCACACATGAGCTTTATCTGCCACAGTGGAGGCAGTTTCCACAGTGGGGATTCCCTACACCAGTGAAATCCAAGGTCCAGATCCAAACCACAAATCAGAAAACAACAAAAGTCCCAAGGCTCAGAAAACTGAGTGGTTCTGGCTGAGATTGTGTAGCTGGTTAGGCAGCAACCTTCTTTTGCCAGGCCTCCATGGCATCTCCTGGCCACCTCTAGGCCTAGCCAATGTATGTCCTCCCCCTTTCACACTCCACTCTAGATGCGTCTTCTCCAATTAGAATGTAAGCTTCCTGAGGACAAGGATTCCGTGCTTGCTTGTGTTTGTGTGCCCAGCATTTCACATAGTGCCGGTCACGTAAGGTATAGTAAACACTTTCTATCATCTATCTATCTGTCTGTCTGTCTGTTTATCTATCTATCTATCTATCTATCTATCTATCTGTCTCTCTCTGTCCATCTATCTCTCTCTTTGTCTCTCTCTGTCTTTCTCTGTCTCTCTCCCTCTTCATCTCTCCATTTTTCTATCTACATCTACCTGTCTACATCTATCTATGTGTCTATATCTATCTACATCTATATGCCTATATCTCTTATCAATCTGCTTATATCTACCTATTTATCTGTACCTCTAATTTTTCTATCTATTCATCTATCTCTCTGCCAGGATTTGAATCCAGGTCCTTCTGATTCCAAGTTCAGTGCTCTTTACATTAATTACACAGTAAAAATGCCACCTTTGAGTGTGGACGCCATCTGGGTTCTGACTGGGTGTCTATATTTATGCTCCAGAAACAGTGTGGTTTGGTGCAAAGGGTCTCAGCCTCTACATCAGGAGGTCTTGGTCAATCCTTCCTCTATCTTGGGGTCTCATTGTCCCTTCTGTAAAATGAGGGATGGGGGTCAGATGATCTCCCAAGGTCCCTTTCAATTCTGTCATTTGATAAAGTTAATGAATCTATGTGTAAGATTATCCTACATTTTACAATTTTCCTGGCATTTTCACAAACAGAAACAAACAATTTGCTCCTCAATCTCTGGGGTAGGGAGTCCAAGTATTATTATTTTATTGATAAAGGACCTGAAGATCTGAGAAGGTAAGCCAATAAAGGGAAGCATAAGGGTTCCAGCCCAGGCCATAGGTCACAAGGTTGAGAGCTGGAAGGGAACTTAGCCCAGCCCCTCTCACTGTACAGAGTCATCTAAGGTGCACAAAGGAGAGAGGATGTGGGATATTTGCTGGGCCACAGAAATGGGGACTGTCAGAGCCACAAGGGGCTTCGGTGACCGCTTAGTTCAATGCCTACCTTTTACAGATGAGGACACTGAGGCCCAGAGAAAGGAAGTAATTTGCCCCAGGGCCCACAGGAAATGAATACCAAAGCTGGGATCTGAGCATGGTGTGCGTAGAGTCTGGACTAATGGGTAAGTATGTTTATCACATGTTTTCATAGCCCTGGAGGGACAGGCTTAAAGTGCATTTTCTTCGTGCATGTTCATTGAAAAGGATTCTACGTGGGGCATGAGAGTGAATGTGGGTCAGCACGTTCCTAGCATGTTAACAGGATCTCCACATGCATAGACACACATGTGATGGCCCAGCCTCTCTTCTGGTTAAGACCCTGGGGGCTTTGAAACTGGCTGCCTCTTCTGGGTTTTAGCAGCTAATGGGGGAAGCCCATTTTAATCCTGATAACAAGATGGATCCATTAAAAGAATAAATTAACTGCAGACCAATAGATTATGCCTGTTCTTCCCATGCTTGGCAAATGGCTGCCTGACAGCGGGCTTCATTTGTTAAATTAATTCTTCCTTAGCAGACTCATTCTCTTGGTGTTCAAGGTGGCCGGGACCCACCACAGAGAACTGAGAGAAAGGGAGACTGAGCCTCTGTCTTCAGGGAGGCAGCTCAGGGTCAAGTGGAGCTTGGAGCCATGGGCCCTGAGCTGGGTTAACCTCTCTGGCCCTTGATTTCCTCATCTGGAAAATGAAGCATTGGACTCAATGGCATCTGAGGTGCCTTCTGGTTCCAAGTCTGTGATCTATTAATGTTTCACTGATGGGGTGGGGGGGAGGCTAGTGTCCTGCCTACTGGAGCAAAAGAAGCCTGAGGTTTCCATCCACCAAAGAAAACTAGGATAATAGGACTCTTTTCTTTTCTTTTTTTTTAGAGCTGGATGGGACCTTAGAGCTTATTTAGGTCAACGGCTGCATTTTACAAATGGACAAACTGAGTCACAGAAAGGTTCAAGGACTCACTCAAGGTTACATAGTAGAAGCTGTCTGGCTCAACACCCTCAATTTCTTAGACAATAAAGGAGACAAGAGGGCAGAGCTGCCTTGTTCAACGTCATCCAGGTAGTAAGTGATGAAGCTAGGATCAGTTCAGGTCTTCTGACTTCACATCTCATTCCTTTCTACTACACCGTGAAATCTCTCTAGAGCAGTTCTTATCCTGGGATCCATGGATCGATTGCAGCGAGTCCATAAACTTGGATGAGGAAAAAAAACAAGACTTACTTTATTTTCTTTCATGTCTGCTTGAAATTTACCATTTCCTTCAATTATATAAAGACCTTATTTTGAGAAGTGACTTCCCTAGACTAAAAACTACAACTACTGCTACCACTACTACTCCTGCTGCTGCTACTACTACTACCACTGCCACTACCACTGCTACCACCACTACCACCACCACTACTACTACCACCACCACCACTACTACTACTACTACTACTACTACTACCACCACTGCCACTACTACTACTACCACTACTACTACTACTACCACTACTACTACTACTACTACCACTACTACTACCACTGCCACTACTACTACTACTACTACTACTACTACTACCACTACTACTACTATTACTACCACTGCCACTACTACTACTACTACTACTACCACTGCCACTACTACTACTACTACTACCACTACTACTACTGCTGCTGCTATTGGTTACTACAACTACTACTATTAGTTAGCTAACATTCATATAGCACCTACAATGGATCAGGCACTGTACTAAGTGCTTCAAAAAACATTACCTCATTTGATCCTCACAATATCCCTCAGAGGGAGATGCTGTATATCCCCATTATACAGATGAGGAAACTGAGGCAAACAGATTTGGCCAAAGTCATAAAGCTAGTATTTAAGGCTGGATTTGAACTCAAGTCTTCCAGGCTCCTGGTTCAGCTCTTTTTCCACTGTACCGTCTGGATGCCTCTAAGGGCACCATGAGCCCAAAAAGGTGATAATCCCCTACTCTAAAAGATCATAGGTTCAGGGTTAGGAGGGGCCTTATCGATCATAGAACCGTGGCCTTAGGAACTAATTTTTTTCAGAGGAGGAATGTGGACCCCAGAGGGGGGTCCCTAAAGTCATGGATAAGTAAGGATAAATGTAAATACAAACTCCTTTTTGGCATCTAAGGCTCTTTACCTCATGGTTCTTTCCTACATTTCCAATTGTTTTGCACGTTATTCCCTTTCATGTCCTCTATGGTCTAGTCATACTGCTTTGTTTGCTGTTCCTCATAGGTAACATGCCATGGCTTATCTCCAAGTCTTTGCCTTGGCAGTTCCCCATGCCTAGAATGCCCTCCCTCCTCAACTCTGCTTCTTAGAATCCCTGTTGTTGTTTAACAATTTCAGTCCTGCCTGACTTTTCATGACCCTATTTTGGGATTTTCTTGGCAAAAGTATCAGAGTGGTTTGCCATTTTCTTCTCCAACTCATTTTACAGATGAGGAAACTAAGGCAAATAGGGTTAAGTGACTCGCTCAGGGTCACACAGCTAGTAAGTGTCTGAAGCCAGATTTGAACTCAGGAAGATGAGTCTTCTTGACTTCAGGCCCTGCATCCTATCCACTGAGCCACGTAGCTGCCCTGGCTTCTTCAAAACTCAGCTTAGGCTCCATCTTCTACAGGAAACCTTCCCTGATTCCTTCAGGAAGACTACCAGTACCCCACCACCTCTTCCCCAAACAACCTTGTGCCCATTGATTTTGTAGATATTTCATTTATACTTAGGTCTATTATAATGCAAACATCTTGAGGAGAGACCTGGTTTTTCTTTTTGTCTTAGTGCCCTTTGTGCCCAGCATAGGGCTTGGCACGGAGTAATTACTTGATCAATGCTTGTTGTTGGACTGATGAGCAGACGTGCAGTCCAAGCCCAGGTCCTCTGATTCCAAACCTCAGCCTTTCCTCAGCTGTGGGAGCTCAGACACTGTTTATTTACTAGACCAGCAGAAACAGCATGCCCAGTGGATTGGGGGCTCCAGAATGCTAATGGTCCGCCTGTTTGGCCAAACAAAAGCAGGAAATTGTGGCAAAGATTTGGATAATTGAGGGCAAAGGGGTAAAATTTGCTTTTGCTTCAAGTGACCTGTTGTGGCCCCATCCCATTTCTGCTTGGCATGCTTCTCATGGAGGCCTGCCGCTTCTCTCCCATGGGAAGGGTCACATTCTGGAGGATGGATGGGTTAGGCATTGGAAGCAGAGCCAGAGGCCGCAGGGGAGAAGTCCTCAGAGACTTAGTCACCACTGCATTAATCCCAAGAGAAAAAAACCAAATAATCCCCTTCTCCTTGGCCTCATACTCTTTGCATCATTCTGTACCCCCCACCCCCAGCTATGAATCATTGGGAGCTGAGATCTCTTCAATAAAGCAGCTGTTTGAACCCTGAGCTGGCGACTCAAGAGATTGTGGCCTTCCTTCTCCTGCGATTGAAGCAGCCCAGAATTGGGAGTCGGATCACTGGGAGTCATTGCCCAGCTCTGCTGCTTACTGCCTAATGATTATCATTAATATTTATGTAGACCTTTTAAGCTTCACAAGATGCTTTGCCTCTATCATCCCATGTGTCACAAATAATAACCCTATAAGTTGGGCGCTATTATCATCATGATCATTTACAGATGAGGAAACTGAGGCTGAAATGTCAGAGCCAAGATTTAATCCCAAGCTTTTTGACTCTGAGCGCTGCACTCTGCCCCCTAAGACATGGTGTCTTTAATCATAGAATTTAGAAAGAGAAGAAATCTTAACAAGCACCACAGTGAAAATAACCGATGCATCCACTGAGTCCCAAAACCAGCGTTTTGTACCCGCAGGCACCTGCCTCTGAAAAGAAGGTGTGGAGGTGCACTCCTTTGGTACTTCTCCTTTGGTCCCTTCCCATTTTAAATGCTCTAGTCTCACCCCTGTAGTTTACAAATAAGGAAATTAAGTCTTGGAAAGGAAAAAAATGACCTTGCCCAAGACCATGTAGTTAGCAAGGAGCAAAGCCGGTATTCAAACCTTTGATTCTAGGGACTGGGACCTGGGAGCTGGAAGGCATGTTAGAGATCCCATCATTTTACAGATGGGTAAACTGAGTCCCAGAGAGATGAGTTGCTTTTGCCATGGTCACTCAGATTGTAAGCCAGGATTCTAACCCAGATCCATTGAGCCCCAATCCAGTATTGTTTTTATTTTTACTCTACTTACCCCAATTCCCTGCCTGTTTGTGAGCAGCAGGCCTTCCCATAGCAGGGTTCCCCCCTGTCTTTTTGACCCTACACAGATAAAAAATACAGGGAGATGGTCTGGAAATCTAACAGGATGGACATAAGTCACAAATAAGAAAGGCTTTTCTGCATTTACAGGTGGCTAAGCCATGCCTAAAGGAATCATCTTCAATTAGCTTTATGAATAGAAGAGAGAATGGTCTGTCTGTCTTTCTGTCTGTCTGTCTGTCTGTGTGCCTGGAATGACTGAGTGAAAATTTTTTGTGGAGGGAGGATAGATGGACAGATTGCTTCCTTTCCAGACTGAGATTCTGGAACGTGTGTCTAAAGCCTCCTATTCCTCAGCCCTCCCCCACCCCAGCCATCGGGGGGGGGGTGTCTCCTATTGGGTGTGTAGGAGTGGGGCTCTATCCTCAGCCCTTGGCAATCATCCCTGGGCATACATGGCATGGAGGGAACATGTCTTCTCTCTTCCTCTTCCTCCTCATTGGCCTCTCCCTCCACTGTTCTTACCACTTCCAACGAGTAGCTTAAGTTAGGCCTCCCCGATGGGCTTTTAATTTGGATTTATTGCAGGCCATGATTGTATGTTAAACAAACTCCAGGCGATTATTAAAAACATGATTCTGGAGGTTTATTGTCTCCGCTCAGTCTTCCACAGAGCTCCCCCTGCTGTCTCTGCTGTGCTTCTTTGGAGGGGGGATTGGGGGGAACAGAGACCCCACAAAGAATTCTTGACTTGTCCATTCATGGGCTTACCTCCCATGGCTCTCAGGAAACAGCTTAGGGGAGTCAGTGTGACACACTATTCAGAGGGGCCTCCAGCACAGTAGGGAGATCCTGGGATGAGGATTGTGGTCCACTTTGGAACAGGGGAGAAGATTCAGAGCTGGCAGGGACCTTAGGCATGGTCTAGTCCAATCCTCTCATTTTACAGAGAAGGCAACTGAGGTCCGAAGGAAGGGAAATGAATTGTCTAGGGTCACAGAGATAGTAAATAGCAGAATTGGGATTTGAACTCAAGTTCTTTGATTCCCTGTGTCTACCTGTCTGTCTGTCTGCCTGGAATAACTTGGTGAAAATCCCAGGTCTCTCCCCAGGATATCATTTCATCTCCTTGTTACTGTAGGAGAGAGCACAGGATGCTTCTGTCCCCAGCTACACCCATACTAATTGCGTGACCTTGGATAAGCCACTCTCACTGAACCTCAGTTTCCTTTCCTGTAAAATGGAAAGTACCTTGAAGTTCTAACAACATACAAGTTAAGGTGGTTTGCAATGGGTCCCTAAAGATTGAGAGGAGGGATATCATGGGTCCAGAGCCAACTCCTCAGCCCAGAAGAGTTCATGTATCTCCAGACACATGTACACACATACACACACCATCAGCTTCCGGCTGCCTCTCTCACTGGCCACATGCTTTGCTACCTCCTCAGGCAAACAGCTTTGCCAATCCCCAGCCCCGATGAATTTTTGATGAATTACAAGGGTAGACTTTTTAAAAAATTCAGAAAGGGAAGAAGGCAGTGGAACTGAGGGGAGCCAAGCATCCCTTCTGCTGTCCTGTGCTGGTTCTGCAGATGAAGCTCAGGGGAAGCTGATTGGGGAGAATGAGCATGGAGGAATATGGAGTGAAATGAAGCTGCTCCTGTAGTTAAGACATCTTACTCCCTCCTCATGGAAACAAAGGGGATGCCCACTCTAGCACCTGAGACAGAACTATTGCTTCCAAGAACAATTCTTCCACGTGCTCTTCTGATGAGAACCAGAGGATTCCAGGATCAGGACCATTTATTCCAATGCCCTTGTTTTACAGATGGGGAAACTGAGTCCCAGCAAGGTCCCCAACAAATTACTAGCTCACTGATCTGGGGCAAAGCAGTTGACCTCTCTGAGACTTAGTTTCTTTAACTATAAACATGCTTACATATTTTGCCCCAGGCTTTTAGCTGTTAAGGATGGCTTGACTGTGTGTCTAAAGCCTCCTCTGTAGGCATCAGAGGTGACATAAAGGTGGAATGAGGCTAACTCTAATCCTGAGATGGCAGTAGGGGGAAATGGGAAGAGGTCAGGTGTATTCTCTTATTCTATTTTTGGAGTAGAGATACAAAAGATGGATCAGTCCCTGCCCTCAAGGACCTTATATTCTATATCTCATCGAGGTGCTGTATCTACGACCTCCATTCCTCCCTCAAATTCCTGCCCCAACCCTGTAGATTATAAAACAAGAGAAGTAACAGTCCTTCCCCTCCTCAGACATCCTCCTGAATTCAGAGAACTCTAGAACCAGAAACAAATAATAGGAGGGTTTTCTGGGGGTCTATTTCCCTGGGTTCTTCAACCTTTATGGATTGTTTGTTTTTCTTGTTTTAGGAACCCTAATTCAATTCAATCCAACAAGCATTTATTAGGTGCATACTGTTTTCCAAGCACTAAGACAATGATCAAAAGGAAATAGTCACTGGTATCAAGTAGCTCACATTATCTGCTCATGGGGCTTCCTTTCGTATCTTTTCCTTCCTAGAACTTCCCTTTTCCCCTGGAAAACAAAACAAAACAAATCTAGGGATTCAAAACTGGTATTTGAGAAAACTCAATTCATCAAGCTGTGAGGAAGAAGCCTGATACATTGGAAAAAGCACTGGCTCTAGACTGAGAGCCCTGGGTTCAAATTTCACATCTGATGCTTACTACCTGTGTGACTTTGAGTCTCTTAACCTCCTTGAGACTCCCTCATATCCTCATCTATGAAATAAAGGAGATGAATGAGACAGACTGTAAGGTCCCCTCTAGCTCTATGATCAAACAATTAAGCACCTACTGTGTGCTAGGCACTTCAAAAGCAAACAAAAAGAAAACAGTCTCTGCCCTCAAGGAGCTTACCTTCTATGGGTGGGTCACATGATAGCCCAGTCTATCTGCAATTTGCTCCAGCTCTGTGAGTATTTCTGGACTTTCCTCTGAGGCAAGAAATTCTGGTTGGATTCCCATATTATAAGGCTCAGCTTTCTGAATGATTCTCTTCCTCACGTCCTGGCTGTGCAGACCTGTTCTGATTTCAAAGCACGTAGGATTCCAGAAACGCTTTTTTTTTTTTGCTCTGTTTCAATTCCTTGTTCATCGGGCTTGTAAATATAAAAAAGGCCCATAAAGTGGTCTGTGCCAGGTAACAGCCTAAAAACAATACACTTTTATAGCTGGGCCTGATGAGGAACCTTAAAATAATGCACCTGGATTTACATCACAATTCTCCAAATCAAAGGTAAAACTTACAGCTACCCCCCAGAAGGGTCATTAAAATTCAGAGAGATCCATTGTAGGACCCACCTCCCCTGATGATGAAGCCATCAGTTGACAGCTCTTTCATCCCAAGGCAGAAATTTCCCTGTCTCTGCATCTCTCCAGGGATCCCATGGCAGTGGGGTGGCAAAAGGTGTCTCAGGACCTTGGTTAAAGGAAGCAGCAGGTCTCATGTGTCGCAGACCTGTGATTTCATTAGAGTGGAGATTCCCTTCAACCCTTATACAATTCGTAATCTTAGAAGAGTTGCCCAAGTCTCAGAGTGGTTAAGGGATTTGCTTGTGGTCACAGATCTAGAAATTGCCAAATGTGGGATTTGAGCCTTGGTCTTTCTGGCTCCAAGTCTGCTTTTTCTCTTGTTAGATAAGTGCTGGAAGTAATAATATTCCCATTTTATAGGTGTGGAAAATGAGTCTGGGATTAGTATCATAGATTCAGAACAGAGATTGCAGAACTGGGAAAGGCCTAAGGACAGAGAATGTTAAATTTGAAAACATTCAATATCAGTTCTGGAGTGACGGTTAGAACATAAAATGTCAGATCTGGAAGGGCCAATCCCCTTCATTTCATAGGTGAGGAAAACTGAGATCCAGAGGAATTATAAGTGATGTGTTCAAGGGCTGACGTCTAATGTCTCCCACTACATCATGCTCTTTTTCTGAGAAAGAGTAAGGGGAAAACTTCTCAGAGGCAACGAAGGATTTGATTTTGCTACAAACTGCCACCTTTCGTAAGGAGAACAATTGTTAATCTTTCCTGAAAGATGCCCCTGGAAGAGATGATATCTTTGAAAATAGGGATTGCAATACACTTATAAATGCCCAGCTATGTGTGACTTTCCTCCATCATGAATATCATGGATGGGTCAGGATTAGAATTCTTGGGGATATTGGTGGATTTAGGCTCCATGGGCTGATTGGATTCAGAGTGGTTTACAGGCACACAGATTTAGAGCTGGAAGGAACCTCAGAGGTTATCTAGATCAACCCCTCTTATTTTCCAGATGTAGAAAGGGAAGTTAAAGGAATTTTAATGACTTGTCCAAGGTCATGCTGGAAGTAAAGAATTGGTAGAGAGTCACAGAAGGAAGTCACCTTGTTGGGCTTCATGTAAGAAAGAGCCTTGGATTTGTAGTCAGAAGATAAGTTCGAATCTCAGCTCTGCTGATTCCTACGTGTATAACCCTAGATAAGTCCCTTCACCTCAAATCAGGTCAAAAAGCATTTACTAAGTGCCTATAATGTTCTAAGAAATCAGTGATATAAATAAAGGTGAACCCTAACCCTGTTTCCCCCCTCCAAAATACCCATGTCCTAGTCTTAAGGCACTCATTGCCTAATGGGTTTCTATAAAAGGAGAGGGTCAGAATGGCAGTCAAGATCTCTTTAAACTCCAAAACCTAAGACCCAGGTGCTGTAAGCAATTCAAATCCTAGGTCTCACTCTCCCAAATGACCCCTGGGACCAGAGGGAAGGGGCCAACCCAGGGAATGACAGAGGAAACTGCTCCCTTCAACTTCTTAGTCCCTCTTCCAGGGCCCCCTTGGAGCAGGGGTCCTTTCTTGTCTTCCACACCTCCCTTCACCCTTTCTGACCAGGTTCTCCCTGGGGATGCAGAAAAATCAAGGGGACATGGGCACACAGAGAAGAAAAGGAAAGTGAAGGAAGTGAAGTGGAGGAAGAGAGATAGTGGGACAAGGAAACGGGGCGACAGGTGGACTCTTGCTCTGAGCTGCCTTTTGTTCTCTTGGCATGTCTTGGCATCTGGTGCCACTCATTCTCTCTCTCTCTCCCCTTCCTTCCCTCTCTTCTCTCTTCTCCTTGCTCTTCTTCCTTTATTCCTCTCTATCTTTCCCCCCTCTCTGCCTCTGTCTCCATCTTTCTCTGTCTCTTTTCTGTCTCTCCTTCTCTATCTCTGTGTATTTCTCTCTCTCTCCCTCCCTTCCTCTCTCTCTCTCTCTCTCTCTCTCTCTCTCTCTCTCTCTCTCCCTGCTCTTCCTCCTCCTTCCCTTCTTTTCTCTCCTCTTCTCTTTTCTCCTTCTCTTTCTCTCTCCTCCATCTGTCTCTTCTCTTAGTCTCTGTGTCTTTCTGTCTCTCTTGATTTCCATGGCTTTCTCTCTTTGCCTCTATCCTTCTCTCCATCAAAACATGTTCCTAGGGAGGGCTCTGATACCAGTCATTTCATTTTAGGGTGAACTAAGGTTCTCTGCTTTTTCTCCTAGGGGTATTTGCATATTAAGACTCATCTTTTCTTGTGGAATAAAAGGCTGAATCCCTTTTCTCCTAAAGCAGTTTTTCTTACACAATTTTAAGGAATTAGCAAGCAGTGAAGGTGGGGAAGGCATCTGGGGAGCTAGAGGCTCTTCTGGTTTGTCTAAAATCATAAACTACCTTAGTGGAGCCTTCCCTCCCTAAGGGACCAAGGCAAATTTCATTATATCCTCAGTACTCCTCCCTGCTCCTACCCTTTTGTTGATAGCAACAGACACCTGTTATCTGAATATGGGCAAGTCACTTATTCTCTCACAGTTTCCTCATATTTAAGATGAGAGAGCCCATATTTATAGTCCTATGGCCCCCCTCTTCCCAGTGTCTATCATGGGTTGTGGTATAATGGGGAAAAGAGATAGGGACAATCTTAGCCTCTGTCTTGGTGATAGTATAGGAGATTTTGATGGTGCAGGACATAATAAAGCTTAGACTCTTTTAATGCTAGTTGGTGAAGATACTCCATAGAATATAAAGCTGAGAGGGATCATAGACACCATGCATTCAAATGCTTAATTTCCTCCAGAGCCCCCAGGTAACTCCCTCCCACTTTAAACAGCCAAAACAGGGTATCATAGTTTCAGGGCACTTCTGTTCGAGCACACAAATTCAAAAAACACCCTCCAAAACCAACAACCAACCAACCAACCAACCTAAACAAAAAACCCCAGCCCATAGCTTATGAATCTCCACCAATGTATTCGTTTTTATTAGCTAGCCAGGACACAATTTGTTGAAAACAAAGGCATTTTAATGAAACACCAAGGTAAAAAAGATGGCAATAAAACATTTCCCCCATAAACACAGGAGTCACACTGTCACCAATACACGTCTCCGCAGCAGGAAGACTGAACACATCAAGGGCATAGACATAAGGAGGAGAGGGCAGACTTGAATGGGCAGAGTCAGCCTCTGATACTCTGGCCACCAAGGGTCTCTGGGGAGGTTATCATACTGCTCCCTATGGGTTGCTCTCTGCTGCTTTGAAGTAGATTCTGCTTGAGAGGCTTTTCACAGGTCCTGGGGTCATTGCTGGTCTCAGGAGCATTGCTATTGGACACAAAGTTATGATGCTTTTCTCTGCTTTGACCTATCTCTGGCTTCAGCCTGAGCCTTCAGCTGAGATGCTTCCCATTAGAAAAAGAGGAGTGGGCTTTGCCATGTATCATTGAACCCTGAGATCTAATTAAGCTTCTCCTTGAAAAGTTGGTCTAAAATGGATGCCTCCACTTTCCTCTCACTCTCTCTTTAACCCTTTACAAGCCAGATTCTAATCTCATTCTATTGAAACTACTCTCCACAAAGTCACCTATGATCTCCCAATTGCTGAATCTAATGGTTTTTTCTCAGTTCTCCTTCCTTAGCCCTCTGTAGTCTTTGACACTGTTGAACATCTTTGTTGAAGGGAAAATTCTTCCTTTGGGATTTTCACCCTGATTAATGAGGCAGAACTCAGGACAAAGAGAACCAAAGAGAGTTTATTATTAGCACATCAAGGTAGCAATGCATTGACAGGGTTGATCACTGGAGATCAGCAATGGCTTCAAGGTGGGGCCCGCATTAAGACAATTCAGATAGGTCCACTTCAGCAAAAGAGGCTGGGCCCTTGTAACTCATTTCCTCCCCAAGGTAGCAAGAACCAGACGATTTGCCAGTAGACAAAGAGCAGGTAATGCAAAAAGCTGCAGATTCTGGTTCCCCATCAGAACCTCTTCAACACTGGTTGATAAGATGGATTGGGAACAATGGGATGTTGAGTCGCTATAACTTCTAACACCTTCTTCTCCTCAATACTCTCTTTTCTCTAGGTTTTCAGAACACCAGTCTCTCTTGGTTCTCCTCCTACCTATCAGACTGCTCCTTCTCAGTCCCTGTTGTCGAATTTTCATCGGGACTATACCTTGTGACAGTATAAGTATCCCCAAAAGATTCTGACCCTCTTTTCTTTTGCTTTTATACTATTTAATTTGATGATCTCATCCGCTCATCCGTTCCCAGGGGTTTAATGAGCATCTTTACGCTGACAATTCTCAAATATGCCTATCTTGCCCTAACTTCTTTGCTGACCTCCAATCTCTCATCTTCAACTGTCTTTCAGACTTCTTGAACTGGATGTTCAATTGTTGTTTTTGTTCAGTTATTTCAATCATGTCTGACTCTCTGTGATCTCGTTTGGGATTTTCTTTCACAGATATTGGAACAGTTTGCAATTTTCTTCTCTAGCTCATTTTACAGATGAGGAAACTGAGGCAAACAGGGTTAAGCGACTTTTACAGGTCACACAACTAGTGTCTGAGACCAGATTTGAACTCATGAAGATGCGTCCCTGATTCCAGACTCTGTCCTCCTTGCCCCAGTGCTCAGTAGACATCTTCAACTCAACATGTCCAAAACCGAACTCGTTGTCTTTCCCCCTAAATCCTCTTCTACCTTTCTCCTTCCCTTTTATTGTTGTTACTATCATCTCAGTCCCTGAGGTTGGCAAGCACCCTGGGGTGCTAAACTCAACTCCTCACTGCCCCTCACCTGATATCCATCTCCAATATGATGCCAACACCTGCTGAGTTCACCTTTGCAATATCACTTGAATATATTCCTTTCTCTCTTCTGGTATTGCCATCACCCTCCCAATCTTACACTTGCAACAGCCTAGAGGTGAGTCTACCTGCTTCAAGTCTCTCCCCACTTCAGTCCCTTCATTCAGCTGCCAAAGTGATTTTCCTAAGACACAGGTCCAATTATGCCCCTCTCTCCACCCCATTCGATATACTACATTGGCTCCTTGTTTCTAGGATCAAATGCAAAATCCTCTGTCTGGTGTTCAAAGCCCTTCATAAGCAATCCCTCTATCCTCTCCACCTTTCACGTCTTCCTGTACCTCAGTCCCTGCAATGTTCTCTTCAATCCAGTGACACTGGCCTCCTGGCTGTTCCTCGAACAAGATGCTCCATTTCTCAGCTATAGGTGCTGTCTCTAGCTGTCTTCCATGCCCAGAATGATCTCTCTCCTTATCTCTTCCTCTGATTTCCTTGGCTTCCTTCAAGCCCCAACTAAAACCCCATCTTCTACAGGATGTCTTTTCCTCACCTTTTTTTAACCCCAGTACCTTCCTTCTGTTAATTATTTCCTATTTATCCTATACATAACTTACCTTGTAGATGTTTGTTTGCTTTTATCTTGGTCAGGTTTTTAACTCCTTGA
>CM053593.1:358574831-358594651 GCA_028646575.1 Pseudocheirus occidentalis
CCCCTCTATCCTCTCCACCTTTCACGTCTTCCTGTACCTCAGTCCCTGCAATGTTCTCTTCAATCCAGTGACACTGGCCTCCTGGCTGTTCCTCGAACAAGATGCTCCATTTCTCAGCTATAGGTGCTTTCTCTAGCTGTCTTCCATGCCCAGAATGATCACTCTCCTTATCTCTTCCTCTGATTTCCTTGGCTTCCTTCAAGCCCCAACTAAAACCCCATCTTCTACAGGATGTCTTTTCCTCACCTTTTTTTAACCCCAGTACCTTCCTTCTGTTAATTATTTCCTATTTATCCTATACATAACTTACCTTGTAGATGTTTGTTTGCTTTTATCTTGGTCAGGTTTTTAACTCCTTGAGGGAAGAAACTATCTCTTGCTTCTTTTTGTATCCCCAGCACTTAGCACAGTATCTGTATGCAATAGGTGCTTAATAAATATTTACTGATTGACTAACTGATTGAATTCATCTCTTTTAGAAAGACAAGCTCATAGTTATTCAGTATCACACTAGGGAAAAATCCTTAGCTTATTTCTTCCCTTTAGGAAAATCTGTTCTCTAAGCCATGGCTATGATGGGCCTTTTCTTTTCAAAAGGAAACCCTTGCTTTCAGGAGTCAAGATTTTTGGGACAAAAAAAAATCTAGTCAGAGCTGGTACAATGGATAGAGCATAGGCCCTGGAATCAGGAGAACCTGAGTTCAAATCTGGCCTCAGTTACTTACTGGCTATG
Source organism: Pseudocheirus occidentalis (assembly GCA_028646575.1). NCBI lineage: Eukaryota > Metazoa > Chordata > Mammalia > Diprotodontia > Pseudocheiridae > Pseudocheirus > Pseudocheirus occidentalis. The sequence continues at coordinate 358,575,565 of CM053593.1, forward strand.
TGACCCTGGGCAAGTCACTTAACCCAAATTACCCTCCACCAAAAAAAACCAAAACCTGGTCAGCTAAGTAATTTAGTCCATAGGTATTTTGTCTATTACTTTACCACAGTTTCCTGCTCACCAGGGACAGTATCTCTGCCCCAAACCTCTATTTGACTTCAGATCAGAAAGTCCTTATAATTCTTACTTAATATCTAATCATCAAATTACACGTATTTAGAATCAATGCCTTGTATAAGTTGGTGATTGATAAATGCTGATTGAGAGGGTTTAAATTGAATTTGACTCCTTCTGGCAGCTAGGTGGTTCAATAGATAGAGTACTAGGCTTGGAATCTGGAAGATTCATCTTCATGAGTTCAAATCTGACCTCACATACTTGCTAGCTGTGTGACCCTGGGTAAGTCTCTTAACCCTGTTTGCTTCAGTTTCTTATCTGTAAAGTGAGCTGGAGAAGGAAATAGTGAAGCACTCCAGTATATCTGCTAAGAAAACCACAAATGAGATTACTAAGATGGGATATGACTAAATAACTAAGTACCAACAACAACCCTTTGATCTGATCCTAAATTCAACAAAAAGTCTGTTATGATCTAGGATTTGCTTTCCTGAAGGAAATATCCTGGGCAGGAGAACTTGTCCTACAATGATAAATTACTATACTGTCTTCTTTGTAATAAATGACTGAAATGAGAATGTGGGTTGCATGAATCAATTTCCTGTAGGGCTTGACAGCCTTTGGAGAACCTGACCACCCAGGTTCTAAACTTTCTAGATCAAGAACCAGATCCTGAATTTGCTATAAGACCCTTCTAAAACCATGTCCTTTGACATCCTTACACTAGTGGGAGAAAGGTGGACATAACTCTATCAGCTGAGAAAATCGGTAAATCACAAATACCCTGATCGAAAACATGGCTCCCTTCTTAGGATCACGCAATCACATCCCTTAAGTATTTGTACCTGCTTAGAATTTCCCTTCCTGTATACTCACGGGATTCCCATAGCTCCTCCCTCCACCTTATCATGTCCTCATTCTCACGCTTTCTTTTCCAAATGCCTGGTTCTAGAACCAAAATGTGAATTTTTCCTCTCTTAGCAAATACTATAACCTGGACCCTGAGCAAGTGCAATGTAGTGTGACTGTGCTGGAGGGTGGAGGGTAGAAGGAGGAGGGCAAGACAGAAGAGAAATTCACTCTAACCTATCCCTTGGTACTTTCTAAATTAATCTGGCTAGCTAGGACCCAAGATCATTTGTTCCTATGATTCTGAAGGATTGTAAAAGGTGTCAATACCCTCTAAATTTTACACTCTAGGGCAAAGTCTCAGTTACCCTGTCTTAGTTACAGCTCTGACATGACTTGTAGCCCATGCATGTCTAGGTGTGGTGTGTGTATTTAGTTGTCTCTATGTCTTGGGATGTATTTCTGTTCCAGAGTGTGACCTCTCTGAAGGCAGGTACCGAGTAGTTCTAGTCAGTGCTTAGCATAGTGTCATTTGCGATTGATAAATTAATAAAGATTTGGGATTGACAATAATTTTCACAGAGGTATACTTGAAAAAAAGACAGATTTAGATTTGGAGTCATAAATCCTGAGTTTGAACCCCAACTCTGAGTTGTATGACTCCAAGGAACCTGCTCTCTGGACCTCAGTCTCCTTCTTAGTAAGAAGAGTGGAAGCTGGGCTAGGGCATCTAGCTCTAAACCCCATGAGTTTATATATCAACATAGGATGGATAAAGATCTTGGGCTATAAAGGCTCTACGAAGTTATTTATTTAAACCTTCTCACTTTACAGATCAGGAAACTGAGGTTGAAACCACACTGGTAGTACATAGTTGAGCTGGGATTTGAATCCAGGATGTTGGACTCCAAAGTCTGCATTTTTCTTATTCAATGGTTCTCTTTTCCCTCACAAACATTACCTCTGAATTCTTCTATTTGATTCCCCTCACCTGCTTTTCTCAGTCATGTCTGACTCTTTGTGAGCCCATTTGGGGTTTTCTTTGGCAAAGACACTGGAGTGGTTTTCCATTTCCTTCTCAAGCTCATTTTACAGATGAGGAAACTGAGGCAAACAGGGTTAAGTGACCTGCTCAGGGTCATACAGCTAGTAAGTGTCTGAGGCCAGATTTGAACTCAGGTCTTCCTGACTCCTGACACAGAACTCTATCTATTGTTCCACCAGCCTCACCTCACCTGCTAGAGACCATCAAAGAAATCTCTTTCCTAACCACTGTGCAGCTTTCTCCACAAAAGCCGACAGGGCCAATCTTATGAAGGGAGTGGGGGTGGGGGATCCTTTCCCCTAACTTTTCCAAATACACTCCAGAGAATGCGAGACTGCCTATTAAGAAGAGTCTGGATCAGATCCAGAAACAGAGCCCTGGCCTCCTGTCTTCCTAGTCGATGGTTATCAATACAGACACATCAGGGATGTTGAGTGGGGCTGCCCTGGATGGAGAACTGCCTCTCCCCTCCCAGAAGCAAGGATGCAGCAGCTCAGGGAATGTCTAACAGTGTTAACATTTCTCCTGGCGAGACTTCCTAGCAGGAGGCATCCTTGTCACAAGAAGCTTTAAAACTTGCTCAGGGGGTGTGACTGAATGACAGATGAACAAGCCAGCTTAGTCTTATTATTAATGTCCCAGGCTTCACTTGGTGAAGTCAGCTTCCCCAAGGGTGACCGATAGTGGAGAGACAGAGAATGTGCCCCTTTGAGAGCCTGTAGTCAGTTAGAAAGATGAAAGAGTCTCACCTGCGGAAGAAGGTCTAGGGAGAAACCAGGTGGTTGGTTCATTCAGCTAAGGGGGGAAGAGTAAATGCCTAACTGGGAATTAGGAGAGCTGAGCATCTTTGTGGGCTTGCTGTGTGACTGGGGCAAATCACTGAACCTCTCTGGTTGTTGTTTCTGAAATAATAACAGCTAACATTTAGCAGAATGGTACAATGGAAAGAAATCTGACTCCAAACTTTGATTCAGATCCTATCTCTAATGCTACCTCTGTGACCTTGATCTGCCTGGACCTCATTTTCTTATTTGTAAAGTGAGTGGGTTGGACCAGACAGTCCCCGAGGTCGTTTCCGGTCCTGGAGCTATAATCCTATGAGGCACACAAGACCGTAGTGAGGTAGGTGCTATTGTTATCATCATCTTACAGATTAGAAAACCGAGACTGAGAGGTGTTAAATGACCCACCCAAGACCTCATAGCCAGTTAGCGGGCTTGAGGGGAGATTCAAACTCAGGACTTTCTGACTGAGGCCAGTGGTCATCTCCTCTGCCTCCTAAAGGATGACTAATAAATGGGAAAGATCCTTGGGAATAATGTATGTAAGAGTCAAGAGGGTGAATCTTTTATCGAAGTTCTCATGGATCTGGGAGTAAGGCTGTTTTGTTCCATCTGTTCATGAGGATGGTTTGGACCAAATAAACCTTGATGTACATCTAGAAAACGCCAGGGTGGTACAAGCTAGGGGGAAGAGGGTGTGGGTTGTTGAAGAGAAAAGCTACTCCCTGAGCTCAAGACACGGGGGCACCAGCTGTGGCTGGAAGGATCTGGGTTAGATAAGAAATATGAGTCACTGGCCTAGTCAACTAGTGGGAGTTACAGCTAGAAGAGCCTCAGGGGAGAGAAAAAGCTCTGGCTATAAAGAATGACAAATATGATCAATTCAGGGGAATATGGGAGGACTCATAAGAAGTGATGCAGAGAGAAGAAAGAACAATGCACTGACTACGGCTATGGACATAAAGACAGCATTAAAGGATCACAAAACTCAGGTCAGATTTAATGGATCATGATGGTACTATTTTTCCCCCTAGAACAGTTCCATGATTTCTTTGGTACAAATAGTATGCTTTTGACAGGGGCTTTCTCATTCACAGAGGCAGCCGGTGACATAGTGGGTAGCCTGCTGGGCTTAGAGTCAGGAACATCTGAGTTCAGGTCCTCCCCTCAGACCTTTACTAGCTGTGTGCCCCTACCCAAGTCACATATCCTCTCTTTGCCTCTGTTTCCTCATCAGTAAAATGGGGGCAATAACAGCACATACTTGGCAGGATTGTTGTAAGGAGTGAGTGATATGAGATTTATAAAATGCTTAGCACATAGTATGTTCTCAGAAAATGCTTGTTTACTTCCTGATGTGCTTGCTCTGGAACCTCTGGTCTTAGAGCAGAGCTAGGGGACCCTCCAGGTCCTCAAGGGTGCCCCTTTGACTGAATCTAAACTTTCCCTCAATAGAAGGATTTGTTCTATAAAATTTGGACTCAGTCAAAAGGCTGCAGCTGCCAAGATTTTAGATGCCTTACCCAGAGGGCAGCTAGGTGGTGCAGTGAATAGAGCGCTTAACCTGGAGTCAGGAAGACTCTTCTTCCTGAGTTCAAATCCAGCCTCAGATACTTTCTAGCTGTGTGACCTTGGGCAAGTCACTTAACTCTATTTGCCTCAGTTTCCTTATCTGTTAAATGATCTGGAGAAGGAAATGACAAACCACTCAAGGATCTTTGCCAAGAAAACCCCAAATGGGATCATGAAGAGTTGGCCAAGACTGAACGACAAATCCAGGGCCAAACAGCCACGTATGCCTAAGAAACCAGACTTGAACATAGGTCTGACTCCGGGACAAATTAATTCTCCATCTTTTGTATAACGGCTCCTCTTCCATCAGTTCTCACTTATTGAAGTTCAAACCAATAGTCTCCTGTTCTTTTAACAAACAAATTGCAAAAGAATTGAGGTGGCATGGGGTAGAGACTAGAAGGCTAGCCTTAGATGGAGGCAAAGGACCTGGGTTCAAATCTTGACTCTGTTGTTGTGTGGTTTGTCCTTCGTTCTCAAAGAAGACCATGACATCAGGGAGGTGATGACATGACTGGCAGTTGACTTTGATTGGAATGAGGGAGGGCTATGCAAGGTCACCAGCCTCAGTTTCTCCTCTAGAGCCATCTGGATCCTGTGGCCACATAGTCATCAGGACAACTAGAAGTGAACAGGATGTAACGGGAGACCCTGGCCCTTTTAAGTGAAAGTCTTTTCAGGCACTCATTTTGAGTAAGGCAACACCCATTCAGTGAATAGGCCGCTTTAAGAAGTGAAACAAGGAGTGCTGTGGATGACTTTGGACAAGTCCCCTGAACCTTAGTTTCTTAAATGAGATAGTTGGATTAAGTTGGTGGTTGAGGTCCCTAACATGTCTTCTACATGAATTTAAACTGTTAGCACCCCCAGGCATCTCTCTAAGAGCACAGTGGCAGTGAAAAGAGCCTGGATTAGGAGACAAAGGATTCGGGTTCTAATTCCAACGCTGCCACTTGGCTGTTTGTGACCTTGGGCAGTTACCTAAGCTCTCCCTGACTCAATTTCCTCATCTATAAAATGACAGAGTTGGGCTATATGACCTCTATGGTCCCTTCTGCCTCTGAATCTGACTCTACTCTCCCCTGATCCTGTAAGTCGTGAATGAGTTGCTGATCTGCACCAGTGAAGTGAATTTTCACACAGAGAATTTCCTATACAGATGAAATCACAGGCCTGGACCAAAAGCAATGACAACAAAAGGGCTGATTGAACTACTCATGCCAATCTCTCACTCGTGCCATTTTGCTCGACTGTTTTCAGAGAGCATGTTGGTACATATGATTGTTTGCTAAGGCAAAAATGGTCTTGTCCCCCTCCCCTTTCAAAAAACCCCCAAACAAACCAACTACCAATGAGACAAAGGAACCCTGACTTTGTCAGGTGGTTTATCAAGTGAAATCTGGCCCACAGTGAGAGGGGCAAACTCAATGACATCACTTCCCTTTTCTTTTAAAGTTTTGTTAATGTCTTTTGTTATAATGCTGTCCTTCCTGAATGTGTCTTTCCCTAACCCCTCCCCAGTCAGTCATCCTTTGTAACAACAGTGAAGATTTAAAGGAAAGGAAAAACAGCAATTCAGTAAAACCAAGCAACATACTCATTGAAAAACTTTGTGTGTGTGTGTGTGTGTGCGTGCACGCATGTGCATTCATGCATGTTCATGCACCTGCACCTGCACATGCCCAGTGTTCCATCCCCAAGGTCCCTGATCTTTGGACTTCACAATTATTATACCATAGATAGAGTATGGGCCTATAGTCAGAAAGACTTGAGTTTTAATCTGGCCTCAGATACTTACTAACTGTGTGCCCTTGGACAAGTCACTTAACCTCTGCCTGTCTCAGTTTCCTCACTCTAAAATGGGTCTCCCAGAGATGTTGTGAAAATCAAGTGCTTGGCTCAGTGCTTGGCATGTAGTAGCGGCTATATGTATGTCATGATGATGACGATGAAAATAAAGACAACTCTGGGTTTGTGCCGCTTCCAAAGCCCCCTGGACATCTGTCCATGCGTTGTCGTTGTGTATACGTTCCTCTCACTCTTCCTTTGAGGTTATAAACTCGTTGAGGACAGGGACTGTGCAGTATCCTACATATTGTTGTAGTCCTCCTATATAGTAAATGATCATTAATTACTCTCTGAATACAGAGTAAGGTCCCTTCCCCAGCTTCCATGCCTTCCTCTTTCAGATTGCCTTCCATCTGCTCAGCATATACCTACTATGGGGTCTTGTTATCTATGTGTTATTTACAACAGAATGTATGATCCTGGAAGGCGGGACTATTTTTGTTGCTTTTTGTATCCTGAGAGCCTAGCGCAGTGCAAGGATTTAAAAAATGAACATTGACTGATTGACAGACTGGCTTTCAGTCCTACCAGGGACAGCTTTGAGGGTTGGGTGGCCTTTGAGAGCCATTTTCATGTACCAACATCCCTATCTCCTAAGAAATAAGTGGTGCAAGGTACTAAAGCAGACTATTATTGCCACCATCATTATTATTGTTATTTTAATTGTTAAGAAGGGGAGGGAGGTGGGAGAGGGCCAAGGCCTCTGAATTTGCAGGCAACAGATGGACAATAGCCAGTCTCATACTGGTTGAAGAAACAGCTGCTGCCTCCTGATGAGTGAGCTTAGGAAAGGGCCAATTAACTCCTAGTCTTTAGCCTTCTTCAGGATAATACGACCCCCTGAGCGGCCAGCCGCTGAGTTGATGATGCCCAGTGCCAAGGGGAAGATCCTGGGCTCATCAGTGCTGAGCCAATCCCAAGCTGGGAGCATGGGATCTCTCTGGAAAGGGGAATGAACCAAGGTGTGGAGGCAGAGGAATGGTGAGACTAGGCTGGAGTCTTTATCTATCTATCTACCACTAGGATGGATGTTGGGCCAACTCTGTCCTTCTCAATTTAGTTGTGTCTGGCTGGGCTCTTGAAGGTGGAGGTCCGAGAAGGTTCAGAGAGAAGGCAGTGGTATTGTTGCTTCTTTTCAGAGGTGGCTAAATGGTGTATGGATAGAGAACAGGACCTTGAAAGTCCTGAGTCCAAATCCACATTCACATATTTATTAGTTGTGTGACCCCGGGCAAGTCATAAAACCTGCCCCATCTGTAAAATGAGCATAATGCCAGCACCTGCTTCTCAGAATTCTTTTGATGATGAGTTAGAATATTTTGCAAATATTAAAGTGCAAAGTGCTACCTTAGCACTATTACTACTGCTGCTGCTGCTGCTGCTACTACTACTACTATTACTACTACTACTACTACTACTACTGCTACTACTACTACTATTACTACTACTACTACTACTACTACTACTACTAGTACTACTACTAGTACTACTACTACTACTACTGTTGTGGTTGTTGTTGTCATCTGGCGAGGAGGAGTCTAAGTGGACTGTAGGCTCAAAATGAAGTGACAATGTGACGGAATAGTCCAAATTGAGTCGCAAGATTCCAGGTTGTCAATGGAGGTGAGCCTTGAGGCAGGGAGTCAATGCATAGAGGGCTGACTGCCAAGTTAGGATGACCTGTGTTCAAGATCTCTAACATGTACTGATTATATGATCCTAGGCAAGTCACTTCCTTCTCAGGGAACTTCCTGAGACTATGAACTATGATCTCAGAGGCAACTTCCTAAGACTACAGGTTGCTGGAGGAGGTGCTGACTTGAATTGGTGGAGAGAGTATTACTCATTGGGAAGTTCCCCAGACCATTTAAATCAATTAAGCAACAAGTATTTATTTAGTATTTACTATGTGTGGAAACACTGCTAGACCCTGGGGACATGAAAATGAAAGTGAAATGGTTCCTGTTTTCAAGGAGCTTACAGTTGAATCTTGAGTCTGAACCAACAAGAAAAAAAATGCACCTTTTATATGTGAGATGAAATTCCACCATTCTTGATCCCAGCTATATTTCCTTCTAGAATACTGTGTTCATTTCTAGTTGTCACCTTTAGGAAGGATATTAACAAGCCGGAAGACATTTAGAACATGGGAAAGGGAACTGGAAACTGTGTTGGATGAGGTCCAGTTGAAGGTACTAGGATTGTTTAGCCTGGAGAATAGAAAATGTAGAGAGGATGTGATCCTTGTCTTCATAGCTCTGATGTGGAAGAGGAATGGGGCTTGGTCTGCTCAGCCCCAAAGGGCAGAGCCAGGAGACACGGGGAGAAGAGGAGCAAGTTTCAGTGTAAAGAAAGGAAAGGCCAAAATCTTTCTAATCATTAGAGCTGTCCAAAAGTGGATAGACTGCCTGAGGAGGTAATGAATGGGTTTCCCCTGCTGGAGATTTTCAAGCAGACTCTGGATGGCCACTTGTCAGGGACACATCGAAGAGGGGATTCTTGATCTGGTGAGAGAATTAGATGAGAAGAACTCTGATGTCCCCTGAATCTAAGACTGGGCTTCAGCGAATTCCTTCTTCTGATGCTTGTAAAAACATTACCAGCCCAAATGCTCCCATCCAGCTTCTTTCTCACTAGCCCAAAATTTCTGGGAAAGAGGAAACTTTCATTCTGGTTTGAAGACTTCAGGTCACCAAGTCATCTTTCACATGAATTTTTGAAGGTTGATTTTATTTTATTTTTTTGAGGGAGGTGACCAGAGCAATGAACTTGAAGTAAAATTCTATTCCAGATACTTATTAACTGAGGAAATCACTAACCTTCCCTCATCTTCAGTTTTCTCCTCTATGAAATGGGGACAATAATAAAACCTACCTCTCTCGATTGTTGTGAGGATCAAATGAGGTACAAGACATAAAGCACTTTGTAAATCTTGTAGAGTTATATGAATGTGAGGGAATGTTATTGGATGGTGGGCCAGGGACTGGAGTCATGAAAACTCCTCTTGGTGAGTTCAAATGAAGTTTCAGACACTTCCTAGCTTTGGGACCCCGGGCAAGTCACTTCACCCTGTTTGTCTCAGTTTCCTCATTTGTGAAATGAACTGGAGAAGGAAATGGCCAACCACTGCAGTGTCTTTGCCAAGAAAACCCCAAATGGGGTCACCAAGAGTCAGCCATGATTTAAAAATAACAGAACACCTGAATTTTATAGATAATTGTCTCAAGTCTCTCTTCTTTTGTCATCAGAGACCCAGCTAAAGAAAAGTCTATGAAACAGCAGCCCCATGAAATGGAATAATGAATCAGTTCTAAGAGGGATCTCACTACAGACTTAGATGACAATACTGGCTACATACTACCCTTTATTCTCAAAGAATATTAGTGTTTCTATAGAATCCCTCAAAAAGAGTGTGATATGCATCTGGATATGGTGACATGTACTCACTGGAGGGTGCAATGTCTCTGGGGGGAAAGGTAGTATTTTGCTTCTGGGAAAAGAGCACTGAATTGGTATTCAGAACATCTGGTTTCAAGTCTCAACTTTGGCATTTACTAACCAATATGACCTTGAGTAAGGGTGCCTTTATGGACCTCAGTTTCTTCCTTTGTAAAATGAGAGGGTTGGGATAGATATTCAAGTTTTCTTCCAGTTCTAAATATTATGACTCTGGGTAATTACTTTCCTGGTCTTCCTCAATCTCAGTGTCTCCCCCCTGAGAATATCTCTAATTTATCATATATGTGCACCATATATATCATATGTGTATCATATATGTGTCCCTATATGTGTGTGTATTATATAGTTTGTTCATAGATATTTCCTCACCCATTAGACTGTGATCTCTTTTAGGTGAGGAACTTTTTTTCCCCTTTCTTTGTATCCATAGTCCTTAGCACAGTGCCTGGCAAATACCAGACAATTAATAATGCTTGTTCACTTGGCTAAGTTCAGCGGCATAGTGAATGGTGTCCTTGTTCTGATCCTAGCTTGCCTTCCTATTTGACCATAGGCAGATTCTAGAACCATAGGGGATTAGACCAAGAAGGGATCTCAGGGATAAAACACAAATCTCAGCCTGGCATGAAAGGCTGATTTCAGTATGGTTCCAACCTTATTTTCCATTACTGCCTTGCATTCACTCTCCGTTTTAATCAAACTGGCCTGTTGGCTTATTCCCCATTCACTTCATCCCATCTCCCACCTCCTGGTCTTTGCACAGTTTGTCCTTCCATGTCTGGAGTGCACTGTGCTCCCAACCTTCATCTAACAGAATTCCCAATATTGCCCAAAGCACAGTTTGGACCTTGCTCTTAGAGGAGACCTTTTCTGATTATTCTAGTTACAAGCATTTCTTTGGTCTCAAAATTGCTTTGCTCATAATTAGTATTTACCTTTCTGCTGTATTTACTTTGCTGGCTGTTCATGCCTTCCTGACAAAAGCCCTTTTATTTATTTTGCAATTGTCTGCATTCTTATGTATACTTATGTGAGTACATATTGACTCCCCAGACAGTATGTCAGTTCTCTGAGAGCACAGGGCAGTCCTTTCTGTCCCCAGCTCTGAGTACATGGCATGATACATAGTAGGTACTTAATGAATCCTTGCTGATTGATCAATCCTGTTCCTATCTTATTATTCCAGTAGAATATAAGCTTCTTGAAGACAAGGACACTTTCATTTTTTTTTATCTTTGAATGTTCAAAATTTTATATAGTGACTCTTGTTACTGTTGTTGATTTCATTGTAATTTGGTGATTTCACTGGAATTTCATTGGCTTAGAGAATCCCAAGTGAAACAGGAACACCATCCAGGGCAGATCAGCAGTTGTCTGCCATTTAGAGTGGCTGGGCCACTGAGATATCATGTGACTTGCTCAAGGTCACATAAGCAGGATATATCAGAAAAAGGACTTGAAAGGCAGCTAAGGGATGTTGGAAGTCCTGCGTTCAAATCTTCTTGCCTTTGATACTGTGTCAAGTCACACATTTATTAAGCACCTACAATGTAGGTAAGAATATGTGTGTAAGAATACACACAAAGCAGAAAGAGAGACAATACCTGCCTTCAGAGAGCTTATATCCTAATGAGGAAGTCGATACACAAAAGGAAGCTAAAGGTGGGGAAGAGGCAGGAATTTGTGCCTGAAGAGGAATTGTAAGCCAGACTGGCCTGGGTACTTCCCTTAAAATGGAGATCTTAGACTAAAGGTGGGGAACCTGTGGCCTCAAGGTCACATGTGGCCCCCTCTGTCCTCAAGTGTAGCCCTTTGACTGAATCCAAACTTCACAAAACAAATCCCCTTAATAAAAGGTCACAGATTCCCCCACCTTGGTCTTGAAGAAATCCAGCCATCAAAGGGCAGAATGTAGTTCCAGTGTGAGAAATCCAAGTCTAGAGGGAACTTCTAGGGTGAGGAGGCTTCCATGGCATGGTAGAAAATGTCTGGAGAGTCAGGAGTAGAGTCCAGAGAGCCAGAGGATTTGATGTTGGGCAAGAAACTCAAGAAAAGTGGGTTTAGTGATCGTGAGGGTCCCTTCCATCTCTGCAGTCCTACAGACCCAGGTCTCCCTGACTCCAAGATGGGTGCTCTATCTAGTGACCACCATGCTTCCATTTCATACATATAGTGAATGCTTAACAAATATTTGTTTAATTAAAGGCCATGTAGCTTGACTCCATTTTACAGAGAAGGAAACTGAAACCCAGAGAATGGAAATTCTTTCTCCCGCTCTCTTTTTCTGACTCTGACTCTAACACTCGGTACACTCATTATGGGGAGGGGGAAGGAGAATAAGAAACGATGTCTAAAAGGGCCTTTGCAACATGGAAGCTCTATTTTTAAAAGCACAATAATCATTTAACTGATAAACATGGGAAGCGGTGTCAAGATGGCAGGAAATTGCCTCACTATCAAACTAGTCCTTTGTACGGTGCTCAAAGGAAACTAATTAAAGGGATTTTTCTTTAAAGCCTGTTTGACCCAGACATTTCATAATGGCCTTGGGAACCAATCCTAAAACTCCAACTGAAAACTTTGCTTGAAACCTGAATTATTAACGTGTGCATGAAATATGATATTGAATATTTAGCCTTAGAATGCTGGGGGTGGGGAGGGGGGAATTCATCTCTCTGGGGCTTGTCCAGTGAACACCAGGAATCTGCATTTCTTTTTTCTTTCTTTCTTTTTTTTTTTTTTAAAGAATCAGTGTAAAACATACATCACAAAACTTGATGTTTAATCTGAACTCCAGTGCATAGATGGCAAAGATAGATTTTAAAGAGAATTTTTCACAACTAATACATAAAATATGATCCCTGCTGTCTCTCTCTTTAAACAGCTTTGTTAAATAGTTGGTTGAACGACGTCTCCTGTGCCTCCATGAAATCATTAGGGACTAGTCATATTTATGTAGGGAATTCTACTGGATAATCTCCAATCTCTTCACAAATATCAATCCATCTTGCCTTGTAATGCCATTAAGGCAAGAAAGCATGATGGAGTAGGAAAAAAGCCAGACTGGGAATCAAGGGACCTGTGTTCCAGCCCCAGCTTTGCCTCTAACTCATTCTGGTGAACCACAGTCCCTTAGTTTCTTGGACTAAGTCCCTCAGTCCCCTCCTCTATCAAGTCATAACAATAACCAACATTTATCTAGCACTTAAAAGCTTTAGAAGCCCTTTGCTTTTGTTATTTCATTTGACCCTGGTGCTATCTGTATTTTACAGATGTAGAAACTGAGTCAAAAGGAAATGACACTATATGCTCAGGGACATAGAGTATCTGGATCAAGATTTGAACTCAGATCTTCCTGATCCTATTTCTATGGCTTACTCCACCAAACATTCTAGCTGAGACAATTGGTCTAATCATGCTTTGCATTCCCAGCCAGCACTGATTGTATATGGTTCTATGATTCCAGGCACAGGAAGGGATAAAGAGCCAAAAGAAAAATATGCCCTCAAAGAGCTTGTATTACACTGAGAAGAAACAATATGTACCCAGACAAATAAGTTTCAGGAGAGGAAGTTAATTGGAAGGGAGACATTGGCAACAAAGACCTTGGAGAAAGTGGTTCTCACGTTGATCCCTGAAGGGATTCAGAGATTTTAGGAGTCAGAAATGAGGAGAAAGGCCTGGGTGAGAAAGAAAACAGATAAAGATGTGGAGGTGGGAGATGAAACATCTCATACACAGAACATGAAATAGGCCAGTTTAGCTAAAACTTAGAGTATATGAGGAAGAATAAAATATAGTTAGCCTAAAAAGGTAAGATAGAGGCCCAATTGTGCTAGCTATGAATCTTAAATTCCATGAAAATAGTATGTAGTAGACCCACCTATATAAGCTGTTTTCTACTGTATAAGCAGAAAAATGGGAAAGATGAATTCTGTGTCATCATCATGGTCTGATGCTACTACTGCCTGACTCTTGTTTGCTGCTATTGTATTATTGTTTGTCCTTTTTTTCAAAGAGGACCAATGATATCATGTGGTGATGTCTTGACTCTTGGGTAAATTGGATTTAAGTAAGGCAAAGTTGCACAAAGCTATCAGTCTTTCTCTCTCTCTCTCTCTCTCCCAGAGTCATCAAAGTCATGCCTGGGCAAAAGTCAAGATGCCTGGATGCAGTGGATCACCTTGGCATCTTTGATGCTTGACCAAGCTCTAAGTACCCCATAGCTCCTACTTCAACCATCTTCATAGCCATTGGAACAAATTGTTATCATCTACCCTTTCCGCTGGGGAAAGTCTTCGCATGCTTGGGGTAGGGAAAACTGCAACTCAATGGCTGAAGGCCTGATGGTTACCCTCATCATGGTTTAGTCCATAAACTCAGATGGTTTTCCTAGAGTGTGGTCACTACACATGCTACAACTTCTTGGAGGTGAGAATTGGGGGAAGTTGGGCACCAAAGGTGGCTGAGCAGCCCTGAGAAGGACTTGGTAGTCCTCACAACAGAGGCACAAGTCCTCCCTGAAGCTCATCACAATATGGGCTACTAGGGCTCAAAACAAAGGCTGAGAGTGTGGGGATGATGCCATGCAAGCCATCTATCAATACAATTGACAACTCAGTTTTAAACCATGTTGATGATGAGAATTCCCTCATGAAAAGGAACAGTCAATAGATACATCCCAGAGTCCGAAAGGACAATCAGATGAATTATTCTATTGTCTCTAGGTGGAGAAAAACGAGGGAGGAAGTGCCACTTCCTTATAAGTGGTCTCTACTTGTACATCTCAACGGGTTCTTGAGATTGAAGTCCTTTTTCAAAGCTCCACCACTGTGGACAAGGAGTCATGGTGCCTCGAAGGCCATAGCAGCTGTTCCTATCAAGCCAGAATGGTGCTAAGCATGAGCTTTGGGAAGCACCATATACTTGACATTCAAGGACCAGCCTAGCTAAGTTCAGAAAGACTCATCACTGAAAGGACAATCATCAGGTAATGACATTTTTATGGCAACAATTAATCAATCAATAATTTATTCATTAAGCTTGAACTATATCTCAGGCACTGGAGGTACAAAGACAAAAAAACCCAAATAAAATAAACGGCAATTCTATTGAAGGAGACTTACACATAGAAATGTATTTAAAATTAATGCAATAAGTACACCGTAATTTGGGGCTTGGATGCACTATCAGCTGGGGTTGGGGACCGGGTGGAGAGTGGATCAGTAAGATTCCAAATGAGAAGTGATATTAGAGTTGAGCTTTGAAGGACGCTAAAGATACTAAGAAGTGAGGACAGAATGTATTCTGGACAATGTAGGACAACAGCCTGTGCGAAAGCATGAAGGGGTTTCAGTTTGCATCAATCCAGTGCAATTCTGTAGGTATCATGAACACTATATATATATGCTAAGTCCAAATCTGATTATTGAGGATACGGAAACAGAAAGGAGATGGTCATTGTTCTCAAGGACTTTAGGTCCTGCCTGCCCATGGAAAAATAAATACAAAGCAACTTGAAAGAGAGTGAACTGTATCAAGGAGGAGGGAAGTAGAATATGGAAGGCTTTTTAGGAAGGAGGTGCCCTGAGTTAAGCTCTGAAGAAAGATAAGCATTCTGAAATGTGGATTTGAGGACCCAGGGTATTCTACGTGGCTTCTATGAAGACACTGCCAGAGAGGGAAGTTCAAGCTTGAGAAAGGCAACAGTTTTACAGTGGAGAGCTCTGGGGTCAGAGGACCAGGCTTCAAACCTCTCATCTTACCCATCTTACTTGTGTGACTAGAGGAGGTCTCAACCTCCCTGGGTCTCAGTCTCCTCATCTGTAAAATGAGCGGGAGAAGGAAATGACCAACCACTCTAGTGTCTTTGCTAAGAAAACCCCAAGTGGGGGATTAACTCATGAAGAGTTAGACATGACTGAACAACAACAAAAAGAGGAGAGTGGCCTGTGAGGGCTCTTCCAGCTCCAGACCTATGATCCTGCATGACTCAAACATAAAATAAGAAGGCTGGACTTGATGGCCCTTGAAGGCCCTTCCAGGTCTAGATCTATGGGCTATGACCTTATTTCTTGTGTATTCTTACACAATCCACTTAACTGCCTTGGGTCTCAGTTTGTCTATCTTTCAAATGAGGGAGCTGGTCTAGATGGCATCTGAATTGATTCAGTCTTACACCAGCAGCTTAGCTTGGCATGAAGAGGAGTAACATGAAATAAAGTTATAAAGATAGGTTAGCACTGCAGAGGGCCTTAAAACAGCAGACAGAACTGGGATTTTATCCCAAGGTGAGTAGGGAATGCTGAAGGTTTTTGAGTTGAGGAGTGAAATAATCAGCCATATCCTTTCACAAGATCATTTCCAAAGTCCTTTGGAGGATGGATGGGAGAAGGGAAAGACTGGAAGCAGGGAGACCAATTAGTAGTTAATGCCAATAGTCTAGAGCTAACAATGGAGAACCCACACCAAGAAAGCCATGTGATTCTCCGAAGTATTAGAAATAGCTGGAGGCTTGTCCATGGAAACCTCATTCCTATAACAGGGCTCATTGGTGGAGACAATAATTGTGCATTGCTTTTCACTGATGTCATCAAGCTGCCTATTTACCAAAGCCAGGGAAGGAGGGAGACAGCAGTGATTATGTTCTGCCACATTTCTCTGTTCAAACAGAGAATCACAGACTATATGCAGATGTTCTGTGTCATCCTCAGAAAGGAGTGGGCAAGGTGTAGAGATATGAAAAACAGAAGCCCAGGTGGCCTCCCTCGGAAGTAGAGAAAGAACAGCCACAAAATGCTGAATAATGCAGTCAACACTATGGAAATATCAGGGATGGTCTTACCTTATATCAAAACCTGAATTACATGCTAATCTCAGTGCAAAAGATGGGGAAATGGAAGATCAGAACTGGTGGTTGAAGGATATAGTAGTCTGCTCTTCCCTAAAGAAGGAAGCTGGTGCTAACATTGAGATTATGAGTTCCTAGATTTATCACTAGAAAGAACCTCATTCCCTTGATTTTACAGAGGGGGAAATCAAGGCCCAGAGCGATTAAGAGCCTTGCCCGTGGTCATAAAGATAGTAAGTGGCCAAACTGAGACCTGACTTCTAACTCAGGCATCTTTTCACAGTACTACGATGGTATAGCATAGCTCAGTGGGCTTTATCGGAGAGACCAGTTAGCCTGGGAGTCTGGCCAGGGTTAATCATCCTGAGTTGCAGCAGAGCTTTAGGCCAGATTTTCTGACTGTCAGTTTTTTGATGGACTTTTCCCTCCCTGGAGTCAGAGGGATAGGACCCCTCAGGGAAGAGAGGGAAGGGATTGAGAGGGCAAAAGCTTTTATCAGATCGAATAATGAATGTGTTAAACAAAGCCAAGTCTCTGGGGAAATCAGTGGAAAAATGAGGCCTGAGGCACATAGTAGGAGCTCAATAAATACTTGTGGATTGATTAATTGATCAACAGATGGTTCATTCAGTCTCTTCCTCCAGCCCTGGATCTAACTCTATTCTTCTTTGCAAATGAGTGGGAGGATGCTTCTTTTGGTTCCTTTAGAATTGGCTTGTGAATCATCTCTTAAATCTTTCAAAGAAGTTGTGGAGGAGAGGAATATAGTGGGCAGCCCCACTTAGCTTGGCTTTCTATATCCCAATTCTTCCATTTCATTTCTGTGATGTTTCAAGCCTCAATTCTTTTTATGTTTTCATCCCAGTCAGTGAGATATAGTGGAAAAATCACTAAATTTGTATTCAGAAGACTTGGCCTTAAATCCCAGCTTTGTTCCTTACTAGCTGTGTGTGTCATTATTGTTGTTCAATCATTTCAGTTATGTCCAACTCTTTGTGATCCCACTCGAGGTTTCCTTGGCAAAGATACTGTAATAATCTGCCATTTCCTTCTTTAGATAGTTTGACTGATTAGGAAACTGAGGCAAACAAGGTCAAATAACTTGCCCAGGGTCACACAGGTAGTAAGTTTCTGAAGTCAGATTTGAACTCAGATCCTCCTGACTCTAGACCCAATGTTATATCCACTTTGTCACCCAATTACCCAACTCATTGTGTGCCACTGGACAAATCACGGAATCTTTCTGGTCTTCAGTTTCCTCATCTATAAAATGGGGGTAGGAGTGGGCTATTATAGACTCTAGCTTTAGAGTTGGAAGTGACCTTTAGAAGTTATCTGGTCCAATGACCTCACATACAGATGAAGTTCAAAATCAAAGTCACACAAAACCCAACCAGGATTTGAACTCATGGCTCCAATTCTTCCTGAACCCCAAAGTCCAGTCAAAATGGCCTTCTTGCTCTTCTGATTTTGTGCCTTGGTGTTGGCCATCCCTGATGCCTGGAATGTACTTTCGTCTTCATCTCCACCTCAGAGAGTCAAGAAATACCTTTTAGAGATGCCTGCCTGTTCTGCATTCAACTGCCCTCTGCTTCAAGTCCTTGCCCTCTCTATCTGCATTTAGCCCCCTACATGTATTTATTTTGTATTTATCCTGAATGTATGTATTCTATGTATGTTAAAACATATATGTTGTCTCTTCCAGAGAATGGAAGTTCATTCCCATTTTAGAGAATTCTGGGTGCTACAAACTTCTGCAAAGTGAAGTTAACAGAACCTGGAGAACTATTTATACAAGAACAGGAAGATGGTGAAACCCCAAACTTTGAAAGACTTAGAAGAGCTCCTCAATGCACTAATCATGACTCCAGACTACTAATGATGAAGTCTGCCCCCTACTTCCTTTCAGACATGGCATGGACTCAGGATTCAGAATGAGGCAGACATTTGGGAACATGGCTGCTATGTTCAATCATTGTGGCTTGACTCTGTTCATGTGTTATAAGGTTTTATTTTGATCTGAATTGTTTTCTTTTGCATGGTTTAGTAGCAGAAGTAAACGAAAATGGGAGGGTTACAACAGGGATGTCCCAAATAAAAGAACCACATAATATTTTAGAAGAAAAGAGAGCAAAAGGAAATTAAGAAGGAAGCACAGATGAAGTGGACAGCTTTAAAGTATTGTATAGAATTCATTGTATACTTAGGGAAAAATGGAAATGGAAATACTGTCTCACAGAGAATCTTCTTTTAGAGTTTATTGAAATGTTCTTGTTTGACCCATTCCTATTAAAAACACTAGAAAGTTGTAATAGTAATCAGTTTATCAGATACTTAGCACTTAGTAACTTAGGGCTAAGTATGGAAGGTGTGAACCCTTTCCATTGTTGAGAAGGCATGAACTCCCCTGTTGACTTGGAAGAAGGCTATTGGCTGAGACAGGAGGCCATTGCTGTATATAAAGAAGAATTTTAGAGACAGAGAGACAGAATTGGAATTGGCTCCTCAGTGGAGAGGGAGAGAGAGAGAGAGAGAGAGAGAGAGAGAGAGAGAGAGAGAGAGAGA
>CM053593.1:358595151-358615003 GCA_028646575.1 Pseudocheirus occidentalis
GTTCCAGGCAAGAGAAGTGGTGAAGGGTCTGAGATGTGCTGAACCCTGTGAACTTCAGTGTGTGCTAGGGATTGCCCTGAGGACTGGACAAGGACCTGGGAGCTGTCTACCTCTGAGGACTAGACAAGAACCTGGCAGCTGTCTGCTTCTGAATCCAGGTGATTGTTTGGCAGATTCAGGAGGGAGCTGGAACCATGAAAGGGGGTCCAGGGAATCACAGAGACCTCCCAGAGTCAAGATGAAGGAAAGACCTCTCCTTGGACTAAATTGAGATTTGCTGGAAATCAAAGGGTGGAAAGTTTGTGTGGTTTTCTAATGATTGTATTAGGGACTAATGAGATTTAGTAATTGGGAAATTAGCTTAGTGGCTAACTGCTAGATGAGCGACAGATTAAGTTAATGGTTGCCCCATGAGTGGAAGATTGATATATTGTGAATTGTTGATTGAATCTTTAAGTGAAAAGGGTTTCTCCCTTAGGGAAACCAGGCGATTATTCTTTTGTTAATTGACTGAATCTTTAAGTGAGAAGGGTTTCCCCCTTAGGGAAACCAGGTGATTCTTCTTTTGTTCCTTGTTCTAAATATTGTGACTTTCTGTAATAAGATGTAATATTGAGAATATTATATTGTGAATATTATACTGAATCTTGATTTTAATGGAATAAACAGAGTGTTCACTATTACTGTGTAATCTGAATCTTAAAAGCTGTTCACAGTAGCATTCTTTTGGGAATCTGCTTGTGCTTGGTTTTACAAAAGTATAGGAATAAATGGAGTCTTCCTTAAAATAATAAATATCATCTATCTAAAACGATTAGAAAGTGTTATATGTATTGGGGATAAGCTAGAAGCATTTCCAATAAGATCAGGGGTGAAACAAAGGTGCCCACTATCATCCCTCCTATTCAATCTAGTACTAGAAATGTTAGCAGTAGCAATAAGAGAAGAAAAAGAAATTGAAGGAATCAGATTAGGAAAAGAAGAGACCAAACTATTACTCTTTGCAAATGATATGATGATATACTTAGAGAATCCTAGAGAATCAAGTAAAAAACTGCTTGAGATAATAAACAAATTTGGTAAAGTTGCAGGATATAAAATAAACCCATATAAATCCTTGGCATTCCTATATATCTCTGACAAAATCCAGCAGCAAGAGATAGAAAGAGAAATTCCCTTTAAAGTTTCTGTAGACATTATACAATATTTGGGAATCTACCTGCCAAAACAGGACTTATGTGAACACAATCACAAAACACTTTTCACACAAATTAGGTCAGATCTCACTAATTGGAAAAATATCAATTGCTCATGGCTGGGTCGAGTTAATATAATAAAAATAACAATTTCACCTAAATTAAATTACATATTTAGTGCCATACCAATTAATCTACCAAATATGTACTTTGTAGAGCCAGAAAAAATAGTAGCAAAATTCATTTGGAAGAACAAAAGGTCCAGAATATAAAGGCAATTAATGAAAAGAAATGCTAGGGAAGGTGACCTAGCTATACCAGATTTTAATCTATATTATAAAGCAGCAATCATTAAAACTACTTTGTACTGGCTGACGAAAAGAGTAGTGGATCCGTGGAATAGATTGGATACATGAGACTCAGCAGCCAATGACTGTAGTAATCCACTGTTTGATAAACCCAAAGATCCCACTTTTTGGGAAAAGAATGCACTATTTGACAAAAACTGCTGGGAAAACTGGAACATAGTATGGCAAAAATTGGGCATAAACCAATATCTAGCACTGTATATCAAAATAAAGTAGAAACAGGTGCATGATCTAGGTATAAAGGCTGATACTGTAAGCAGTCTGGGAGAGCAAGGGCAGTTTACCTGCCAGATCTATGGAGAAGGGAAGACTTTATGATGAAACAAGAGTTAGAGAGCACTATAAAATGCAAAATGGATAATTTTGATTATATTAAATTGAAAAGTTTCTGTACAAACAAAGCCAATGTTACCAAGATTAAAAGGCTTGAAGTGGAAAATTGAAAAAGAATTTTTATAACCAGTGTCTCTGATAAAGGCCTCATTTCTAAAATATACAAAGAATTGAGTCAAATCTATAAGAATACAAGTCACTCCCCAGTTGATAAATGGTCAAAGGATATGAACAGGCAGTTTTCAGAAGATGAAATTAAAGATATCTATAGGCATATGAAAAAAAAATGTTCCAAATCACTAGTGATTAGAGAAATGCAAGTCAAAGGTATCACACCTCACTGGCCAGATTGGCTAAGATGACAAAACAGGAAAATGATAAATGCTGGAGAGGATATGGAAAAATTGGAACACTACCACATTGTTGGTGGAGCTGTGAATTGATCCTGCCATTCTGGAGAGCAATCTGTAACTATGCCCCAAAGGCTAGAAATAAGTGCATACCCTTTGACCCAGCAGTACCACTTCTAGGGTTATATCCCAAAGAGATCAGAGAAGTGGGAAGAGGACCCATATGTACAAAAATATTTATAGCTGCTCTTTTTGTGGTGGCAAAGAATTGGAAAATAAGGGGATGCCCATCAGCTGGGGAATGGCTGAACAAGTAGTGGTATATGAATGTAATGAAATACTACTGTGCTATGAGAAGTGAAGAGCAGACAGACTTCATAATAACCTGGAGAGACTTATATAAACTGACTCTGAGAGAGAAGAGCAGAACCAGGAGAAATCTGTACAGAACCACAGACACAACATACGTGTGATGACTAACTTCAATAGGCTGGGCTCCTCTCAGCAAATGTAAGGTTATAGGACAACTCCAAAAGACTCATGACTGAAAGAGATATCCACATCCTGAGAAGGAGACACAGAGTCTGAGTGCAGATTGAAATAAACTACTTGCTCTGTTTTTTTTCTTGTTTTGTTTTGTTTCCTCTTTCTCACTGATCATTCCATCAGTTACAATCCTTCTTTACAACCTGACTAATGATTAATGGGAAGATATTCGAAGATCCTGTATCTGAGTGCATGCCACCATGGGGGTGGGAGGGGGAGAGAGAGGGAGAGAAAATCTGAAACACAAGGGACTGGAACTGAATGTTGTAAACTAAAAGTAAAGAAACTGATTTAATTTAAAAAAAAGACATGTTCTTGTTCGGCATTCATAGTAAAAAGAATGTAATAATAATAAAAACTTGAGAAGAAGTATTCTTTCTTTTGCTTTTCTTTCTCCCTTCCTCCCTCCCTCCTTTCCTTCCATTTCTCTCCTTTATTTCTCTCTCTCTCCTTCTTCCTTCCATCCTTTTCCCTCTCCTTTCTCTGTCTCCGTCTTCCTTCCTTCTTCTCCCCCTCCCTCCCTTTCCTCCTTCCCTCCCTTCCTCTCTTTCTTCTTCCCTCCCTCCATTCTTCCCTCCTTCCCTCCCTCCCTCCTTTCTTCCTCCCCTTCTTTCCTTTCTTCCTCCCTTCTTTCCTTCCTTCCTTCCTTCCTTCCTTCCTTCCTTCCTTCCTTCCTTCCTTCCTTCCTTCCTTCTTTCTTTCCTTCCTTCCTTCCTTTTCTCTCCTTCTCTCTCCTTTCTTCTCTGTCTCTCTGTGTCTGTCTGTCTCTGTCTTGGTGTCTCTCTCTGTCTCTGTTTCTGTCTCTCCTCTGTCTCTGTCTCTGTCCATCCCCCTCACCTCCTCTCTCTGTCTCTCTCTGTCTCTCTTTGTCTCTCCCTCTCTTTCTCCTTCTCTCTCTCCCTCCCTCCCCCTCCCTCTCCCCTTCCCTTGCTGCCTGTGTAGCGTCTGGCCCATTGTAGGACGTTAACAAATGCTTATTGACAAATCTATTGATTGACTGGCTCTGATTTCACCTCTAGGGCTCCTGCCTCTGCACCATAACTAGATGATGTCTGTGCTGCCTTTCAGCTATCAATCCTGGGGCATTCTTATCCAAGAGTCTTTTACAAAGAAGGATGTTGCCCCAAAGACATCATTCATGTTATTCCACCACCCCTGACCCCAACTCCACCTCCCCAGTTTTCTCTTCTAACCTTTAAAGAGCCCAGATGCTGCATGCTGTAGTAGATGGAGAGAACATTAGACTTAAAATTGGCACAAGAAGCAAAGGAAAGCTCCAGACTCAGTTTCTCTACTAACTAGATGTATGACATTGGGAAATTCCTTTACTCTTTCTGGGTCTCTCCGTTTGAATTCTGCAAAGGAGATGGTTATGTCTTAAAATCCCTTTTATCTCTAAACAGCCTGTGATCACTTGGGGCCTCTATTTGCTTACCTGGGTAATAGGGGTGATGAAAACCCATACTATTTGCCTCACAGAGTTGTGATGAGCAAAAGCCCTTCACATACTTTAAATTTGTAAAGTTCAAGTTCAAGTTTAAAACCATATCAGTGTGAGTTATTATTCAGTGTATTTTCGTGGCCTCTTTTTGTGTAGATGTGGATTTTCAGATGAGTTATTTCCTTTAAACTGACCCCCTCTTCCCAATTATAGATTTATTCTTCTGTCGATAACACTCCTAGATCCAGAGAGCAGGGTGAATGGGAGGGTAATGAGCAACCTTGCCTCTGACACTATTTGTGTGACCTTGGGCAGATCATTGAACCTCTCTGGGCCTCAGTTTCCCCATATGTAAAATGAAGGGAGTTGACTTGGATGGCCTCTCGGGTCTAGAGCCATGATCCTATTGGTCTAAGACTTGATTTTAAATCCTCACTCTATTTAACCCCTGGGCAAACTTGGACACATCCCTTCCCATCTCTGAGCTTCAATTTCCCCATCTCATAAATGGTAGACTTTATGATCTCTTCGGTCTCTGCCAGCTCCAAGCTGTGGCCCTTGGCTGAGGATTTGTTTGGCTGCCCCTTCATGATTTAGCCAAATGACTTTCTCCTCCCGTATGTGATTATGCAGTGTCTATAAAATAATATTCTTGCTTTCCTGTCCCTCCATTGATACAAACACCACTCTTGTTTGGGCCTTCAATCCCCCTTTCCCAGACTATGGCATCAGCTTCCTTATCACTCTCCCTGCTTCCAATCTCCAATCCATCCTCTACATCAGCGGTTCTCAACTTGTGGGTTGTGACCTCTTTTGGGGGTCAAATGACCCTTTCACATAGGTTGCCTAAGACCATCGGAAACACATATTTCCGATGGTCTTAGGAGCTGAGACACCACTCCTCTATCCTTTTCCAAGTGGGTCTGCCCACATGCAGATACGCCCACATACAAGTATTAAAGGGTCAGAGCATTAGGAAGGTTGAGAACCACTGCTCTACACAGAGGCCACAATAATCTTCCTAGGACAGAGGTCTAGTCATAGCACTTCCCTACTCAGAGGCCTACAATATAATGCTCACTCTTCAGCTGGACCTTCAGAGCACCCCATAATCTGGCTGTGACTTAACTCTTCAGGCTTATTTGTCTTACTCCCCCTTAAACCCTGGATATTCCATCCAAATTGGTCTGCTAGTTCTAACCACATTTGCCCACAGTAGTCTGGCTCCTACAACCAAGCCATTGACCTGCCTGTCCCTCATGCCTGGCATGCACTCCCCCCTCATTTCTGCCTCTGGAATCCTCCTTTCACTCCAACGCTGAGCTCAGGTAGCATCTCCTCCAGAGAACTTGCTTCCTCCCAGCCCCAGATGGCATTATCTTCTCTCTCCTGAAATTACTTTGTGTTTAGGGGTGTCCATTATATACCCCCCAGTAGCTGAGACTGTCTTCTACATGTCTTTGAATCCCCAACACTTAGTACAGAACCTAGTACAAAGCAGTTGCTTAATAAAAGTTTACTGAATTGAATTGAACATAAGCTAGTTGAGAATTGTTCTTCTGTGTTTTTCTTTAGCACATGGGAGATACATAATCAATATTTGTTGTGGTGAGTTTTTGTATGGTCCATCTTTGGCAGGAAGATGGCCTGTCTTCAGCTGTCAGATCCTGGAAGGCGGGGTCTTAACCGGGAACTTTCCTGTGCACAAAAGTCAGTTAATAAACATTTATTCAGAATCTACTATGTACCTGGCACTGAGCTCAGCTTTGGAGATTCAAAGAAAGGTAAAAGACAATCTCTGTTCTCAAGGACTCACTATCTAATGTAATAATAAACAAATATATAGACAGACAGACAGACAGACAGACAGACAGATAGATAGATAGATAGATAGATAGATAGATAGATAGACAGATAGACAGGCAGACAGACAGATAGATAGACAGAGACAGTCAGACAGACAGACAGACAGATAGATAGATAGATAGATAGATAGATAGACAGGCAGGCAGGCAGACAGACAGATAGACAGAGACAGTCAGACAGACAGACAGATAGATAGACAGACAGATAGACAGGCAGACAGACAGACAGATAGATAGACAGAGACAGTCAGACAGACAGATAGATAGACAGACAGACAGACAGACAGACAGCTAGTGGTTAAATGACAATCTTAGGTTTACAAAGCATTTGATACAGGTCATCTCGTTTGATCATCACACTGACCCTGGGGGTAGTAGGTAAGTGCTACTATTATCTTTTTTTTACAGAGGAGGAAACTGAGGCTGGGAGAAGTTATGACTTTGACCACGTAGTAAATCTCTGGGGCAGGATTTGAACTCAGGTCTTCCTGACTCCAAATCCTATACTTTATGTACTGTACTAATGATGGAATCCTAATAAAACTGCTTCCAACCCCAATATTCTAACTTCCTTAGGGACCCCACTGAACAGCAGGCATGTCCTGATATAACCACACGATCTGGCTTTAACCACACTAAAGGCCCCCAGACTCAACATAGCCACTGCCACTAACTAGCCACCTCCCCCAGATCCAATCTGCATATTTGAACAGGTGTGTCCTTCTCTTCAAACACTATCACGTCAGCCCTTTAGTCCAAGACAGGACCATAACACCTAACTATGCATCTTGACCAGACAGGACCACAGTAGCCAACCAATCAAAAAGAGACACGACCAAGATATTTGACCACTGAACCACAGAGCAGATCCCTTTACCTAATCCCTTAATAAACACCTCCTGCCTTTTTAATAGCCATAATTTCTGCTGTATAATCAGCATCATTACATAAAATTGCCTAAGTTGCTGGTTTCTCTTGGAATCTAGCTGACATCTGAGGGGCATCAATCCTCAAGAAATACTTGGATTAGAGGTGGTCTGACTCTGAGGTCTTTGAGACAGTGCCACCATAACACACGATGAAAACACAACGCTACCTCTTCCCTGATCCTATTACAGAAAAATAGGTTTAGAAATAGAAGAGACCCTTAGAGACCATCTAGTCTGGGCGCTCTTAATTTTTTGCATCATGGACCCTTTTGGCAGTAATCTGGTGAAATATATGGATCCTTTTTCAGAATAATATTTTACAATTAAATTAACAGCATTGCAAAAGGAAGCAATTACATTAAAATAATTTTAAGATATTAAGATAGCAAATATAATGAAGATAACATAATCATATAATATAAATAAATATCATCTCATGTTAAATATTATTATCAAAATATGTAAAAGTCAGGTTTACATATTATACCAGTTTAAAACCCCTGAGCTATACCAACAGTCTCATTTTTTCTTAACTTTCTTTTTCAATTAACTATTTCCTTTCCCTTCCCCATTTTGTTGAATAAAAAGATAATTGAGATCTTTGTAAGCAATATTTGTAGTCAAACAAAACATAATCCCCATGTTGGCAATAGCCAAAAAAATGCCTCATTGTGGCAGAGGTGGGTAGTGTTCTTTGTCATTGGTCCCCTGGAGTCTTGGTTGCTCACTGAGTTAATCAGAATTCTTAAATCTTTCCAAATTGTTTGTCTTTATGATCATGTCTTCTTGTATAAATTCTTCTCCTGGTTCTGCTTACTTCATCTTACTTCATCCAAATCTTCTCAGGTTTCTCTGAAACTATCCCCTTCATTATTTCTTATAGCACTTACAGAACATTTTCCATTATATGCATATGCTGTAATTTTTCAGCCATTCCCCAGTTGAGGGATACCCCTTTGGTTTCCAGGTCTTTCCCACTACAAAAGGAGCTGTTAGGAATATATTAGCACATGTGGATCCTTTTCCTCTTTTTTTCATCTCTTTGAAGTATAGGCCCAATAGCGGCATCTCCAGGTCAAAGGCTAAGCACATCAACAGTCTCATTTTACAGAGGAGAAAACTGGAAGTGCTTAAGAAACCCAACCAAAGCTAGCCAGGGCAGAACAGAGGCAGGACTTGAACCCTAGCTCCACGAGGACAAAGTCATTGTTCTTTGAGCACATTGCTTGTCGGAAATGAGAGTGTTAACAAACTCCTGTTACTTACGAAGACTGTTGTTTTTTTTTCTACTCTTCTCTCCCTCAGCCAGTGGAAGATTTTCTAAGCTTTTTTTTTCTTTCCTTTTCCTCCTTTCTCATGCCTTCTCTGTATTTCCCTCAGGAAAGTCTGATTTCCAGAATGTGGGCCTTATCAGAGCCAGGGGGAAATGCCTCTCCTTCCCAGCCTCCTCCTGCCTCTGTTAGCAGACAGCTTGCTTTGTGTCCCCGCTGGCTTTGTAAAGGTCCTTTCTAGGCATTATCTCTCTCTCCCTGTTGGTTGTCCTTTATCTTGCTCCCTGCAAGCTCCAACCATTTCAGCATATCCTTGTTTAGTTCTCAACACAGATTACTTATTATTAGTGTAATCCTTGTCTTCATCTAGAGCTCTGCTCTGAGGAGCTCAAAGCACTTTATAGGCCTTATCTCCCTCTTCCTCAAACCTGCTTTGTGTGCTAGTAATTGAGGGGATTTGGAGGAAAGAGTGGAAGAGGAGTATTTATCTCCTTTCCTAAATGAAGAAACTGAGGCCCAGAAAGCATATGGGGACAGGCCAAGGTCAGTGGTAGACCTAGGAGCTGGGCTCAGTCATCTATTCCTGCCCAGCTTTGGGTGGCCCCCTTGGTTCTCTCACTTAAGAAAGTTCAAATTCTTATTTTTCCAATATGACAAAAAATAAAGAAAAAGTATAAAGTTTTAGAAAGACTATCAGATATAAAATCAGAGGACCTTACCCCATCCTTGACCAATACGTATGGTTTTGGTCTATCTGTCTTACTTAGCAACCCTGGCCTCCTTTCCATTGTCTTTCTCTATAGACTCTGTGTCCAAATTTGGCCATTTCAATTTCCAAGGACCATGAAATGGTGGGTAGGTGGGTTGGGTGCCCTTACCCAGATGCACAGGAAGTTTTCAACACAGGAGAAAGAGCCTTTCCTAATCTCCCACCTTCACCCCCACCTGTTAGTCCCTCCAAGACAGGGGATAGATTGTTGGAAGCCCAGAGTTCAAATTCAGCATCAGACACTTTCTAACTGTGTGATTGAAGACCAGTCATTTAAACCTCCCTTAGACTCAATTTTATCTATAAAAGGGGATAATAATCACAGCTATGTCCCTGGGTTATTGTGAGGATACGAGGAGTTAACATTTGTCAAGTAAACATGTAAACATTTGCAAACCTTAAAATGCTATATTAAAATTAAATTAAATTTCTAGTTAGTAAAATTAAAATCTTAGTTATTTGTATTTGACTCTGTGTCTGTTTGCATTGTATCTTTTCATACTATTTCCTCTGATAGAGCATAAGCTTCCTGAGGGCAGGATGGTGTATTTTGTCTTTATATTTCCGGTGCCTGGTACAGGACAAGTGCCTGATAAATGTTGGTTGATTGATTTCTTGGGTTCCTTTACTTAAGTGCACCTCCTAATAAACAGTGGAGGAGAATATTTTGTGTGTGAATTAAATCATATTTTAACAATAGCAGGAGTCTGTGCTATATAAAGGAACCTTGTGGTAAATCCTTTCATAAAACAGTACATTTTTCTATAGTGCAAATAACCACTCGCATAATTTATCAGGTTTGTATATTTGGACTGTCATAGATCAAGTTTTTTTTTGAATCAGAGCACAATTCGATCATATTCTTTTCTCCATTTCAGAGATGGGGAAACCAGGGTTCAGAAGCCTCAGAGGAAACTAGCATTTTCCCAGTTCTTCTATTGACCTTTAAGTCACTGGCCTTATAGTGACAAAGTCTTAGAGCAGCAGTAGATATGAAGTGCTCTTGAATCCGACCTGCCCTAATCCCTTCCCACAGGTAAGTAACCCCTTTTTCAGCAACCCTAACAGGTGGTCACCCAGTAACTGGCAATCTCTGATTCAGCTCTAGACATAAATTGAAGTAGCTCACTACCTACCAAAATAATCTTACTCTATTGCTAGACAACTATAATATTTTTTTAGCTGAAACAGATTTGGTAGGAACCAGAAGGGATCTTAGGATTCATCTAGCCCTTCCTCCCCTTTTACAGATGGAGAAACTGAGTGGAGCGATCTGCGCGAGTTCATGCAAATTTAAGTGGCAAAGTTGGGATTTGAACTCAGGTCTTCTGCCTATAAAATCAGTCTTTTTCTCATTGCATCATTGCCTTAGTAGATGGCACCTTCCTTTTGTTAAAGTGAAATCAGCTTTTCTGTACCTTGCAATGAGACACACTCCTTTTGGGATGGAGTCGGGGTCAGTAGACTTAGGTTCATGTCCTAGATTGCCCACGTAGCCCTGGACCACGCATTTGAGCCTGGCAATTCCCCATCCAGAAAACTGGGAGAAAATAGACTTAGCATACCTTTCCTTCTTTTTCTGATTTTTTTTCTTAATTAGGACTTCGAAGCCCCCTCCCTCCATGATGGTTGCTATTCTTAAAGTAGACCAATGAGTCTTGGTTCATCATTCGAACACTCCTTTCCCCAAGAAGGCTTTATTTTTTTGCTGGGTGATCTTGCCCCAATTTTCTCCAGAAAGTCTGCTCCAAACGTGAGTCCCCCAAAACCTGGAGTCCATTGATCCCTGCACCAGACTCTTCTAACTCTTGCTTGATTTCTCTTCACTCTTCCTCCCTCCCAGAGCCTTTCTCTGCCTCTCAGAATTGAACAGTTGACAAGTTTTCTTTTATCTCCTCTGGCAGTGATGGGGGCCTACTCTGCACTGCCAAGAGACGAGTTAGAGTCTGGACTGAGGGGGACACTTAAGCTGCCTATCTTGGAGACGCAAGGAGCTGGTGGCTGAGCTGAGACTGCATCGGCCAAGGATGCTCAAGAGGAAACCAAGTCTCCCGGGGTTATTTGATGGATCAGCTGCATAATTGCAGCTTAAGCCCCACTGCAAAGCCTTTCTTTAGAGCTCAGCAGCCTCCTAGCCCAGGGAAACATGGTTGTACAAGGAGTGGCTGCTACATCCCCAACCTGAATTTATGGGTCTGTCCTTGAATACGGAATAGCTGCCAGAGATATATCTCCCAGGCTATCTGCAGGGAGTGGGTATATCTGATTAATCTGGGCAGCGCCTGGAACAACTCTGCTCAGGAAGCAGACCCAGAGATCTATTGCCTTCTCTTTGCCCGGGAAATTCTTCTAGCCCGCCTCCAAATCTCTGGCCAGTGTCAACCACTTAGCCTAGAGAGAGACGCCGTGACCCGCTCAGGCCGTGGGCAGTAATAACACTTGGCATTTATTGAGTACCATCCTCCTGAGATTCTCTTTCCATAGGGCTTTGTTTAAGCTGATCTCACTGAGGGTAGGGAATAGCTATGGGCTGGGGGAGGCAGGGAGAGATGGAGATCGGCTCCCTCCTTGGACCATGGATGCTGTTCAGTCCCAGACCCTGCAGTAAATCTGAGGCTTTTGGTGAAATCTT
Organism: Pseudocheirus occidentalis; assembly: GCA_028646575.1. Taxonomy (NCBI): domain Eukaryota; kingdom Metazoa; phylum Chordata; class Mammalia; order Diprotodontia; family Pseudocheiridae; genus Pseudocheirus; species Pseudocheirus occidentalis. Next base: position 358,606,852 of record CM053593.1, read on the forward strand.
AGGCTTCTCTGACTTCTGGTCTCTCTTGTGTCTTTGAAGATAAATATTTGTATCATGGAACAGTCATTAGATAGATCTGTGTGTCTGCAGAGGGGAGCTTTTATTTGTTAGAGATCTGGCTTTCAGGGTCCTAACCCTGGATGACCTAGACCATTTGCCATTGTCACTTCACATTGTGATCTGTTAACCTCCATATACCCTTGGCGCTCCCCAACTCTCTTTGTCAGAGTGGGCACAGGAGGGAAGAATGGGATTTTTATGACATTGTATTGCTAGGAATGACTCTAAAGTCTCCCAATGATTTATCTCTCCCGAGGGGCTTTCCCTTCCCAATATGAGTCTGTCTCCTCCTTGCCTGATACACTACCCTAGCCTGAGACTTCCTGTAAAGGCACTTTGAGCGTGGAAGCCCTGGGGAGCATGAGTGAGTGAGAAAGTGTGAGAGAGATTTATGCCCTGAGCAGAATCAGAGATTTCAGCACCCCCATTATTTGGGAGCTTGTACCTGTCAGATGACGATGGCCAGGCAGATAGAGACAGAGAAGATGCAACTAGCCAGTTCACATTTAAGAGAGATAATTGGGCCTCTGGGTAGATGGTTCTTGGTCTGGCTGTCATCATAGATACATATGCATTTCTTCTTGACTGGAAAGCCAAACCAGCTTTTGATTCCCCCACACGCACCCAGTTCTCCTTCTTCCCCATCCACAGTTTTTCTATCAGGGTGGGCACAGGATAGCCTGAGAGTATAGCCAGGAGGGGATTCTAGATGGGTGAAGGGGATTCAGTGACCCTCTTCTCCAGCCCTTCAGGAATACTGGCTTTTGTGCTAATTCACTGTGTGACCTTGGATATATCATCACTTCTTTGGCATCTGGTTCTCTCATTTGTGAAGTGAAAGGTTTAAGCTAGATCAGGGGTTCTGGAACTGTGGTCCATGGATTGTAGATTGCAGGGGAGGGGGGTGTGAATGCAGATTGGGGGAAAATTATTTCTTCATTTTCACTAATCTTTGGCTTCCTTTTCTATGTTATGAATTTTAAAACATTATTCTGGGAAGGGGTCCATAGGTTTCATGAAACTGGCTAGCTAGGGGGGCCCATGGCATAAACCCCTCTCAGAGCCTGTGAACTATGAAGACAAAAGCTTTGGTTAAATGAGAGAAGCAACCCAGTGGGTTGGAAGCCTTTGTCAGCACAGACTAAGATACACAATTTTTCCTTCTGATTCAGAACAATAACCATTCTCAGGGCCTTTCCCGCCTCGTCCCACTCTGTTCCAAACCAGAAAAATGGCTTTATGAGAGTTTCCTCCTGGGACAAGATATGTGCACCCAGCTTATCCCAACAGAGGGAGCCATTGGACAGACTTTCCAAGTCCACCCAATGTAGCCACTCACCCTAGCTTTAGGAGCCCTATTTCCACTGTGGGAACAGGCCTTCTTCTCCCTTTGGGGGAAAGACTGTAAAAAGAGAGTGTGGCTGATTTTCTTCCACAACAACCTTCAGTGGACTTGCATTTTAGATAGCCAGCAATGTATTTGGGAACAAAAGAAAAAGTGAAGTTTCATATTGAATTGCTGGAATTGTATTTTGGTTATAAATAGATTTTTTAAAATTTGTACTAATTTTCCCCTCACCTTATCCCTGCCCCGTATATAGGTCCTATATGTGTTCTCCCCCTATTGGAATAAGACCCCTGAGAGAGCTAGGAGCATCTCACTTTTCTAAATGCCCCTGCATTTAGCACAATATTTTGCCCATCTTAAATGCTAAAAAATTTAATCCCTCTTCATCCATTCTCCATGTTTTAGTTGTTCTTTTAATATTCTGCCTTCAGTTTCCTCAGCTGTAAAATGCAAGGGTTAGATTGGATCAGGAATTCTTAACCTGAGATATGTGAACGCTTTAAAAATATTTTTAAAATATCAATATAATTGGTTTCCTTTGCAAGTCAATGTATTTTATTTTAGGCATTTAAAAACTCTATTCAGAAAAGGGACCTACAGGCTTCATTAGACGCTGCTCAAGGAGTCCATGGCACAGAAACATTAAGAACCATTGAACTAGATAAATCAAAAGTGCTCTGGGTTCTGTGGCTCTGAGTCCTAGAGAGGGTTGGCCTTGGAATCAGAAAGAATTGGACTCACGCCCTTCCTCTAATACCTACTGGCTGTGGAACCCTGGCTGAGACACTTCACTTCTGAATGCCCCAAATGTGAATCTGAATCGGTAAGGGAAGGAGTCTCTCACATGAGCTATTTCTACTCAGGTGAATCCACTGTTCTGGACTATCCCCCTGCCCCCCCAAATCCTGACACATTTTCTCACAACATTGTTTTGCACAACATGCTTTGTAGTTCTACTTAAATGTGTTTAAATGACCTACTTTTCAAGGTTTATTATACCTTTTTTGAAAACATTATATTTTTTAAATTAAATTAAAATTTTTTGTTACATTTTATGGTCTGAACTGTTTGTCTCCCTCTTCACCCCATACTAGAGAAGGCTACCATTTGATACAGATATCTATCTATCTATCTGTCTGTCTATCTATTTATCTATCTGTCTATCTATCTATCTATCTATCTATCTATCTATCTACCTATCTGTCTGTCTGTGTCTGTCTGTCTCTATCTCTTTATTTCTCTCTCTCTCTACCTATTTATATCTGTGTCAAATGGTAGTTTGCATATATCTATATCTAGATGTATGTATAACCATGCTATGCACACTTCTATTCATCAGTGCTTTCTGTGGAGGTGGATAGCATTTTCCTTTGGAGTTGATATGAGTATTTATAATACCCAGAATAACTTAGTCGTTCATAATTACCCTTTGAACAATATTGCTGTTACTATATTTTCCTGGTTCTACTTATTTCACTCTTCATTATTTCATGCAAGTCTTTCCTTGGTTTTCTAAAATCAATACACTTACCATTTCTCAGAGCACAGTAGTATTCCATCAGGATCATATACCACAACTTGTTCAGCCATTCCCCAATTGATGGGCATCCCTTCAATTTCCAGTTCTTTGCCACCACAAAGAGAGCTGCTATAAATATTTTAGAACATATAGGTTCTTTTTCTTTTTCCCTGATCACCTTGGGAATAGACCTAATATTGATATTGCTGGGTAAAAGAGTACACACAGTTTCATAACACTTTGGGCATAATTCCAGTTTGCTCTCCAAAATGGTTGCTCATTATACCTTACTCACCTTCACATACTCTTCTATTCTGCCAAACAGACCTTTTTGCTCTTCTTCCACTCCCCATATATGAGCCTTTGGCTCATAGTTCCAGAGCCCCATGGCTAGGATGGTCTGGGCTCCAGACAATTCCTCCTGACTGTTGCCTCTTAGAAGCTCTAGTTTCCTTCAAGAGTCAAATGCTATGTCCTCCATGAAGTCTTTCTTGATTCCCAAACTGCTAGTGCCCCCTACCCAAAACTACCTTGTGTTTTTGGGGTAAGTGGGGTGTCTGTGTATGTATGTAGGTATGCACATATGCATATATGTATATGTCTATATGTATGTAGGTGTGCACATATGTATATATGTATAAGTCTGTGTATGTCTTGAAAGCTCCTTTAGGGAAGAAGCTATTTCACATGTATATAGCACTTACTAAGTGCTTTACAAATATGATCTCATTGAATTCTCACAAAAACCCTGGGAAGTCAGTGCTCTTATTATTCCCATGTTTACAGTTCAGGAACTCGAGGCAGACAGAGGTTAAGTGGCTTGTCCAGGATCACCCTTATAGTTAGGAAGTATCTGAGCTGGATCGGAACTTGGGTCTTCTTGACTCCAGGCCAGGTACTTTGTCCTCAGAGCCCCCTAGAGCTCCCTAATTCCAGCAAGGTGCCCCTCCTATTGGGTATCTCTCCAACTCTGACTCAGACTCCTGTTTTCTACCTCCTCTAAGACAAGCCTTAGGAAGTAGGTGAGGCTGCCAAGAAGAAACTTGTTCTGGGTGAACAGTGGATGTTCTAGGACAAGGTTTCCCAAACACAGCCCAAGGAGTTTAAAGTTCACAGGCTGATAAGAGCAGGAGAAAAAGCAAGGCACAGAGAGAGGAGCAGGCTGTAATTGAGACATAGCTTTTATTATTAGTACTCACACTTTGGGGACTGATGGGCATGGCAGGTTCCCAGGACCTAGACTTAAGCACTGACTGGCCTGAGGGCTTCTGCTATGTGGCTTGCTTTATCCAGGTCAGGTTTCTTTAGGGGATATCAATAATGGCTCAGGGGACTGAAGGGGAAGGCTATGCTGGTTTGCCCTGGGGACTCCTAATCTATTTAAGGTGACTTGGTGTTTTGGGAGTGGACAAATGAGGGATCAGCCAACTAAAGGTCCATCGCTAATGCAAATGATTCAGGTTACAGTTTTGTAATTTCTTTGTCTTAATAGACAAACTTTCTCTTGGATGGATATAGTTGAGGTTGTTGGCAGGGAGGTTAGGGGTGGGTTGTATGGCTTGGTTTGCCCCTGGCCACTGCTTGGTCATGAGGATGTCCAAGACTATGGGTGGGCTTTCATAGTATTGTTTCTGGTTTTTGTTTACTATGAACTTGATAAACAGAAAACAGGAACATTTCCATATGCATTTCCAGGATGCATATGAAATTGTGAATCTTGTACATTTGTTGTTGTTGGGCCATTTTCAGTTTTGTTCAACTCTTCGTGACCCCATTTGGGATTTCCTTAGAAGAGATACTGAGTGGTTTGCCTTTTCCACCTCATTTTACAGATAAGAAAACTGAGGCAAATGGTTAAATGACTCATAGGGTCATCCAGCTAGCAAGATCTGAACTCATGAAGATGAGTCTTCTTGGTTCCCCTGCATCACCTAGCTGCTGTAATGTTAATGGAATAGGAAGATCTTCCCAGTCTATTAATAATAGACTTATGTGACCACATGTGTCCCCTTTTCTCTTGGAACAGGAGCCGTGTTCCCAGGTCTAAAGGTACACAGATATTTCAATCGTGGATATCTTGCTGCTTTCACAGCTGTGATATATCCTGAGTCACATAGAGCCTACTGGGGGAGGAATTTGCCTAAGGAGGAACTTACTTAGGAAGAAGCTTGCTTACAGGGAGGCTTGCTTGTAGGAAGGCTTTCACACCTTTTGGTACTAAACTAATTTGGCACTGAGTCACTAAGGTGGTGGTGCCTTCTGGCTCTGAGCCTATTAGTAGAAAACTATATATCCTGGGAGACCGATATTTTACTTTGAGATCTTGCTCATTAGAAGAACCTTTTGATTCCCTGGACAGGACTCTGAGTAGTTGTTAAGAGCCCCCATTCCCCTGCTTCCTGTAAACTACTAAGATGTTGGAGCTCTCCTGGTCTGGTGGCGTATGTTGGTGGTTGTATTGTTCTGTTTATTTTTTAAATTTTTTTTCCAATTTATTTATTCATTTTTAGTTTTCAACATTCATTTCCACAAGAGTTTGAGTTACAATTTTTCTCCCTGTCATTCCCCTACCTCCCACCCCAAAATAGCAAGCCTACTGAATACTCCTTTCCCAATATGTTCTCTCATATCCTCCTCCACCTCACCTAACTTACTAGTAAGGTAAGAGGGATTTCTATAACCTTTTGCCTGTATATCTTATTTCCCAGTTGCATGTAAAAAAAAACAACAATAAATTTTTTGTACAGTAAAATTTTGAGTTCCAGGTTTTTTCCCTTCTTCTCTCCTCACCCACTCCCCACTGGGAAGATAAGCAATTCAATATAGATTGTACATGTGTAGTTATGTAAACATTTCCATAGTAGGTATATTGTGAAAAATTTACTATATTTCCCTTCATCCTATTCCACCCCTCACTTATTCTATTTTCTCCTTTGCCCCTATCCCTTTTAAAAAGTGTTTTCTTCGAACTACTCTCTCCCCCAATCTGCCCTCCCTTTTATCATTTCCCCTCTTATCCCCTTCCCCCCTATTTTCCTGTGGGGTAAGATACCCAATTGAGTGTGTATGTTATTCCCTCTTTAAGCCAAATTCAATGAGAGTAAGGTTGTCCCATTCCTTTTTATCTTTCTGCTCTTTCCCTCCATTGTAACATTTTTGTCTTACCTATTTTATATGAGATAATTTACTGTAATCTCTCTTCCTTTCTCCTTCTTCTAATATATTCCTCTCTCACCTCCTAATCTTATTTTTATATATTATCCCTTCATATTTAACTTGTCCTGTGCCCTCTCTCTATGTTTACATGTACATACATATGTGTACACTCAAATATATATTTATACACACCTACACCTTCCTATACATATATATATATATATATTCCCTTCAACTGTCCTCATATTGAGAAAAATCTAATAAGTTACAATTATAATTTTTCCATGTAGGAATGTAAATAGTTCAACTTTAATAAGTTCCTTATGATTTCTTTTCCCTGTTTACCTTCTCATGCTTCTCTTGCTTCTTGTATTTGAAAGTCAAATTTCCTGTTCAACTCTGGTTTTTTTCCTCAAGAATGCTTGAAAAGCCTCTATTTCATTGAATGACCGTATTTTCCCCTGAAGCATTATACTTAGTTTTGCTGGGTAGGTGATTCTTGGTTTTAGTCCTAGCTCCTTTGACCTCCAGAATACCATATTCCAGGCCCTTTGATCCCTTAATGTAGAAGCTTCTAGGTCTTGTGTTATCCTGATTGTGTTTCCACAATACTCAAATTGCTTCTTCCCAACTGCTTGAAGTATTTTCTCCTTGACCTGGGAACTCTGGAATTTGTCTATAATATTCCTAGGAGTTTTTGGTGGGGGATCTTTTTCAAAAGATGATTGATGATTTCTTTCCATTTCTATTTTGCCCTCTGGTTCTAGAGTATCAGGGCAATTTTGCTTGATAATTTCTTGAAAGATGGTGTCTAGGTTCTTTTTTTGATCATGGCTTTCAGGAAGTCCAATAATTTTTAAGTTATCTCTCCTGAATCTATTTTCCAGGTCAGTGGCTTTTCCAGTGAGATATTTCATATTGCCTTCTATGTTTTCATTTGTTTGGATCTGTTTTATCGTGTCTTGATGTCTCATAAAATCATTAGTTTCCATTTGCTCCAATCTAATTTTAAAAGAATTATTCTCTTTAGTGAGTTTTTGAAATTCTTTTTCTATCTGGCAAATTTGGATTTTTTTAAGGCATTCTTCTCCTCATTGACTTTTTGGGCCTCTTTTGCCATTTAAGTTAGTCAATTTTTAAGGTGTTACTTTCTTCAGTCAGGCCACTTTCTTGATTTTCTTGCATCATTCTATTTCTCTTCCCAATTTTTCCTCCACTTCTCTTACTTGGTTTTCAAAATCCTTCTCGGGCTTTGCCATGGTCTGTAATTAGTTCATATTTTTCTTGTGAGATTTTGATGCAGAAGTTCTGACTTCATTGTCTTCCTCCCGTTTCATGCTTTGATCCTTTTTGTCCCTGAAAAAGGAATCTGTATGGTAGGATTGCATTTTCTCTGCTTGCCCATGTTACCAGTCAATTACTTGACTTTTGAACTCTTTGCCATGGTAGAACTCTGCTTTCAGAATGGAGAGAACTTCATCCCAAATCACTGGGGATTTTGCAGCTGCAAATTCTCCTTGACCTGGGAACTCTGGAATTTGGCTATAATATTCCTAGGAGTTTTCTTTTTGGGATCTTCTTCAAGAGGGGGTTGATGCAGAGCAATTAGGAGGGCACCCTCTCTGCAGCTCCCACAGGTTCTGGCACCTGGCCACACACCCCAGGATCTCCATCCAGATCCAAGCAGGTCAAAGCAAGAGCAATTACCTTCTGAATGGTTGCTCTGTCCCCCTACAATCTGCAGGCCAGGAGCTCCTGAGGCAGCTGCACGGCGCAGCTGCCAAATCTCTACCACTTCTCACCTTGGGGGCAGGGGTTGGACCATACTCTTCCATTTACCCCTGTTCCAACAGAGCTACACACTGACCTTTTGCTTTGTCTTTGGCGTTTATGGGTTGAGAAGTCTGGAAAATGCCAGCGCTGCTGGTGCTTCACTCTCCTGAAGTATGCTCTCTGTATTATTCTGTTTAGACAGTGGATGGAGCCTGTCTATTGAGTTCTTTTGTGGATATTCACTTCTTTCTACTTATCTGTCTGTTAATTAAAGTAAGATCATTAACGCCTTCAAA
>CM053593.1:358623951-358635294 GCA_028646575.1 Pseudocheirus occidentalis
TATTTCTTTCTTTCCTTTATGTCTTTCTTCTATATTTCATTTATGATTCTTTTCTCTGTACTTGGAACTCTATCATTCCCTCTATTTCCTCTCTCCTTTCTCTCTTTTTGTATCTCATTTTCATTCACTCTCCCTCTGTGCCTTCCCCTCCTACTCCCATCTTTCTTCTTGGTCTTTTTTCTTTATCTCTGTCTTTACTTTCTTTCTCTCCCCTTCCCTTTCTCTTCTTATTCCTCTCCTCTCTGCCTATCTCCCTCTGCCTCCCTCTTTCTATCTCTCTATCTGATTTTCTCTCTGTTGCTCTCAATCTCTCTCTGTCTGTGTCTTTCTGTTCCTGTCTCTTTTCCCCCTCTGTCTGTCTCTGTCTCTGTCTCTCTTCCCCTCCCTCTCTATTTCTGTCTGTGTGTGTGTGTCTCTCTCCCCCTCCCTCCCTCCCTCTCTCTCTCTCTCTCTCTCTCTCTCTGTCTCTATCTCTCTCTGTCTCTATCTCTCTCTGTCTCTGTCTCTCTGTATTTCTGATTCTGTAATTCTGTATTTGTCTCTTTCTTCCTCCCTCCTTCTGCTCTTATTGTCTCACCCCCTTGTCCAGTAGCTCGGAGCTGGAGGCAGCTCTGCTTTGCTGGGGACTTGGGAGCAGGAGCAGCAGGAAAAGGCCAGAAGTCAGGGACTATAAAACTGCTCCCCTGGGGTAACAGCAATCAGGAAGGGGTCTTGGCCACTTAATTCTTATTACCCATATATGCCTTAGTGAGGGCCTGCTCCCAACTGAGCTGGCTCAGCACCTTGTTCCTGAGACTGGGATGTAGCCAGAAAGAATGATCAAGGCCACATGCATTGAGGCTGAGTCCACCAAAGCTGACCCTTTTTTTCTTGGGAAATCATTTAGATGTTGCTTTCCTCTCCCACTCCCTCCATGTGACCTTTCCTCCCCATACTTACTTGCCATTATCAGGTCTGTGCCATTAACTGGGTATAGGGGTTAGGAAACAGAGCTAGGTCAGGTTTGGAGTGGGCACAGGCATGCAGAGATGTATTAAATGGTATAGCCAGGGACTGGCTGAGAGGATTGGGATAAGGAAGAAACAAAGCCAATGTCCCTCTTAGTGACTTCCTCTCTCCTTGTGCCCCAGGACTCACGTGTTTAATGGCAAGGCATAGGAAAAGTGGTTCAAATCCTCTTTGACTGTATCTGTAAGGGGCATTTTCATAGTGACTGGAGTAGCTTCTGGTGGAAGTTGCCTCAGGCTGGGTTGTTAAATGAGGATCAGCTTCTTCTTTCTGAGGGAGTTGGGGGGTGGGTGGCAGCTGCTATAGGGCTGGGCAACACTTCCTTGGGCAGGGCTAGCATTGACTTCCCTGACTCTGGGTGAAAAGGGGAGCTGTGCACATTGATCAGCCCGGTTTCTTGGGATCAATCCTGCCCTAGCTAGAAGTAAAAACTAGACTTGAAACAGAACCTCAACAGGTAGTGTTGAAAAAATATTGATTATGAAATCATGGCTTAAGATCTGGGGAAAAACCCTATATCTATTCACCACCCCCCTTTTCTGGAGACCAACTTAGGTCTCTGAGCCTGGAATCAGGAATATTCATTTTTATGAGTTCAGATTCAACCTTGGATACTTACTATCTGTGTGACCTTTTATATTTGAAAAGCAGTAGTGCATGGTGGTTAGAGAGTTCAGGAATCAGAGTCAAGAGAATCTGGGTTTAAGTCTCACTTCTGAGACCTTCTGACTATATGACCCTGAACAAGCCACCTAACTTTTTAGTGCTCCATGCAGCTCTCCAAACCTATTTCAGAGGGAGTTTCATCAACAGAAATTTTCTACAGCAGTGAAATCATACAAAAAATAATAAAAGCTCCTTATGCTTTAATACCTATGTATGTATCCTAGCCTCAGTGAAAGGCACAGTCTTCTCCCCTCTTTTTCTTTGAAATTTATTTATATTTAGTTTACAACTTTCAATTCCACAGGTTTTTGAGCTCCATATTTTCTCCTCCTTCCTCTCCTCCCCTCTCCTCCCCAAGACAGCATGTAATCTGATAGGTTCCACATGTACTTTCACATTAAAAATATTTTCACAATAGTCGAGTTGTGAAGAAGAATTATAACCAATGGAATGACCCATGAGAAAGAAGAAACAAACCAAAAAAAGAGAATAAATAGATTGCTTTGATTTGCATTCAGATCCCATAGTTGTTTCTCTGGATGTGGATGGCCTTTTCCATCATGAGTCTTTTGGAGTTGTCTTAGAACCTTGCATTGCTGAGAAGAGCCCAGTCTATCAAAGTCGGTCATCACAGATGCAATGTGTCTATAATTGTTTACAAAGTTCTCCTGGTTCTGCTCCCCTCACTCAACGTCAATTCATGTAAGTCTTTCCAGGTTATTATGAAGTAAAGGCACACTCTTTAAAGGCAGGGTTGACATCTTTTCTTTTTTCTCCGTCTTTGTGTTCTGAGTACATGACACAGTTTTGCAGAAAGTTGTTTAATAAGAATGCTGCTTCCGCTGTCCAGTTCTTTCAATTGTGTCTGACTCTTTGTGACCCTGTTTCAGGTTTTTGTAGCAAAGATACCAGAGTGATTTGTCATTTCCTTCTCTAATTCATTTGACAGATGAAGAAACTGAGGCAAATGGGGTTAAGTGACTTGCCCAGGGTCATACAACTCAGAAGTGTCTGTGGTCAGATTTGAACTTCCTGATTCCAAGTCCAGTACTTCTCTATCCATTGCTCCACTTAGCTATCCTTCATAACAATAGCTTGCATTTATATATAAGGCTTTAATGTTTGCAAAACACTTTGCAAATATTAGCTCATTTTATCCTCTGCAACAAGCCTAGGAGGTAGGGGCTATTATTATTTCCATTTTACAGATGAAGAAACTAAATCTGAAAGAGGTTATGTGATTTGCCCAGGGTCACACAGCTAGTACGTTTCTGAAGCCAGATTCGATTTCAGATTTTCTGGACTCCAAGTCCAGTGCTGTATCTACTGTAACACCTAGATGCCTCTCTGAAAAGCATTAGTTAAAATGAATGGAATTACTTTTCTCCATCTTGTTCATAATTTTCCAGTTTCTCTGCTTGCCCCTGCAGATGTCATATATATATTTTTTCTGGGCCCTAAATCTGGACCTATGAGCCATCATCATGTTTTCCTCAAATGCACAATCACAAATAAATCAGATCACAGTTTTAGAACCCACAGGGACTTCACATGCCAAGTAGTCCAAATCTTCTTCTCCTTCTTCTTCTCCTTCTTCTTCTTCTTCTTCTTCTTCTTCTTCTTCTTCTTCTTCTTCTTCTTCTTCTTCTCCTTCTCCTTCTCCTTCTCCTGCTCCTTCTTCTCTTGCTCCTTCTCCTCCTCCTCCTCCTTCTCTTCATCTACAAAGGAATAAAGCCAAGGCCCACAGGTTAGAAGTGATTTGTCCAAAATCAAAGCCAGTAAGTAAACCAAGTCTAGATTTGAACCCAGAAATTCTGAATGCTAGAGTTAGCACACTGTGCAGGACTGGAAGGCCGGCTCATATTGGCCCAGTTAGATTACAGGTATAAGCATTGCTCATTGTATAGAAGTCAACTACATAGCTTAGAATATATATTTAATACAGATCTATATAGCAGTGCCTCTTTACTCTGAAGTTCCCCATTTTTCATGGCTTTTGATTTTTTTGACATCGGGGCACTTTTATTAAAATCCTTACAGATTGAATTCATTTAGCTACTTCTGTCTCAAATAAAATAATGTATGTAAAGCACTTTACACACACCTCAAAGCCTTATTTAAATGTCAGCTGTTATTATTATTTGTCAAACTATTGGGATTCCTTCTCTGACCTAGATTTAGTCTATGATGACAGGAGGAAAGAGGCAGAAATGAAAAAGCCAACTTAAGGAATTTACTGAATCTCATTTGGAGTAGGTCAGTGGTGCTTTAGTCCTTAGCAATTCCTGGAGTAGGGGAGATCAGCAGGATGTGCCAAGCAAAGCAGAGACTTCAGACTTAATTTATGAATGAAGCCCAAAAAACAAAGGAATTTGGTAGCTTTTCAGGGAAGCATAGAATGATAGAGCTGTAAGGAATCCTAAAGAACTTTCTCCTCATTTTGTAAAGGATGGTGAAGCTTACAGAGGGGAAATTACTTCAGCAAGGTCTCCCAACTATTAAAGTAGCAGTCTGATCAGAAACAGTTAAACTCAGGAATCCAGTGTTTAGTTCATAAACCCAAGAAAATAAATTACTTGGAGAATTCTCTATTTGGAAAGAATTGCTGGGAAAACTGGAAAGCAGCTTGGCAGAAATTAGGTTTTGACCATCATCTCACATCATAAATTCCAATAAATTCAAAAGGGTTATGTAACCTAAATATTAAAGGGACATCATATCAGAAAAAAATAATTAGGAGAGAAAAAGATGAAGTACTTTTCACAGCTCTGGCTAGGGTGAAGAGTTCTTAACTAAAAATAGAGGTGATCACAAAATATAAAATAGATAATTGTCAATTACATAAAGTTAAAAAGCTTTTGTACAAACAAAATCAATGTACCTAGGATTAGAAGAAACACAGAGATTTCACTGTTAGACATATACATAAAATATATCAAAGACATAAAGGTTCCTATATACACCAAAATATTTATGGCAGCACCTTCTATGGTAGCAAATAACTGGAAACAAAGAAGATACCCATTGATTGGAAAAACCAATTGTAGTACATAGATATAAAAAATAAATCAATGAATAAAAAAAAGTAAACTCTTACCACGTGCCAAGCACCATGATAAGCCCTGGGGACAGAAGTACAAATGCAAAGCCAAGTCCTACCTTGGAGGAGCTCCTATTATATGGGGGGGGGGGCAGGGAGGAGGCAGGGAGGCAATACACATAGGTGGTAGAAAGGGAAGGACACTTTGGTTCAGAAAGTTATAGGGATGATGAGTGATGTAATAGGGGAGTAAATTAACACATCCTATCCAGGAACAGTGACAAGAACTGATGTGATCATGGTTCATGGTTCCAGAACTGTGGCGTGGAAGAGAGCAGGTGCAGGAAAGGACTGTGAAGTGGTTGGTAAGGAATCTATAGAGGAGGTGGTTGGAAGCTGGGAGAGAAGTGAAGTAGGGTTGGGGCTTTCTTGAAAAAGTGTTCTGGGGAAGCAGGGCCCCCGGGCAAAATGTCTGGTGTTAGCAGTGATGGGGTGAAGGAGAATGCTTTGAAGTAATCGGATATTTGATTTTTCCATCATTAAAAATCATGAATATGAAGAATTAAAAGAAACATGGGAAGACATATGAACTGATGCAGAATCAAGTAATCACAATAAAGAAAAGAATATGCACAATAACTACAATAATGCAAATGGAAAAAATAACACAAAAAAGAATGCTTTGTAATCATAATGACCAAGTCTCTTCCCAAAGAGATGAAAAATATACAATCCTCCTTTTGCTAGAGAAGTGTATATGTGTGTGTGGGGTAGAGGAGAGGGATATGGATGTCAAAAGTTTCATATACTTTCAGACTCATTTGATGTTTGTTAATTTCTCTAAACTCCTCTTCCTCCTCCTCCTCCTCCACCTCTTCTTCTTCTTCTTCTTCTTAACTTAATTTATGAATGAGGCCCATAAAACAAACCCCTCTCTTTTCTCTCTCACTTTCTCTCCTCTTTCATTCTCTCTCTTTCTGCCTTCGCTAATTGTCCCCACCCATCCTCCCTTCTCTTCCAAACTTCCCTGTTCTGTATTTACATAAGGTAAATACTGCTTTCTAGTCTTGAGGTTCATAATCTTCAGAATTAACTTTGACTACTTATTCTCACTAACCCCATGATCCAATCAATTGCCAGTCTTTGCCACCTCACAACATCTCACATCTGACTTCCATCTCTCTGCTCACACATCATCTCGTCTCACCTGGATCACTGCCATAGCCTCTTCATTGGTTCCCTCTCAAGTCTCTCCTCACTCCAGTCCATCCTCTATGAACCTGTCACTCTTCTGCTCATTAACCTCTATTGGCTCCCTATTGCCTCTAGGACCAAATATTCCCTTCTCTGTTTAGCTCATAAAGCCCCTCATAAGCTTACCCTTGACCACTCTTTGCAAATTCAATGAATATGACTTCCTTTCTTGCTCTCTGTGATTCAGCCAAACTAACTTTCTTGCAGCTCCCCTAACATGAAATTCCATTTTCCATCTCCCTGTTTTTACCTTGTCTATTCCATGACTGAAATGACTTCCCTCCTCCCCTCTGCCTCAGAAAATGAACCCCTTTCTTCCTTCATGAGGCAGATCAAGCACCACCTTCTAAATGAAGCCTCTGCAGATCTCCCAATGGCTAGTTTCTTCCCTCACAAACTACATGGTAGTTAGCTAATTTGTATTTATTTGCATTTATTCATCACATACTAATTTATATCCTTATTGCCTACCCCATAGAATAGAAATACTTCATAAGTAAGCCTTGTTTTACCCTTTGTATTTATACCTGTATTTGACAACACTACTAACACAGTGCCTGTAGCTACTTAGCAAATATTTGGGGATTGTTACTTGGTTAATTGTTTTTCTTCTCTTTTTCTTTTGTTGCAAAAGATGAGTTGCTAGGGAGGGGAAGGAGAAAGGATACAACTAGAAATGAAAGTGATATAAAGACAAAATATATCAATAATAATTCATTTTAAAAAATAGCAGTTTCCAGAGCTGAAATAATAATGATGCTTCAAGAGTCTTTCTCGAAGTGCTGTAAACAGCCACTTCTGTATGCACTGGATAAGTCTCAGCTGGGCACTAATGATGCTAATGGCTCATGGGGACACTGAGACAAAGGATGGGAGAAAATTGGGACCATATGGTTACCAGGCTTATATATAGTTACCCTGTTGAGATAAAGCAGGAGGGACTCGAGGGTGATGCTGGAGCTAGGTGATGCTTTGTTGATATATAGATTGTGGTATTGGTAAGGATGGCAGGGGTGGAGTTAGAGGACCCAAGCGTGAATTTCATTTCTTCCGCTTACTCTCTGTGCCTTACAGGCAGTGGGTGACAGAGGACAGAGTGTGGGCAGGGGAGTCAAAAGACCCTGAATTTAAATGTGACTTCAGACACTTAAGAGTGGTGGATTTCACCCTCAGCAAGTCACAATCTTTCAGCCTTAGTTTGCTAAACTTTAAGATGGGGATAATAATAGCACCCACCTTGTAGGGTTTTTGTGAGGGTCAAATTAATCAGGCTTCCTCCGGCTCTAAGTCTTGTGGATTCCAACTCTAGAGGGCACCCAAAGTATGTGGCCTAGACCAAGTCAGCCTCTTTAGAGGGTCTAGACTGAATGATAACACTGGAGCCTCCCTCAGTCTAAAATCTGCAGGCCTCCTCCCTTCTTCCACAACGCAGGGATCTCTGGATCAGGGATGCCTTTGGGGCCCAGGCAGACATCCTCCCTTTCTTCCTAAGTCTCAACTTCAGCTCTTACTATCTTGTTCTTTCTAAGACATTGATTTGGAGGATGGCTTAAGGTGATCCAGAGGGAAGGTAGTTAGCATCCTTCCTCCTTTTGTCAAAGGGAGATTCTGCAGAAAGACCAACAGGTCGATGCTATTCAATAACAACATTAGAGCAAGAGATGCCCTTGTATTGGATTCAAGCTAACAAGGGAGATATCAGAGGAGTCTTTCTCTCTCTCTCAGGAGATATGGAAATAGAAGGCAGAGTTAGGATGCCTTTGATAGATGCTTTTGTGCTGGACAGAGTGGCGGGGCAGGGGATGGAACTAGGAAAATGTGGCTTCTAGTATTGACTCTGATACTGACAAGTGTTTGTTAGTAACAAGTAACTACTACTGGTTAGTAAAAGAGACTAACACACTTTGTGGCCTTGAGTTACTCCCTTACCTTCCATCTCTTTTGTGAGATGAGACATTTGGTCTTGTTGTTGCTGTTCAGTTATTTCAGTTGTGTCCAACTTTTCATTACCACATTTGGGTTTTCTTGGCAAAGATATTGGAGCAGTTTGCCATTTCCTTCTCCAGCTTATTTTACAGATGAGGAGACTGAGGCAAACAGGGTGAAATGAATTGCCCAGGGTCACACAGCTAGTAAGTGTCTGAGGTTGGATACAAACCCAGGTCTTCCTGACTCCAGACCTAGCATTCTCTCCACTGTGCTACCTACTAAATGACTTCAAAGCACTGGGGACTCACTTTGTACTTTCATTGCTTCAGAGAACTCCCAGATGAGGTAACTCCCTCTTCTAATGCAGGTTGGGACTTCGTATGCAATCCAGAGAGTTGCCATTCTGGGGAGAGGGATCCATGGCTACAGGGATGTCCTAGTAAATGTTTAGCAACTGGCTCTTAGGGAGAAAAAAATACTATTGATGCTCTTTTAAGCTTAATCTACATTAACATTTTCTCCATCACTTTCTTAAGTCTAGAAATCCACAAAGCTATCTATTAAGCCCCTAGTGTGCATCCTTTGCTCATTTTTTTTGAAAGAGGGAAGTCAAGGCAATTGGGGTTAAGTGACTTAACCCAAGGTCACACAGCTAGTAAATGTGTCAATTGTCTGAGGTCAAATTTGAACTCAGGTCCTTCTGATGCCACTAAACAGGTGCTCTGTTTACTACACCACCTAGATTCCCTTCTTTGCTCATTTTTGAAGGCCAAATGCTCCTGAAAATTTCCCCATAGGCTCTTGAGAGCCAGGTCTGAACTGGCTCCAGCATGCACTTGGATGGAGGTCAGGGCCAACAAGAGAGAGCACCAAAGAGGGAAGGGAGTGCTTTATGATGAGGCAGACAGCAAAATAAGACCAGGAGACAGTTCCAACTTTCCTCTGAGGATTCTCTGCTGTCAGCCTTACAGCTCTGCATGCTGAGAGCTCAGAACAGTGCGTGCTGCCAGGGGGGATGGACTTTTTTGATTTGATTGCCTCATTTTAGTTTTGAAAGAGAGACAAGAGATTTGAGAGTCCTCATCCTGGAAGAACCTGTTGATTTTCTCCCTTCCATCTAGAATCATAGAATTATGGCCTTGTAGAATGTTAGAGCAGGAAGGGTCCTCAAAGCTTACCCAGTCTAGCCCCTTCACTTGACGGAGGATGGAACTGAGGCTTGCCCAGGGTCACACAGCTGGTTAATGAAAGAACTGAGACTGGAACCAGGCTTCCAAAGCTTTCCCCATCATAATGAATTTCTTCCAAGTTCGGCCTGTGATGTTCTAGAATTTAATTCAACACCCATTTATCTATTCAGTGCCCACTGTGCTATATGCAGTAGGATACAAAAGTAGGGATGCAATGAATAAGTCTCCATCTTTTAGGAGTTTGCATTCTAATGAGAGGAATAACATGCACACCGATAAATAAATACAAAATATGCTGGAACTAAATACAAAGTAATCAGAGCTACCAAAGTGGAGCAATGTCAATCAGAGGAATTAGAGAAAGCTTGGTACTTGAGGCGAGTCATGAAGAAGGAGGTATGAAGCAAAGGCTATGGAGGTATGGAGCTACGGTTATGGAGGTATGGAGCTAAGAGATGAAAATTGTACACAGGAAACAATGAACAGATAAATTTTGCTGGAACATAGAGTTGTGTCTAGAAGATAAGAACAGGGAATGGACGCATGATTTCATTGGTATAGAAAATTCCCAGGTGACGAACCTCCCTCCAGTAATGCAGGTCATTCTATGAAACATTTAGGCTTAGTGAGCTATCTAAAGTCCTGAGAAGTTAAATGATTTTCCTAGAGGTATATGACCAGCACCAATCAATCTAGCCTTTCTTTGTTTCTCTTTCTCTCTCTCTCTCTCTCTCTCTCTCTCTCTCTCTCTCTCTCTCTCTCTCTTTCTTTTTTCCTTCTTTCCTCCCCTCTCCCTCTATAACATAGTATAACAAAAAAATGTTGGATGTGAAACCACAAATCCATTATATATAATTTGCTATTCCTTTTAAATACTAAATAAAGTTAAGTAAATATCTTTTTTTCCTTTAATTCTTCTCTCCACATCCCCAGATATGGTTACTGTTAGACCCAAATACATGTCTATGTGTGTGTGTTTATGTGTGTATGCATATATATGTGTGTATGTAAAATCATCACATATGTGCATACATACATATACTATACATATACATATACATCCTTCTATTTATCATTTCTTTCTCTGGATGCAGATAGTGTCTTCCTTCATATGTCCTTTGTAGTTGGTTTGGAGATTTATAAATAGTATTTTATTTTATTTGCTTTTTGGAGGGCAATTGGGGTTAAGTAACTTGCCCAAGGTCACATGGCTAGTTTTTTGTGTGTGTGTTAAGTGTCTGAGGTCAGACTTGAACTCAGATCCTCCTGACTCCAGGGCTGGTGCTCTATCCACTACACCATCTAGCCACCCCTATAAATAGAATTTTATAATAGACTATTATAAATCCCTGAATTAAATACAATCTAGTATTTATTAAGAGCCTATTACGTATCCAGCAATGTATTAGTTCCTGGGGATACAGGTACAAAAAAATGAAACAATCCCTATCAAAAGAGTTTACATTTTAATGACATTAAGTATCAGATGTAGGACTTGAGCCCAGACATTCTTGGTTTCAAGGTTGACTCTCTAACTGCTACACTTCGCTGAAAAGATGAATGGGTGCCAAATTGTAAAGGGATTTAAAAGCCAAACAAACGAGTGTGTATTTTATCTGAAGAGGCAATGGGGAGCCACTGAAGATTCTTGAATGGGAGAAGGGCAAGGTCACTGTGCTTTAAGGATATCAATTTGGCAGCTGTGTAGATGGATTGGAGAAGAAGGAACAATCTTTGCTAGGAAAGCAAGTTAAGTCATCTTTTTAGAACTCTTAAAGCCAAGATTCTCTAGGCATCCTATAAGGGAAAGAAAACAAAGACCCTAATGTAGTCCTGGCTCTAGGTCATCAGAAAGCAGTGTTTGTCATATCACGTCATGGCGCTCTTAATCTCTTCTAATTAAGAAACAATAAGAAATTTTTACATTCTTTGGAAAACAAAATGATCAAAATGTGGAATAGAAAAAAAAGACAGTGATGTTGATGCATATTAATAATTTTTTTTTGGTCAGACAACTTGTTATCTTCCTAATATGTGTATTTAGGGATGTTTGCAAATATGTTTAAAGCTCTGCAAAGAGCACCTAGTTATGCCTGAGTTACCACTTCCATTTTAAGCTGATAATATCCTTAGCTTTCAACTCCCTTCTACCCCACCTCGGCTGCACTGCAGGGTCTGTCCTCAGTCCAGGAGCCTGTGTTACTAACACTGCTTGTTCTGTTCTCAGTAGGGATATAGAACAGCTGGTTCCTGAGG
>CM053593.1:358635794-358663837 GCA_028646575.1 Pseudocheirus occidentalis
TTCTTTTTTTCTTTCTTTCTTTCTTTCTTTCTTTCTTTTTCTCCCTATGTCTCTTCCTCCTTCCCTTCCTTCCTTTCTTTTTAGTTCTTTATTTCTCTCTCCTCCCTTCCTTTTCCTTTCTTTCTTTTTCTTCCTTTCTCCCTTCTTTTCTTCATTTCTTCCTTATATGCATATATGTGTGTTTGTATATATTTATATATGCAATCTCTATGTATTTGTGGGTATTTGTGTATATACATATGTATTTGGATTTATTTATATATGCAATTTCCATATATGTATATCTCTCTATATAGAAAGAGATAGAGACAGAAGAGGGAGAAAGACAGGAAGTGAAACAGAGAGAGATAGACAGACTAAGACAGAAAGAGAGAATAAGAGAGAGACAGAGTAAAGGAGAAGTGAAGAGGGATGAAAGTAGAAAGAGAGACAACAAATATTAAATCTGGCAATGCAGAATAGAGGGAAGAGATGGTACTAGCAGCACGGAGAACCAAGAAAAGCTCCCTGGAAGAGGTGTTGTTGAGTTGAGTGTTGGAAAGGAGAATCTCCCAGGCATGAATAACAGACATTACAAAGCCACAGGGATGAAAGATGGACCATTGTGTTCCAAGGACAGAAAGTTAGCCAATAAGGTTGGGTTGTACAGTTCATGGAAAGAGTAGAACGTAAGAAATTTAGACAAGTAAGAAGGGAACAGGTGGTGATGAGCTTTCAATGCCAAACAAAGGGCTTTATATATAATCCTGGAGGTAATAAGGAACTCATGGAATTTCTTGAGCAGGGGGGTGACATCCATTCAACAACTATTTATTTGATCACCTACTATGTGCTAAGGAAGATTTTAAAAATGCATGATAGGTTTATAGATTTAGATCAGGAAAGGATTTCAGAAAATAAGGCTTTTCTCCTCTCCCCATTTCACAGTTAAAGAAATAAATTAAGACCCCAGAAATATAGGTGCCTTGACCCAGGTCACACAGGTAGTAAGTTGCTAAGTTTTGAACTCAGGTGCCCTTGACTACAGAACCCTGTGCTCCTTCCACCCCAGCAGTCTTCCTTTATCCAGTCTAAATCCTCACTCATTTTATACTACATGGTTCTTGTCCTTGGAGGAATGTGTGATTGGAAAAAAAGATGGGCTGTTCATGTATCAAGAATGATATATTACCAATGGACAGTCCATCTACTCCCCTGGGTAGTCATAAAATGTTCAGAGAATTTGAGGAAGACTGCCAGAATTTGGGATGCCTTTGTCTTCCTTTGTATGAAACTGTAGAGTCAAGAGTCATGTTACCATCAGTTTATGCCTATACTGAGCTGACCATCTGGGGTAAGTTATGTGTGGGGCTTTATTTCCTGAATTAGACAAAACAGTGACCCAAAAACATGACTCCTTGAGCTGTTCCAGTATGAGTGAGCATGTCCATCAACTTGGTTTGTACAATTCCAATACACTTTGTAGTTAGAACACCTGGGGGAGGGGGAGGAGGGAAGACTGTGCATGTTGGAATTCCAGGTCTGAGTAGGGTCGACCATAGAGATCATCTAGTCTAATTCTTATTTTACAAATGGAGAAACAGGCCTGTTCTGGGAGAATGACTTACTTAAGGTCACAGAGCTATGAAGAGAAAATCTGGGATTTGAACCATCATCCTCTGATGTTCTTTCTATGATCCTTTGCTGTGAATCTACAGACATCTCTGAGAGCACATAGAGATGCTGGGAATCTCAATTTTCCTTTATTTTTCTTCTACCATTCTGCCAAGGAGAGGAGTTAACAAAGGCATCAGTTACATGCCATGGTAAGGGTGATGAGATATGAAGCATGGATCAATCCTGGGCTAGGAGTTCAGTTTGAACCACATGTCACCCTTAGCCCTTCCCTCTCTCACTGGTTTCCTAACCCTAGCCAGTGAGAAAGTATAGCTATGATATTATGATGTCTCTCAGAGCAAAGGAAATCCACAGTTCATTCATTTCAATAATCTCCCCTCCCCCACCTCATCTTGCCTGGGAGCCTGGCTAGTCATTTTAATTTTCCACTAAGCTTTTAGATTTCCTTAATCAGATAAGGAGATCTGTATGTGTGCCTCTGTGTGCTTGTGTGTGTATGAGTGCCCTTTATATGTATTTCCCCTTCCTCTCTCATAATGACTCTCTCCTTTTCCTCCTCATCCAGAAAGCCTGATGGGGTCTAGAATAAAGCCAAAAGTCTGTCTCCAGTTCTCTTCATTTGGGGACCC
Source organism: Pseudocheirus occidentalis (assembly GCA_028646575.1). Lineage (NCBI taxonomy): Eukaryota > Metazoa > Chordata > Mammalia > Diprotodontia > Pseudocheiridae > Pseudocheirus > Pseudocheirus occidentalis. The sequence continues at coordinate 358,638,041 of CM053593.1, forward strand.
TATTTTAGAAGCTGCCCTCTCTCCCTCTCCCTCTCTCTCTCTCTCTCTCTCTCTCTCTCTCTCTCTCTCTCTCTCTCTCTCTCTCTCTCTCTCTCTCCCCCCCTCTCTTTCTCTCTCTCTTTCCCCCTCTCTCCTCTCCTCCTTCCCTCCCTCTCTCCCTCTCTTCCCTCAAATGTTGTTCTTTAGATCCTCACATAACCTAGCATAGAACAATTTCTCGCCAAAGGAAACTGAACATAGGGAAAAACATAATTGGATAAAGAGTTATTTTGGTGGCTGGCAGGAGCTGTGGCAATGCCTGAGGAGGTACAAAGCAGCTGGGGGAAAGAAACAAATAAGCCTCTAATATCTTATCTTTTAATACTTGTTGGGATGCTGTTGTCTCTTCTCCCCCAGCCTGTCGGCCTGAGGATGTGTACCAGAGCTGAGCAGCATTGGCAGCTCCCTCCCACTGATATCCTGAGCATCTTCAGGGAGCCAGGTGGGGGGAAGGGAGAGGAAGGGGAGGAAGAGGAGGAGGGGGGAAGAGGAGGAGGAGCCCCTTCTCTTGATCTGTGGATCTGGGTAAATCCTGACCTTAGTGACTTGGCTGGGCTTAGGGAAGCTTTGCTTAACAACCATGGGTTCCCTCAGATGGGGAAATCTGAAGAATTGTAGGTTCCAGCAACTTCTCTTTAAGATGATCATAGATTTTACAGATGAAGAAACGAAGGTCCATAGAGGTTAAGTGACTTCACAGGATTCAGATTTAGAGCTAAAAGAAACTTGAGAAGCCATTGGACACAACTCCTTCATTTTACAAATGAGGCCCAAAGAAGTCAAATTAATTCAAAAGATCAAAGATTTAGAACTGGAAAGTATCATTGAGCCTAACTCCATCATTTTACATATTAGGAAACTGCAGCCCAAAGAGTTAAGTGGCTTCGTGGGATCTTTGATTTCTAATTAGGAAGTGTCTTAGAAACCATTGAATCCAATGTCTCCATTTTACAGATGAGAAAACAGAGTCCAAAGTTACACAAGTAGTAAATGACAGTCGGGATTTGAAGCGGGGTCCAAATGCAGTACTTTTCCCTCTTATATATAACTTGCTGTTTTTTTCCTACCCTAGACCTTCTCCTTGTCTCCAGTGGTGTAAGAACAGTTAGACCCCTTGTGTAGTGGTCATGCTAGATCTGGAATCAGTAGAACTGCGTTAAACCTCAGTTTTCTAATTGTGTGACTTTGGGAAAGTTAATTACCCTCTCTAAGCCTCATAAGGCTAAGTATCCTTCCTTTTTGTCTGAGAAGTTTGGTCTAGGTGATTTCCAAGGTTTTCCCCAGCCCTGACTTCCTGTGGTCCTAAGTATGTCTGTGTCTGAGACTGGTAGGGAGGGCTGTATTTAGTGCAAGCCTTTCTTCACTGTAAAAATCTTGGGATGCTAAGGGACTAGCTTAGCTGCTCATCTCTCTTCCTTAGCACCTCCCATTCCACATTCCATAGCCACCCCTTTGCTGACTCTCCACCTTTCATTCACTTAGCCCCAGGTCTGTACATCAATTTTTTTAAAGCAGAAGTGGGAGGTAGAGGAGAGATAATTATATCTTCCCTGCCTAAAGGAAGGAGACTGGACCATACGATTTCTTCTGGTGTCTTCCAGCCCGAAGATCTACGATTCTATGAATATTTATTGAGTACCTACTACGGTCTAGTTGTGGTGCTGGGTGCTGGGAGAGAAAACAAAGATGAAACACATAGTCCTTATGCTCATGTAAGTAGCTTTACAACCTAGTTGATGTAGAAGATAATATTGGTTTTGAGTAGGATCTGTGACTTCATTGACATAGGGGATGCCAAATGGGGAAGCTCCTCTTGCTGATGCGGAACAGTGCCTGCTGCATAATTTATAGGTTTAGAGGCTTGCCTTGGTCACCTATGGGCTTGCCAGGGTTGCACAGTCAGTATATGTTAGGGAAAGACTTGAATCTTCCTAACTCCCAGGCTGGGCTCTCTCTCTATTATGCCATATTGCCCCTTGAGGCATTCTATACCTATGGGTAGAAAACTAACAGCATAAGGCAGGATCTAAGAACTCAATGAAGAGTAAATATGCATAGTACTGTAGAAAGAGCCCTGCATTTTGAATCCTGGCTCTCACATTCACTACCTGTGTGACCTTGCGCAAAATCATTTCATACGTTTGGGCCTCACTTATCTTGTCTGTAAAATGACCTCTTAAGGTCCTTAATGAATCTAAATGTATGATTCTATCTGTAATGTGCTTGACTTGGATCCCACTATCTCAGGACCAGGCCTGTTATATTTTCCCTCCCTCAGGGTTTCCTCATAGGGCATGGAGAGTCTCTTTTCTGCTACCTAGACTTAGGGTTGGCTTGACAGCTGTCTGGAAATACAGCCTATAAAAGGGAGTTTAGATTTACTCTACTTGCCTGGCACTAGAGGGCAGAATGAGGAAGAATGGGTATACATCACAGAGAAAGAGATTTTAACTGGGTGTTAAGTAAAAACTTCCTAACTATTGCGGCTCAAATCAAATCAACAAGCCTGTATTGAGTGCTAGGTATGTGCTAGACATTATACTGAGCCCTGGGGAGAGAAAGAAAGCCAAAACTCAATCCTTGACTTCAAGGAGCTCAAAATCTAATGGCCGAGACAACATACCAGGAGCCATGTACAAACAAGCTACAGGATATATTGGAGAGAAATACGTGACCAGGACTAAGGGGAGATGGGGACAAGTTTCCTGCTGAAGGTGGGATTCTACCTGAAAGCCAGGGAAGCTAGGAGGCAGAGATGGGATGGGTTACCATGAAAGAGAGTCTGGTTGGCCCTTTATTGAGATGTCCTTGAGGGGATTCCTGCCTAGGGATGGGCTGGAGAGATGGACCCTTCCAGCTCTAAGATGTTGTGATTCTGTTGGCATCCTAGCTCCATGTTCTTACTATAAAGGAATTGTGGATGCCCGAATAGAAGAAAGGGGCCGAGATAGACTTGAGACAGTGACGAAGAATCAGAGGATCAAAAATCTTGAGATAAGAGGGACCTCAGAGGTTAGCTAGTCAGTCACTCTTCTTCTATACTCCACTCTCCCCCCAGTGCCTAGCCCAGTGCTGAGAGTATAGCATCTGCTTAATTAAAAATGCCCCCACAAGGGAAACAGAGTAGAAATAACATGTCTCAACTCAGAAAACCTGGGCTCAAATTTCGCCTCTGATGCTTACTTCCCAAAAGACTCCAGACAAGTGATTGACCTTCTCTGGGTCTCACGTTCCTCTTCCTTAAAATAAGGGGGTTGGGCTACATGACCTTTCAGGTCTCTCCCAGCTCTGCAGCTATGAATCACCTTGTTTGTCCTGCAGGAAAAGGCCAAGGGGAGGAACTGGAAGTCCAATGTGATTGATTAGCTCTCTATGCCCTGCAAGGAGAAAAAAAGAAAAAGAAAACAGGACAGTGGAACATGGAGGGCTTTGGGGCAGGTCAGGGGGATGAATGGAGTCTTCAGGCTTTATGTGACTGTTAGGGTGGATGGGAAGAACTCACTGGAGAGTTCTAGGGCCTGGATCCAGCATCTGGGCTGGGGGCTCTTAGGTCCCTGAAGCTTTAAGGCCCAGGTGGGAAAGCAGAGGTTCCTAAAAGTAATTGGCTTCCTTGGTCCCATTATCGCAGCCTGACACCAGTCTCCCCTCCCCTTTCCTCCACCCCATCAGTCATTCTGCCTCCATTACTACCAGTCAACAGAGTGGAAAATCCCCTCCCTCTTAAGGGGAATCAGAGCATCTCTCTGCATTTCCTCCCTGCTAATGGAGCTGGCATCTGTCCCCAAGCAGTGTCTGTGGAGTTGGAATTAGCCAGAGGAAAAAGAGAGGCAGGGTTTGCCACTTTTGCCCACCCCCCAACTTGGTTTACTGAGACTGACTCAGGGAGGGGCTGGAAGGAGACTCCTAGGACTATAGGCTTAGAGCAGAGAGAGACCTTGAAGGTCATTGAATCCAACTTCTTCCATTTAGGAAAGAGGAAACCGAGCTCTGTGGAGGGGAAGTGACTTGCCCAAGGTCACATGGGTAGTTAGGGCCTCCTCTGACACCAGAGGCAGTGTTCTTTCTGACCTACGTTAACTGTCTCTTGTCAGGAGGGCCTTCCTGGCTGTCAGACCACGCCTCAGCTGGTGCTCAGATCTCAGGTGGTTCTAATCTGCCTCCTCGTCTTTTTTTCCTTACCTGTGGCCGAAGAACTGCAATATGGCAGGGCCTAAAGGGGTGGACCGTGGAGATCCTCATGGTCCATCCCCCTGCCCCTAGCATGTTTCACCTGCCCTAAAGCTCTATAATACACTTTGAGAAATAAGAATTTCTGGTAATTATTTGAGCTTGGTGGGAGATAATGGGAGAGATTGGAGGGGATTAGAGAAGGTGTGGATGTGTCCTTTCTGTAGTGACGATTCCAATTTGGGGATGTCCCTTGACATGGGACTTATTTTCAAGGACATTAAAATCTCCTACTTTGTATGAAGAAGGAGATGTGATTCCTTACCCTGACTCCCACACCTAAAAAAGCCAGGGCCCCTCCTCAACCTACTGTAATTACTTACTCAGTCAATGGGCACTTTGTTCTCGTTGTTCAGTCAGTTAGCTGAGTCTGACTCTTTGTGACCACACTTGGGGGTTTTCATGGCAAAGATACTGGAGTGGTTTATCATTTCCTTCTCCAACTCATTTTACAGATGAAGAAATTGAGACAAATAGGGTGACGTGACTTGCCTAAGGACACACAGCTGATAAGTGTCTGAGGTTGGATTTAAACTCAGGACCTCCTGACTCCAGGGTCAGTGTTCTATCCAGTGCCCCCCAGAATAATAAAAGTTAGCATTTATATGATATTTTAATGTTTATAAAGTGCTTTACAAATACCTCATTTGATTCTCAGAACCACTTTAAGAGGTAGGTGCTATTATTATGCCAACTTTGAAGAAGAGGAATCTGAAACCAAGCTTAAGTGACTTGCCCAGGGTCACATAGCTAGTGTCTGAGGCTGGATTTGAATTCAGGAACAGGAATCTTCCTGATTGCAGGCCTAGAGCTCTGTGCACTAGGTGCCACCTAACTGCTCACCCTCCTGTATTAAGGTCCTTCATTATCCTAGCTGCTCTTCTCTGAATACACTCCAGTTTATCAATGTTCTTCTTAAGCAATGGTGTCCAGAATTGAACACCAATTAGATCTGATGAGGGTAGAGTCTGGAGGGTCCATCAATCTAGTAGCTCTGCTTCTCTTAATTCGGCTAAGATACAACTAGCTTTTTTTTCTCTATCACATCATGCTGTCAATCCCTATTGAGTTTAAATCCATTTAAACTCCCAGATACTTTTCAGAACTTCTCTCTACCCATGCCTCTGCTATCTTGTGCAAAATAAATATATGAAAATGGCTGGGAATGAGGGTGAGAAGGAGGTATCGGGAACTGGGGGCACTGAGGAAGACTTCATACAGAATAAAGCTTGTCCTGCAGAAAATAGGACACTTGGCCACTTGGCTCCAATGCTGGTGGAGAGACCATCTTCCCACAAGCTCCCTGAGATTCACCTAGCCCATTATCCAAACTACAATCCCACCTTTCTTTTCAACCTGATTTAAAAATAATTTATAGATATTACATATGGATATTTTGGAAAATATATGTGTATATATATGTCTGTCTGTCTATCTATCTATCTATCTATCTATCTATCTCTCCACACACCAATTTAAAAATCAGACACACATGTATACAAGTATATGATTTTAAAGAAAGCGATATATAGATGGATATATTGTACACATGTACACGTATGTATATATGTATGTATTTTTGCATATACCAGACTTATTAATCCAAGGGGATAGGGTACCTTCTACCTTCAAAGGCCCTAAACTCTGGACTTACAATGGTTGGATTTAGTCCTGGGGAAGCCTGGTCCTGAAGAGATGAGTCAGATTCTTCTCAAATTCCATATTATTAAGCCAGTGTCCCAGGATACAATTCTGAGGACAGTCTCTTAAATTAAACTTGGGGTTGGCTGATGTCCAGTATCTCCCCAAAAGTGATCAACAGGGTCTCCTCTAGAAAAGTGCTCCATTCACAAAGCAAATCAGGCATAATGTAGCCATCTATTTCCTCCTCCACAAAAGAAATTATTAAAGCCCTAATGACTCATAACACATTGACAAATACTTAAAATATGAATCAGGAACCCATAACGGCTATTATTCTATCCCCAGAGTTTGATACATAAAACATTAAGCATTTCATAGGCCTGTTGAACAGGTTTGCTTTCATTTGAGCTCTTCTTTCTGAGTAACTGGACAGTTTTAACAATGGTTGTCTTCTCCTCCAAGAAGTTGCCTTGGATTTATGGCTCATCTGTTGCTGGACAGCCAGCACCATGACCCAAGAGCACTGACCTCTTGGACCTGTGAGGTTGCCTTCAAGGCCAGGAACATTCATCTCAGCATCACTTTCAAGTCTCCTGTGCTTAGAGAAAGAAACAAAAAGAAGAAGAGGCAACCCTCTCTGAAAACCCAGTCTCAGCCTCACCTGGAAAAGAACGGTCTCTCTGCTGTTTCATACAGATACCATAACTGCAAAGACATAGAAGGGAGATGTTGTTGGGATCCCAAGCCACATGGTCAGAAGAGAGGAAGAAGAAAGATGGGTGAGAAGTTGTCTCTTCCCTCAAAGTCCACTGAGAGGGCAGCTCTTGCTGCTCGGGTACCAGTCTTGTTTGATGTGGTCCCTCACCACCACAGGGTGCAGTGTCCTAGGGGGATCAACCACTTTTAAAGAAACCTTTGCTTGTGTGCAATGGAAGTGACCAGAATAAGGATAAGCATTAGAAATGCTCCTTGGGATGGCCCCCACAGTCTACTCCCAAAGTGTGCTCTGTGGATTAGGCTCTAATTGAACCCTTCCCTACAGGCTTATCTTGCTGGCAGACCTGAGGGCTACCATCAGACTGACAGATAGATGATCCTAGTTTGATGCCCTGACCTTTCATTTTTTATCTACAACTATAGGATTATATAATTTTGGTTTGGAAATGGATCTTGAAGATGGTTTAGTCTGATTCTTCAACTTTTTCCTGTACTAAGACATGTATGTGTATGTACACAAACACATACATGTATATACACACATATATAATATAGGTAAATAGATTATATTATATATTATAATATAGTTAGGTAGTATGTATATATGTATGCGTATGTATATATACATGCCACATATATATTGAAGTTTAAAAAGGGAGCACAGTAAAATAATCAAAAGTTATATATATATATACATATACACACACTTATATAATTTATTATTATTTAAAAATTTGATTATTGTTTTACTGTGCTCCCTTTTTCAAACTTAATTAATTTCAGCTTTGCCCATCTCCCAGGGGAAGAAGGAAAATTAATGGGTTACTGACGTTCATACAATCACAGGATTATAGATTTATGTCTGGAAGGGACCTTAGATATCTACCATCTGATCCAATTCATTCATTTTACAGAAGTAGAACCTCAGGTTCAATGAGATTCTTGGAGAAGAAACTGAGGCCCCAATGAGGTCAATGAAGATGGATTAAAATCCCTTCTGCCTGACACTCCAGGGTACTGAGAATCCTCAGCACCATGCTCTCACCACACACTTGAGATTGTCTGGGTGTGGTTGTATCTATAGCCTGGGCTGGGCTTAGGGAGGGTTACCATTCTCATCTCTCTACTACAGCTCCCTTCCTGTCACACCCCTGATTCTCTGCTGCTTTGAACCTGTGCCCAGCTCTCTCAAGAAGCCCCAGGCTCTTTTGGGGAATGGAGAAGAAGTGGGTTCTGTTTGAGCCTCTAGTATGCTTGCTTGATTGCTAGTTTTCATGTCTCCCACCATCTCTCTCAGAAATAGTGATGGACTTAGAGTCGAAGGTGGTTGTTGTTTAGTCGTATCAGTTGTGACTGAATTTGGGGTTTTCTTGGCAAATGCTGGGGTGCTTTGCCTTTTCCTTCTGTAGTTCATTTTACAGATGAGGAAACTGAGGAAAACTGGGTGAAGTGACTTGGCCAGAGTCACACAGCTAGTACTTGTCTGAGGCCAGATTTGAACTCTGCAGATCTTCCTGACTGTAGGTCTGGCACTCTAGCCACCTAAAAGCCAAAGGACCTGAATTAAAATTCTGGCTCCTCTACTTACTATTTGTGTGAATTTAGACCATCTTAGTGCTTCAGCTTCTAGTCTGAGGTTTCCTTGAACGATAAAATGCTAGCACTGGAAAAGATCTTAGTCTAACTAGTTAGTTCAGTCTCATCACTTGGACCTGTGTTCTATTTAGTAACTTCTTTGGCCTCAGTTTCTCCTTAATGACTTTCCTGAGTCTCAGTTTTCTTTTCTATGAAATGAAGGGGTTGGACTCAGAAGTCTCTTCAGAATCTAAATATATGATTGTATGACCATCAATAGCTTACTCAACATGAATTTTCTTCCTATTTATTTTATAGGGGGTGGAATAGAGTTCTAGATAGTTGAAGTGAGTGACTAGCCCGAGATCATACCAAAAGTCAGTGTCAGATTTGGTCCTTAAACCAATGTCCCCTGACTCCCAGGCAATATTCTTCTCTCTGTGCCATGCTTTCTCTCTACCTTGGCAGAACCAGCCTGGTATCATCCCTAAGACAATACCTCCCCAGAGGCAGTGGATAGAGCCATGGGCCTAGAGTCAGGAAGACCTGAGTTCAAATCTGGCCCCAAACACTTACTGACTGTGTGACCTTGGGCAAGTCACCCACCCTCTCCTTGCCTCACTTTTCTCAATTGTGAAATAGGAATCATAATAACAACTGCCTCACAAGATTTTTGTGAGGGTCAAATGAGATAATATTTGTAAAAAGTACAGAGCACCATGCTAGGCACATAATAAGTGTTTGTTGACTGACTGGGCCACATATATCAGGAACAGGTTTATTGAATCCATACCAGGATTTTGTCCTCCCTTTCCCAGGCCATTGTCTTCCTAGCCTGGCTTGCATCTGGGTAAAGTAAAGGGATGGATGGAGGAGAAAGCTATGGGTTTGTGGGGAACAGGTGTTCCCCCCTGTCTAAAACATCTGTCTCCACTCTGATCCGATTACTCCAGCCATCTCTCGCCTGGCAGGGCTCCCCCTTATTAGTTAAACTTCACCTTTATTTCATGGGCTTATGGAATGGAAGGTAAAGGATATGAGAGAATGGGGGGGCATGGTAGGGAGACAACAAGAAGAACAGGGAGATGGGCACCTGTGGGACGATGGCTGGGCAAGTCATCATAGGTTCACAGATTTCAAACTGGAAAGAACTTCAGAAGGATTTTATGTTATCTAACTTCCATGTTCTATAGATAAAGAAACCAACAGTTTAAGTGAATGCTTAATGAAAATAAAGTCAGAGTGTGAAACTAGATCCTTTCACTTCAAATTCAGTGAGTGTTTCTTTGCTTATTCTTTGACATGGATCAGAGAATCACAGATTAAGTGCTGAGAGGGACCTGATCTAATCCAATGCCACCATTTTGCAAAGGAGGAAACAGGACCAGGAGAAGAAGTGACTTCCCCACAGTCACAAAAGTGTCATTTAGCAGAGCTGGGGGCTGAACCAATGTCTTCTGTCTCCAAATCCAGTGCCCTTCAGCCAGAGGTAGCAGCAGGTTCTGATTTGGAGTAGTTGACGTTGGCTCCAAACAACAACTTACGTTTCTCCATGGCTTTAAAATGTATAATGCCCTTTCCTCTCAACAACTTTGTGAGATATAGGGATGCAGATATTTGTACCCCAGTTTTACAGATAAGGAACCTGAAGTTCCAAGAGGTGAAGCAACCCATCCAGTGTTACATAGCTATTAAGTGTCAGATTATATCTATGGAACTGAAAGGGGTCTCAGAGTCATCTAATTCCAACCCCAATCCCACCCATTGTTTGGATGAGGAAACAAACCTAAATTAATACAGAAAGTAAGTGTCAGACCTGGAATTTGAACTCAGATCTGACTCCAACACCAGTGTAGTCCCATGTCATCATTTCCATCTGTAGACTTAAGATCTGAATATTGCTGAACTCCATTTCTTCTCCCTGAAATGATAAGGGAAGGGTGTCAGACAGAGCTGACAGGTCATCTTGTGATTGGTTGTTGTCCACTTTCCTTGGCCAGAGGAATGACTCATTGAATGCAATGCCTGCTAACTCTGAAGAATCAAAAGTCAATATACTTTTCTACTGCTTCATGTTCCAAGGAAACTGGGCTTTGAGAGGTGGAGAATGGAGGTAGATGGGTAGTACTCTGCATCAACTGAGGAATGAAGCAGAGACAAAGAGTCTTGGTGGCCAGGAGATGTGGAAGGATGTTAGGATCATAGATTTAGAGGTCATCTAGTCCAAGTCCTTCATTTTGGAAATGAATTAGCTGACGCACAGAATGGGTCAGTGATTCACCCAGTCAGCAAATGATAGTTAGAATTTGAACCCAGGCCTTTCAATTCCAAATCTAGGGCTTTCTCCTCTATACTGCATTGAACATTGCTTGATTTCCCTCCCCTCCTTGCAGGACCTTGGTCAGACTCATAGGAGACTCAGGTTCTGACTTCATCTATCTGAAAGGTGGTTATAAAACAGACTCAGAATTCTCTCCCCCACTGCCATATAGAAGCATTCCTGCTCTTGGAGGAGGACTCAATATAGACAGTTTGTCTTTCTGGATGGGGCCCAACTTAATCCACCTCATGCTGTCAATATTCCCAGCAACAGCAGACTCAGTGTCCTTGGGGAAAACCCAGGAGCGATTCCATACCAGCTTGAGGAATACACTACAATCCATCAGTCAGCAAGTATTTACTGAGCATCCGTGAAGAGCTCAGGGGGCGGGTGGGTATAGCAGAAGAAGGGAAAGCTCACTTTCTACCCTGAAGAAGCTCTGTTCTGGGTTGGGGCCAGAGATGAATTGGAGACCCCTTCAGTGTGTACTGCCCCCAAAGGACAGCCTGTGGCATTATCTTATCCAGATCCCAATAAAGAAAAGAATGAATATAGGTCTGGCTAGAATAGCAAACCAGCACACCTACCTTCTGGTCCCCACTCTGCTTCTTAAGTGATTTAAATCAAGGCACTGAATCTCTCTGAGCCTTGGTTTTCACCTTTGTGAAATAAAGGGGTTAAATTAGATTAATTCTAAGGTCATTTTCTAGCTTAATGAATAGGGGCTTGCCCAGGACTGGGGGCAGAATCAAAAGTAGGAATTCTGCCACAGGGGCTAAGATCAATTGTTTGAGGTATAGGGGGAAGGGCTTTCATCCCTCTGTGCTTTCTGCTAAATGTCTGGCCTCTGATTCCACAAGGGTTTGGGAGGGATGGCATGGGGTTAGGTCCCAGGAGAGAGAATTTAATTGTAGGTGTAGTAATCAGGGGAGAAGAGGAAGGCTGCATCCTCTTCCCTTAGCAACTGTGTCTTAAGGCCTCTGTTCCCCCAAACTCATTAAGGGGCACACGATAAAAGAGATTTGGGAGGAATTTGGTCTCTGGACTAAAGTGAAAAGGAAACTCATTTCTCTAAGATATTAGTGCCTAGTGCAAAATCCTACCTGTCCTGCCCTAGTTATGGTTCTGGACAGAGGTGTAGAAAAATTGATCTGTGTCAGCCCCTTCAAGCCTGGGGGGTTCTGCTAGGCAAGAGCGTAAAAAAATACTGTAGAATTTGTGTGTGAGTGTGTGTCTGGGGGGAAGGAAGAGGGAGTCATTCTTTCAGCAAATTGGATTTACTTTTTAAATGGCCCGATGAACAGCCCCACTAATTCAGGGAACTGCAGAGACAGCAGCATCTGTTAGCTCCACCAGCAAAACAATCAAGAATCAAAACGCTAACCGACAAAGGCAAGAGCTGGCTCACTTCATCACGAAGGCCAAGAATAACCTGGCTTGGTAAGTGGGGTCGCCGCTCTGGTGAAGAAGCAGAAGAAATAGCAGATCTGGGTATTCCCACTTTGGAGATCCACCTCAGGTCATCAGCCCCTGTCCAGCCCTCCCAGGGGTGGGTCAGCTCTTCAGTGAGCTCTGAATATGGCTCATGGGGTGGGAGTGAGTATGAGGGGATAGATGGGCCAGGCCATGAATGGGTGGAGGTGGAGGTGGAGGGAGGAGGGAGGAGGGAGGAGGCTCTGTGTTTTTTAATTCCATGTTTGCCAGGAAACTGTGATACCTCAGGGTATGGCTAAGTTCCTCTGGGTCATGTTTTTTCTGTCAACATTAGATCAATCAATCAATCAATCAATCAATCCTTACTTGGTAAGGGACTACTTTGTGTCAGACACTGTAGATACAAGGACAGAAAAGAATTGCATTTTGCAAAATGGAATGAAAGGGCCCTTGCTAGCTTGGAGGATGTTGCATTTTTTAACTAGCCGAAACTTTAGAGGTTTAATTGAATCCTCTCATTTCATAGAGGAAGAAACCTAGTTCTAGAGAGTGGAAGTTACTTGCATAAAATTACACAGTAGTAAGAGAAACAGGGTTTGAACTTAGAACCTCTGATTCTAGACACAGTAACCTTTCTACTATGGGAATTAAAATTGGACTTGTAATTTCATTTTTTAAGGGAATTGCTGGGTGAGGAAACTCCATCTACCAATATAGGCCAGCATATTCTCTACCATTTATAATTTTGGAGTGTTTCTGAGAGCACTGGGGAAGTTCAGTTAAGTGACTTACGCAGGATCATGCTGCCAGTATGTATTAGAGGTGGAACTGGTAGCTTTGAGACCAGTTTAGAATCTCTTCTTTGACTGTTCTGAATCCTGTCAGCAAGGCCTCTTGCCTTTGGGGCTGCCTGGTCACCCTGCCAGACCATTAAGGACGTGTGAGGTTCGATATTTGACTAGACCGAGAGGCTGCATAAGTTATAATAATAACTCGCCCTATTTAGAAAGCCCCTCCCCCTCAGGAGAGTCTAGCCCTTCAGGAGCATTAGTGGGTGGCAAAAATCATTTATTTATTACCCAGCACTTAGGCAGCTCTCTGGGTTGCTACCCAGTGCTCAGAGCCCTCCACTGCCTTGCCCTGGCAGGTTTCCATGAGGCCCTGAGCCACATAGGAGTTTGGAATGGTGGAAAAAGGAGAGGTCAGTAGGAGTGGTCAGTTAATGCACTCAGAGATGCAGTGTACCCGAAAGGCAGAGTGTTCTCTCTCCTGCTCAGAGCACATCTGGGGCATTGGATTCTATGCTGGGTACCGTGGTTTAGAAAGGACAATGGTAAACTGAAAAGGGGGAAGGGCAGACCGGGTGTATGCTGTATGATGGTTATCTTAAGGTACTAGTAATGTTTATATGTAAGAAGAGAGCTAGGTGGTGTTAGGGGTGTGTGCATGATGGCTGACCTCAACTATCTAAAGAACTGCTCTGTGGAAGAGGGATTAGGTTTATCCTGCCTTGTCCTGGAACTCAGAATTGACATCATGGTCATAGGTAACATCATGGATCTAGAGCTGGAAGGAACCTCAGAGATCATTTAGCATAACCTTCTCACCTTACAGATGAGGCTACTGAGGTCCAGAGAAGTGGTAGAGTGACTTGTCCAAGGTCCTGAAGATAGATGGATGCAGAGATCATTAAGTGTTTGCGATGGGCTGTGCACTGTACTGACACCTGGGATACATAGAGAAGCAAATAAGACAATCCCTTGTCCTGAAGGAACTTATGAGGATCAGTAAAGCTTGTTCTGTTTAGTCCCAGAGGGAAGAACTCACATCACACTCACAGAGTTGGAAGGGACCTTGTGACTATCCCTCCAGACCTTCACACTTTACAAATGACCCAACAGGCAAATGGAGGCCAAGTGGTTTGTGCGAAGCCATGTGGGCAATTGATAGATTGGGGAAGAGGGAGAGAGACAGACAGAAACAGACAGACACGCAAACACAGAGAATGGATAGAAAATAGAGTAAATAGATAGATATGGATAGAGCTAGGTAGAGACAGAGACAGATGAATGGTTAGATACAAATAGATTGATAGAGATAGATAGACATACAGATATAGAGATAGAGACAGATAGATAAAGAAAGAGACAGATATAGATCGATATGTAGAAAGATGAAGACAGACAGATAGATAGATAGACAGACAGACAGACAGACAGACAGACAGATAGATAGATAGATAGATAGATAGATAGATAGATAGATAGATAGATAGATAGATAAAGACAGAGAGATAGCCAGATAGAGACAGACAGATACACACAGATGGATAGATAGAGCTTACTAGATATAGATAAACACACAGACAGATGGGAAACAGAGACAGATACATAGATAGATAGATCCAACATTTATTAAATATTTAGTATGTGCCAGGCCCTGTGCTGAGCCCTGTGGATACCAGTACAATAGGCAAGACAATTCCTGCCCTCAAGGAGGTTACATTTGAATGGTAGCAAGTGACATAGCTAGGGTATGAACTTAGATTCCAGGACTCCATGGGTCAGCAGGATAGTTTGTGTCTCTCTGTTGTAACAAACTTCCTCCCCAGGAACAAGAAGTAGCCATTTCAGAGAGGTAAGTCTAGGCTGGCTACAGGAAGGAGCAGTTTCTGCATTCTTGGAGGTTGAACCACCATGTCTTAAGGAACATTGTAGAGTGGGGTTTGGTACTGGAGTAGTTTGCTATTTCCTTCTCTAGCTCATTTTACTGAGGCCACCCAGGGTCACATAGCTAGGAAGTGACTGGGGCCAGATTTGAACTCAAGAAAATGAGGCTGCCTGACTCTAGTCTTAGCAATCTATCCACTGCACCACTTAGCTGCCTTATACCATAAGGACAGAAGGATACAATATTGGGTACGCTGGAGCCAGCTCAGAGTAGTGCTAAAGACAATTGCTAAATTTTCAGTGTGAGCATTCATGTCTCAGAAATCAGAAAATGCTACAAATCAGGACTTGATGTATTGTATTGTTGAGAGTATAGTTTTAGGAAAGTGATAAAGAAAACCATAATATTAGATTAAACATAAACTGCGTCTTGTGTACATTTTTTCCCCAGAGACCTGATTACTAATCTTTTACCAGCCCACGCCTGAATCCAAGTCCTATGTAGATAGGGACTCTTGAAGCTGAGGACATGGTCCTCAGATGTTATGCTCTAGAATGGCTTGTGAAGGAATTCAAAATATAACCAATGTAAAATAAGTCAAGCAGGCATGATGTTTGTCAGAAAACCTCAGAGGTGATTCTGGCTTCATGAGACGGTGGCCACTACATGGAGTCTAGGCAAAAGACAACAGAAAGGGAACATTTTTCCAAGTTTCTTCAGCACTCTTTAAGGGAGAGGCACATTATCTGGCTGCCACAAGTATTCCATTGATGAGAAAATTTACAGTTGTCTCTAGTAGTCCAGAAGTGCTTCTCCAGGTAGCATCCTTGATGAAAGAGCTCTCAGGTTCATCTGTCTCCCTTTGTCCCAATTCTGTGCTCACCAAGCAGCCAGATACAATTTCCCAGGCACCTTGATTCCAGGAAGGAGGCATATTGAATAGTGGACAAGAATATTCTAGTGATTGGAAAGGTCTATTTCCTACCCCTACTGTAAATGAATAAACTAGCTCTTCGATTGTAGGTCAGTTTCTGGCTTGCACGAGTCATTGTGGTGCAGTGGAGAAAAATGCACTTAGAGTTAGAGGTTGTGGGTTTGAATCCTGGCCCTGTCACCCTAAATAATGATGATGTTGGACAAATCATGTGTCTTTTCCATGAAGCTATTCCCTATCCGTAAAACGAAGGGGTTGGTCAAGACAAACTAGGTCCATTACAGCTTTAAATATGTGATCCTCTGACCTGATTATTCCTGGTTGAAAGGATAAGATTAAGTTCCTGAACCTGTCAAGTTGAGACCAAACACTGGACTGTGTTCTTATTGCCCAAAGGCAGCTAGCTCCCCTGTGAAGCACTGCGTCTGCCTGTCGTTCTCTGTCCTTTCTTCCCCATCTTGACTATCCCAGATGGCTTTGAATTCGCCCGCAGGGGAGTGCAATCCCGGGCTTGGAGCCCATACTCTGCTTCATGTTTCTCTAGTAGCTCCCTGCCCAAGAGCTCACATTAAGAGGGTGGGGTGGGATGGTTGCCATTTTCACATTCAGTTTAATCCAAAAACATTTATTAAACACCTACTATGTGCCAGTAATGAATAGGAAGTGGCCCGAAAGTCTTAACTGGCTGTTCTGCCCTCATTGAGTGAGTGCTGTCACTCCCCAGATGGCTGCCTCATCTGAAGGCATTGTAGGGGAGTAGATGGAGTGCTGGATTTAGAGCAGGAAGACACAGGTTCGAGTCCCATTACTGGCACTTGCTAGCCATGTAACCATGGGAATATCCCTTAACCTCTCCAAGCTTCAGTTCCCTTCTCTGCAAAATGGGGATAATGAGACTTGTAGCACTTCCTTCACAGGGTGGTCATGAGCATCAAGGGATCACTGATTTGCAGCTACTCCAGTCCCTTAATTTTATAAATGAATAATCTGAAGGCAAGTGAGATCAAGTAACTTGCCTAGTCACCTAGCTAGTAAGTAACAGAGTAGGAATACAAAATTAGTTCCATTGACTCTTCTTCTTCTTCTGT
The DNA here is from genome assembly GCA_028646575.1 of Pseudocheirus occidentalis. Lineage (NCBI taxonomy): Eukaryota > Metazoa > Chordata > Mammalia > Diprotodontia > Pseudocheiridae > Pseudocheirus > Pseudocheirus occidentalis. Next base: position 358,654,689 of record CM053593.1, read on the forward strand.
TCCACTGAATCATTTTTGTCCTATCATAAAGTACCTAGCAAGACTTAAGGCACCACATAAATTAAAATAACAAATGTCAATCATTATCATCATTGGTTTTATTATTATCTTTCTGGGGGGATTTGGATTAAATAGTCTCTAAATTCTCTGAAGCTTCTTCATTGCAACCCCCTCCCCAATATGCATCCTAAAAAACCATCCTGCAGGGGCTCAGTAGAGGGTTCTGGACCTATTGACTCTCACCACCCCAGGATTGGCTTGTGGTGACATCAGACTTGCCAAATTGCCTTTCTCCATCCCTCACCCCTCCTTCACTCCACCCCAGCCTGCATCAGCAATTGCTGGGACTGAATAATTTACTGATCTTATTTATTCCTCCCTTCCCAGCTTTTAGTGCCTCTCAAAACCCCACCACAGTCCATCCCTCACTCCCCAATAGCCTTGGACATTGTCCTCCCTTCTGCTTTGGCCTCCTGAAAGTTGCTTTAGGGTTATGGGGGGTGGCTCAATGGGTCATCAATTATTCAGTTGCTGCCAGACGTGAGGCTGAGCTCGGCCAGATGTGGAGTATTGGTCTGTTTGGGGGGCTGGGTTTATCTCAGCTCAGGGTCCATGGAGTGAGGATGTTAATGCATTGATATCTCTGCTGGCAGCTGACATTCAGGTTTCTGCTTGACCAAGAGATACTCAAATGGAGAATTGGAACCTCACAGTTGGAATAGATCTCAGATGCCATCAAGTCCAACCTGTACCTGAAACATGAATCACCTATTAAAAATGATCTAGCAATTTCATTTACATTTTAAAATGCAGTATTAGAGCAAATGTTTTTGACTTTCAACCACTGTTTTCCAGAGTCAAGTCTCTAATTAGGCAATTAAAGTGTAAGCCCCTTGAGGGCAGGTGTCATGCCTTAGACCTCCTTCTATATCTCTCCTAGTGTCTGCTGGCTGCTGGAACACAATTGCAGGAGTTGCCAAAAGTCATGTCCTTAGTAAATGGTAGAGCTAGGTTTTGAACACACATCTTCTGACTCTGAATAGGTACTTAATAAATGATTGTGTCTGAGGATGAGCAGGGCAGGGTGAAAGGGTGGGGGAGGGAATGGGGAGTTTCAATGCTTTGGCTCTAGATCTGGCAGTGGGTCAAGATTCAGAGTAAAGGGAAATCCAGCTATCCTGGGCTGATGGTTTTTGCTGTTTCCTCCCATCAGGAATGATCAGGGAAATTTCATTTTGTTGGATTGGGGTACTGATGGTACTGAATGCATACTACTCTTTGATGAGGGACCTGCTTCTTACTGGGATGATAAAGGGAACTCCTGTTTAGTTCCCGGTGACTGGGTCCCATTTCAAAGATGACTCATGATTGAAAGCTGAGAGAATTGAACTATTTTCTGGGACCCTCCCTCTTCCTTGAGTGCCAGTGGGAAAGTTCCTCCTTATCCTCAGGAGTCAAGTGGAACTCAATAGTAGGCTCCCCTCTCCCTAAGCCAAAGGTTCCTAACCTGATATTTCAAGTAGTTTATGAACCTTGATGGGGGAAAATAATCTGAATTTCAATTTAATATTTCCAGTTCATAATCCTGAGTATTTTATTTTTATGTCTTTAAAAACATGATTCTTGGAAGGGATCATAGGCTTCACTAGACCACCAAAGAGGTCCAGGACACAAAAAATGTTAAGGACCTTTAACCTATACCCTTAAAGGCAATGTGGTATAATTGATAGAGAGCTGGCCTTGGTGATAGGAAGGCTTGGGTTCAAGATTTATCTTTGACACATAATGGCTGTGTAACCCTCAACAAGTTACTTTACATCTCAGAGCTCTAAGAAACATTCTAAGACTAAGTTACCCAGAAGGTGCTGACCTTCTTGCTAGATGGAGTTTCCTCATCAGAAGTTTCCTATAGGTCTGAAATCAAAGTCCCTACCTAGCTTGTTTTGGTCTTCCTTTTAGGAGAGGATCAGTCTGTCAAGAGCAAAAGACAGATGAGACTTGGGAATCTAGTTGGACTCAGGCATTGGAGAGAAGGAGTGAACCTCCCTCTGTAATTCCCCAAGAGCCAGTTGAGGTGAACTGTTAAGATGTTTTGCCTGATTCCTTCACCTTCTGAAAGACTCCTTCCAAGACTCAAGACCAAGTGGTACCAGGCTTTTTAAGGTGCTAATTAATAATTTAACTCAATTCAAATATAGTTCTATCTCCCTGGAGCTTGTGGATTATTATTTTCCCATCCATCCAGCAAATTGTGCGTCTTTCACTCAGTGGCTTTTATCTGATGTTTGTCACAATCCTGCACTGGGAGAATTTCCCTTTGAACAAAGGGCCTTGAGGAAAAGATAATAGATGGGATGTCCCATAAGGGCTATGAGACATCTGGGACAGGTTACCTGGAGGATACTATAGCAGGGAACATGGGAATGACAACTTTCTGGAATGACTCAACAACAGTCTGCTCTAGAAGAAGGGGGATAAAGCATATAATCTCTAGAGGGTCTTTCAGCATCTGGAGAATTGGTCTTGCTGTGGGAAAAAATGAAGAATATTCTGAAGGAGAAGGAAACATGTAGTCATCCTAGGAGTTCCAGTAGGAGTTGGGAGTCAGGCTTTCTGGGTGAGGCTTTCTTTTCCTTCATTTCTCGAGGTATACAGTTATAACTAGGGCAACTTTAATGGGCCTTTTACCAGGACAGAAAATTTAGAAAGCCAGATAGTAGAGTCCTGGGGAAACTTAGTCTCCTATCTGCACTATTCTTGTGGTAGTAGGTGTAGCATTATACAGAAGGTACTTCCTCCTCTATCAGTTTAGAAACCTCCTCCCCTTCCCTCCTCTCTTCTCCCTTCCCTTTCACTTCTCTCTTCTCTGGATTTCATGAGGATGAAAGATACATTTATTTTTGTCTTCTTCTTGTTTTGGCTCTAGGGTGTATATATGTCATAGAACCTTAGTATAGTAGGATCATAGATCTAGACAAGCCCTCTAAATTTATAGATAAGGAAATTGAGGCCCAGAGAGGTTAAGTAGTGGCTAGGAAGCACAGTGTATAGAGTATTGGCCTTGGAGTCAGGAAGATCTGCATTCAAATTCTGCCTCAGATACTTGCTAGCTATGTGGCCCTAGGCAAGTCATTTAACCTCTCTAAGTCTCAGTTTACTAATCTGTAAAGTAGGGATAAAAATAACTGTAGTCCTTATCTCTCAGGGGTGTTTTGAGGCTCAAATGAGGTAAATGCTTGATAATTGAAAAAATAAAACTTAATTTGAAAAAGTCAAATGAGATAATGCAATTAAAGCACTTTGTAAACCGTAAAACACAAGTTATCATCATCATCATCATCATCATCATCATCATCACCATCATTTATTTGCCCAGTATAACACAACTAGTAAGTATCTGAGGAAGGATTCAAACTCAGACCTTCCTGACTCCAAGTCCAGTGCCCTAGACTGCTGAACTTGATTTCATGCTAAATTCTTGGAGGAAGGAGGCAGAGAGAGAGAGAGGATGTGGAAAAGCAGAGTGAGTCTACTGTCCTTCCTTTTTCCATCACAACTTCCTAGCCCCTGATCTAAGACTATGATCTATTTCCCCTCCCTTCCCCCAGGAGATCATGGACCAACATCCTCTCCTCATATCTTCCCCTACTGTCTTTCATAGGTTGCTGTCATAGGCTTGCTCCACCCTGGACAGTGCCCAAGCTAATGATTTACTAATATGAGTAAATCATATCACCTGCATAAGGAAGGCATTTGGGGACGTTGCCAGTCAGCTTGAGGAGCTAACTGGTTCCTTTCTTTTGCTTTGGCTTTAATCAGGGCTGTGCAGTTTGAGATTTTCCCTGCCACTTCTCATTATGGTCAATGCCCAAGTGCCTGGCAGCAGGTTGTGAGGCATGACAAGCCATTGTTTTCTCCTGGGGGTCTCGGGGGAGGCTTTGGTCCATCCAGGTGTTCAGCAGAGGGGAGTTCCTTGGATGGGGACAGGTTGGGACTCAGGAATTCTAGACTTTAGGAAAAAGGGTTCTGCCTTACTTGTTCTCCATCTCCTTTTAATCAGTTTGGGGACAAAAGGCTTCTAGGTACAGCTCTGATCTGTCACTCAAAGCCTATAGCCATTTAATTTCTTTGAGATCAGTCTCTTCAGTAAAATGATGAAGCAGACTGGTACAATGTAGATTGAAGTGGTCTTGGAGTCAGAGGACCAAGGTTCAAATCCAAGTTCTTACTAGCTGTGTGCCTTAGACTCCTTGGGCCTCAGTTTCCTCATCTGTAAAATGAATGTGGTTGCTTTTGATGACTTCTAAGGTTCCATAGACTTTAAATCTATGAGCACATAACCTCTAAGTTCTCTTCCAAGTCTGGTATTTCATGACCTTCGAAAGCAATGAGTATGCTGATAAAGGTTTAACAGCCTGCTCTTCAGAAAAAATAAGGTACTCACAACATGCTTGTTCATTTTATCTGTAACATCTTCTCCATTACTTTCTCAAGTGTAGACATTTCACAAAACAATAAATCAGTCCTTGATTTGTAGCATTTACTGATTTCTGAAGTGTAAATGCTCACACTGCAAATTTAACTATCAGTTCTCAAGCACTGATTTAATCTGGCTCCAGCACACCCCTGTTCTCAACAAAGTATGAGTTTAGACCAACTATAATAGTGCCCCCTTTTGGGGACATCCACAGAGGAGGAAAGATGTCTCTAGACATCAAACATGGTCCTCTTTGCCATGTTGGCCTCAGGAGAAGCATAGAGCCTTAATAGAGGGTCTGGAGAGCTGTGATAAAGACAGAGAAGCCAGAAGTCTCACCTTTTGTAGTAAGATCACAGATTTGGAACTGGAAGGGTCCCCAGAGGTCATCTAGTCCAATTTCATCATTTGTCAGATGAGAAAAATGAATGGATGAATGACAATTTATTAAATGCTAGATACGTACAAATCACTTGGCTAAGTGCTAATGATACAAATAGGAAAATAGAGATAGCCCTTCCTCTCCAGGAACTAACATCTTGCCTAAAGGCAGGAGTTGCAGGCAGGGAAGATAACACATATAGCGGCTTTTGGCTACAAGTCCTATGGAGAGACCCTGTGGTTCTAGGAGCTCCACAGGGATGGAAGTATAGAAATATCCAAGCTCTAGAACTGTAAAGAACCTGGGGGGGTATCTAGTCAAACAATCTCCTTTTATGGATGAGAAACTGAGGTATAGTAAGATTAAGTGACTTTCTCTAGGGCACACAGGTGGAATGTAGCAGAGTCGATATAAAGTCCAACAATTATTCTACTAAATCAATATTGCTCTTTTTCGGGTAAAGAGGTAATAATAGCTGAGATTTGAACCTAACTTCTGACTTCCAGGTTAGGGTTCTGTTGAATTGTTCTGTTCATCCCACAGCTACCACCAAACATATGAAATGAATCCAGGCAAAAGTTGACCGTATCATCAGAGACAGAAGGCGGTGTGAGCTCCTCAGCTCTTGAGAGCAGGCCCATTGGAAGAGAGACAAGGAAAAGGCCTATGATTTGGCTAGGAGGGCTGGCCCCCTTCCTGCCTGGGGCTGTCTCTTTATCCACACTTCCAGAGAAGGCAGGAGCCAGAATGGAGATGCAATATACCCTCTCATCAAAGATAAGCAACAATGAAATTAACCACCAGGTTCAGCCACTGTCATTTGGCTCAAACTCCCCCAGACCCTGAGATTTCAGTCCATGTTCTCTTGCCTGGTTTATGCTGGCAATAGCTCCTCCTGGTGCCAGCTGCCCCTGACCTTCTCCATTCCAGCTGCCTCTCCCCTTCCACTTGGCACAATTCTCCCTGATATCAATTCTCTGCTGCCAAGAATGAAGGAGGTAGGATTGCCCAGTGCTAGGAATTATAGGTAAGGAAAGGCTGAAATGCTGTGTGACCTTGGGAAAGACACAGGAATGAGGAATGACATTTGTCCCTTTCCCCAAAGAGGCCACGTTGGGTCTGGGGAAGATGGCTTGGATCATGTTTTTAGAGTATTCTTCAGTCTTAGCACAGAGGCTAGGTGAACAGAAATGGGAGGTATTACATGATTGTGGAAAGAGCATGGCACTGGCAGTGTCAAGAAACGTGGGTTCTAATCTGGCTGCCTCATTAAAAGCCCTCTGTCACATTGAGCTAGTCCCCTATCTGCTCTAGAGCTTGGACTTCCTACAGGAAGTTGAACACAACAATGTCTAATGTCCTGTCTAGCCCTGACATTCTGTAGTCTTATGATTCTGTTTTCTATTCACAGCTTAGCTTGACATTGCTAAATGGTGCTGTCATATTCCCCCCACACCTTTCCTACCTCCAGGTCCAGTACTGGATTAGACTGCTGACTAGCTTTTGGTAAATACGAGATGAATCAATAGAAAATACGTCAAAATGAGGTAGACCTGCAGATTAGCTCCAGATCCCAGAGCACTGGCCTTAATACTAACCCCTCCCATAACAAACATCTGTGGCTCCCTATCACCCATCCTTTCAAAGACAAATTCCCCAGGCTGGCCCTTGAGAATCTTCTTCAATACCTCCTCAGTCTAATTCCCTTCTCCCTCCTCCCCAACCTCATCTGTCTTTTATGAAGACCTTACCTAGAGTCACTGCTTCTGCTATGGAGATCTGCTTAGTCATTCTTTCTCAGCTTCTTATATATCTGATTCTTTGTACTTAATATTATTTTTTGTGCTCTGGAAAGTGCTCCTTCCCTTTAATTGAACTGCTCTTCTTTCTCCTTTCCTCTCTCTTTTCTCCTCTCCACCTTTTCCCTCCCCTCTCCTCCCCCCTTTCCTTTTCCTTCCCTTCCCTCTGTCCCTGCCCCCTCTTCTCCCTCTTCTCCCTCTCCTCCTTTACCCTTCCCTACCTCTCCCTCCTTTCCCCTTCCCTACTTTCCCTTATCTTCCTCTTCTCTCTCCTCTTCCCTCTCCTCCACTCCCCTCCTTTCTTTTCTTCTCCCCTTCCCTTTCTTCTCTTCCCAGATTAACTCTCACATTTCTCCTTACTTATCAAATAATATCCAGGTGGATGGTTCGGTGGATAGCGTTCTGGACCTGGAGTTAGGAAGCCTCGTCTTCCTGAGTTAAAATCTTGCCTCTCACTAGCTGTGTAATCCTGGGAAAGTTTCTTAACCTTGTTTGCTTCAGTTTCCTCAACTGTCAAATGAACTGGAGAAGGAAATGGCAAACCACCTCAGTATCTTTGCCTAGAAAACACTAAATGGGGTTATGGATTATTCTGGGCATACCATGTATCCTTTTATTTCCCCAAGGAGCTGAGCCTCTATGGGGAATGTTAAACAAGAAAAGTGAAGACATGAAGAGGGAGAGAAAGGGGTAGGGGTAGAGAAACCCTGAATGATTGGTTTCTTCAATCATCCAAAGGACAGCCAAGTAGAAGAGAAAATATAACTTAGGCTTCTTGGCTCCAAAGTAATGGATGGAAGGTACAAAAAGACAGATTTTGAGTCAAAATGGGTACAATTTACTTCCAATTACTGGTGTTCCAAAGTAGGCTGCCCCACCTCTAGCCATGTAAGTAGACCTTCCAGTGGGTGGATACTGGACAACACTTAGTGAGTGGGCTTCTTTCCTGGGCCTCAGTTCCCTCCATGGGAGAAACTAACTAAAAAATAGCCAAGGCAGGAGCATTTTGGCTTTGACCATTAGAAATGGAGTTGAAGAGGGAATAAGAAGTTCCCTGAGCTCCTGAATCTCCACTGCTGGGTTAATTAGGGTCTGGTCCCTATTGCCCTTGCTGACCCCATGTTAATGACTGGCTGCCCTAGTGGGAATCTATAGGTGGTAGAATTCATCTCTCAGGCCTAGGGGTGGCTTGTCTTTAATCTCAGTCTGAGGACTATCCTCCAGTCTAGAACCAGAACAGCCACCATTGAGAATGAGGTTTAATGGGGGCAGAGGAAAGGAGATTAGCTGTTCCTTGCCCTCTGCCCTCCTTGGGGAAAAGATTCCCAGGACTGCAATTCAGAAAGAAGCCTTATTGAAAAGGCCCATTAAAGATTCAGTGATGGAGGGGAGAGGGCAGGGGTGTAATGGGAGGGGAGAGTGGGGGTAGGGAGGATGTTAGAGCATCATTAGTTTAACCTTTTTTTTTTTTTGCTCCTGAGATGATTGGATCAAAGGCCCTGGAGAGCTGGCAGAGAGAAGAGGCTTTAGTAAAGTGACCAGGAGACCATGTGATCCTGAGGGAGAAACTTCACACTAGGGTTGTGGAGGTTGGGAAGCCTTGCCAGCTCTGTCCATCCCTCCCACTCACTCCCTGGCCTTCACACTAACCCTACCCCATCCCCAAGTCCTAGTGATTTTCTGGAATCTACAACTCCACTATTCCCTTCATAGGCTTTTCCCAAGCCCTCCTAGGGGTTGTCACTGGGCGTCTGAAGTAGAAAGTTCATGGAAAGAGTATTGAATTTGGAGTTTGATAGCATAGGCTAAAATCTTATCTCTGTCATTTACTTTTTGTTTAATATTGAATCTGCTCTGGGCCTCAGTCTCATTCTCTGTATAATAAAGGAGTTAGAGGGAGGCATTGTAGGATACTGGATAGAGAACTAGACTAGAAGTCAGGAAGACCTGAGTTCAAGTCTTACCTCTACTACTACAGTTTTACCTGTGCTGCTGCTGCTGCTGCTGCTGCTGCTGCTGCTGCTGCTGCTGCTGCTACTACTACTACTACTACTACTACTACTACTACTACTACTACTACTACTACTACTATGTACTTTGTAAATAATGTTATTATCATTTATTCTCACAACAACTCTGGGAGGCAGTGGCTATTATTTCCCCCATTTTATAGGTTAGGAAACTGGGACTGAGAGAGGGTAGGTGACTTGTCCATGGCCACACAGCTAGAAAGTATTTGGGGCAGAATTTGAACTCAGACATTCCTGACTTCAGGGTTAAAGTTCCATCCATTGGCACACACTGGTAGTGTGACCTGGGTAAGTCACAAACTTTTGGTGTTTCTTCACTGACAATGAAATCAAAGGTCTAGTTCAAAAAACAAAAACAAAAATGAGATAATCTCTATGTTTCCTTCCCATTTAGACATTCTATAATTCTATAAATGGCAGGGTCGTGTATATGTGTGTATTCTGAGAGGCAGCTTAAACTG
>CM053593.1:358664337-358688563 GCA_028646575.1 Pseudocheirus occidentalis
CACAGTACACATATTGTGAGAGACTGATTATATGTCGCTCCTTCCTATCTGGCCCCCCCTTGTTCTTTTCTCTACCCTGTCCCTGTCCCTTTACACAAGTGTGTACTTCCAGCAACCCTCCCTGAAACCCTGCCCTCCCCTCCATCATCCCACTTCTCATCCCCATCCCCCCTACTCTCCTGTGTGGCAAGATACCCAGTTTAGAGTTTATGTCATTCCTTCCCTAAGTCAAATTTGATGAGAGTAAGGTTGACCCTTTCCTTTTTGCCTTCCTGTTCTTCCCCTCCATTGTAACAATTATCCCTAGCCTCTTCTATATGAGATGATTAACCCCATTCTGTCTCTCCCTGTCTCCTCTCATTCTAAACCTCTCCCACCTCAGAATTTCACCTTTTAGAGAATCATCCCTTCCTGTTCAATTGATCCTGTGCCCTCTATGTACACATATAAACACATACTCAGATATGGGTATCACTTAGTCTTGATAGGAGAGGATCCATGACAGGAATATCACTCTGGAAGTATATGTCTTATTTGAAAAAAAAAACTCAACAAAGTAAGGAATTGAGCTGGATAGGATAGGATTGAAAATGAATAGAACATAAGTCTATCTTAATAGACTTATGTGAGAAAGTCTAGAAACCAGATCAGGGAAACAACATGTTTGCCTTTTGAGTCAAGATTAATGGAGGCAGAAATTGAAATGCTATTGTCACTGGAGTCTTCTTAACCACAATGGAGATCAGAGGGATGCCGCTGAGATACTTTACCTTTTTTTGGCAAATCGTTTGTTAAAGTCACTGTTTCTATTTTGGACAAGGTGGAGAGCTAAGATGCTGGGTTAAATATTGGGATGGTTAGTAGTAGTTAAGAGGTTTGGGAAGCAGTTGAGTGGACAAATCTGCCCAAAACTCCAGTCATGAATAGCTTCATTCCACCCTGGAAGGAGGTCTCAGGTAGATTGCCTCAGGGGTTTATCCTTCAATCTGTAAAAAAAAAATTTGTCAATCACTTGAATAAAGATTTATGAATAATACTTGTAAAATCTGCAGAGCAAATGAGGAACCTTGATCACCCAACAATGAACCATATATCCCTCCTCCTAGTAAACAAAAAGGTTGAGACAGGACTATTGGGCACTTCGTCAGCTGTTGACTTGACTTGACTTGTGTCAGTCACCCAGCAGACCCTATTATATTTGTTCTGTTTGACCCCTGAAATTAAAACTAGGAGCAATGGGTAAAAGCTGGAGAGGGGAAAGGTCTAGAAGGTAGGGTGGCTCAGTGGAAAGAGCATTGGCTCTAGACGTGGGTTCAAGTTCTGCCTGTGACACTTAACACTGGCTTGACATTGGATGAGTCACTTTACCTTCTCCCGGCCTCAGTTTCTCATCTGTAAAATAAAGGGGTCAGATTAGATGACTTCTAAGGCCCCTTTCAACTCTGGATATAGGATCTGATGAGTGGGTTACTTTTTAGTGCTTGACTTCAAGCCAAAGCTGATAGATGATGACTTGCCAGAGATATTGGAGACAGGACTCTTATTCATGAGTGGGTTGGGTTATATGGCCTCTGAGTTCACTTCTGACTTAAAGTTTCTAAACTTCTATGATTCTGAGAGACCTGGGTTCAAATCCTAACTACAGAACTCAATATCTGGATGATCATGGACTGCTCATGTCACTTTTCTGAGCCTCAGTTTCTTTATCTCTAAAATGGATATAATGTTACAAGTATAGTACACAATTCATAAGACTGTTGTGAGGAAAGTGGGCTGAATTTGGAGTTAGATGATGTGGGTTCCCATCTCAGTTCTGCTCCAAACTATCAATGCAACCTTGGGCAATTACTTAACCTCGTTGGGTATATTTCCTCCTCAGTAAAACGGGAAGGTTGGACTGTTCATTTGAGATCACTTTCAGATCCTGGATAGGACCCAGTGACCTCTAAAATGAGAAGAGGAAGGACAAAGACAGGATTTCTCCAGAGCTCCAGGTAGGGTACTCTCTAGGTTGTAGCCGGAAGAGGAAGTCCAGCATAGTCCTAGGAGAGGTTGAGCCCTGGATTTGGAGCATCTTGATTCCAAGAACTTTCTACTCTCTCTAGCTTTGATGGGTGGGCCTCCTTTCCTTTCTGCCATGTCATATCACTTCCTTACACCATATGCCTTCCTCTGGAGGAGAAAACACTGGTAATCTGAGATGCTAAGGGATTGAGACAGGCCTGGGTTTGAGGGAGAGCCTTCTCTGATCCTGTGCTGTTCCAGTCTCTCTAGTAGGGAAGAGGGAGGTGGCTCTGAACAGATAGGCCACCCAAAGGGGTGAGGCTTAGGGGTTAGTGGAAAATGGTCCATTTGGAGGCTAACAAAGAGAGAGGATCTTTGGTGAATTAGACCTTTGTGAAGACTGAATGGGAAGGGTTTTATGGAAAAAAGATGGGTTTGGGTAGTGTTAGGAAGAGAGCAGAACTCCAAGGACCATTGAGCAGACAAATGACAGCCTTAAGAATGCCCCTATGATCCACCCTCAAATAGCCTATTACATTTGAGCCAGACAACTTTTCTTTCTCCCTTATCGGGAAACTTAGACCACTTAGAACCCTAGTTTCTTTTGCACCTCAGCTCAAACACCCCCTACTATAAGAAAATTTTCCTCATGCTCCCAGCTTCTAATACCCTTGCTTTGCTCACCACTCTCTGTAAATATATTTTATATACATACATACACTCCCACCCGTGTAGTCTTCGCCAGTAGGAACAGGTTTGTTTTGACTTTGTCTCCCCAAAGGGTGCGTAATAAACTCCCCTTCATTGATTGAGCCCAGGCCACTGCTACTCACATCTGGCAGGGGAAAGGGCCAATAGGCCATATATTCTTCCATTCCCCCTTGGTCCTGCGCATATGTGTACTCCATCACCCTTTCTTATACCCTGAAAAAGAGGCATGTTGAGACCATCGTCTCTAGACATGAGATAGGCACAGTGACACTGCAGAAGGCTGCCTACCTCTTTTTTCCCTTCCCCTCAACTGCTTGCCTACCTGCTGAGCCCTGCCAGTCCCCCATCTGCAATAAATTTCCCTGGGTATCTCTCCTCCCCGCTGTTTGCTAATTGCTTATGATCCACCCCCTACCTGAGAATGGAGAGATAGGGTCACCTTGGTGTTCCTCTTTGCTCATCCCAGGGAGAGAAAGGCTAGAGGGTGGGGGTGAGGATAGGGCTTCCAGGTGCTAGGGCAGCAGGTTTCCAGAGCCTTGGGAACATGGGCAATGGAGGGTGAGTAATAAAGAGGGACCAGAATGTTGACTCTACCATGACTCCCTAGCCCCTAACTCATTCCCAGTAGGGTTCTGTTTTGGCTGAGGAATCATTAGATGCAGCTGCCAGGGCTGGCCTCCCTCAGAGATCATTGGGACAATGTGTCTGATCAGCATTGGGATGCTTGTCTCTCTCTGGGCAAGAGGGGCAAGAACTCAATTAGCCAAGCTGGCACGATGATAATGTGCTCACTGTCTGTGGCCAGGGACCTATCCTTCCCTAGGAAGGGCAGAAAGGAGGAGGGTAATCAAGAGAAGCTGGGGAATTTGTCTGGGATTATATTGCTTAGAGGGAAAAATTATTTCTACATAGCACTTTAAGGTTTTTAAAGTCATATCTACCGACATAATACATATAAATATAAATAGATAGATGTAGGGATGGTAGGTTGTGCAGCTAGATAGCTCAGTGGATGGAGTGCCAAGTCCAGAGTCAGGAAGACTCATCTTCCTGAGTTTCAGTCAGGTTTCATACACTTACTAACTGTGTGTTCCTGGGCAAATCACTTAACCCTGATTGCCTCAGTTTCCTCATCTGTAAAATGAGCTGGGGAAGGCAATGGCAAACCATTCCTGTACCTTTGCCAAGAAAACCCTAAATGGGCTCCCAATCATCAGACATGACTGAAAAATGACTGAACAGCAGCATATATGTACATATATTCATACACATACATATGTGAATATATAATGTTTACAAAGTGACATTTTATATGTGCTTTATATCCATAAAAGCAGAGTGGTGTCTCTGATACATTGTGGCTGTGTGCCCCTGGGTGAGCAACCTTAGCTTTCAGTGCTCTGGGAAACTCTTTAACTGTCAGTTTGCATTGATATACAAGTTTCCCCACCTGGTAGTTCTCTATACAAGAAAAATCACAAGACCATTCCCTAAATCTATCCTTATACACATTATTAGATTAATCGACAAGTAGGTGCTATTGACCAATTTTTCAGATGAGGAAACTGAGACTCAGAAATGTGTGCCCGGCCTAATGTCACACAGTTGGTTACTCTTACTGCTGCTACTTGTGTGTTGAATTATTTCTCAGTCACATCTCAATCTTCATTACATTATTTGGGATTTTCTTGGCAAAGATACTGTACAGATTTGCCATTTTCTCATCCAGCTCATTTGACAGAGGAGGAAACTGAGGAAACAGGGTTAAGTGACTTGCCCAGGGTCACATTGTTAGCTAGTAAATGTCTGAGGCTGGATTTGAACTCAGAAAAATAAGCCTTCCTGACTCCAGGTCCCACACTCTATCCACTGCACCACCGAGCCACCAGTTACTACTACTACACCTACTATGCCTACATATTTAGTGTTTTAAGTTCTGCAAAGCATTACATGTACTATCTTATTTTCTCTCATAACAACCCTGGGAGGTAGGTGCTGTTATCACCCCCATTTTACAGGTGAGGAAACAATCTCAGAGCAGGTAAGTGACTCATTCACTTAGGCAGAATTCTGAACTCCAGTCTTCCAGACTCCAGGTTTAGCACTATATCCACTTTGAGACACTATGCTTCTCTAAGAAACTGGAGAAAGTGACTTCTCAAGCTTCACTCCCTATCCTGTGGTTCTGTTCCCTGATACATAATATTGTTCATAAAGAACTGGAAGGGAGTCAGAGGTCCTTTAGGCTAACCCCTTCTTTTTATAGATGAAGAAACCAAGTGACAGAGAGATTAACTTGCTATGTGTGTGACTTGCCCAAGGTCACACTGGTAGCAAGTGTCAGAGGCAGGATTTAAGCTTAGTTCATTTGACTGAAATCCAGGACTATAATGCTAATAATGTTCTTTGCTCAATTATATTAACAACACAGAGACTAGCTATCCAATCATCTCTCCCCATCTCCACTCTGATTTCTTGCCCTCCTCTTCCTTCTCCTCTCCAAATATACATGCATCCATGCTTTTAATAACACATGTTTTCATTTCTTTTTATTCCCACTACTGAGTGAGTCTTCATAGCATTTTTGGAAAACTGGCAGACGTTCACCCCATTTTCCTAAAAGAAACACTAAAACTCAAGACAGGAAAGAATTTGCTTTGCAAGTTTAGTGCAAGATTCTTAAACCAAGAGTTATTCTCCAAGCAGAAGTGAGATGGAACTAAACCAAACAGACAGGATACATTCCCAGAAGGCCAGAATATGGGGTAGAGATGGGCCTCATAGACTTGGACCCCTGTCCTAGCTTTCTTCCTGTCCGTTGTTTCTTCCCTAGACTGTAGGTCATGTGTTCCATTGTCTTCTGAGAGTTTCTAGTCCTGAATAAACTGGAATTTGATGACTCTGGAAGAGAGAGTGAGGCTGGACTTTGTGCAGCTTTGCCTCACTTCAATCTAATTCATGCACAAATCAACACATCACCTCATGATGTCATTGGTCCTCTCCAAAAATGAAGGATGAACGACAATAGCCCTGAATACAGTGAAAAGAAGAGGAAATGGGGCATCCTTTCTAAATATTACAAATCATGGAATCTTAGTGATGTAAGTATCCTCAGAGACCATCTGGTCCAACCTGAACCTGAACAAGAATTGCAGCTACAATGCCCCTAACATTCCTTGCGGTTCCCTTGCCCTCTCCTCCATCTCACGTCTTCTCTAGTCTGTGGACACTCTCCTCCTCCTTCTCTCATTAGCCTCTCAGGCTCATGGATAATCAGAACCTACACCAAGATGGAGAGAGGAGGTGGGGAGTGGGAGAAAGCTGTCTGAGCTCTTCATTCTAGGCCAGAACCAGATAACAAATTATTAGGATGTCCACAATATCGATGGAGCGATTAGCAGCTTCAAGTTTCTGATGTGCTAGAGGTGGTGTTGGTTAGGGGATGGAGTAGATAGTAGCATGGTACAATGTGAAGTCGCTTTGGTTCTGTTTTTCTCTCTGTCTCTCTAACTCTCTGTCTCTGTCTCTCTCTGTCTCTGTCTCTTTTTTCTGTCTCTGTCACTCTGTCTCTGTCTTTCTCTCTGTCTCTGTCTGTCTCTCCATCTCTGTCTCTGTCTGTCTCTGTCTATGTCTCTCTGTCTCTCTCTGTCTCTGTCTCTCTGTCTCTGTCTCTGTCACTCTGTCTCTGTCTTTCTGTCTCCATCTATCTCTCCACCTCTGTCTCTGTCTGTCTCTGTCTCGGTTTCTCTGTCTCTGTCTCTCTGTCTCTATCTCTGTGTCTGTCTCAGTCTCAGTCTCTGTCTCTCTCTCTGTCTCTCTGTCTCTCTCTGTCTCTATCGGCAATAAGGTAGAAATGCCTTTTCTTCTCTCTTTTCCTGTGACTGGCTAGCAGTGGATCCCCTTTCTACTAACCAGTTTCTCCAGCTGTTTCACCTGTCACTTAGAAGCCAACACTTGGACTGAAGACTCTCGCCAATAGCCTCCTCCCCTTTTTTCTACTATTTAGTAGTTATGGGAGGGTTATCAGATGGTAAGCAGAAAAGGATGGAGGGTGGGTGGAGGCTTAAACAGGTGCATTCTCAAAATGAATGGTGAGGTCTCCTAGCAATATCTCTTTCAACCCCAACCCCCAGTGTAAATGGCATCTTATGGAGTCATTTACATAAATTATTCAGTAGAAAATGGTCATGATGCTGGATTTGTTGAGAAAAGGAGATTGGAGGACTTGTAGGAAAGCTAGAGAAAAAAGAGTAGAAAAAGAAAGAGAGAAAGAAGGAAGGAAGTTGAAAAAGAAAGAGGAGGAGAAAGCTCAGCAGAGTGGATTGCCTGCTGGGCTTGGTGTCAGAAAGACTTTGAATTGAGTCCTTCCTTTCACATACATTAACTGTGATCTGGGGTAACATCAGCTCATGAGCTAGTGTTGACTTTGTGGGGCTAAGTTCATCTGATGTGACTGACTGGAATGAACTCTGCAACTTGCTCTGGACTTGGGCTGGAAGCAAATGTTTTGAGGCAGGTGTTCCTGCCCCCCTTCAGCTGAGTTGGGGGTAGTGGGGAATCACATCCCTCCTCCACTATGGAACTAAAGTGATTGCTTCACATGAACAAGCAGGACAGCTTGGAAAGTTATGTGGTAAATTTATTACAAGCAAAAGGAAAAACAAGCTATACGTAATAGACATTCACAGTTTTATATACAACTCTTTTTCTCTGTTCTACTTTGTATATGGAAATGTTCATTTTATTTAGTGTTTATTAAATTTAGATAAAAAAGAACCAATTGCTAAAGACATAACTATGTTCGAGGCAAAAACCACTTAATGACCCCAGAATCTGATGATGGATCATACTACCCTTGTAGAGGGGTGATGGGCTACAGGGACAGAATGAGAGATATATTTTCAGATATAAGATATGTATGGATTTGTTTTGTATTACTATATTTATTTGCTGCACGGGAAGGCTCTCTTTCTTTCTCTCTCTCTCCTCCCTCCCTCCTTCCTTCCCTCTTTCTCTCCCTCCATTCTTCCCTCTCTGTCTCTCTGTTTCTGTCTCTTTCTGTCTATCTCTCTCTCCTCTCTCCTCCTTCTCCCCCCTTTCTTCCTTCCCCCTTTCCTTTTTTTCTTTGCAGGAGGAAAGTTATTGAGAGAGTAGAAGAAAACAAATAAAATGGTTTTGAATTTAACAAAATAAACATAAGCAAGCAGAAGGAGTTCAGAAGGGACCGCAAACAAGCAGTGAAGTGTTAGAACTACCATATTAAATTTTAATTATGCAAAAAAGGAAGCAGTGCATAATGTGGGAAAACCTGTATAGGACAGAATTTCAGTTTCATACAATCCCCTTCCTCTTTTCCTTTGTATACTGAAATGGTAATTCTCAGTTATATTTGTTTTTAAATTAATAGTAACAAGACAATTAAAAGCCATCAAGAAAAAGTTTCTATTTTATCCTAGAGCCAGTAGGCAACAATTGAGACTTCAAGAGTAGGAGAGTGTCATATTCAGACCTTTGCTTAGGAATATCAATAAGTTGGGATGGGATGGATTGGAGCAGCTTGGGATGGATTGGAGCAGCTTGACCAAAGTAGATCAGTAAGGATGCTGATTGAGATGGTCCAGGAGAGTGGTAATGAGGCCCAGCACTAGGCTGGTTATGATCTAAGTGGAGAGAAGGGGACAGTCAAAAGAGATAGAATGCAGGCAGAACAGAGAAGATTTTGCAAAAAGACTGTATAAGTTCTGACAAGTTTGCGTTGCATGAAAGGGCAGGTCTTCAGTGCCAGGTTTGTAATTTTCATTAAGTCTGAAATATATTACCAGTGGGTAATCATACACCCACTCCATAGTAACTAAATGCATATCCAAACTTTGGAGTAGTTTGACAACAAACCCAGAAATACATGAGGCACCCTTCAGGACTCATATGGGTAAGACTTGACTTCCTGGAACTAAGCTCCAGGTTGGTATTGTCTTGTGGGGCTTAGGTTTAATTGGTGTGGCTTGAATGAACTCTAGGACTTGCTCTGAATCTGGGCTGGAAGTTAGAGATGATTCAGTCATCAGCTGGAGGTAGTAGGGCCACAGAGAGCTGGAATGTATGTGTTGTGGCTGATTATTTATTGCCAGGCTTGGGCAGATGTTTAGTGATGCATGACCATGTCATGGTCATCCAAAGC
Organism: Pseudocheirus occidentalis; assembly: GCA_028646575.1. NCBI lineage: Eukaryota > Metazoa > Chordata > Mammalia > Diprotodontia > Pseudocheiridae > Pseudocheirus > Pseudocheirus occidentalis. The sequence continues at coordinate 358,673,231 of CM053593.1, forward strand.
AATATCAAATGACGTCAGGTCACAGAACAGGTCAGGGTGGAGCAGAAGTCCCATAATTCTCCTTCAAGGTGAAACCTCACAGATGGTAGAAAGTTCATCCCCAGGAATGAAGTCTAAGGGGCAAGAAAACCCACAAGGAATGAGGTCAGACCCAGACCCAGAGAGACAGAGGGAAAACAGGAACCAGTATTTCTGTTAGGGTGAATTGAACTGACAGAAGGTATCTGTAAAATACTACATTTTAGCAAGAAGCCAGGAGTTTTCCAGGGAGCTTTACTTGAGAGTGTCTTGGCCCTAAAGGGTCCTGGGGAATCCCTCAGGGTGACCAGAGCATTAGAGCTCTCTGTCTCTGAAATTCTAGATGTAAGAATGAGGAACCACCTCAGGTCATGTGATCACAGAAAGCCCAGACACCTCAACTGAATCAATCAACAGAATAAACTAAGCATTAAAGAATTTTTCCTACAACCACAATGTGTGAATAATCCCCTAATCAATTTGAAAGGATTAGAATGCTTTGGCTATTGGGTGAAGATGGATGATACCGAGTAGGAAATAGCTTGTGATTGGCTGACAGGATTAGACATATCTCTGGGTCTATAAATGGAGGGGGGGGGGCAGAGAGAACAAAGTAAGAAGTGCACAGCAGAGAACAAAAGAAAACTTAGAAGGAAGCAAAGAGAAGACGGGAAGTTCTCAACAGGCTTTCTTGAAATGGAAATTTATTGCTTTATATGTTGAATCCTCTTGCGTTCTGCTGTGCACATGGCAATGCTTATTTTTCCTTTTCTTATTTTGAATTATTTTAGTTTTGGCATTTAGGTTTGTTTCTTTTTTCTTTTCTTATTTTCATTTAACTTTAAAATAAAAAGAATTTTTAAAAAAGAAAAAATAAGAACTCAACAGTTAGCATTTAGGAAAGTACATTTCCCTTCTATTTTGAAGTAAACAAATGTTACTGGGGGGGGGCAAAAAACAAAACAAAACAGTGAACCAATCCAGTCCTATAGTGAAAGGTCATAAATTTGCAAGCTTAAGATTCCAATTCCAGAGTTAGAGGCAATGCCTAAGAGAAAATGACTCTTTAGAAGAAAGAGTTTCTCTGCCTCCTCTGCTTCACCTCCACCAATTGTAGACTATGTCATTGAAGACCAATAACCACCAGGTCCATTGGTCACTGGACCAATAGCCAACATTGCGTCCAGATAGGATCAGAGAATTTTGATCAGAAGGAGGTAACACATCCACCTGGGATTAGAGTGTCACACAAAGGACCAAGTGATGTGGAAAGTCACTGTAGGAAGGATTCACTTTCTAGGAGTATGAGCTTTTGCATCAGAGAAGAACATGGTCTATCAATTAAAAGATAAAAAAATAAAATAATATTCCAAGCCATAAACCTCTAGTAGTTGTTACCCTTTTGTGAGATATAGCTAGATACTAAATGTGGCCCTCATTATCATTATTATAGGTTTGAGTCTATTCTTCACATGTATCTGTGTGTGTTTGTAGGAGAGTGTATCTCAAGCTTTTGGGGTACTATTTTCACTTTTACCATACAACTATTTTACTATATACAACTATTCTAATATTCTTGGCTAAATACCTTCACTAAAACTTAATTTAGTTAACTGAATGACTTTTATTGGGAAGCACACTGGTGAGGGGGCTCATGAGTGACACTACTGGAAACTTATTCCCTCATGACTATCCCTTGAATCCTGAGAGCAGTGGTAAGCCACTCTCTGGAAAATCCAAGTCACAAATGTGAGTGTGAGTTGGGAGTTGTCCATTGAACTTGTTATTTAGGAATTCTGTGAGTTGGGCAAGAGAAATAGAGCTATGTGGTCTCAACAGAAAGGGACCTCTGCTGGAGCAAGACTTTACTAGATACCTCCTAAGCTCTGTTGCCTTGGTGCCTTTCTGCCTACTTGTATGCAACTCTTGCAGATAGGGTATGACTTTTGTCTACTCCTCTGCTTTCTCTCCCAAGCATACCCTCCCTTAAAATTTCCCTATTTCTCTTTAGTCTACCACCGTCTTTCCAATCAAAAAGACACACAACTTTGGAAGTATTCTTGAATCTTCCTTCTCAATCACCTCCAATATCCAATCCATGGCCAAATCTTGGCAATTCTACCGAACCGACATCTTGTGCATTTCTTCTGTTCGTTCAAAAAGCTACCACTCTAGTTACCTCATGCCTGAAGTATTACCACAGCTGCCTAACCAGACACCTGGCTTTTAGTATCTTCTTTTTTAGTCCATCTTTCACACAGATGGCAAAATAATCTTACAAAAAGCCATGTCTTACCATATGATTCCTGTATTTGAAAACCTTCAGTGGTTCTCTCTTGGATTATAGATCGGATTGAACTAGATGACTTCCCAGGACCTTTCCCTTCATATTACAGATGAAGAAACTGAGGTCCTAGAGAGGTGAAGTTTTTTGCCCAAGGCCACACACATAGCAAGTAGGAAAGTCAGGGTTCAAATTTGGATTCTTTGACTCCTGAAGTGATGCTTTTCTCACCACTTCCCACATTGCCTCTAGGATAAAATACAAACTCCTCAACTTATCATTTAAAGCCCTCCACAATCTAGCTACAGCCTTTGGTGGGGGGAGGGAGGGGGAGGGAGGGGAGGAGGATAAGGTACAGGGCTGGGAGGGAGATGAAAGGAGACACTAAGGAACGTTATTCATTTTCACATACTCTATGCTCTGGCCAAACTGAATTTTTCCCTCTCCTGATCTTTTTGATTATTTTTGTCTTCTCTATCTCTTTCCTTCTTTCTTTCTTTCTTTCTTTCTTTCTTTCTTTCTTTCTTTCTTTCTTTCTTTCTTTCTTTCTTTCTTTCTTTCTTTCTTTCTTTCTTCCCTCCTTCCCTCCTTCCCCCCTTCCCTCCCTCCTTCCCTCCTTCCCTCTTTTCTTTCTTTCCTTCTTTCTTTCCTTCTTTCTTTCCTTCTTTCTTTCTTTCTTTCTTTCTTTCTTTCTTTCTTTCTTTCTTTCTTTCTTTCTTCCTTCCTTCCTTCCTTCCTTCCTTCCTTCCTTCTTTCTTTCTTTATTATCTTTTTAAAAGTAATTGGGGTTGACTTGCCCAGGGTAATATAGCTATTAAGTATCTGAGACTGGATTTGAATTCAGGTCTTCCTGACTCCAAGGCCAGTGCTGTATCCACTGTGCCACCTAGCTGCCCCTTTAGCTGTATCTATCATTATATTTACATGGAAAGGAGATGTTTTATATGGGGGAATGAAGGACCTACCCCAAAGTGGGGGATTTGATAAGGAATGTGGATTGGTATAAAGCAGAGATTCTTAGCCTTCTTTGTATCATGGACCCAAGAGTATGCTGGTAAATGTTGAAAAAAAAAAAGCTTTTTGGGGGAGGAGCGGAATTTATGCATTGCACACTTTTAAGTTTAATGTGCATTATTAACATTTTCTCCACCACTTTCTTTAGACAGCAAAACAGTCAATTTCTGATTTATAGTGTTTGTCAGTTTTCAAGGTGTGAATGCTCACACAGAAATTTTAACATTCATATCTATCCATCCAGTACAAGCTGACTCCATCACACCCTTGTAGAGACCCCTTTGGCAGTGTGGTGAAACCTACAAACTTCTTTTCAGAATCATGTTTGTTACCTACATTCATAATAGAAAGAAGTACTAGATTTCAGTTAAAGAATAGTGAAAATAAAGGTGTAATTTTTTTTACTGTCTGGGTTCATGGACCTCTTGAAATTTATCTGTGGACTCTTGGACTCAAGGGTGAGAACTTTTGGTAAACCTCTAGAATTGGTCCCAGGTAGCAGGAAGATCAGTCTCTTTGAAATTTGCTCCTTACGGTCTTTGATTCTCTGCCTCATTTCAGCTCTAGTTCATAATCCCTAGATCTCCCCAAGGACAACTCTGAATAAGGCCTTATGATTTCCCCTGGATGGCTGCTCTGATAAAGAGTGGAGCAAGAGTCTAGACAATGACCAGTGCCATGTACTTCTTCCATTGTGTGATAATAGTGCTGGTTGTCCTGCCTGCTGCTGAAATGTGACCACCATTGGCTCTTAACCATGGCTATATTGTACATGAACCTGAAAGTGTAGAGGAAAGAAAGCAGATTATCCTGGTGGGAAGCATAATGCTTTTGTGTGTGTGTGTGTGTGTGTGTGTGTGTGTGTACACATACATACATAATAAGGGTCTAATTCTTCCTTTATCCTTGGCCATCCATCTCCATTACCACAGCTGGAGATAATCAGTGTGACAGGATCCAATAAATCCAGTCCAATCTAATAAATATTTATTAAGTACTTATGATGTCCCAGGCACTATGCTAAGCACTGGGAATGCAATTAAAACTCCAAAAAGAAAGATAGTCTCTGCCCTCAATGAGTTTATAATCTAAAGGGACACAGCACAAAAAGAAGCAGGAAAGTGAGTAGAAAGAAGGGTGGTCACTAGGGGTTACCCAGAGTGGAGACATCTTGCCCCCTGGAGTTGAGATCAGGCAGAGTAGCAGATGCAAAGTGAAGAGATCTATCTTCTACAAAGGAAGGCATTAGGAGGAGCTTGGTACTCCAACCCCCAGCCCTCCAAACAGAAGGAAGGGGAAGCTGAGGAAAGTGGAGTCAATCAAGGTTTCCTTTAACTGGTTAGGGACCATAGTGAGTTTAGAAGAGATGAGCTTATCTGAGGGACATCTTGAAACCAGGCAGGGCAACAGATGGGAAGTGAAGTTTCAGTGGGGCTGTTGCCTAGAGGAGGACACCAGATTCTCTGAAGCTGCCTGGAGGTAGTGAATAAAGGGAAAGTGAGCATAGGCTTTGAGGCTGATGCTCCCAAGCTGATCTATTCCTGTGCTTGTAAAGTTGATATTAAGCCTAAATTTGTCTCTTTGTTACTTCTATTCATTGCTCCTGGCCTTGCCCTCTGGGTCCAAGTAGAAAAAATCCCATCCCTGTTCCATAAGACAATCCTTCAAAGATTTGGCAACAGCCCTCCTGTTTCCCTCGAATCTTCTCTTTGCTAGATAAAACATACCCAGTTCCTTGAACTCCTCCTTATGTGAAATGAATTCGAGGCCCTCTACCATTTGGTTGACTTCTTCTGGATGTTAACCAGGTTATTAAAATGCCTGCCAAAGGTGGTTTGTGTTTCATTAACCAATTGACTTCGATATGGGCAGCCTTTGGCTAGTAAAGATCTCTGGCTGAGGTGAGGTGAATATCAGCATGTGTGACCCAAGTAAATATAAAGGTGGTCAGGCTGCGACAGGGCAAGATTGAAAGCCAAAACCCCTACCAGGAGCAGACAAGCTGAGTAGGCAGTGGGGAAACTGGGGTGGAGCAGAAAATATGTTTGTACTGTATTTGGAACCAGCGACTATGGGCTTTGTGTCTTGGCTCTAATAGACTAACAATTATTTGGCCTTGGGTAAGTCCCTTCTCAGGGCTATGTTCTACCTGGAGACTTCCTCTGGGTACAAGGAATAGCTATGATTATCAAATTACTTAGTCACTATAACCATTTCTAGCTCTTCGAGTGTGGAATTGATAAACAATGGTTTTGAGATTGAGTGAATAAAATGTCAGGATTCAGGACGCTTTCCTAAACTGTAATAATTTTTATATATAGCCCAGAAGTGGTGGCCAGCTCAAAACATAGTGAAACCGTTGCTGTCTTCTAAATGATCCCCTACTTTCCCAGTCAAAGTTTCAGAAGAGCAGGGGAACATGCACTAGGAAAGCCAGCATGGTGACTGACAATTGCTTTCTTGAGTGGTAGCAAGGAGATTGAACTCACAAACTTGAACTTGTCTTTGACAAATTCCCCACAAAGCACCCCAGACATCCAAGTTCAAAAATGGAACCAACTGGTGCACTAAGCCCCTTTCTCCATGGTAAAGCAGGTACTGTGCTCAGAGGAGGGAACTGAGGCAAGAAACTTAAACTCTACCTCCTCACCTCACCTATCCAATAAATATGTAATAAATGCTTGTTGACAAATTGACCTCTACTAGGTCACTACTCTTAGCTTCCTTCAAGGCTCAGCTTAGCTCCCATCTACTACAAGGTTTTTTTTTAATTTCGCATAGAATCATAGACCTAGAGCTGGAAGGGATTTAGAGGTCATAGAGTCCCATCTCCCTGTTTTACAAGTGAGGAAATGGAGGCACAGGATAGCCAAGTGAATTGCCCAAAGTTGCACAGCTATTGAGTGTGACCTTGGTGGGATTTGAACCTAGGTCTTCCTACTTTCTATTCACTGCTTCCCTAAACAATTTCATCATAAAAGGACTCAAGCCTTATCTTCGGATTCAAACTCAGGCAGATGTCTTTTCCATAAGTGAAGGGCTACCTAGTTGTGAGTGCTCTACCCCTCTTTGGAAATCACTCTTTCTCTGTCTGTCTTTCTGTGTGCGTGCACACACACACACTCTCATACTATGCGATAGAGCATCTTTGGTCTTATCTTGAAGGGATCCAGGCCACCACTTGCACTTCTGGCTATCTTCTCCCACATCTGCCCAACCAACCTCTCTTTTCCCCAGATTTCTCTTTCTTCTTTATGTACTGACTTCTATCATTAGAATGTAAGTTCCTTGAGGATAGGGATTGCTTGCTTGCATTTGTATCCTCAGGATTTAACACACTATCTGGAACTTAGTAGGGACTTAATAAATACTCTCTGTCTCTCTTTGGATTTATTTTCTCTGTATATACTCCATCCTCACTGCGCTTCCTACTCCCAATACAATGTAAACTCTTTGAAGGCAGGAACTATTTTTGTGTTTGTCTTTGTACCCCCAACACCTTGTACATAGTATGAGATTAATAAATATTTGCCAAATTAAATTGAATTGAACTTCCCTCCCCTGAGTGTCCTCATCTAAAAAAAAGATCACAAGAAACCAATCATACATAATTATAATGATTATGTTTGGTCTTGAAGAAGGGAAGAAAAAAAGTATCTCTTCTTTGCAGAGGTGAGTGATTCTTGGTGTGGAACATTGCATATACTGGCAGACAGAATGGTTGATTTGTTGACTAGTTTTCCCGAAATGCTCCCCCTCCCCTCTCTTTCTTTGTTTCTGTCTGTGTTTCTCTGTCATTCCCTCTCACCCATTCCTTCACTCCTCCCTTTCTCATTCTTTGGTATAAGAGATGACTGTCAGCATTGGATGATAGAGGGATATTTGGAAATGAGGGTGATGCAAAAACAAGAGATACTATATTTAATATGTGTGTATGTGTATATCTATACATATACATACATGTGTATGTATGCATATGTGTGTGCATATATATATCAATGAGAGGGGTGTATTTGGAGATGTCTAAGGGCTCTTCCATTTCCACATCTCTCAGGGTCGCAGGCTTGGGTAACAGTATAAATGGGCAGAGTCATGGTCAATAAACTGGGCTGAAATAGAAGAAGTCAAGGGCACAGTTCCTAGGTAAAGAAGTGCCTAAGTCAGTTAGAAATTGGGCCAAGATTCGAAGCAACATCCAGGTTCTTTTGTGGGAGGGTGAGTTGTGCCAACAGGCTCTTTGAGAAGTGTCTCTTTTTGGAAGCCCCTTTCCTACTCTTATCCTTCAAATAAAAAGCACTGAATAGCTATGGAATCCAGGCTTTGTGACCAGTGTTCCCTAAATGACTTCTTTTGCTACATCTTATAAGAGTTGATTGTGTTATAAGGAGAGAGAACAAGAAAGCCAAGTGAGACCTGATGGATTAAGACTTTATAGGCAGCCCTTCCCAGGATGGAGATGGATGTTGCCCTGGACATAGAAAGGAGCCCGTTTATTCATGCATCCATGCATCCATGCATCCATCCATCATCCAACCATTTATTAAACACCTACTATATATAAGGCCCTGTGGTGAACACAGGAGATACAAAGACAAAATGGAGATGTTCCTATCCTCAAGGAATTGACATTCTACTAGGGATGGGATGGAGAGGCGATGGGGATGCAACACATACTTGTATAAGTGTATCCAAATTAAATATGATTTTATTTCCAGGGATTGAGGAAAAAATAAACTAATGATTTGGAGAAGGTAGTGCCTAGACTGAATAAGGAACAGAGCTAGAGATAGCAAGAGGCAGAGCTGAGGAGGGAGTGCATTCCAGGCAGGGGGGAAACAACTCCTGGGGGAGCTCAAACATAGTGTACTTCAAGCAGCATTTAGACCTGTTTGGTTGAAGCACAGAATTTGTAGAAAGGAGTCATGTGGGCAACATGAAGTGTTTTAAATGTCAAATTGAAGAATTTCTATTCTGGAGGCAATGGGGAGCCACTGTAGATCCTTAAGTGGTAGTGTTATGGTTGAATCTGTGTTAGAGCAGTACTGATTTCTTAGCTATGTAGAACATAAACTGGAGATAGAAGAGACTGAAAACAGGGAAACCAATTAGGTAAGAAATGATGAGGGGATGATCCAGGTTGGTGGCCACCAGAGTGGAGAGAAGGCAATGGATCTGAGAGGTGTTTGAGATGTAGAATCAACAAACCTTGGCACATAATTGTAGCATAAGAACTGAGTTTGTGTCTTACCACTGATTGAATTGGTTGGTTGAATTGAGTTGGTTGAATAACTTTGGCCAAATTATATAATCACTCTGAGCCTGTGTCCTTACCCATAAAACTGGAGTAGAAATAATTGAATTAATTACTTCACAGAGTTGTTATGAGGAAGCCATTTTGTAAAGTACAAAGTGTTCAAAAATAAGAGCTATCATTATAGCACTGTTTTCATCTTCTTCATCTGGGGATGAGGGTTATAAGAATTACTGCTTCAGGGGCGGCTAGGTGGCACAGTGAGTAGAGCACCGGCCCTGGAGTCAGGAGTACTTGAGTTCAAATCCGGCCTCAGACACTTAACACACACAAAAAAAGCTAGCCATGTGACCTTGGGCAAGTCATTTAACCCCAACTGCCCTCCAAAAAAAAAAGCAAAAAAAAAAAAGAATTACTGCTTCATCCTCAGGCCAGAGGCACTCAAGAGAATTAGGATAAATATGAGGTTATTTAGTCAGTCCAGAACCTCAGCTAGAGACTCTCATGAAGGGGTTCATTCTTGAAGACTTCTAAAGAGTTACTCAGTAATGAATTGTGCTCTTAACCCAGTTTACCTTGAGATCATTAGAATCTGGCTCATATTTAGACATCCAAAGAAAGAAAAGTGGTTTTGGTTCCCATGCAGACAAACACTGTGACTAACAATGTAGTGAATACACGCAGAATATGTTGAATCTGACAAAGAATTAAAAGGATTTTTATCTAAGCCCATAAACATTCTTTTTTTTCCCTTTTATAGCATTTATAGAGCTATCGTGGGTTGGCCCTAGCAAAAGAGAAAGAATTAGGGGTTGTGAGAAAAAAATCTAGCAACCTTTACCTCTGGTAGTGTCCTTCATTAGAATGTATGCTCCTTAAAGGTAGAGACTACCCCATCCTTTTTTCTCTTTTGTCTTTGTATCCTTAGCAATTGAAGCAGGTCCTGACACATAGTAAACATTTCATTAATTGATTGTTTATTTCTTGATTAATTGATTGATTGGTAGAGCCTATCTGCCTTCAGGACCTACACAGTCCACATGACTCACAGTACCAGTAAAGTGATAGGTCTGGATTGCTTTTCCATATGACTGCCTCCTTTGTCAGTGTTTCTTCCCCTTCTCATCTCTGCCTGAAAATGACTTGAGTTCTCCTTTCATTGCTGCTCCTTCAGCAGGACTTCTCTGAAACACCTGTTTTCTCTCCCTTAGGAAAATTCTTGTTTCTTTCTGTGTCTCCTTCTGCTACTGGTTTCCCAATTCACATGATTCTCTGGAAAGCCTAAAAAGTCTCTTGGAGGAAGAACATAGGTAAAGCAAATACCTTTCCAGAGAACCAAATATATACCTGTGGGTCCACACAGGAGCAAAGACCTCAACAGACTGAGCACAAGGGGGAATTTGTACTCTGTTAGAGAATTCATACCTTGTCTAAGGGGTCCAAGAGGAAAAAAGGGCTTCTCCTGGGACACACCTAGGAGTAGCAACTAAAAGTCCAAATTTGAACGATTCTACACATTAATCTCTTTTTCATCAGATTAATGGCCTAGGCTGGGATGTAAAAACTAGACAGTCATGGCCCCGATGTTGTTGAATTATAGATACCATGAGAGAGGGTGGAGGTCTTTGTCCTTCCAAGTCTGAGGTTTCCTCCAGGTGACAGGGAGGCATCCTGGTAACCCTGCCTTTCCTGGAGGAGAACCAGATCCTCACCCTCAAAGTCTTAAAAGCACATTAATATTGTCTCAGTCAGTTATATGTCCTTATTAATGGGATAGTTTCATTTTGATTATATTTTACAGCTGGTTCTCCTGTGACATTGCACTATCCTTGTCCTAGAATTCCCAACCAATCAATACAAAGTCAAAAAGAAGAAGGGCAAGGGGGGCAGGATTTGATCCATCCTCCAGGGAAGGTCAGTTTTCTTTCCAATTATTTGGGGGAAATCCCCTTCCCGCCCCTTTCATTGCTTTTAACAGCTTGAGTTCAGTCAGGAAAATCAGTAAGGAGCCTTCAGGGATTAGAGTATTGTGATGGTTTGGTCAATAATAGGTGATAAAAACAAAACAAAAACAAAAACATGGCAGTTTAGGGAGAATAAGAAGAGAAATCACATACACACTTTAAAGAGGCATTGAAAATGGGAAAGACAAACCCAACCAATTCATGAGGTCCTTGTGGTGAAGAGACCCTCCGAGCTTAGCACGTGCAACCCCCCCCTCTGTTTACAAAGGAGAAAACTGAAGCTTTTAGGGTTGGTGGCTTGCTCAAGATCACAAAAGATGCACAGGGGCAGCTAGAGCACTGCCCCTGAAGTCAGGAGGACCTAAGTTCAAATCCAGCCTCAGACATTTGACACTTAACTAACTGTGTGACCAGGGGCAATTCACTTGTCTTGCCTTCCCCCCTCAAAAGAAAGATGCACAAAATGTGAGATTTGAACTCAGAGCTCTGTGCCCATTTTATAGTACTACATTGCTTTGTGAAGGTTGTAAGGGTACAGTTTTACTAGATAATAAGAGGAAAAGTAATGGCCAACAAAACAGGGCAGAAGTTTACCAGGATACAAAAGTCTTCAAGGGGCATCTCCAAGACCCTATTCTCTTTTTATCCTAATCTTGCCCCGTTCCCCTTCATTAACTCTTTCCAACAGTGTTTTGCAATGGAAAGAGCATTGGGGGGAGGGGCAAAAGATCAGCTCTAATGCCAACTGTGCAAGTTACTATCTTTAGTATTTCATTTCTTCTTCCAAGATCCAAATTTCATCCCCTGTAAAACGAAGGGTTGGATTAGAATCTCGTTGCTAATCTCTGAGGTCCCTTCCAGGGTCTAACATTCTTGGTTCTAGTAGCTGCCAGACTTTAAAGTGCTTTTCAAACCTTAAAATGCTAGATAAATGCCAGCTATTACCCTGTGTTATAATATTCTATATTCCAAGGCTGCTTTCATATCTGATAGTTGTGAGCAGGAATGTCCTGCTGCATACCCCTTGGGTGGGAGGAGGAGGAAGAAGAGTGATATTTCAGAAGTAATGGCTTATGTTTGTATTAAGTATTGTGGTTTGCAAAGTGCTTTATATACATTATGTCATTTGATCTCTGGCCATGTCCCTGATCAAGACTTGGGAAAACAATGAGATGTTAAAATCATGCAATTGGACAAGGATCCTCATAAGTTCTTTTTTTCTATAAGTATTTTATAGATTAGTGGCTGTGACAGCTTCTCAAGTCTATTTGAGGAAGTTAAGAATGCACCGAAAATACCTAACTGTCAAAGATAAAATTCTGTATGTGTCTTCCGCACTGCCCCTCCCCTCCCCAATCTAAAATAGTTGACATCACAGATTCATAGGATTTTAGAACCAGAAGGGGTTTTGTAGAAACTGTGCATTTCATTGTCATACCCAAAGAAGGAATCCCTTCTACAGGACCTTGATGGACAGTAATCTAGCCTCTGCTTGGATCCTTCTACTTCGCAAGGTACCCTATTTCAATGTTGGGAAGTCTGGATGGTAAGAAATATTGAACAATCTCCTGTCTAATATAGTGAGCTGAAATCTGTCTCTTTGTAACTTCCCACATTGCATGAAGGGGAGCAAAGTCACTCTGGTTCCCAGTACATGTAAAGACCTGAAATGGTACCAAAAGACAGCAGAGGAGGCAATATGGCTCAGATCTTTTAAAGAAGAGGTTTGGGGTCAGAGTGGTCCAGGCCATTAGGATCTATCAAATCTTGCTTTGTTTTCTTAAAAAACACGGGACTGGTGGAGTATGAGCATCAGGAAACTATTGAAGCCATGAACAATAGACAGTGGTAGGGCTCCAGAAAACAAATCTTCAGCCAAATTGGCCTATTTCTTAGGGAATTATTAAATTAGTGGATAAAGGAAACACATTAGGCATTACAGATATTGCTTTTAGAAGAACCTTTGATATAGTATCTCACAAAATCTTCCCAGAGAAATTAATCCCTCTTGGGCTTGGACAAGAGCCTGGTTTGCACGGACCTGGAATGAGGGGCAGAAGCAAGGGGCGGGGAGGAGGGGGAGGGCAGCAAAGGACAGGGACATGGAAATGTTACCAGGTTGGTAAGCCAATGGGCTCAGGGGTAGCTGCCAAGGCTGGTGCTTGAAGCAGATGTCACTTGGCATGTCTATAGGCATGGACGAAGAGAGAAAGTGAGTGAGGGACATGGGAAAGGTGCCAGAGTTCAATAAAGATAATTCACAATCCTATCAGAATTTAGCACTCTGAGAAATGTGGTATTGGTGTCATGGTCCCCATTGTACAAATAAGGAAATGGAGGTGACCATAGAGGAAGTGTCTCAACACTGAAGGGCAGGAAAGGTCAAATGTAAGAGTGGTGCAAGAACAGAGATATAGCCCCTGTGTTGCTATGGAGAGGAGAGCCTCAAAGCAGTTTCTGTCTCAGAGTGTACCAGTTGGTGGTGGGTTTTGATCTTGGAATACTCTGGTCTGAGAGCCTGGAACTGGCGTGATTTCATGAAAGGAAGGAAGGCTGAAGGGAAGCCTGGAACATCTACTAAAGAAGTACGTGTACCCCTCCCTTCTTCCCCTTCCTCCACCACTCTCTTCTTTTTTCTCTTCAAAACAAAAGGGAAAGAGGTCTGATTGCAGAAGATTGAGATCAGACATGAGAAGAACCTTTTTGGTTGTGAAACTCATTTAGTCAATTAGCCAGTCAGTCAATAAACATTTATTAAGCACCTACGGTGAGCCAAGCATTGTACTCAGAACAAGATGCTAAGAAGGGTCAAAGGGTCTTTAAGATACTCACTGTCTGAGGGGGAGAAGAGGAAGGGGAGAAGTGAGGAGGAGAGGGGAGAGGAGATGGGGAAGGGAGGGGAGAAGTGAGGAAGAGAGGGGAGAGGAGATGGGGAGGGGAAGGAAGTATTTCATGTGAAAAAAGAATTAGAGTTATACAGGCTGCTGAAAAATTAGGCACAGCCCTGGGCTGCTTGAACAGAAAACTCTAATGACTAGAAGGAAGGTGAAGTGTGGGAAGGAGAGAGAGAAAGAGGGAGAGGATGGTCCCACAGTCCCAAGGCATTGCATTGTTCCTGCTACATCTGTGGGACTCCATCCAACTCTGGACATTGACAAGCTAGTGCCCAGAAGAGGGTAATGACTATAGCAAGGAGTCTTGGCATCATTTGGTGTAAGACTGGCTGAAGAAAACAACTATGTTCAGCTTAGGGAAGAGGACTATGGGTTGGGAGGACGTTGAGAAATGATGGATATTTGAAGGGTCATCACATGGAAAAAAGATTGGAGAGGTTCTGTGCAGTAAGAATCATTAGCTCATCTTTATTTCTATAAGGCTCCCCTCGTGGTAACCCAGGGAGACTAATATAAGTATTATAACCCATAGTTTCCATACAGAAAAATGGGATTCAGAAAGGTTGTAGAATCTTAGATCTTGGGCTGGAAAGGACCTTGGAGGGAGACCAAAACTCTCATTTACAAATGAGGAAACGGAGGCTCACAAAGATCAAGTTATTCAATCAAAAAGCATTTATTAAAGAATTCTATATGCCAATGTTCTAAAGACTTGGGATTCAAAGAGAGGTAATAGTAGTTCTGCCCTCAGGAAGCTCACATTCTAATGGGATTGGCAGCATGAAAATAACTATATTTATAGAAGATATAAACAGTGTAAATGGGAGACGATATGAGATAAAAAAGCAGTAGGTGTGAGGAGGGGGGCACCAAGAAAGACTTCCTACACAAGGTGGGGTTTGAGGCTTATCCTGAAGTAAGCCAAGGAAGGCTCAAGATAGAGGATTAGAGGTAGAGAATTTCAGGAGTTGGGAAAATGGAATATCTTGTGGGAAGAACAGAAAAGAAGCAAGGGCTACTGGATTTTAAAGGGTGTGGAAAGTAAAGTATAAGAAGACTGGAAAGCTAGGAAGAGACCAGGACTTCAAGGACCAAATGAACATTTTACGTGTGATTTGCCTGTGGGGTAGAGAGAAGCCAATGAAGTTTACTGAGGTGGGGAGTGATATGGTTAGACCTGTGCTTTAGAGAATTCAGCATGGTGATTGAAAGGCTTGAAGTCAAGGAGAGGAAGGGTCACAGAGCCATCAAACGCAAGACATGAATCAAGTGAGGTCTTCTTGGTTTTCAGGCTAGCTCTCTATCTGCTATGTTTCACTGACCAGGTTGTGTGCGTGCATGTGTGTGTGTGTGTGTGTGTGTGTGTGTGTGTGTGAGTTGTATAGTCATGTCCAATTCTCCGTGATCCCATTAGGGGTTTTCTTGGCAGAGATACTGGAGGGCTTTGCCATTTCCTTCTCTATTTCATTCGACAGACGAGAAAACTGAGATAAACTGGATTAAATGACTTGCCCAAGTCACCCAGCTATTAAGTGTCTGGATTTGAACTCATGAAGAGGACTCTTCCTAATTCCAAGCCTGGCACTCCATCCACTGAGCTATCTAGCTGCCTCTAGATTCCAGGTCAGACTGCAGAATGTTGGAACTCACTGTTTAATACTTCTCTTTTTTAAAATTTAGCTAGATGGGTATCCCAGTGGATGGAGGGTTGTATCAATAATGAGATATTCACAACACCCATGATGGTTATGAATATGTTGGTGTAGTTTTGGATCACAAAATATAGCAAACTCTCCACATGGAAGGCAGAACCAAGGTCTTTATTCAGAAACCATAACACTGAGTCCCAAAACCAGAAGGATAAGTCCCAAAACCAGAAAGCCAAAGTCATTATAATGGTCACAAAGT
>CM053593.1:358689063-358724099 GCA_028646575.1 Pseudocheirus occidentalis
AATTCAGCCCCCCTGCTGAGTCCCCAGGCTGGGGGCTCTGAAGCAGCCTGGTGGGGGCCATAGGTGGATCCAGTAGTTCCCTTCCCCCACTGCTTCTTTGCCCCGGGGGCAGAATGGCCGAACTGCTTTAGCTCCCAAATTAATTTTCAAAGTTTCACTTTCACTAACCGTATCTGAAGATTTAAAGATCCCCTTAGGCCCGTGCTTTAGATTTTCTTTGAAGTAGACTCAAGCTGCTGTTTGGGAGGCTCCGCTGCTCCTCCTGGCCGCCCTGAGGTCTTGCCTGGCCGCAGCTTCGGTTTTGGGCTGGCTGGGTCTCTGCTCTGCTGTGGTGCAAGCTGCTGACTGGCTGCAGGGCTCGGCTCAGCTCCTTCCCACTGCCCCAGGCCTGGCCGCGGTCTAGGCTTCCGGCTGTTCCAGCCTTCACTCTGGCTGCCGCTCTGAGTCCCTACTGCCGAGCTGCCTTCAGCGAGAGCTGTGTTCTCTGTATTTTTGTGAGTCTGAGAGTCCTAGACTTTCCTAGACTTTGTCTGGGCTCATATTTTATGGGTGTTTAGGGTGGCGGTGTGGGAGCTGCGGGACCTTGCTGCTTCTATGCCGCCATCTTGGCTCTGCCCCCCAGGGACAGGTATTTCATTAGCATCTCTGCAATTTCTGATTTTACCAACTTCCCTAGAACAATGAAAGGTTAAATGTTTTACTGAGAATCACACAGGAGTTTGTGTCAGAAGCTAGAGTTGAACTCCTAAATTTGCATCAAACTCTCCCTCCATCCATTATTACAAGTTGCTTTCCTTAGGGGAAAGAAAAAAAATATTTGCATCAAATATCACTGATAAAATCCTGAGATCCAAACAATTGCCAAAACATTTATAAAACCAAGAACTGTTTTCCAATGATCAAAGAATATAGACAGTTGTCAAAGGAATTGTAAAACCTATACACGACCACTTGTAAACATGTACCAAATCACTAATAATAAAAGAAATTCAAATTATAATTGTGTCATTGTCACACCATGTAAATTGGCACAGATGACAAAAATATTGGAGGGACTGAAGACAAGGGATACTAATACTGTTAAGTTGTCCTGTTTAATCAAGGTGGCAAAAGACAGAAGGAGAGAGCCTATATATACCAAAATGTTAAGTTGTCCACCATTTAATGATCTTTTCGTTGATGTGGCTGTAGTCATTATACATATTATTCTCTTAGATCTGCTTTTCTGCATCAGTTTATTTCTAATGTTTCTTAGAATTCTGCTTATTGGTACATTTTATTGCACAATAACATTCCATTACAGTTGCATACCATAGTTCCTTTTTCTTTTCCAGCAACAACCCAATCAGTGGTACTTATTTTGTTTCTAATGCTTTGCTACCACAAAGAGGTATGGGATGTATTTACTATACTTAATACAAGATATATTTAATATATAATACATTTGTATACCTTAAAATTGTACTGTCTTTGGAGATACCCTATATTTTGGTATATATAGGCTCTCTCCTTCTGTCTTTTGCCACCTTGGGTCAGTGAGGTATGGATAAGTTAGTCATTTATGTAATTCCAGATAGACTTCAATACAAAAGGAGACCTCAGAGAACATGTAATGAAATATTCCTTCTCCATAATGGCAGGAAAATGGTGGACTATCAGGATGAATATTACCTTATCCCATGCAGCTAAGTAACTGTGTATTGACTCTTTATCACAAGAGAAAGTTCTGTCTGGAGTAGGGAGGGGTGAAATTAATATGATGCACAAACAAAATGCATCAACAAATCATTTTTAAAACTTTTTGAAAAGGAGAAACCCAAAAATAATGAGAGGAAAGGAGAGGAGAATAGGGATGGAGAGAAGAAGAATAGAGATGGAGAGAAGTAGGAATGGAAACAGAAGTGGCCAGAGAAAGTTTCATGGAGGAGAATCTTGAGCTGAGCCTTCAAGGATGGGTAGGGAGAGGAAGAATGGAGGAGGGCTGTTCTGGGGGAGGAGACACTCCAGGAAGGGTTATTAGTGAACAAAATTCCAGAGGCAGGCAGCCTATCTCAGATCATCCAGTAGACCAGCTTGTCTGGAGTGGAGAATGAGCACTAAGGAAAAGGAGAGAAAATGAGGGAAAAGCTGGGGAAACATAGGGGAAACTTTCTCCTACCTTTCCCTCTCAGAGATGAGCAGTTTCTTCAATGGTCCACAGAACACTGAGGTTAGAAGTGAATCTTCATTTTTTTTTAATGAAATAGCTTCGAGTGGGAAGGTGATTTACCCAAGGTCACACAGTTTGCTCCGGGCAGAGTTGAGGATCCTGCCTCTAAGCCCAGGGCTTTCTCTACCAATTTATATTTGGTAAACTACATCCCTTAGATTGTGATTTCCTCAAGGACAAGACAAGTATTTTGCCTTTCTTTTCATCCCTAGAGCTTAGCGCAGTACCTGGTACACAGCAGGCACTTAATTAATGCTTATTGACTTACTAGTTCATTTTTCCATTGTTCTTGTGGCAGAGCTGTAACCAGGGCACGGTGACCAGAACTTTTTCATGGGGCACCAACATTTAGAAGGTGCAAACAGTTCTTGGATTCCTTTAGAACGTAGAAACAGTTGAACCTAGTACTACCTTAGCAAGAATTATGAAACTTTCAAATGGATTTATTATCCTATCTATTTGGGAGATTCCTTCAGTGATACAGTTTAAGACCCAGCCATGCCTGTCCATCCTGTGTAACTTTAATTTTGGTCCTCTCCAATGTTTGACACTAGAGATCCACCCAACTTGCTGGAGTTCTCCTTCCCCTGCCCCTAGAGACAGTGCCAGTGAAATACTCCCGCTGTCCATCTGTCATCCCTTGCTCTTGCCACGTGTGAAAGCCACCTTCTCTTTCTCTCATAAAATTCTTTCATTTCAGAAAGAAATAAGAATGCATTAACCACTACTGTGTGCAGATACTCCTCTAAAGACTTTACAAATATTCTTTCACTCGATCCTCACAACTCTGTGAGGTAGGCACTAGTATTATCCTGATTTTACAGCTGAGGAAACTGAGGAAGAAGGAAAGTGACTTGCCCAGGGTCACGTAGCTAGTAATTTGACCAGATTTGAACTCTGGTCTTCCTGACTCCAAGTCCAGCCCTCTATTCACTGTGCCACATAGCGGTCTCTAAAATGATCCATTAGTTTTATTCTTTGGAGTTCTAATTTGGTTATTCATTGGATCCTTCTCTCATCTACCATAAGACTCTCCATTGCCCTCAGTGTCAGGCTTATCTTTAGTTCTTCAGAGGCAATGGTGTGCTAGGTCTCACCAACATTCAGCAACACCGAACAACAACAACAACAAAAGCTAGAATTCTTAGTTAAAATAAGAAGCTGCCAGATGCTGCCCCTCTCAGCCACTGACCCTCCCTTTCCCCCAGGCTCTCTCCTCCCCAGCCAGCTCTTCCCCACTCCCTCTCCCTCCACAGTAGTCGCATAGGGCTTTGTGTCCCAAGGCCTGAAGTCTCTCATGGTGCTTAGTTACGCTTCTGCCCACTCTTCCTGGGAAGAAGTTGATAATTCAGGCATATCGTTTCTCCAGAGCTATCAAGAAGGATTTTGATGGCCAAGAGGAGGGGTGTGTGTGTGTGTGTGTGTGTGTGTGTGTGTGTGTGTGTGTGTGTGTACTTGGGTCCAGAGGCAAGAAGTGTTCATAAATCACCTCTCTCTGGCTGCAATAACCCTGTCAGGCAGACAAATCTCCAAACAGACCCTGGGCCCCAGGGCTCCCATACACATTCATTCCCTCTATGGATCCCCTGCCAGTTCCCCTTGTAATGGGATTTATACTCAGTTATAGGACAGGCTGGGATGGAATTTCACCAACATTGATCTCACAGAGGGGCGGCTCCCTGGCTCCATGCTATATGCAAGACCGCGCCCTCCAATCCAGGGTCAAAGGATCTTCCTCCATCCTTTATACCAAGACTTTGGAGGTCTCTGCTGTTGTCCCTCCTTGGGGGGTCCTAGGTTTTGACTTAGGGAAATGGGAAGGTTTCAGGTTTCTATGACAACTGTTTTTCCGAGGCAAGAGGAGCAAAGGAAATACCTAGGCTGAGTAGGTGTCTGTAGCGTAGGGATTGGACCTTTCTGTCCTGGCAGAATTGTCTTTATGATCTTAGCCTCTTCTGCTGGGCAAATAGAAAGGAAGAGGCCATCTTAATGTCTGACGTGGGCATTTTTCTTGGGCTCCTAGGTGGGGTAGTGCATAGAGCACTGGACTTGGAGGAATCAGGAAGACCTGAATTTGAATTCTGCCTCAGATACTAACTATGTGATTTTGAGCAAATGCCTAACCCTCTCTCAGCCTCAGTTTCCATATCTATAAAATGGAGATCATAGTAGCACCTACCTACCTAATAATAGCATTGAATTACGAGGCTTTTGTGAGGAACAAATGATGTCACTTCTGGAAAGTTCCTTGCAAATTGAAAATCACTATATAAATTATTATTCATCTTATACTGTCTTATATCATATATCATATTATATATTATGTTATCTTATATTGTTATGTTATGGTATGGTATGGTAATTACTTAGGCCAGGATTACCCTAATTTCCATTTAACAGAAATCTCTTCCAGGACACTTAGCCCTAAGCCTCTACTTTCCATATAGTCCTGGGAGTAGTTTAGTCCCCTGGTTTAGTCCTTCATCCACAGAAATGTCATAAGCTTTACAGCTGGAGACTTCTTCATGTCTGGCCTCACTCTCCAGTAGAAACATGCCCCTAAGCCTTACTATCTTAGCATGGATAATTACAAGTTTATAGTAACTCTATATTTCTATCCCTATCCCCATCCATTCTCCCCATGCACCTGGGTTTACTTCAAAGATTTATAATTTCATCAGAGTGTGTTTTTCCTCCTCTGATATAGATGGCAGCCCATCTACTAGGTGGCAAGCAGAAACATTCACCCTCCTATGGCCAACCTAGTGAGAAGTCTTTTTTTGGTTATGGCTAGCCCAGTGTGGTCGTCAAATAGCAGACATATTCCATTTCTAGGACCTTGCTTGAAGTCTTTCCAGCTTAAGAATGCCAGTGTATGGGTTCTCCTGACACAGGCATGGATCACAAAACAGTGTAATCAGCATCCTCATCACTCAATGAACGCCAGACAAGGCAACCCTGAGTGAGTGGGTGAGGAAGCCTTGGCTAGCGAGTCAGCGTTTGAAATCACTGAATGGTGAGTGGCTGTGTGAGTAGGGGGTTCAGTTCTTAATCTTGCCTTGGCCCTCTGGCTCATTATTTGAATCAGTAATTGTTTTTGTCCCTCTCCCACTGAGTCAAATGGGGACAGATCATCTCCTTATGATTTCCCTGGGTCTTGGGGGAGGAGGAACCAAACTAAATAATGGTAATAGGGCTGGGAAAATAGATAAATGCTGTCTAAATGCTAAGTAATAATGTCCGAGTGAGCCAAGCCCTCACCATCTAGCAGAGAGCAAATCCAATTGCCATAAATGTTGATGGATCAATTATAGTGACAATCCATAGAGAACTGTGCCAGGTCCCCTAGCCCTTGGGGACACCCTGGCTTGCATCATCCCTTATTCCTGGTCCAACTCACATCCTCCAGCAGCACTGGGAACTTTTCTGTAGAATGAAGAATCTCCCCTTTCCTTATTCCATTGAGAAAACAGATGGGGGTAACCAGGGTGAGGAAAGAAGGCCAGTTCTCATTTGTTGCTGATACCAACTCTGATATCAACAATGCTCTATAAATATCTGTAGATTAGTTTGGTGGGATTTTCGGCTTCATGACCTCTAAAGTTCCTTTCAACATTAAGAGGTGATGATTCTTTAGTATGATTAATTTGAAGTGTGGGAAGGCTTCTGGGAGGAGGAGGGTTCTCAGGAGCTATTTGGAGGATGTGAAAGGGATCACTTAGAGGAGTGTGAGTAGAGGGTATTCTGATGAAAAGTATTATTTCAAGCACAGAAGATGCACTGGGAGAAAGGAAAAAAAACTGAGATGAATGCAGAGGAGGTGTGTTAATTAGTGGGAAAAGGTGGAATGAGAAGGCATCTTGGAATGATCCAAATGATTCCAGGGCATCCATTTAAATCCCTATCTCCAGTAAAAATGAAAGAAAGATCTCCTTAATTACATCTTTGGATGGATCTGGAGGAGAAATCGAGGCTGGTGACTTTGTACAGCCCTCCCTCACTTAAATCCAGTTCATTTGCGTGTCGTGGCATCACCTCTTCAAGAATGAAGGACAAATAGCAAACACCTTTGTCTGTGAGACGACTCCCTTTCTTCATTGTCTTCTATGCAATAAGTATGACTTGGACTAGAATGACTAGCCCATGAATCAACAAATGAAGAGTCAGGTACTCTCTTCTCCACTTTTTCCTGTATGACTTTCTGTAGGTCACTTATACTCTGGACTTCAGTCCCCTTCTTTGTAATGTGAGGGAAGAGAAGAAGACTGTATATTTTTAAAGGTTCTTTTTGTTTCTAACATTTAGCTAGATGGTGCACTAGTTAAGCCACTGAACTGGGGGAGTCACCAAGACCTGAGATGGGATATTGATACAGACATTTACTAGCTATACCTCAGTTCCTTGTCTGTAAAATTAGGTAGTTAGACTCGATCTTTAGGAGACTTTCTAGTTCTAAATCTATGATACTGATGGGGTGCTTGGGTGTCTGTGCTTGAACCCCAGTTTGCAAAATCACCTCTCTCCCTAGCCTCAAATCTCCCTAGCCTCAGAACATTATCTCTGCCCCCTTCTCCGTGTACCAGTACTCTGCCTAGCAACCATTCATGAACAAGCCCCAGCCAAATGTTTATCTCCCCTTGGTACAATAGCAAGCTGCACCTATGAATCCTTCACTGGATTATCTATAAGTAATTCCCTAGTTCATTATATATATCCTGAATCCCTCATTATATATACCTTAGGCTTGGGACATATGTATACTCCCAACATCCATCTTGTCGCATGACATTGATAGGTGGTGACATTTCAAGCCTAAAACCACACCTCCATGCAGGGCCACCCCCCCCCTCCCAATTTGGGCTATTTCCCAGTTAATTCTGGGCAATATGCCCAAAGAGTGCATATTAAAGTGCATGTTCCTTTCAGAACTGACCACTCCTAGGCTTAAACAAACTGATGCTAAGTGAGAAGAGCAGAACCAGGAGAAATTTGTACACAACGACAGACACAACATATGTGTGACAACCAACTTTGATAAACTGGTCTCTTCTGAGCAATGCAAGGTTACAAGACAGCTCCAAAAATCTCAGGATGGTAGGAGATGTCTACATTCAGAGAAAGATTTAGAAAAAACAGAGTCTAAGTGGAGATTAGAACAATCTACATGCTATCATTCTTTTCTATGTTTAGTTTTGTTTCTTCTTTCCCATTGTTCACTCCCATTGTTCACATTCACTTCTATACAACCAGACTAATTTCCAATGTGAAAGTATTTACAGATTCTATACTTGATTGCATGCAGCCATGGAGGGGGGTGAGGGGAGAGGGAAGGGAGAAAATTTGAAACTCAAGGGATTGTAGAACTGAATGTTGTAAACTAAAAGTAAATAAACAAATTAATTTTAAAATTAAAAAAAAGAACTGACCACTCCTTAACCACTCCCTAATCCTGCCCTGACTCACCTAGTTAGCACCTTTAGCACAGGTTCTACTTCTATTCTATTGTAAATAAACTCTGTACCCCTTGAAGGTTGAGGGTTCCCTGAGAACTCTTGCCACTGTATAGCCTAGCAATAAATCTTTGTCACCTTGACTTAAAGAATGCTTAAGTCCATGAATTCATTTCAGATTGCTTTCCAGGGACTCTGGTTATTGGGGTTCCAGGACTCCCTGATCCCTTGAACCACATCAATACTATTTCTCTAGAATGCATTCCTTTGGAGAGGATGCTATTTCTGGATCCCTCAGAGCTTTGGGTGTGAGTCTGCCTTCTTCAGGGAGGGTAAGTCCCTCTATGCCATAGGGGAAAAGAGAGGTACGATGACTAGTTAGAGATCTTGTAGAGGGGAATTCTTGTTTAAAAATGACTGAATGGCTTCTAAAGGCCTTCTAGCTCTGAGTCTCTGATTTTGTGAAGTTCAGATCCTGGCAGAAAGTATGTACCCTAAATCTACACTCCCCCATAAGAAAGAATGGACCTGAATAGAATTTTAGAAAAGTTAGTTTTAATAGATTTATGGTGATTATTGAATGGGAACGGGAAGAAATATGCATATTTTTAGCTGTGTATATGATACATCTTACAGTTGATGACGTACTAGGGAAATGCGTGCCCTGGCCCCTTGTAAATTGTTCACTTTTTCCTCTACAACTAATTTCTGTGCCTGTATCAAAGAGAACA
This sequence comes from Pseudocheirus occidentalis, assembly GCA_028646575.1. Lineage (NCBI taxonomy): Eukaryota > Metazoa > Chordata > Mammalia > Diprotodontia > Pseudocheiridae > Pseudocheirus > Pseudocheirus occidentalis. The sequence continues at coordinate 358,697,454 of CM053593.1, forward strand.
GACCCCAGCCTCAGAAAGCTGCTCAGACAGATACAGACCAGTAAGGAACATACGAGATGGATTCTAAGCTACTTTTTTTTATTGTTGTTTTAGACCTGTGATTTCTTCAGGGTGTGCAATTCATAGAATTCCTTTTACCAATGCAAATCTGCAACTTATCTGCAACTTAATATTCTATAGAAAGGAGCCTGAGAAAGTGAGAAGTTAAGTGACTTTTCCATGGTTACTGAAAGCTCTTTGAGGGTAGTAAATCTTTATTTTTATCATTATATCTCCAGCACCCAGTAAGAACTTAATAAATATGTATGTGTGTATGTGTGTGTGTGTGTTTGGCCCAAGACAATATTAGGGAACTATCAGTTAGTTAATTCCTTCTACCAATGGAAATGTGAGACTGTTGTGCAATTTCTAGCCTAGAGTTGGTGGGAGGAATTAAGATACTCAATAACTTGCCCAAACATGCACATCTAGAGATGGAAACGGTCTCAGAGGGAATCTGTCTAGGTTCCTCCTCTCTCTCACTTTGAAAATGAGAAAGTGAAACCAAAGGAAGTTGTGATTTGTCCAAGGTGACAAATTCAAATATTCTACATTCAGAGCCAAGGTGCTTTCCCAAGGTAAGATTATACTTTGCAGTGCGTGTCATAGGCAGGACTGGAACTAGGGTCTACCCGATTGTAAAGCTGTCCCTCTATTCACCGTGCCAGCTGTCTCTCGTAGCAGCAAATGAAATATCTAATTGCTAGGGCAGAGGTCTGGCATTTAAATGCTTACTGACTGATCAGCCCCCACAGTCACCTGTCTGCCTGTCTAATTGACTCTCTGACTTCAGCCTGCCCTTTCCCACCTGGGCTTTGCTCATTTGATTAGTGTGACCATGAATCTGAGAGAAGATACAGAGTAACAGATCACACACACACACTTAGAAATTGGGGTTTGGAAGCAGAGTGGTCTCTTTTGAATTGGGGGTCATTCAAAGTCACAGAGATCCCAGATGGGTTGTTGGACTTATCCAATAAGGTACAGTTTTCATCTCAGCAGTTCTCAACCTTTCTCTGCCACCCCCCACCCCCAATCCTGAAGAGAAAGAAAATTGTACCAGCTGGGAAGAAGTTGGGCCCAGCCCACAGTAATAGTCTAGGGCAGGATTTTAGCTCATCCCTACAAAAGGGAGAGGCTACTCTGGAGGTAGTGGGCTCGTGGTCCAATCAGGGTGAATGACTGTATGTTGGGGGTTCTACAGAAGAAATTCCTGCACTAGAAGGGAAGTTTAACCAAATGACCTCTAAGGCCCCTTCCAGCTCTGAGAGTCTCTGATTCTTGGAGAAGGGGTGGGGAATTCCCGGCTAGCCAACCGGAGAGAGAGAGACAGAGAGAGATTAAAGGCCAGTGTGAGCCAACAGGTTAAGAATAAACAAGATCAAGGAGGGCAGAAATAATAAAGGGCTTCCCAGAATAGGAAATGCTAGGTCTATGTGGCCCTGATTTGCATGGCTCCCGGAGGCCCAGCCTCTCATCCCTTAACTTGATTTAAATTTCAATGTCAATAACTTTCCTGGCAAGATGGGAGCACTGGGGTTGCCAAACAATGCATTGCATTAAGTTTCTCCAGCTAAAAAAGGCCTCTGAGTCCTGAGTCCCCTCCTAGCCCATCTACAGAGTTCTTCCAGGACACCTGTTTCTTCCTTCTTTCTGGCATTCCAGAAATATTTTTTTAATGGTTGTTCAGGGTGTTGTCTTTTCTTGACTGGTTCAACTCAAGGCTTATGTGACTTCCTATGAGGCTGTATTTTGAAGGAGTCAGAAGATTCCCTTTTGCTCTCTCCCCTCCCCCCCAAATGTCAACTTCAATGGGATCAATGAAATGTCACTATTAGATGTTCATTCATTGTCTTAGAGACATTACTGATTAGAGTGCAAACCTTTGGCTTCATCAGCCTAGCCTGTATGGAGCTTGCTGATGCTGATTTATTTGCTTGTTTCTCCCATTAGATTGTGAGTGTCTTGAAGGCAGTGACTGACTTCTTCCTCTTTTTATATGCCCATCACTTGGCATAGTACTGGGCACATAGTGGGTGCTTAATAAATGTTTATTTATTAATATTAATAATATTATTTATTAATCTGACTGCCAGATTCTTTTTAAGGGGTGGGAATGGAGAGAAAAGCAGAAAGAACTGGTGGAGTTGGAGGAGGTATATCATTAAAAGTCTCAAAATGGGGAGAATGGAGACCCAAGGCAACGTCATCAACTTACCAGTTGTACCCAACGTCACAGAGTACATCTCGGTTCCAGTGTTACTCTATTGACTCGTCATGAAGCCAAAGTATCCCCAGATGTCCTGTGGAGAAGAGGCTGTTGGGCTTGGGGCTACAGAGAGAGAGAGAGAGAGAGAGAGAGAGAGAGAGAGAGAGAGAGAGAGAGAGGGGGGGGGAGGGAGAGGGAGGGAGGAAGAGACAGTTAGAGAGAGGGAGAGATGGGAGATGGTGGAAGAGACGGAGAGAGAGAGGGAGAGGGAGAGAGAGAGGGAGAGAAAGGGCCTGTCTCCCTTGCTCTGCCTCTAACTCTCTCTCCATTTTCTTTGCCTTTTGTCCATGCAGACCTCTTGAGTCCTGTGGGTAATTATTAATCCTCAAACTAATCTCTGGCCAGTAGGTAATATATTACCTGACATCTTTGGCAACTGTTTAAAGCATTTGTTTAACTATCAGATTTTTACCAGCTCCTTCAACCTCTATGAACTATTGGGCCTTTAAGCCAGTGTGATGAGATAGAAAAGAGTGCTTGAGGAAGATGGAGCAAGCAGAATGTGACCAGCCTGAAAACTGATCAAAGAAGACAATAATCATTGCCTCTTTTTTGAAGAATGTCTACTCCCTAGTGCTTGAGTGGGGAAATTATGCACATACAATCAGTGCACTAAGGGTTAAAAAATAATATTAAGGGTTGATTTGTCCAATGCTTTGTGAAGCCTCTAGTTTATTCTGTAAACTGAAGTCACCCTAAAGTCTTTTCCCCCCTTATCTTGAACCCGTACCAAAAAAATTGCTTTTGTCTCCCTTATACTTTTAATTTTTATTTTTTAACCTGTATCCTCCTGCCCTGTCCTTACATCCTTAAACCATAAAGAATTCCTTTGTCTCTGTCATCCTCTCCTATCTTTAATCTTTAACCCTGACAAAAAACCTCTTAGACAACATCATCATTCTGAAACCTCTATATAAGCATAACTCCTCCAGCTATCAGGGTCTTGCTTAGCTTTCTTCCTAAGGAGGCTGGTGATGCTTTTGTCACGTAAAATAAAAAGCTTCCATTGGCTAAAAGAGAAGTTCCAATTGAATTCTTTCACACTTGAGCCAGCTCTCCCAACTCTATACTTCATCCAATAGCCCCATAAACTTTGCTTGAGGCTGCTCAGATATTAGTTGCAATAATGTCCTCGATCTTTGTCATCCTCTAACATCCTTCTTCCCCGACTTTTTCAATGTGATTAAGCTATGTGTGTGAGTGTGTGTGTGTGTGTCTGTTTGTGTCCTACAAGTGACTGAAAGACCAAGAAACCACTTCTGATTTGTGCACTACTAATGGGCTGACTGTATGACCTAGAGTAAGTCACTTAACCTTTCTCCAAACTCAATTTCCTTCTCGCTAGTAAAATGAAATAATACCTGACCTGTCCTAGGTAAGGCACTTTGTAATCCTTAAGTGATCTATTGTAAGGGGTTCTTTTAATTATCATTGTTATTAGGAGGAAATACTGTACAAGGTGAGGCCAGGGAGGAAGAAGAGGAAGGAGGAGAAACCTAGTCCTGGATAGCATACCTCCTAGATGTATTATTCTCAGATAATTGACTGGTTGCTATAGTGCTGAAATTGTTTTGAATTTATGGCAGGATAGACCCTGCATAAAATGGTGAGGTAGGTGGTGTCTTTGTTCTCCTCTCTCATTATCTCTTTCCTTCTCTTTCTTCTGGAGTCTTCCTCCCCCATCTTTATTCTGTGGCCCACTCACAGGCACCAAACTATTTCCTGGAAAGTTTTCAATTCATAAGAACTTAACCGGGTAGCCATCCTCAGGATATCTCCATTTCAACAGAGAACTCTTCAATCATGAAAACCCTCTGAGAAGCAAAGGAAAGAAAGAATAGTTAATGGTGGAATCTCAGACGTTATGATGAGAAGCAGTTTCTTTTCATCATAGGTCTCATGCTAGAAGTGAGGGGCGATGGGACCGAGGTTCATAAAAGGAAAAGACCATGTCTGTAGAAGAAACCCAATTCCTGAATTTTCCCATACTCTAGATCACTGACCCACCCCAGACTTCCTACCACTCCTAAATCCCAGCCCGTTCCCTTTCCCAGTCCTTTCGTATATAAGCCTCAGTCTCACCCCATTAAACTGCAGATTCTCTAGGAACCCTGCCCACTTCTATTGGCATTACAATAAACTTTGCCACTTTTGACTGGAAGACAGTTTGAAAGCTTGAATTCATTCCAATCAGGCGCTGCTCTGTACCCTGACATTTCAGAATTCCCAGCAACTCCAAACCACATCAGAAGGAAACCTCTTCTAGTTCAACCTTCTCCTTTTAAATATGAGGAAACTGAGGCCCAAAGATTAAGTGACTTGCTCAAAGACCTCACACGTGTCATTGGGTGGCAGTGCCAGGATTTAAAGGACAACTTCTGTGACTAAAAGGTAAACAGCCAAGTTGAGAGTTCTTTCCAACGAACCATCCCTTACTCATTATGTGACTCACCCTCTCAGCCTTAGTCTGTCTCTATCACCTCTAGTTTAGGGTTGGGGCTCAGGAGAATTGGTCACCTTGTCTCCAGACTTCTCTCTCTTTGACCAGAAGGCAGTCAATGCCTAATATGAATTGAATGTGACCATCTTAGACTCTGAACTTGAAGAAATCCCCCTTGTTGGATACCAAATGGTGTAGTATAATGGACAGTACTTGGAGTCAAAAGACCTGAATTCAAGTTCTAAGACTAATTTACTCCCTGGATCAGGTATGGAACATCAGTGTTGGAAGAGACATCAGAAGCCACCTCATCCAAGCCATTTCTTGACTTTGGGAGATAGCATGGTGTGGTAGTACATAGAGTCTTAGGCTGGGAGTCAAAAAGCCCTGTGTTTGCATCCATCCTTAGATGTCTACTACCTGGATGGTGTTAGGTAACCCAGTTCTTAAAGCACTAGGTATTTAGTTGGGAAGATCTGAGTTCAATGATCAATGAACAATGATGATGATGGTGGTGATGATGATGGTGGTTGTGGTGGTGGTGATAATGATGATGATGACAGTGATGATACTATTCTGCCTACCTGGAGGGATTGTTTCTGGTTTTAAGCATTGTTAAAGCCTTAATCATAAGTGTGAGTTATAAATGTATGACTCAGAGAGAGGAGAAGAGAGGAAAGAATAGGGTTGTACCACCTACTAGAGCTAACCTGCACCTGTGGGTTGACTCTAAAATCATAGTTATGCAAATTCTCCACCAACACCAAGGAGGGTAAGAAGGCAGGGCACCCCCGCCCCATTTCTTACCTTTTCACTTCCTACCCACACTTTCCCTACAAAAATACAGGTTTCTCTTTTAGGACTCAGTCTCTGGCAGACTGCTTCAGAGCACTCATTTCCACCTGATTTCACCTGGGTAAACACATTAGTTGAGGGGTCTGGGAGAGGGGTGCATGCAGTCAATTGCCCCAGGCCATACATCTGCCTGTGGATGCCCTTATTCACTTCTGTGTTTGGAATGGAGAGTCCTAGGTCCTGTATCCTCCATCCCTCTCCTAGTCTTGTGCCCTGAGCCTAGGTATGAGCACAAAAGGTGCTTATACAAACACATATATGGCACACAAAGCCCCAAACCACACAACTTCAAACCATACACATGAACACAAATATAGAGACCACACATGTGTCCCAGTGTATGTAACAGAGCTCTACAATGCCCACAAGCTCATAAGCTCATACCATAAAGCTCTTCCCCATATTTTATTCAACTAGCATTTATTAAGTTCCTACTGTATACCACACCCTATGCTAAGCCTTTGGGATATAGATATCATCAATAAAGCAATCCCTACTTTAATAGAGCTTGCATACTAATAGGGGAGAGGGGAAATAAGTACATACATACATACATACATACATACATACATACATATATTCTAAAAATAAAGTGAGTAAATGCTAATGCTTAGTTAAATACAAGAGAGTTAAGGAAGGGGGTGTAGGACATATTGGAGGGATAAGGAAAAACTTCACCCAGAAAGTAGGGCTGGAGCTAGGACTTAAATTAAGAGTGATGCTATGATATGGAGATAAGGAAGGAGAGTATTCCAGGCATGAAGAGACCACGTTTCACTTAGCTATATGCACAACACACAATTTCACACAAGGACAGGATAGGTTCGGGAGTGTACTGATAAATATTTAACAACCAGCTCTCTAGAAAATAGAAAATATACAGCATGACACACTTTTCTGCTTAATCTGCATTATTAATATTTTCTTCATCACTTTCTTAAGTCTAGAATTCAACAAACCAATAAATCAGACTCTGATATGCAACATTTGCCAATTTCTCAGGTGTAAATGCTCACACTGAAAATTTAACAGTCAACTCCAGGGAATGGATTTGAGCTGGTTCCAGCACACCCTCATATCATACATTCCCCACACAAATACACCTATCACAGCTGTACCCAGACTCAGACCACATGACTCCCTTGATATAGTCCCCATTGGTTTGCAAACACTCAAAGCACAGCTCTCCACAGACTCATGTAACACAAAATCAATACCCTACCTCCAACACTTCATACCTTCTTACATATAAGCATATTTATAGACGCACCCATGCACTTACACCTGACAGGAAAATTGTTTACCAGATGTAATATGGACTGCCATTCTTCAATTATCCTAGTAATGCCAGATTTTCAATGATGTCCTTGTATTCCTATTTGTAAGCTATTAACTCTTCATTAGGCTGAGCTGAACCACACCCTAAGCCCCTCCCACCCTGGGACTTTACCTTGAAATGGATCTCACCTCCTGAGATCCTTGCCTGCTTCCATTGAGATCGTTGGCACGAAGGGCAAAACAGCCAGAATGAAGTGGCTTTCCTTTCCTGGATTGCCAAGGGCCACTAGGGTCTCAGGACCAGGCCTTGCTACCTCATCTGTCTCTTCCTCTTTTCCTAAAACCATAAAAACCTTGTCAAGGATCTCCTTGGTTGGGAAATCCACTACACATCCCCCAGGGCTGGAAGATTTGCTACCCTGTTAACTCAATTAATGACTCTTAATTCCTCAACTCATGGCTTTGATTTATTTCAGGATTTAACACACCATACAACTCTGTACTCTCTCAAAACTCAGAACTTTGCTTTGTATCCTTGATAAGACCGGCAGGGTTCTGGAGCAGGCATAGGTCTCCTCTCTCCCTTAGACTGAGAGCTCCTTGAGGGCAGGGACTATCTCCATCACTCCCCTCCATCAGACTGGAAGTTCTCCCAAGATGAGCATCCTAGCTCCTTCACTTTTTCTGAGGACTTTGGCTCAAATCAGAAAAAAGCTGTGGGTGGTCTCTCGATAGACATGGAGGAGGGCTCTAGCAATTGCCTTCATTGTTTACTTTGAAGAGAAGGATCAGTGACTTCTTCAACTCTGCCCTCTCTCCTCTCCTCTCCTCTCCTCTCCCCTCCTCTCCCCTCCACTCATCTTCTCTCTCTTCTCCCTTTCAACTTTCAATAAGGGAGCTCCGTCCACCAACACAGATAGCCTTACATAAATTCTAGAAGTTGGGTTGAAATGACACCAATTTAAGTCATGAGACTCTCATATTATTCTGAATATACTTATCCATGGTCTCACTGTTATCTCTTAGATAAGAGTTCCTTGAAGGCTGGGACAGATACATCCTTTTTTCTTTGTATCCTTAGCACCTAGCACACTTCCTTGCACTTAGCAAGAACTTACTAAATGCTTGTTGATTAATTGCCTGAGATAAGGACAAGTTAGATGATGTTCCCAGGGTCCCTTGGTTACTAAGTGTCAAATTCAGGATTTGAACCTAGGCCTTACTGACTCCAAGTTTATACTACTTCTCATTGCAGCCTGGGAGCTGGGAGGGGTTTCACAGGCTGTGTAATCCCATCCCTTCATTTTAGGGACAAGGAAGCTAAGTCTCAGAGCTAACTTGTTCAATGCGTCCAAATCAGATTTCATTCTCTTTTCTCCTGGTCCTCTTCTGAGCTCCCCTATTTCTGTCAAGGGCAGCACCATCCTTCCAGTCACCCAGATTCACAAGTTTGACACTTATTCCTGCCTTCTCATTCTTCCTTGCCTCCCATATTCATTTGCCAAGCCTTGTCTACCTTACCTTCCTAGCATCTCTCCCCTCACACCATTACTAGGCTCTCATCTCTATCCCTTAGATTATTTTAACAATCTCCTAATTAGCCTCCCTACTTCCAGCCCCTCTCCTCTCCTCCCCGTTCTTAACACAGGTACCAATGAGACATGCCTAAAGCACAGATCTGGCCATGTCACTCCCCTGGTCAATAAACTCCAGTAACTCCCTATTGTCTTTAGCATCACATACAAACACTAGCATTTAAGCCCTTCACAACATGGTTCCCACCTTCCTTTTCATGCTCATTATATTTGGTCTGGCCAAACTGTCATGCGTGCTTTTCTTTGTGTAAGGTGTTCCATCTCTTCTCTCCTGGCCCTTTGTACAGTCTGTCCTCTATTCCTAGAATGCCCTTCCTCCTCACCTTTGCCTTTTTGAATCCCATTTCCTTTGTTTCTTAATTTGAATCCCACTCTTGTATGAGACCCTCCCTCATTCTCCTCACCCCCAGCTTCTAGTACCTCTCTTAGAATTAATTACCCTGCATTTATTTTGCATATGCTTAAATGTGTGCATGTTGTTTACCCAATAGAATATAAACTCCTTGAAGGTTAGGATTATTTCTTTCACTCCTAGAGCAATGCCTGGCATATAGAAGTCATTGAATAAAAGCTTGTTGAGTAATCAATTGTCACAGAGATGGCAGAACTAGTAGTTAAACTCAGGAGTGCTGACTCCAAATCCATGTCTTTCTTCTGAATCATACTAAATTTCTAGGATTGGGGTGGGGAAATCCATCAGAAAAACAGAGGGGAAGATTGAATCAGAAATGTAGAAGACTAGGCAGAGGTGAAAGAAATGGGGGGGGGAAATAAATGAAAGATATGGAGGAAGACTTGGAAAAGGAAGGGAGTAGAATATTTAAATAACTGAAGTATTAGCCTATGTACTAGACTCTGAGCTTTTGTAGGGAATAATTTGCAGAGGAACAATGACAACAACAAGCCCTCTTTCTTTTAATATTGTTTTTTCTCTTCCTTATCTGCTGAAATTATAATCTCTCCCTAATAAAATAAATTAATTGATAAATAAAGAAAAGGTGCCTATGAGGAAAACAAAAAGAAAAACAGACCACTATGGTACAATTTCAGACCACTAGCAGTATAAAACAGACTACTACAGTAGGGTATAATTTCACCCCACTGGGTAGGAAAGGAAGACAGTCAGCCTCTGTGGGGAGACCCTGAAGCACTCAATCATTGGGAAGAATGAAATCTAAAATATTGCGTTTCTGATTTCTGTTTCATCCTTTACAGGGATCCAGAGAAGGAAAAGGAATCATCACCCAATTTGTAGACAGCAAAACTGAGGTGGTATCCTCTGGATTTGGATTCTGAAAGGCTCAGGATTTATTTATGTGTCTATTTTAATACCCAGTAGGCTGTCATGGTTCTCTGTGTCTTTTTTCATATTGAAATTAAGATCTCTCTCCTTTTGTCTGTTTTCTCCGTTAGCCTTCTTCTACACCCTATTGTTACTACCCAAGCTCTGGCTTCTAGAAGTGGAAATTTTCAATGTTTGAGCCCTCCACAGTATAATCACAGAGGATATAGACACTTCAACTGAATCAATCAATCAACAGAATAAATTAGGTATTAAGGATTGTGTCCCCTATAACTCAATGAAAAATCTATATAATCCTACAATCAGTTTGAAAAGATCATAGAACTTTTTGACCTTTGGATGCAATGCAGATGCTGCCACAGAAGAAGCATAGAGCATTTGGTTGGGAAGATAAAGCCACACCTCCTGGGATAGACAATTCAGGTAAGAACTCAGGCAAGTGATGGACGGGTGGAGAATTCTAGGTTCATCCCCTTGAAAAGGAATTGCTCTCTGGAATGTAGAGGAGAGAGTTTTTCCTCTCTTCCCTAGCCCAATGACCATTTCATCTGAGAAAAAAAGAACAATGGGAGATATACCAAGAGCAAAGAAATATACCAAGAGCAAATAAAAGGTCCCCAAAAGAAGAGGCTATATACCCAGGAAAAAAAAAGAAATAGAAACACCAGTGATGGATAGAAACACAGAAGAATAGTTATCTAAGGAAGGAAGTAGATTAAAGGACCCTTTATACCAGAAACGAATTTGAATTGTAGACTCAAGAAAAAACTTTCAGAACTACTATTTAGGAGTTACCCCTTTGCCACATGTATTCTCTATAAGTGGCTTCACTGTCTTTAACTTTGTGCTCACCCTGGGTGTATTTTTGGGAAAGTGTGTTCCAGACTTGTAGGGGGATTATTTTTATACCAACTGACTTTTAGTAAAATATTTGTACTTCAGAGCTAATTAAATCTGCTTAACAATCAATGGAAAACACACTGGTGGGGGCTCATGAACAGAAGTACTCGAAACTCAGACCCTCAGGGTTACTCCTAGAACCCGGAGAATAGTAGTAGTCAGCTAACCTCAGGGGACCCTGACCCTTGAGTTTGAGTGGTCCCAAATGGATTGCTATGTCAGTAACTTGGAACTATTTAATTTTCTCCCAAGTTTGAAAAAGTCCAGTCAGATTATATTGAAACCAGGGTTTCAATAGTGATATTTTAATAACTGACTTACAGATTCATAGATTCAAAGTAGGAAGGGATCTCAGAAGTAAACCAAATCAATTCTATCATTTTACAAATAAAGAAACTTAAGTCCATGTTAAATTTCTTTTATTTTTTAAGGTCATATGTGGTAAGTGGTAGGGTTGGATTTGAACCCCATGCATGTCCTCTGTCTTCTGAGTCAGTGCTTTTTCTAATATAATTCTATTTTCCTTGTTTTCTTTTCTGATAGGAATGAAGTTCCTTGAGGTAAGGAATTATTTCACTTTTTTTTCTTCACTTCTCTAGTGCCTAGCATAGTGTCTTATATATGGAACTGGTTGATTTCATTAACATAGGGAACTCCCAGATGAGAAAACTCCCTCTACCAATGTAAATCGACTCCTTCTCAGAGATTTGTCTGCTTTACAAAGAGTTTAAGAGAAATGACTTGCCCAGGGTCATAAAGCCAGTGTGTATGAAAGGCAGGATTGAATATAGGTCTTTTTGACTTCAAAACCAGCTCTTGATCTACTTTCCTAAGCTTCCTTTCCTGCCTGAAATATAGTAGATGTTTAATAAATTCTTGCCAATTGTGACTCATCCCCCCAAAAGAATCACAAAACCTTGAAGGGGGGGAATATGATTAGGGCACTTTCTCTGCCAGTATCTCAGTATTCCCCTCAGGAAAATGGAGTTTATAGGATGGTATGATGGATAGAACATTGAACTTGGTTTGAGGAAGAACTGAGTTCAAATCATACCTCAGATACTACTTGTGACCTTGGGCAAACCACTTAAACCTTTTCTGATTCCTTTTCCTCATCTGTAAAATAAGAATGTTGGACTCAGTAGTCAGTAAGCCCCTTAGAGCGCTAAAACAAAGACAATATGATCTATTCTTCTAGAGCAGAGACACAGTAGGACCAGGGTATTGGGGGATGGGGCAAACAGAGGGAAACGCAGAGGTTCAGAGAAAAATATAGAGATTTTTTTAAAAAGAGAGAGAATTAAAACAGAAATCTACAGAGGCACATAGAGAGACATACATAGAGAAGCAGAAATGTATCCCCAGAGAGTGACACAGAAGTTGAGTTTGAGACTATTAAGCTGAGAGGGGGGAACCAGACTCTGGATCAGAGCTGTCAAGGTTCTTAAGTCCTGTCCAATTATCCACTAATGACTCACAATGAATAGATTAGGTAGGGGAATATGGACAAGCGACTTTTAATTACTGTGCAGACGAATGGTGGAAACCTGGAGACGATTAGCGCCTAGTGACTGATAGAGGGAGGGAGGAGGTGGGAAGCTGCTGGTCGGCCATTCCACCCGCCCCCCCCCATTGCTCTACCATCTGACAGCTGCTCTGGGCTTTGAGGGGCCAGGCAGCAGACGGACAGGCCAAGGAAGCTGGGGAAACATGACTGCCAAGGCTGAAGCTCCCAGCTTGGGATCTGGGATAGCCCAATCCAAAGCCTAGGAACTGTAGGAGGGAAATGAAGGATTAGTGTTTGCAGTGTGAGGAGACTTTTGGAATAAGAAATCGTTGTTCCTGGTGGAGGGGAGAGAGGGAATTGGAATTGGGAGGAATGGAGATGTAATTATATTTCTTGTTTTGTCATTGGGAAAGGAACCTTAAAAGTTCATTTAATCCAGCCTTCATCTAAAGGCTAGACTCCCACAGGGCAATGGATCTAGGACTGTGGGGCAACATTTTCCTTTGCCCTTTTTTCTTCCTTCTGTTACCTAGAGGGCAACATGGTAGATAGGCAGCAGGTAGATAGGCAACCCTAGAACCAGGGAGACCTGGATTCAAGTCCCACCTTTGAGACATGTCTGGGTGACCGTGGGCAAGTCACCTGACCTTAGCAACCTAGACAACTCTGTTAGACTCTAAGCTGCAGAGAATGTGATTTTCTATGTTGGTAGAGGGGATTTTCTCATCTGAGAGTTCTTTACACTCATGAAATTATAGGTCCACTCCCTATTCCTCTGAGTCCTGACCTGAGCCCTTGAACACTCAATTCTTAATAATATGCCACTTGCCCTGTTCCTAGGCAAGGTCACTTAACTATCCAAACTAAACAGCTATTTGTATTGAGGCAGACTAGAGTGCTGGAAAGAGAATCTTGAATCTGGAACTTACGGGCTGTTCAACCTTGGGTAGGGTACCTAACCTCTCTGAACCTCAGTTTCCTCAACTGTCAAATAGTCACATGACCTACCTCATAGGGTTGTTATAAGGAAAGAGCCTTTCTGAATCTAAAGGTGTTATAAATGGGTGAGCTATTATCCTCATCTTTAAATGTCTGGAGAATCTGATGTGACTGATTTTATCATTTAGGAAAGTCCTTGGATCACAGCGTCATAAGGTTAGTACTGAAAGGGACTTAGAGACCATTTAGGCCAACCCCTTAATTTAACAGATGAAGAAACTGAAGGCCAGAAGGATTAAGTGACTTGTCCTTAGTTTAAATAGCTAGTAAGTGCCAGAGCCAAGATTTGAACTCAGGTCTTCTGACCTGGAATGTATTACTTTTTCCAAATACTACATTGGCTCTCTAGTTCTGCTTTTTATTTATAATCAATTTTTAAAAATTGCAATATGTTGCAAATCTAGTTTTTTCTAGTTCTGACTGCTTTGGAGATGGCAGTATAGTAAGAAGCCTTCTTGGAACAGATGATGGAGCATCCTTCCCAGAATTCTGCTGCCCAAAATACCTTGCCTCTCCCAACCCTCAACCTCTTTCTCAAGGAGGGAATGATTGTCTTCCCTAATGTTAGCCTTAAAGGTTGAGTATGCCCCAGCTTTTCTTAGGTGCCAACCTAATATCTCTGCCATTTGTACTGTGGGTTAGAGATTGGTGAGAAGCTGGTTGGCTCCTGACCTAATTACCTAAAGGAGTTCCAGCAGCCCTTTCCGCCCCTCCCCCCAAAGCTTTGTCTTCTTCAGAATCACATTCCCTTGATCCTTTTCCCCTTACCCCTTTCACCTCTCCCCAGACTCATTTTCCATCACTTCAGTCAGTGTGGTGATTTCTAACCCCCTTCTGGGCCATTACAAGTTATTAGAAGATGCTGACTGTCTTCTGTCTACAATGTTCTTTTTTTCTCTGAATTCCCCGCACTTACCCTCTAGGACTCTCTTGTGGCCTTTTACATTCTCTGCCTAGTGACTCTTTTTTTCATTGTCTGATTTCTCAATATTTTCCACTAATTATTCGTGCCGTTGTGTCACTTCTCCAACTAGACAGGCCCTGCAGGACAGGGGAAACGTCATTATTGGTTTGGGGGTTAAAAGACCTAGGTTGGGAACCTTTTGCTGACTAGGACTAGTGTGTGACTTTGAGCGTAGTCTCTTAAATTCTTTCATCTTTTAAATGGGGATAACCAAGCTCACTGTTTTGTAATGAGGAAAACTCTTTCTAGGTTATAATCAGGCATCAGAAATGGGACTTATTTGGGGCATCTGGAGAAATAATTTCATTGGTACAGAGAACTCCCTGGTGAGGATACTCCCTCCACCCTTGCTAATCTTCCTTCTTAGTCTTAGAGATTTGTCAAGGGCACTGAAAAGTTAAGTGACTTGTCCAGGGTCACGTAGACAAAATGTGTTCAAAGTAGGACTTGTTATCTTGACTCTGAGGTCAGCTCTATATCCACCAGGCAAAGTTACTCCCTTTGAGCTACTATTATTGAGCTTTGTAGGTTCTTTGAAGGCAGGAACGATACCATATGCTCATTTACATTTTGAACAGTCCATGACTTGCATGTAGTATCATAGATTTAAGGTTTAGAGCTGAGAAGGACTTAAAAGTCATCTAGTCCAGACTCCTAATTTTATATATGAGGAAACTGAGGTGATGGGAGGATAAGTGATGTTCTCAAAGTTACTAAAAGAGTAAGTATCAGCATTGGGATCAAAACAAAGGCCTTAAGATCATGGATCTGGAGCTAAAAAAGATCTTAAACCACTTCACAGATGATGAAAGTGTGCTCAAATCATATAGATAGGAAGAATAAAAAAGGGTCCTTTAACTCTTAATAGATTGCTCTTTTTACTAGATAATATGCATTCATTCAAGAAGCATTTGTAAGCCCCTCTGCAACAAGAACCATGCAAAGTATATTTGGGATACAAAACCAAAAACAAGACAATTCCTTTCTCCAGGTGGGTTAGGCTACCTGGAGGAGGTATCACTTGAGCTGAGATTTGAAAGGAACCAGAAATTCTAGGAAGCAGATGTGAAGAGAGGAAAACCTTCCAGGTCTGGGCAACAGCTTGTATAGAACCAGAGCCAGGAGAAGGGATGTTGAGTTTGGGGAACGGTTAGTAGGATAGTAAAGAAGACCCAGATGCAATAAACCTGGCATGTAGACTGGAGCTAGATGTGGAGTGTCATCATTGGTAGTCTGAGGGCTTTGCACTTTATCTTTGGATAGGGAAATTAAATAGTCAAATGTGTGCTTTATGAATATCAATTTAGCCAATGGGTGGAGAATGCTTTGGGGAAGGGATTGACGGGAGACAAAGACATCAGTTACAAGACTATTGAAAGAATCCAGGTGAGAGACAAGCAGATCTGAAACCAATGTGATTACTGTCTGACTAGAGAGAAGGGGTCAGATGTGAGAGATGTTGTGGAAGTTGAATCAACAAGATTTGGCAACTAATGATATATGTGAGTTGAGAGAAAGGAAAGTGTGGAGGATGACTCTGAATTTGTAGACCTAGGCGACTCAAAAGATGGCAATGCTCTGAACAGAAATAGTTAAGGTAGGAAAAGGACAAGGGCTTGTTTTTTTACAAAAGAGAATGAGTTCCATTTTGGACAAGTTAACTTTCAGGAGCCTATGGATATTCAGTTGGATGTGTCCAATGAAGAGTTGGTGATTTAGTACTGAAATTCAGGAGGGACTCAGGGTGGATATAGCCAACTTGGAGTCATCTACTTAGAAGACATAGTTGAACCCATGGAAGCTGATGAAATCACTGAGATAACATACAGGAAAAAAAGACAGGACAGAGTTGAGAACGAACACATTTTATGGAAGGGCTAAGGATAAGCATCCTTATGATGGATATAGGAGGAATAAGGCAGGTAGGGAAGATCCAGAAGGAAGTTGAGTCACAAATACCTATAGAAGAGTTAGAAGTATCAAATGAAGAGATTTCAGCCAGTCCATCAACCAATCAACACGCATTTTAAATTTCCTAGTATGTGTTAGTCTCTCTTCTAGGTGCTAGGATTCCAAATGCAAAGAATGAAACAGTTTTTACTCACAAGAAGTTTATATGCTGATAAAGGCTGAGAAAAATGTGATTGGATTTCATAATTGATACATCAATAACCTGTTTCAGTTAAATGATAAGTTCAGAAATCAGATTACAAGGGATCAAGAAGCAAACATGAAGTGAGAAAGTAGAAACAACAAGTGTAAACAGATTTCTCCCAGGACTTTGGTGGTGAAAGGAAAGAGAGATATAGGATTGTATCTTGATGGTAGGATCAAGAGAAGGCTTTTTTTTAACATATAAGAGGGCTGATTTTAAAAAACATGATCTTGGCATGTTTGTAATCAGTAGCAAAGAAGACTATAGATAAGAAGACAGTGAAAATTAGGGATAGTGCAAATGATCATAAGACAAAGTCCCAGAGGTGACATCGAGGAATGGAATCAAAGTCATTGTTGATCAGATGACATTGATTGCAGAATTAGATGGATTGGGTTTAAGTTGAAGAAGAATAGAATTAGATGAAACACAAGGCAGTACTTCCTTACAGTGCTGGTATGAGACACTTCAGAATGGGAGGCTGTAGGGGCA
The DNA here is from genome assembly GCA_028646575.1 of Pseudocheirus occidentalis. Classification (NCBI taxonomy): domain Eukaryota; kingdom Metazoa; phylum Chordata; class Mammalia; order Diprotodontia; family Pseudocheiridae; genus Pseudocheirus; species Pseudocheirus occidentalis. The sequence continues at coordinate 358,714,250 of CM053593.1, forward strand.
GATCCTCTGGTCATCTTAATATCCAGCTAACTGATACTTTATCATTTCTTAATAAAGTTTGTTTGACAAAAATGAAGTCGTATATACTTCCCACTGCATTGACCAGTAAATTGGTCAGTTTCATAGCCCATGTAGACTATGTCAAGTCCTGAGACATAATCTCATACTGGCATGTGACATGGTACACACTTTACATGTGGAGAACATAAGCAAGAGGTAAAGTTAGGCTCTGATTGGTTATGGGAGGCAGTAGGAACAGTAGTCAAGAAGGGTTAAAAAATACCATGGTCTAGGAAGCAAAGAGGTTGAGTTTAGGGGAGTCAGATAAAGTATAAAGACTTAAGCAGATGCCATGGATTGATACACAATGCCCAGGAATTAGCAGAAGGACCACTATGAAAGAGCAATGATTGAAGGTAAATGTCAATCCCTAAACACCAATTGTGTCCATTCTCCTTCTAATCTAAAAGTTTTGCATTTCAGAGGGTCTGTGACCCTGGATGGAAAAAAATACATCTTGGTTTCAACATAATTCATTTCCTTTGTAACCCTGCATGTTTTAGTTTGCTCGTTGAAAAATGTTAGTCTGAGAAGTCTCTAGACCTCACCAGACTGCTGTCCAAGGAATCCAAGAACAAAAAAGGTTAAGAACTTAAGTATATGGGCTAGCAAGGGTTGGTGTGTGTGTGTGTATGTGTGTGTGTGTGTGTGTATGTGTGTAGGCAGAACCCCACAGGTACACTTTGTTCCTGATTAAGGCAAGCATAGAAGGAAAAGCTTTGGGGAATAATAAGAACAAATCAGAAAAATCAAAGGATGAGAGGGAGATAATAATAATGCCTTTCCCTGGTTTCATCTTTTAAGGTTTCTGAATGTATTTTCATACACATGACCTCAGTGGATATAAACAACAATTCTGTAATATAGGGAGTGAAGGAATGATTATTTTCCCTTTATAGTTAAGGAAATTGTGGCCCAGAAGGGGCAAATAACTATGAAGGACAGCAGTTAACATTCATGCCATTCATCCTGGGTGCCTATGGAACCTAAAGAGAAGATTTCATGTCTCAAGTTTCTTCTAGCCTCGTTTCCCCCTGAGGTCCCTTGCATAATGCCATCCTGGGAGATGACAACAATAAAGTCCCTGGTTAGGTCATAGGGACACAGCTGGCAATTTTCTATCTAAGCCTCCTGAGGAATATAAAACCCTTCACTATGAGAGAAGGACTGGCCCCTTGGACTGCAAGGGGCCTGCCAGTGGTCTCCATTTCAACCCCGCTCTCTGGGGTCTAGCATACAACCAAGGGCAGGAATGCCAGTGGGCTGTAACTATGCTAAGAGGGCAAATGACCAGGACTTTCTCCACTATCTCTATGGAAGCTTCTGAGTGCTTGAATTATCCTGAGTATTCTTGCAATAAATCTTTTCTAGGACTGTTAATGGTCTGTATGTCTTCCAGAGAACACTTGAACTCTCTCCTAGACGTACAGCTGGTCTGAGGGCTAAGAGAAAATTGATTGGTAAATACTGATTCCAGGTACTAAGTGTCAAATCAGGAACTAGAAACCAGCCCAGACATTTCTGACATCAAATCCAGTGTCCTTTCCACTCTATGACCAGACCTCTTGGAGTTCTCAGATAAAGGAGACATTGATTTCCCAGACAATGAAAATTTCTTTCTACCAGGGTCTTCTGAAGGAGGGTTTAAAAGAGCTTTAAGACTGAGCAAGACAGACTTCATTCCTATCCAAGCTGCCATTCATCCTCATCCCTCTTCTCCTAAAGCAGCCTGCATGCCCTTTATCATGGGGCGGTACCCTAACTGCTCGGCATCTCACCAAGATCCCAGAGAGTTTCCCTTAGCTTAGCTGCTCTCCGCAGGGGTTGCGTTGTGTAGTATTTGAGCTGAGGCCAACTATTAAAGTTGGGAGTTCTTGTGTTTTTAAGAACATGGCTGAAGTGCTTGAGTTGGGATATGTAGGCAGACAACCTGAGTTTTCTCGGTCTCCCATATAAGCATTAAAAACTTTTGGTTTGATTTTTACTATCATTGTAGTTTTCCCACTAAGAGTTTTGCAATAATATCTGGATCTTTATCTAAGAACTGATTGCTGTTCTCAGCTTTTTTAAAAGTTGAGAAACCAGACTTTGGGAAGAGAAAACAGTGTTACATTAACTAGGAGGTATTCACTTAAGGCTCCCTATACCTCCTATACATATATATATACACACACATATTTACACATATAATGCATGTATACATACACATACACACATATAAACACATATACACATACACACAAATATGTGCATATGTTATATATCAAACACATACTCACATATACGCTACTAGTTTTTGTCACATTGCATAAATCATTTAATCTCTCTGGGCCTCCACTTTATACGTGTCAAATGAGGATGATAATAATCATGACACCATCTGAAGGAAAGGAGCTAGAACAGATAATCTCTTGAGGTTCCTTTCAGCTCTGAGGTCAGTGATTCCTTTCAAGACTGGGGACAGTTAAGTATAATACATACTAACCAGGGTGGGATTTGAATCCAGGTCCTTTGACCATGCCTCTTTCCTCTCTATCACTGACTTCAGTATAGTTTGGCCCGGAGGCAGCTGGATAAAGGAGATGACCTCCCAAGGTACCTTCTGTTATGGTTTATGATTGGGTAGAAAGCAGAATGGGGCAGGCTGCTGGAGGGAGAGGTGAGAAAAGGGAGGGATGGAAAGATGGAGGGGCAGCAATATGGAAGGCATCTGTTGGTCCAGGACCAGGTATGAGCTCACTTCAGGATGGAATAAAAGCTCACTTCTCACCCTTCTCTGAGATGAGGGGATATTGGACTGTAGCCTGGTAGGCTCAATGTATAGCTGAGCTCCTCAGCTCTTGCCCTTGGGGGCGTCAGATTCCCTGATTGTGGCCAGTGCTCAAAGATCCATTTTCTGTGGTACTCACCTCCCCTGAGATGCAAGAAAATCTATCTCCCCTCTGGGCTTTCTTGGCCCCCTTTCCTCCATCCCTTCTCTACTGTCACATTTTCTGGGCTCAGCACTGTTTGAGTCCTCTCTGGGTAGAGAGGCTCTCACCTATACTGAAATCTTATCCTTTTCCAATAGTTTCTAGCTTCCCACTGAAGAGACCAGGATATAACTCAGTTCGCAGCATTTATAACTCCACTTTTTGGCTGGGATAGGATAGGTCTGATATTCCTTTCCCCTTTCCCTCTTCCATAAACAAAGAGCAAACCGACATAAGGATAAGGATGTATATACTTAGATTTGGCCAGGTTTGGTACCCTGAACTAACCTCAGGGAATCTGGTCTCTGTTGCAACATCTCCCACAAGTAGCAGCAGTTTCTTCCTTAGCACCCTGGGCCAAATGTCTTATGCTTCCTGAGGCAACTCGGTTTAACTCAGCTTATATGTGCTGCAGAGAATAAACTAAAGTAGTCCTTAATTCCAATATCCAGTTTCCATTGTCCCTCTGTCCAATGAGTGCCATACCTGGAGTCACATCTTCCTCCACCCTCTCCTGATGCCAGATACAGTGGACAGGCATTAGAGACTCCCTTCCCCGTTATCACCACAGCTGCTGCATCTGAAGCAGGCCAAGGCCAAGGCCAAGAAAGGTTTGTAAACTCTTAGCAATGCTGGCATAATGCATCACAGAGAGGGTATGGCCTCGCTGCTATGGTCATAAAAGAATACTGAGGTGGATGGTGAAGTGGGCTGCAGCAAACAATCATGCCCCGAGGCCAAGCTGCTTCCTTTCTAGTCTATTTTCTCTGACTTATAATTTGTTGTTCTCTGGCTTTTAAACATTTCATGACTTTTCCTTGTCCTTTAGATTTGATTACCCTTGAACTTGTGCTCAGTCAAGCATGGTATCAAGTTTGCTCTCTCAATCCTTGTGCCACACCTTCTTTCTCTGCCAAAATTCTCCCCCATAGCCCCTTAAATTACCTAATAGCAATCCCATCTTCTCCAGGAGTAGTACCTGACAGGTACATACCCACCATCACCACCAGGTTTCTTCAAGGAGCTGGGGAGTAGAGGGTGAGCAGAGAACAATCCCTCTCTTCCCTCATCTATTCTCTCTATTCTGAATCACTATGCCCTTAGATAAGTTCTGGTTCTGCCACTGAAGTTGAAGCAGGGGATCTGGAGGGAAGGGGGCACAGGGAAGAACATTGTTAGGGTGAGAGATGAGACCCAGGCTTAGGTTTCTACCATTGGTTTGCTATGTGATCTTTCTCATTTATTAAATGAGGGAAATGATGCCTATAATCTTATACATGTATTGTGAAGATCAAAGGAGAAAGTGCCTCAAAAGAAATGAAATCAGTATGAACATTCTATTCTTTTAAATAACAGCTTTCCACCAAAATCTTATTCTGATGCTCCATCATAGTATGGAGATGACCTTAGGGTCCTGAAAATTAACGTGTATAGGGCAGTTCTACACAGTTCGAATAAGTTAGAAGACTTTGAGCATAGACCTATCTATTCTCTGTGGACCAACCTCCCTTAGTCTGCAGAGATTCATTAAGCCAAAAGGTGATGGATTTTTCAGTCACATCAATTCACCAAGACTGTCTGTCTATTAAGGCAAAGAAGGAATAAAATTTATTTGAATGGAGGGAATGCCCACCGAAATAATGGATTTGTGATGTATTCTTTTTATTATATCTCCACTGAAGTCCTCCTTAGATATCTTATTTTAGCAGGAAATTATCTAAGAATATGCTGGGATAGCAAAAGCTCTGGTGGGTCCAACAAAACTGAAAAAGTTTTGAGGATGGACCCAGGGATAGAGTTGTTGTCTGAGCATCAGACTAGCTAAATTCATATAGGGAACTCATGGCCACAACAATTCATGAAGAAAATAATGATGATGATAATCATCATCAGCATCATCAGCATCATTATCACCATCATCATCATCATCACCATCATCACCATGATCATCATCATCATCATCATCATCATCATCATAACCATCATTATCATCATCATTATCATCACCACCACCTACCATTTATATAGCACTTTAAGGCTTGCAAACTGCTTTACAAACATTGATTTTATTTTATCCTCATAACAACCCTGAGAACTAAGTGCTATTAGTGTCCCTGTTCACAGATGAGGAAACTGAGGCATACAGCTATAAAGTTACTTGTTTAGGATCACACAACTAGCTAATAAATGTCCGAGGTTAGATCTGAATTAAGATATGCGTGATTCTAGGAGCAAGAGTCTATTTACTGCGTCACTTAGCAGCCTCTAATCAAAATTTAAAAGGCATTTTGATTTCTGTTTTAGGAAAAAAGTACCCATTCTGATGAAGTATTATATTCACATTATACTAAGTGACCTCATTATTATCCCAATTAATTTTTGGAATTAAGATATTAGTGTTTGGGAAGTCCAATACTATGAATAGAGGAAAAGACACATTTCTTAGAGTTGAGCAGGACCTTTTCCTGAACCAATTGCTTTTAATTGGGGGTCCTAGGGGAGGAGTGTCCATGTGAGAAATAGCAACATTCTTCCGCACCCCCATCCTGTTTATGGCTTCTCTTATGGGTCTGAAAGAGTTCTCAGGGGTTCTTGCAGTAAAACAGTCTTGCGGGAGATGCCTAGATAAGTTAAAGAAGATTACCTGTACGTGGTTCAGAACCCTGGAAATAACCAATAGTCAGAACTCTGTTCAGTTGAATTAAGTTTAATTCAACAAATATCTTTTAAACACCTATTCCATGCTAAGAGAGAGGCAGTGTGGCACAGTGCATAGAGAACTAGAGTCAGGAAGACCTCTGATATATACTGGCTCTTTGACCCTGGGGAAATTGCTTATCTTCTCATTGTTCCAGACAACTTCCTAAGACCACATCATTATGTATAGTAAGTGCTATTCTGCATTAATGGAGGGAAATCATCAGCTGGGGTTACCTACCCCAGTGAGTTCTGTGATGCTAAAAAAAAAAATGCACCAAACATTGTGCTAGGTGTGAGGGATAGAAAAGCAAAAATTGAAAAGACCTTGACATTATGGAGCTTCTAGTCTATCAGTCAGGGTAGGATGAGCTATAACACGTGGACACAGAAGTACAGTAAATGAAAATAATTTAAGGAACATCATTAGCAGCATTGTAGATCAGGTTTTGTATAGGAGGTAGGTAGCACTTGGGCTAAATCTCAAAGGAAGCTAGGGAATCAAAGAAGTGAAGGGGAGGAGGAGGTATATTCCAGGCACAAATGACAGCCTTTCCAAATGTACAAAGATAGGAGATTGAATGTTGAGTTTGTGGAGCAATTAGAAGGCCACTTAGGTTGGAACACAGAATATGCAAAGGAGAATAATATAAAATAAATAATATGAAATAGTCAACATTCACCTATTCATTCCAGTTAAGGGAAGAGTGTGAAGGGAGTCAAGGGAGAGGAAAAGAAGATTATATAGATAATTCAAAACAACTCATAAAAATAATGATAAAAAAAATTTCTGTTTGTTTTTGGAGTTGAAATTACTGTGTATCAATGCCCCCAATGGTTTCCTTCCTAATTATGCATATTTGTCTCATGCCATCATTATCATTAATAACAATAACTCATATGTTTACAGCACTTTAAAATTTATAAACACTTTGCTCACAACAACCCAAAAAAGTGTGTCTTCCCTGAGCTCACAGTGACAACGATTGAAGGCAGAAGGTCCTAGACTAGAGATTTACACTTGGTCTTCGATAAGGTTACATCCTAATAATCTGCAGGGAAATAATGGAGAGCTAACTGAGTTTGTGCTCCTTTGGTATGTCATGAAAAAGGCTTGCCTCAGGTCACTCCACTGGTGCTCTAGGTTGGAGATTGGAAAGAAATGATATTTGCAAAATATTTAGCAAATAACAACAGATTTAACTATAGAAGAGGAAGAATATTCAATGAGAGTTTTTAGTGGAGACACTAAATTGATGGTATTGGTCATGCTGCTGGGTCTATTGTTCAAAGCTGTTTTAAGTAGTTCAGGATTATAGAAAGTTTACATAATCTCCTAAATGCAAATAAGGAATCCCCTTAACTGGTCACTAGCCCAATTCATAGATTTCGAGTGGACTGGAACCAAGGACTATATTTTACAAAATTGTAACTTCAAATAGTGAAAAATTGAACACATCCACCCACTTTATGGACATTCTTCAGAACCTAGATGTATTCCATTTAGGGCCCAGGCTATTGTCCTACTGCAGTTTCTGCACCTGTGTGTGTGTATATATATATACTGATTGGCTGTTCATCCAACTGTGTGCAATAGTTTGGACAATACATTTTTTTTTCTTTTTTGAGTAGTCACAGACCTCATTTAGAAAGCATTACAGCAATATGGGGCTTGACACAATCAGTAAAACCTTATGCACAAATGGGAGTGTTTGGAGGAGTTTCTCAATGACTTGAGAATTCCTCTTTCCTTTTTACACTCCATAGCAAACCCTATATCACATCTTTGGACAGCATTTATCTCCCTGATTTTTGCCTCATGTGAAGTTGAGAATCAGAAGATCCATGAATCAATATATCTTTGTGTTTGTAGTTATCAAGAAATGTTTTATTGTCTTAAAACATTTATAGGAGACATTTTGGTAGAGAAGAATCCCTCAAGACTTCATTTTTCTCCAGATGCTGGAGGGGATGTGGAAAAAGAGGCACACTAATGTACTGTTTGTAGAATGTGAACTAGTCCAACCATTCTGAAGAATAATTTGGAACCATGCCAAAGGTTGTGTCTAAAAGACTGTATACACCCTTTGACCCAGCAATACCACTATTAGGTCTGCTGCAAGGAGATAGAAGGAAAAGAAAAATAACTCATATGTACAAAAATATTTATAGAAGCTCTTTTGTAGTAGTAAAAAATTGTAAACTAAGAGGCTGCCTATCATTTAGGTAATGGCTGAACAAGTTATAGTATATAAATGTGATGAAATACTATTATGCTATAAGAAATGATGAAGGGGATAGTTTCAGAAAAACCTGGAAAGACATATATGAACCGTTTCAAAGTGACATGAGCAGAACCAGGAAAACCATCCACACAGTAAAAGCAATATTGTAGGCATAATCAACTATGAAAGAACCTGCAACTCAGATACAATGACTCACTACAACTTCAAAGGATTCAATGAAAAACAAACAAACAACTATTCACCTCCAGAGAGAACTGATGGACTTAGAGTACAGATTGAAGCATATTTTTTTATTTTATTTTTCTTGCTTTATTTCAGAACATGTCTAATGCAGAAATATGTTTTGCCAGACTTGATAGATGCAATAGTAATCATATTTCTTGCCTTCTCAATAGTGGAGGAGGAAGTGAAGAATGGAAAGAAATAGGAGCTGAAAATAAAAGTTAGAAAAATTTATGCACTGGAACTTGTCAGTTCAAAGTATTTATAATTTATAAAATGTAACATCTTTACTTGTAAAAATACTTCATTTTTCTCTGTTGTACCAAATTTGTTTTAAAAAATCAACAAATAGCAAACACAGTTGTATCTGATATTCATTTTCTGTGATCTTAAGTCAGTTGTGTGACTACGAAAATTTATCTAATTCTAGAAAATGGCATGAAAAGAGGTATTTGCTGCCTTCTCTTTTTTTCCATCAAAGAAACCCTCAATATACACGTAGGCAATATTCCATGAATTGAATAGATAAGAGAAAATATGTTTATAGATCCATGGTAATTAATATTTTCTTGACCATCTGTGTGTGTATAAAATAATACTGTCTGGGATTTATTGTCTGATTAGTGGCTATCTTCACAATGTGTCTTGTTCAGATATATTGAAAATGGATTCTTTAGTGCTTTCAAAATTTCATCTTCTCCAGAATGGATTGCTTCCATATATCCTTCATCTAATCTAACTGTTTTTCCTGTTTGCATCTTCTTTGCTCCAATTTTCATTTATTCATTTAGTCCATTAGGGATTGAGGTGTTGGATTCCAAATATATCCTAATATGTTCTACTGTCATAGATGATGAAGGCTATCTGTTATAAATACTCTGATAGAACTGTTTTATTTTTGTGTCTCTTTTCTCTCCAGAGGTGGGCTGGTCATGTAGCAAGAGTGAAGATAGACTAACAGATAGATTAAGCACTACACTGATACCTCTGGAATGTTAAAAAGCCCTAGAATCGAACTATTTACATGCCAACATGGAAAAACGATAATTGTAACTTATGAAAATTTTCTCAGCATGAGGATAGGTGAAGAGAATATAAATGTATATGTGTATGTATATATACATGTGTATGTGTATGTATACATACACATATGTCTATATAGGAGGGTTTATATATGTGGATGAACACATATCTGAGTATGTGTATATGTGTGTATATAGAGGGCACAAGATCAATTGAATAGGAAGGGACAATACTTTAAAAGGTGAAATTCTGAGGAATAGAATGAGAGGAGACAGGGAGAGACAAAATGGGGTTAATCATCTCATTTTTTTAAATTTATTTTTTCTTTTTCTTTTTTTCTTTTTCTTTTTAATCATCTCATATAGAAAAGGCAAGGGATAACTGTTACAATGGAGAGGAAGAATAGGAAGGTAAAAGGGAATGGGTCAACCCTACTCTCATTGAATTTGGCTTAGGGAAGGAACAACATACACTCTAAATTGGGTATCTTGCCCTATAGGAGAGTAGGGGGGAAGGGGAAGAGAGGGGGGATAATGAAGGGGAGGGTAGGTGGGGGTGGAGGTTTGTTAGAAGCCTACACTTCTGTAAAGGGACAGGGACAAAGTAGAAAATAGAACAAGTTGGGGGTGG
>CM053593.1:358724599-358737008 GCA_028646575.1 Pseudocheirus occidentalis
ATTATTATTATTATTTACATGCAACTGGATAATAAGATATACAGGCACTGGGGTAGGGAGATCCATCTTGTCCTACCAAAAAGTTAGAGGGGTGATGGGGGAGAATATAGGAGAGAGAATATTGGGGGAGGGGATATGTAGTGAGATGACAGTTTTGGGGTGGCAGATAAGGGAAAGACAGGGAGAAAATTTGTAACTCAAAATCTCATAGAAATGCATGATGTAAACTACAAATAAATAAAAGTTAATTAAAAATAAAAAGCCCTAGAGGAAGGTGTCCTCTGGGTTGGGTGGATTCTTTAAGGCAGACCTATTGAAACACCTTGTTGAGAGACACATAAGAAGAGTTGCAATCTATGTTGATAGAATATTCATTTCAGTGAGTTATAGGATACAATGAAGTATTGAAGGAGGAGTGTTACTTTTGCTTCCCCAGCTAAATTACAGGATTCTTGAGAACAGGTAGTGTCATGCTTACTATATTGACTCCTATGCTGATCATAAAATAGATGATATTTAATTGAAATTGTAGTTCCATTGTACTGGGCAGATATCTCTATGGTACCTATCTTCCAGATGGAGAAATTGAGGCTTATCAACTTAAAGCCAAGTCAGGACTCATGATCTCATTGATTTATATCTGGATGAGACTTGAGAGCTCATTTAATCTAACCTCCTCAGTTTAAGGATAGCACCAGATGCCATAAGTAACAAAGCTAGTGACTAAACCTAGATCTTTTGACTTAGGAGGACTTCTGACTGGGATCCACTTTCTACCATAATCATGATTGCCTGGTTTGCTTTAAGAACCTGATCCTCCCTTTATTCTCATAAACTACCCAACCTCTTCCTTGGAGCATGAATCATATTTCTGCTAGGACCTTTGTTCCTGGTTTGAGGGAGAATCAAATTACATTAATATGAAATAACCATTTAATAGTTAGAAGGTACTCCTTTCTCTCTTTAGGTGGTCTGATACTCCTGGGGAAGTGGAAGGATGAGAATAGGAAATATTGAGGAGGAAAGGGATCATATATTTTTGAGCAAGAAGGGAGTCCACTCCCTTCATTCCATAGACTAGGAAACTGAGGTTTAGAGGGGTAAATGACTTGCCCAAGGCCATACAACTATAAAGTACTTAAAGTGGGATTTGAATTTAGATCTTCCTGATTCCCAATCTAGGACTTTATTCGTTAAGCCAGAATGGGAAGAGAATGATGGGGAAAGGATAAGATTCAGGGATATTGAGAGACTGAGAGGGACAATAAAGGATCCAATGGGAAAGATGGGGTAGAGGTGAGAGGACAGTAAGGACTAAGGGGAAAGGGAAGGGAGGAAGGGGAAGAAAAGAGAGAAGGGGGGGGGGTGAGAAGGGAATGAGACATAAATGGTGGAGAAAAAGGGAAAGTAGAGGCCAGAGAAAATGGAGGGCAAAGGAGGGGTGCAAAGAAGGAGAATAGAAGGGAGTGAATGGTGAGAAGAAGAAAAGATAAAGGGAGAGAAATCACTCTAATATTTTGCCAAGAAAACGCCCAAAATGGGGTCATAGAGAGTAAGACATAACTGAAGAGATAAGGAGGAAATGGGGGAGGGAGTATAATGAGAGAACTTGGAATCTAGTGTCTGCAACCAGGCTTCCCTCTTCCAGTCCTCTGTGAAATAAATGGGTTTGTTATCAGGGGTCCTTAACCATTTTTGTGTCCTGGAACCCTTTGATAGTCTGGTGAAGCCTTTGGACCCCATCCCAGAATAATGTTCTTAAATGCAAGATAAAATGCATCCAATAAAGGAAACCAATTATATGGAAATAGAGTCATCAGAATATATAACAACTGCAGGAAGTTAATGGGTCCCAAGTTAAAAACCCTTGGGCTAGAAAGTCTCTAAGATACCTTTCACCCCTGATATTGATGATACTTTGAGTAAAGTAAATAGGGGAAGGGGAGGGATGAAGGAAGAAACAAGGACAGAGGGAGATGAGGAAGGTGGAGGGAGGAAGGAAGAGTGAAAGGGAATAAAGGGTGATGGGGTAAAAGAAGAAAGGATACGAAGGATGAAATGGGAGAGGGAGGAAGAAAGGACAAGAGGAAGAGGATAAAGGAAGAAGGAAGATGATAGAATAGGTAGGGAAGAGAGAAGGGAGATGAGGAGTAGAAGAAAGAGAAAGGAGTGGGGGGAGAGAGAAAGGGAGGAAATAGGGGGCATGATAAAGGAGAAAGCCGAGAGATAGTAAGTGGAGAAAGGGATGGGAGGAGGGAGATCTGAGGAGGATACTCTGAATGCATAAAGAGGTGGGGGTAGTGACTGTATGTTGGTGTTGGGCCCCATTGAGATTCATCTGAGTGCCCCTGTAGCCTCTGGAGTTTCATGTATTTTCATAAAACATATTAAGAACATTTGCTATTTTTTCCAACCAGAAAATGAAATGTTTGAAACATATTACCTGACAGGTTTTTGCTGTGTGTATTTCCCCTTGGGTCACTATTACCCAGACTTCTGATAGCTTTTCTTACCATGTTCTCTCCCATCCTCCTTACTCCAGTCACTACCTCCTTGCCAAAGGCCCTGGGGGCGCACACTGAATTTGTCCTCCCTTCCTAAACCAGGAGAAATCCCTAATCCTCAAGTGCTCCCTGGAAAATAGTCAATTTGGCTCAAGTCTCAGATGACATGATTGTTACCTTCAAATATCTGAAGGCTTGTCGTGTGGAAGGGGAAGGGAGAACAGACTTGTTCTATTTCTCTCCAGAGGCCAGAACCAATTGTTACAGGGTACAGGGTAACTATTATAGCTGCCCCACAAATGAAAAAGACTTCTTTCAGAGAGAAGTGAGCTCCTTGTCACCGGTAGTGTGCAAGTTTAGCCGTAGTGCCCAAGAGACTTTAGAATTCTAGAATGTTAGAGCTGAACAGACTGGAGTGAATTTCTAATCCAGCCTTCTCATTTTATGGATGGGGAAATTGAGACCCAGAGACAGGGAGTGACTTGTCCAAGACCATGCAGTGATTAATTGAGTAGGAAAAACAGGTCTTTGGAGTCCAGATTCAGGGACTTCCCATTGCATTCCCTGATAGTCTGCATTGTGTGGGAGGATCAACTTGAAGGTCTGAAGTGCCTTTTTACTCTTAGAATGCTATGGTCTGAGAGTTCTCAACCTTGGAAAGCTCCCCTATCACCACTGAGGTGGAATGACCCTATTTGGGAGGTTTCCTTGGCAAAATATTGGAGTGGTTTCTCTCTCCTTCTTTTCTTCTCCTCACCATACACTCCCTTCTGTTGTCCTTCTTCTTTGTACCCCTCCTTTGCCCTCCATTTTCTCTGGCCCCTACTTTCTCTTTTTCTCCATTTATCTCTCATTCCCTCCTCACCTTCCCTCATCTCTCTCTTCTTCCCCTTCCTCCCTTCACTTTTCCCTTATTTCTTAATGTCCTCTCACCTCTACCCCCTCTTTCCCATTCTAGCCTGGGGTAAGAATAGTGGCTTAGCTGAGAATTGGTGGTGAAACTCTGGGATATTGAGAACAAACATAAGGGAAGACATGGATGAGTGTGCCAGGGCTAAGGCAGGGGATCAGAGGGAGTGAGTTCTCCTTTGCCTCCTGTCCCCCTCCCCACAGAGGGGTGAATCTTCCCCTTCTCTCAAAGAGGGGAGGCATCTCCCCCTCCCCCACCCTAACCTTTGCATTCACCATTACTATGATTTAATGTAAAGAATGCACAAACAGGGTAATTTTATCCCCATATTATTAAATTATTACCATTATACTCTGTGATTTCATTGATATAGGGAACTCCTGGTGAGAAACTTCATCTTCCAAAGTAGAGCAGCAGCTTGTGTACAATTTATCATCTTTGAGAGTTGCCTGGGGCACTGAGAGGTTAAGGAACTCACCTAGTGTCAATAAACATCAGGAACAGAACTCGAATTCAGGTCTTCCAGGCTTGTTGTATAACTCTATCCATTTGATGTTGCATCTCAGAAATTTAGGTAAATACACACACACACACACACACACACACACACACACATGATGAGGTACAAGCTCTGGGAACCCCTCCTTGAACTCTGAATCTGCCCACTTGATAATGAATTTGCCTGAGGTCATGAACCTTTCATTATAACTAGGCCCCAAAACTCTTACTAATCTAGTCCTCCATTGTCCATCTCCTTCCCACCCTTGAGCCTATCAAAGTATCTATATCCAAATCAACTGTTACACCTTTGGACTGGCCTAGGCCACCATTTGTCTCCAGGTAGCCTCCAGCAACTTCGCTCATTTACTGGAGTCTGACCTCATCTGACTCCTCCTGAAGACCCTCCTCAAAATCCTCCCTTAGACCACCGCTAGATTCCTTCCACAACTTTTCTGTATATAAGACCCCATCTTGCCTCCATGTGGTATGACAGCACCGTAGAATTTTCTATCACAGGCTTGCTCTGTGTTACATGATTCTGGCCTCCTTGTCCAATACAAGCATCACAGATACTGAGGCTCCTTAAGCGTCTACCCAGAATGGCGAACTTTTAATAAACTTTGCTTTTGTTTGGCTGAGAGAAGACTTGAGTCAAATTCATTCTGCAGGACTCGGTGTATTGGTATATAGGGATCTCTAGCACCCCTAACCCTATATGTCATCATTTTATGGTAACCCTGATCTCATCACACACACACACACACACACACACACGAGTTCAGTTTCACATATAATACTTTTCTTTGGCTCTTTATATTATTTTGACTGTCAAGTTTATGATTAAAAAAAAAGATTTTCCAGATGGACTTCGTAATAACCTGGAGAGACTTATACAAACTGATGTTGAGTAAGAAGAGGAGAACCAAGATAAATTTGTACACAATTAGAGACACAACATATGTGTGATGACCAGCTTTGATACACTGGGCTCCTCTCAGCAATGCAAGGTTGTAAGGCAACTCCAAAAGACTCATGATGGAAAGGGATAGCCACGTCCAGAGAAAGAGCTACAGAGTCTGAATGTGGATTGAAGCAAACGACTGACTCTCTTTTTCTTGTTTTGTTTCCTTTTGTGTCCTCTTTCCCATTGTTCACTCCATCAGGTTATAATCCTTTACAACCTGACTAATGTTTAATGAGAAGGTATTTGCAGATCCTGTATTTGATTGCATGCCACCATAAGGATGCATGGATGGGGGATGGGGGAATGGGAAGAAAAATGAGGGGGAGAAAATTTGAAACTCGAGGGATTGTGGAACTGAATCTTGTTGTTTTTTTTTAAGAGGGAAAAAGAGATTTTCTTTTTTTCCAGAAAGAAAGAACATTGAACCTGGAATCTGTAGATCTAGGTTCTAGTGCAGAATCTGCTGCTAACCTTAGGTATGACCTTAGGAAAATCATTTCCCTTTTCTAGGCCTGTTCCTGGCCAAGTCCCTCCATTCCCACCCCACCCTGACCCCCACTAAAATGACAGGATTGGGTTAATTGTTCCCTTTTGATAATATTCACAACAGATTATGCATAATATTTACAAAGTGCTTTGTAGACATTCTCACACTTTAACTTCACAACGTTAAGTAGGTATTACTGTTCTCATTTTCCTGAGGAATAAACAAAGGTTCCCAGAGATTAAGTGATTTGCCCAGGGCTACACAACCAGTAAGTGTGAGAAGTGGGATTCACACCCAGGCTGGTCTTCCGGACTCCCAGTCCATCACTCCATTCACTCCATATTCTGCCTCTGGCTCTAACATTTTTGGACTCCCAGATTGTGTCTGGGGGAGGATCCATCACTTGGAAAGTGAGAGACTTTCCAAGGGAGAGGAGGGAGATGGGAGATACTCATTTCCCTGAGAGGGAGGGTCTTTGCCTTCAGGCTGGAACATCTGCTACTCCGCACTTGTCCCCAAACTCCTTCTCCCCCAAGTCCCCAGGACAAGGCTTAGGATGCTAAGGCACATCCCAGCCTCTGGAGGATCTCTGGTCGATAAACTCTTTAAGGAGCCCTATGAGAGTCAGGATCAATGCAGCCTCTATCGATCCCTCTTTAGATGCCGATTAGTGCCTCTCACCTACACTGGGCATGGGGAGAACCGCTCTAATGCACTGCTGAACTTGGATTAAACTGTGATCTCCCTGAGGGGGGGGGAGAGGGAAAGGGGGGGAGGAAATGAGTGAGGAGGAAGCCTTTTCTAGTTTCTACTGAACAACCTGGGGTGGGAGGAGGGGCCCAGACAAGGGAAGGAAAGTGTTCTTCTTGCCTGTGTAGGGAACCTAAGCAGCTAGGTCACAAAGTGGGCGGAGTGCTGAGGCTAGAGTCAGGAAGACCTGAGTTCAGATTCCGCCTCAGAGCCTGGGCAAATTATTTAATTACTGCTTCAGTCTCCTCATCTGTAAAATGGTGACAATAGTGATAATACTAAAATCTAGCTCACAGAACTGGGATCAAATGAGGTAATATCTGTAAAGCACTTGGCCTGACACACAGTAGGTGCTTAATAAATGTTCTTCCCTTTCTCCTCTTCCATCAGTCCCCAGAACTCTCAGTCAGAAAGGAGTTTGAAGAAGAGATGGAAGAGTGTGATGGAAAGAGCACCGGCCTAAGAACTGGGGGACCTTGGCTGGAGCCTTCCTCGGGCCACATTGCCCAGCTTGGAGCAAGCACTTTCCCTCTGGCTCTCATTTTGCCCTCGATGGGCTTCTAGCACAGTGCCTAACACATAGGAGGTACTCAATTCAAGCCTGTAATTGAATGGAACAGATGGTTTCAGATGCCCCATCCAATCCTAACAAAAACAGCTTGCATTTACACGTATCATTTTCACAAATATTCTCAGAGGATCTTCATCATGATTGGGTAGAATATGGTGGTCATAGTTCTGGATATAGAATCAGAGAACATGTGTTTGAATAGAAACAGTGCAATTTCCTACCTGTGTGACCTTGGGTGAGTCACTTCGTCTTTTGAAGCCTTGTTTCCTCAACTGTATAAATGAGAAATTTAAAGGAAATAATCTTTAAGATTCTATATGAGTGTAAGATATTAAACTCAAGAGACTGGTTCCATCGATTTTTCTGGAGTCAGGTAGTTCTCAATCCCCTGCCCTCCAGAAAGAGAGGAGTCCTGAGCCTGAGAGAGTTTGGAGACAACAAAGAGAAAGGTCCTCCTTCAGTGACTGGTGCCTCTTCTCCCCCATCCCTATCCTTTGCAATATTTTACATATGTACATGTATGTGCACGTACATTGTAGGTGGTTGTCTTTAGTTCTCAAAGAGGACCAAAATGATATTGCCACGTTAGAGTCAAGTCACAATGTGTCTGATTGTGGCTGATCAGACAAATTCAAGCTCAGAATGTCTAACACAGGTCAGCACAAATAGTCCACGTGAACATTTGGAGTGGATTCTCTAAATTTGCACATCTGATGTTTCTTTGGAGCTACTTCAGTTCTTTGCTACTGTCTATAGGGATGTATATATATATATACATACATGTATATACGTATGCCTCAGACATTTTCTAGCAGTGTGACCCTGGGAAAGTCACTTCATCCTGCTGCCTTAGTTTCCTTATCTGTAAAATGATCTGGATAAGAAAATGGCAAACCACTCCAATATTTTGCCAAGAAAACTCCAAATGGGGTCACAAAGAACTGGACATGACTGAAAAATGACAAGAGCAATAACAGTATATAAAATCACAAACACTGGGTCAAAGGGTGTATATACACATGTGCATACATACATACATTTATATATACACATGCATATATATGCACGTTTATATAGTCACATGTGTATAATAAGTGTCATATATACTTTAATATATGTGCATGCTGATTCTCCTGATGGAATGTAAACTCTCTGAGAGGAGGGACATTTTATTTTGTTTCTGTATTCTTAGTGCCTGGCAGAATCCTGATCACAGAGTAAGAACTTAATAAATGTTTATTGATTTCAAGGTCGGTCTGTTAGGAGGGGATGAGGAGGGGAGGGAAGAGGAGAAGAGGGAATGGGAGTGGGAGGAGGGGAGAGGCGTGGAGGGGGAAGGGAGAGAAGGGGACAAGATAAAGGTAGGAGGGGAAAGAAAAAGTGGGAAGGAAGGAGAGCAAGTAGAGGATAGAAGAGAGGAAGGGAGGGAAGGAGACAGGGGAGAGGTAATGGAGGAGAAGAGAAAGTAGAGATGAAAGACGAGAAGAACAGGGCATGTGGAATGAACAGAAAAAGGAGAGGAGGATTGTGTAAAATCTTCCGGGGGCTGGGTGGCTTCCTCATTTCACCCCTAAAGTTTCCCCTTCCTTCTGGAGCCTCAGTCTTCCTCTCTTTCCCATTCCTTTTCATAAAATGATTGACCCTTTTTATTTGGTCTGGCTGCTGATTAAAGCAGAAATTGGCATCAGCCCGTAAGTGGGAGGGGAGTCCTCATTAATGTGCTCAATAACTGTTTATTTAGATATTAAGTGCTTATTCAGTGGAGTCTGGCTAGAGTAAAAGATGGAGGGGGCAGATGTTATTAGGATCAGTACTGATTCAGAAGCCTTCCCACGTTTATGTCCCCATGGGTTTTCAAGGCAGGACATCTTGGTTGCTGTGAGAACCTGTGAGTCTTAGCTTTTACTCTTTGAGAATGGGGAAGTTAATAAAGAATTCTTCCCTCCACTTCCCTTGAGAGAAGGTTGAGGTGTACTCTCTCAGGTCCTCCTTTGGGCCACTAGGGAAACTGGGGCACCCATTCCTCTTTCCCCATCCCAAGTATCAAGAACATCTCTTCAGCATTTAGGGTCAGAGCTCTAGTGTTGGAAGAAATCGGATATGTTGTATAGCCCAAGCCCCACATTTTATACATGAGATAAGCAATACCCAAGGATGAAATGACTTGTCCAAAGATGCCCAGGTGCCCATTGCCTTACACTTGTCTCCCCTTAAGGAGGATGGGAAGACTTGTTTTTGGGCTACTTAGAATTTCTGGTGCCCTTCTGGACCTGATGTTCATCCCCATCCCTTCTATCACCATTTTGAAGAGAGCAGACAGCTTGGATTCTTCTCCTCAACTACTTCAACTGCTGAAGACACAGCATCGGAGGACCAGAGTTGGGGCCCTAGCTTCTCTGGCTGTGGGATTGTAGGGAGGCAATTTATCCTTCTTGAATTTCTGGTTCCTCATTTGTAAAATGGAGACAATCATCTTTATACCACTGGCCTCCCTGGGCTGTTGGAAGCAGAGAGCACTTAGAGGTGGCTAGAGTATGGGTCCTGGAGTCAGGAAGACCTGAGTTCCAATCCTGTCTCAGGTACTTACTAGTTATGTGACCATGGGCAAGTCACTTAACCAATTTATGTCTCAGTTTCTCCATCTGTAGAATGGGGATAAAAAAAAGCACCTGCCTTGAAAGTTTATTTTTGAAGACCCAATAAGATGAAGTATGTAAAGCACTTTGCAAGCTTTAAAGGGCTGTATAGACAGCTAGGTGGTACAGTGAATAGAGGCCAGGAATCAAGGAGACTCATCTTCCTGAGTTCACATCTGGCCTCAGACACTCAGACACTTGCAAGCTGTGTGACCTTGGGCACTTACGTTATTTCACCCTGTTTGCCTCAGTTTCCTCATCTGTCAAATGAGCTGGAGAAGGAAATGGCAAACCACTCCAGTATCCTTGCTCAGGAAATTCTGAATCGAGTCACAATCAGACACGGCCGACAACTGACTGAACAAAAACGACTATATAAGTGTTAACTATTATTATTGTAAACTCTAGGATTCTAGAGAAATACAAGCTATTATGGTTACGTACAGTTCAAGGTCTACTTCAAATGCCACCTTGTGTGAAGCCTTCCGTGATCTCTATGCACTTCCTCCCCTCCAACCACCAGGTATCTTTTTATCCCTTAGAGGGCCCAGTAACAATAGCCAGCATTTATATAGTGATTCAAGGTTTTCAAAGCACTCTGTGTACATTATCTTGCTGGGTCCTCTCAACAATTGGTGAGGTGGGTGCTTTTATTGTCCCCAGTTTACAGATGGGAAAACTCAGATCATGAGAGTTAAGTGGCTTGTCTACGGTCAAGCAGTTAATAAGTGTTAGTGGTAGGGCTTGTGTCTATGTCTATTCTGAGTCTAAGTTCATCTACCTCTGTGGGGCTCAATAGATTCTGTTTGGACCATTTCACAGGCATCAGGATTGTGAGAAGAATTGTAATATAGTAAATATAGAAATATAGAAAGCCAGCCTTGAAACTAGGAAGACTCAGCCTGGCACATATGGTGTAAGTATGACCCTGGCTGAATTTCTGAACCCTTCAGTGCCCCCTGGTAACACTCTACGACTAGGTAGCTGAGAAGGGGCTGACCTGCCTTGCTAGGAGTCTGCTAACTGGGGAGTTCCCTTTATTTATTAAATCATTGATCTAATTCCTGTATCTCCTCTAGAATTGCCACATTTATGACCAGAAAAAAATAAGCTAATCAGGGCAAGTAATTTACCTCCTTAAGCCTCAGTTTCCTCATGTGTAAAGGCTGAATGGCCTTTGAGAGTCCTTCCAAATCTCCATTGGTAACTATACAACACCAAGAGATCTCGAGGAAGGTCTCCAACACTTTACTACATCTCTTATTTCTGAAGCATGAGAGGACATGTACAAGGGCCACACAGGATATGTAGGGATGGCTTGGCTGCAATCTGTGTCACTGGAGGGAATGAGCACATCAGTGATATCTCATATGGACTACAGCGATAAAATAGGATTTAGAGCTAAAGTGGACTTTAGAGATTTTGTAACATAGGGATTTTTAATCTGTTTGGCGTCATGAATCCCTTTGGCACAGTCTGTTGAAGCCTGTGGACCATTCTTACAATAGTGCTTCTAAACAATTGAAAGAAATGATAAGTTTCAGTTGGAAGTGAGTGAAAATAAGGATGTATTTTTTCCCATCCAAGTTCATGGACCCCTAAAATCAATCCATGAATCTCCAAGGACCCCAGGTTGAGAACCCCAGAATTCCAATATAAGTCCCTTTGCTTTTTACAAAGGAGTGTAAAGAGAAGTGATGAAATAATGTGGCCACTTTCCCAGGGGCAATAAGTGGGAGAGTCAGGTTTGGAATCTTGTTTTCTGATTCCAAATGCAATGAGGCCAAGATTGGGAGAAAGCTTTCTAGGGAGACATAGTGGAAGGAGGAAAAGACTTGGCGGCAGGAAAGAGAAGAGAACCTGTATGGTGAATGGTGAATAGTCCAATGAGGCTGAGGCTTGGGTGGGTGAAGAGGAGCGGAAGACTGAGCTAGAAGGTTATTACTGAAGCCATACTACAGAAGCTGGCTAGATAATTTGGATTTTGGATGTACAATGAGAAGTTACTGCTGACTTGACTGGGGGTGGGGAACCCAGGAAATGTGTAGAGAGAGGGATTCTATGTTTTGAAAAGATCATTTTCTTTTCCTGTGAAAATCAACCCTGAGCCAGGATGGATTGGGATAAGGGTGTGAGGAGAAAGCTGTCCAGGGAATTAGAGCTATTGCCACATGTTACAAGGACTGAATAATTCATCCACTAAAGGCCCAGGGTCTAAGCACCTCTGCTCTGGGCTGTGAAGGCCTCCTTCTCTCAGGTTCCTGCCCCAGGCAGCACCCAGCCTAGGCTTTGAAAGAGTGAAGCCTAAGGCAGTCACAGTACTGTAAACTTAGGGGTGAGGAGGAGGGAGGAGTACTCTTTCTGCCTCCCCTCTCCCCATTCATTGTCTGTGGTTCCTACTTCCCATATGTTCAGAGATCTTATATGTTGGGTTGTTCCTTACTATCCGGCTCCCTCAAGCCTCCAAGAAAGTGAAAACCTTTAAGATTTCTCCGATAAATGATGCCTAGGAGCAAGGATAATGTGTGGAAGAGCCAGGAAGGAAGGAGAGAGGATATACAGAATCAAGGAATTATGTGACCAGAAACCTAAGACAGTTATACCACTTCATCCCACTCAAAATATCATCTATTCTTGTCCATTTGACACTCCAATTGAGGCCCATTCCCTAGCCTGCTTCCTTCCATTTTTCCCATATTTTCCCCCTCCTTCATTTTCCCACACTCTCCTTATTTGCTCTGAACCCCATTCTCACCCCACCATACAAACCAAGGAGTTTTCCCTTTATAATACACCCTCATTACTCCCTCATCATCACCCAGGGTGCCTTTCCCAAACCTTTGCACACAAGATAGGTCTAAAAATTCACTCCAGAATCCATCTTTCTTTCCTTCCTTCCTTCCTTCCTTCCTTCCTTCCTTCCTTCCTTCCTTCCTTCCTTCCTTCCTTCCTTCCTTTTCTTCCTTCCTTCCTTCCTTTTCTTCCTCTCTTTCTTCTCCCTCTGTCTCTGCTCTGTCTCTGTCTCTCTCTCTCTCCAACGAACATCCTCGATAGCTTTGAAGGGAAAAGATGAAGAGGAGGGAGCC
>CM053593.1:358737108-358750331 GCA_028646575.1 Pseudocheirus occidentalis
CCCGATCCCTCCCTCCCCATCTAGATTTGCTGTTGGGGGTGGGGTTTCAAGGGGGAGTAGGGACAGTCTCAGCTCTGGACTCATCTCGGCCTGGTGTGTAGAGGCAAACTGCTGACTCCACAACACCCTGGCCTGCTACTGCTCATTAAAGCAAGGCCAGTATGAAGGATGAGCGGAAGGCTGGGAGCTTGGCCTGGGCCGGGCTGAGCACCAGCTCTGACTCCCGCCCCTTCCCCCAGTCCAGCCACCCGCTTAATCCAATGCGCTCCTCCTCGCGCCCCTCCCCCCACCTCCCAGACATTGTAGGAAGTGCCCACCCATACCTGAATACCCTCGGGCTACTTCCTCTTGTTCTACCTTGGGGAGGGCACTCCCCCACCATTGCTTTCCCTCCTGGTAGGACCCAGCGCCCTCTCCTCCGCGCCCTCCCTATCCCTGCCAAATCACTGGGGCGGAAGAGGTAATCAGGGCAGGACTCAGAGCTGCCTGGGTCTGGCGGACAGGCCGGACATCGGGGAGCTGCGGCTCTGTTCGGCGCTGGGCTGAGCTCGCCTCATTGCCGATTCCCTCCTCACCGCTTCCTCTGGCCAAAGAAGCAATTTTATCCATGAGCGAGTCTGCATAATCCCCTTCCCAGGCCTGAGGAGACGAGGGTGGTGGGGATGGAACGGGGGAAGGGGCGGGGCTAGAGCTGTCTGGGAGAGCATCCCGGACCTGGGGGTAGGAGCAGAGGAGTAAGGCCTTCATCCTCTCCCTATCCCAGTGAAGCCAGGCCTGAAGCCTCAAGACGAGGGAAAGGGGCTTTGAAAGGTGGGTGGGGGAGGACTTGGCTCAAGGAGGGACGGAGGTGAGAAGGAAGGTGCACTCACTGGAATCTGAGATCTCCAAGCACTTAGAAAGTAAAAGTCTCTTCTTTCAGAAGGGATGTATTTCTTCCAGGCAGGAAAAAACCAAACAAAAGCTGTTTCTCCTCCCTTCCTTCCCCCCCCCCTCACCACTTGACTAGTTTCAGCAGTTCCTTGAGAAAGTGAGTACTGCTCCTGTGAACTTGTTTTCCTGAATTGTCCACCTCTAGACTCAATTACAAACCCTTCTTCCCCATCAGAGTCTCATCAAGGCTCCCTTTTGGATGGAAAACAACCTAAGGACTGTGTCAACAGGAGATACAGAGTCCCCTTAGGGACCACCAACAATCTGGCAGATCTGTCCCTTTCTCCCCTTTTCTGGCTGTAAGCAGTGACTCAGGGAGATTGGAATCTCTAAGCACTTGGAAGATTTAAGCCAGTGGTTCTCAACCTTTCTAATGCTTCAACCTTTTAATACAGTTCCTCATGTTGTGGTGACTCCACATAAAATTATTTTTGTTGCTACCTCATAACTGTAATTTTGCTACTGTTATGAAACTGTTATGAATTATACTGTAAATATCTGATATGCAGGATGTATTTTCTTTTTTTTTTTTGTTTTTTGTAATCTTTTTTTTTGTTTTTTGTTTTTTGCTTTTTGGAGGGCAGTTGGAGTTAAGTGACTTGCCCAAGGTCACACGGCTAGTTTCTTGTGTTAAGTGTCTGAGGCCGGATTTGAACTCAGGTACTCCTGACTCCAGGGCCGGTGCTCTATTTACTGCGCCACCTAGCCGCCCCCAGGATGTATTTTCATTGTTACAAATTGAACATAACCCACAGGTTGAGAACCGCTGGGTTAGACTGACTTCCCCAAAAGAGAATCAGAAGCAGCCTCAGAGTCCATCATCACCAAAGCAAAGGGGGTGGAACCTCCTCTCTCCTTTCTTTCATCCACCTTCCTTTGTGTGGTTTTCAGTTTCCTTCATTTATGCCCCTAATGGGTTTCCCCTTCCTCCTCTGGAAGTCTAATTCCTGCCCATCCTTCCAGACTCAACTCAAGGTATTGTCACCTCTTCAAGGAAGTTTTCCTTCCTCTTGTCCCATTCCTTGCCACGTGCAGCCCACAGTGTTGCCTCTCTCATTCTAGAGCAGAGGACATTTTGATGTTACACATCCTGCTTTGTATATGTGTATCCACCCTAGTATGTAGTGGACTCCCTAAGGGCAAAGACTGTTACAGACATTTTGGAGGTCCTCCACAGCTCTGGCTATAGGTTGTAAGGTGCTCACTAAGTGCTTGCTGAATAGATTTATTTTAACTTGATATAATTTCAGTATGTGTAGCACCCTGACCTGGGCAGGAGAGAGCTCTTTTCCTCTTCTCGAGGATGGACAGCTAGGGAAGTTTAGGATGTGTAGAACGTGGAAACACTTGTTGGGAATGTGGAAATGACACTTCTTGGCTTAATTGCCTGGAATCAGTCAGTTCACAAGCATTTACTAAGGTGCTGTGCTATGTTCTGGGGAAAATCTCTAAGCATTTTACTTCCAAACCCATTCAGAAGGAAGTAGGAGAGAGTTTGGCCTTTCTTCCTACTGAGTGGGCCTAGAATAAGTTCATATTTTATTTGTGTTAGAGTTCCTCTAGTCTAGACTAGAGTTCCTCTAGTCCAACCGAGTTTTGTACAAATTAGGAGTGAATAGCTGGGAGAGACAAAATGAATTGCCCCTATGCACTGTCCCTGGTCCTGATTCCCTCATCCATTCAACAGTAAACATTAATAGTATTTATTTATTGCCTGGACTAAATTTGTTTTTGTATTTATTTCCCTAGTGCTTAGCACACAGTAAGTTCTTACCAAATGTTCATTTATTTTTCCATTGTGTTTTTTATGGTGCAGTTTACTAGGTGCAATGAAATGTGCTGCGTTCTGGATATACAAAAATGGAAAAAGAAGATACAGTTCACACTCTCAAGGAGCTTACAGTCTACACAGGATAATACAAATAAACAAATAGCTTTAATATGAATTTGAATCTATTTGATACTTAGAAGATTGTGGCTTTCTAAGTGAAGGATGGACCATTTTTGCTGAAGGCATTCTTATTTTAGCATGGGTTGGGGTAGATGACCTTAGAGGTCCCTTCCCATTGAGATTCTATAGTGACTCTGAGTGTCTCTCCATCTCCCCACCCCTGTCCAGGAGTACAAAATTTTATCTTCTCTTTCCCTCATCAGTACTAAGAATATTCCTCTCTCCAGTCCCTCAGCCCCTACTACTCTATTCTTAAGAGCCAGCCTCTTCCAGGTATAAACATATAGGTACCCTTGGGGTCAGGAAGAGAGGGAGTGTTGGAGATGGAGAGTTCTCTTCTGGCCTTATACCTTCTCAGTCAGATGGAAGGAGGGGAGGTGGAATGGGGAATATGTAGAGAGACCTGTGTAGAGTGAAACTGTAAGCCTTGGGCAGCTGTCTGTTTTGGCTCAATGGGTAAAAGTATTCCCTGTCTCCACTATCATGAAAAGGTCTGGTCACTGTAGTCTCTACTACAGTTTTTTGGGTGGTGTAGGGGTTCTATCATCATGGAGAGTTGGCCTTGATATAATCAACACTGGAGAGAATGCTTTGAGGGAGGAAAATATTTCATCATAGTTAGGTTTGAGGGAGACCTCTTGCTGCTCACAAACCTTGAATAAAATGGGGGTATGGGCAAAGATAAGCAGATGGAGCCTCTTTAAATGGGTTTGTTTGTGGGGGAGGGGCACAGAATAGGAAGGGATTCACTCTGGAATGTCAGTGGCTGACTAGACATGGAGTAAAGACAGAATCACTGTCACATTTCAATCCCCAACACCTGGGGTTGGGTGGAGAAGAATGTTTTCTCTTTCTTTTGTGTCTTTGGGGCTCTGGTGCCAGATCTCTTTATTCTATGGCCTTCACTGCCCTCTGTTGGTTAACAGAGGACGAACAGCTTATGGGTGAAGATTAGGAGGGAGGAGGAGAGAGAAAGGGATATGGGAAATGCTTTGGGTGTCCAGGTAGGGTGAGGCCCTGGGGAGCCTTTGAGGAGAAGATATTATTGACTTCTTAGACTGTCACTATGTGTGTAAATTCGGGGAGGTGTAGTGTTGTCTCTTCCCCTACACCCCAAGAAAGAAATTCTCAGTTTCTATGGACCCCTGCTTTCTACCTCTACCCTTAGCTAAAAGGCTCACCCACAGATATCAAGCTGAACACCAGTCCTGAGACATGCATCTTTTATGACATATACTCACCCTAATGGGATGTTTCAGTGGCTTTCCCCCCTCGGCCACAGAGGACCCTGCTACTTCTTGCCATGGGTGTACACCTGTCAGTGTCCAGTCCTCCTTATCACACACAGATACCTCTGCTCTCTTCCAATGTTCTTCAGGCTTCTGGAAAGGTGACAGATGAAGGAAGATGGTTCCAGCTAAGAGAGTTCTGTAATTATCAACCTCAGATAATTTTAATTAAAATGTTTTGCATCCTCAGCACTTAATTTTAAAAAATGATTATAAATGTTATTACTAAAGAAAAATCCTTGAAGTGGAATTCATACATACATCTCTTCCCAGACTGAGGTAAGTGGGGGTGGGGGTGGGGTAGAGAGGCAAGCAGACTAAGTCTGGCTCTGTAGCTATTCTGGTTGCAGTGGGAGGGCAGGGGAGGCTCTCCAGGAAAGAGGGAAGTAAAAGGAAGGACTCCGATCATTGTCTGGGAGTGAGGTGGGGAAAGGAGAGATGGAGAGAGAAAAGGGAAGGGGAGGGGAAAGGGAGAGTAACCATCCAATTCACTCAAATGAAGATATAAGGGAATCTCATTCCCTTCTGGTTGAAGTGACTCATGAGTACCCTCTCCTGCTTCTTAGCCAGACTGGCACAGATTTAAACCATTAAAACATCTTTCCCAGGTGCTCCCTGTTGTCACTGCCCTTCCAATTGCTGGCTCTTCTTCTAGCCCAGATCCTTGAGGTCCCTGCCCTTTCTTGCTAGTTGGCTTTCTGTCAGTCTCAGACTGAGAGCCTCCTGTTTTCTCTCTGGCTCTGCTTTTTGTTTATTTCCCTGCTCATACCAAAGTCAATGAAGAAATATATGAGTGGGCCTTTTGGTTCAAACCCCAATCATTCAACAAACATTTTCTCCCAGTGCTTACTACATGCAAGGCACTGGAGAGACAAAGACAAAAGTGAAATAGTTTTTGCCCTCAAGGAGCTTACCGTCTAAGGAATGGAGAAAATTTTCTTGTGCTATTTAGACTACTGCCTCAGCTGGTGTGCCTTGGACTCTAACCATGGGAATCCCTTAAATCAAGGAACAAAGTGCTTCACTTAGATTCCCTGAGCTTAAACTGCCTTCTTCAGTTGTTTTTCAAACTGGTTCGTGATCCAATTTGTATTTTCTTGGCAAAGATACTGGAGTGTTTTGCCATTTCCTTTTCCAGATGATTTGACAGACGAGGAAACTGAGACAAACAGGGTTAAGTGACTTGTGTAGGATTACACAGCTAGGAAGTGTCTGAGGTGAAATTTGAACTCAGAAAGAAATGAGTCTTCCTGACTCTAGGCCTGGCACTCTATTCACTATGGTGCTACCTCTCGGCCACAGACTGCCATATGGATCAACAATTTAATTCAATTCAGCTCAATTTATTAGCATTTATTAGGCTCCTATGTTATCTCAAGGATTGTTCTAGGCTCTGGAGATTAAAAGTTAAAAATGAAAGTCCATGGTCCTAAGTAGCTTGCATTCTATTGTAAGGAAACAAAGGATAAGGAGGTAGAGCAGTCCATGTGTAGGCGAGATGACTTGGACAACTGGATGGAGGCAAGAGATGGAATGTAATGAACAGGGAATATCTCTGAGACCAATTGAGATGGAGTGTATCGTGTATATGGAGGAGTCATATTATTATTATTATTTGTTAATAGCTATAATTTATAAGACACTATGAGATTTACAAATAACTTTACATATTATCTCTTTTGATCCTCACAATAACCCTGAGAGGTTGGTGCCGTTAGTTTCCTCATTTAACAGTGGAGGAAACTGAGGCAAACACACATTAAGTGTCTTCCCCAGAGTCACACAATTAATATGTATCTGTGGCAGGTTTCGAACTCTCTCCAATGAGTTCATACTAACCTAGCTGCCTCATGGCATGGAACTATCATGAAATGACAATGATGTTTCTCCCAACATGCTTGCAGTGTCAAAGGATTGTCCTTCAGGGAATGAAAAAAAAACCCAATGGGGAGTGACTGCTGTGACACCCTTCTCTAGCCACCACACCTTTATAAATATACATTCTTTCTTCCATTAGAATTTAAGTTCCTGGAGGGAATGGGCCATATCAATTTAGTATTTGAATCTCTAGGACCTGGCATAGTGCTTAGCACACAGTAGGTGGTTAATAAATGCTTACTCATTCATTCATTCATTCACTGACTTATTCATTCATATATCAGGGCAGAATGAAAGCATGTTTGCTACTCACCTAGTCTTCATCTCCTCTTTCCTTTTCATTGATCCACAATGGAGGATTTTCGGTTTAAGCTACAGGGTCCAAGTACAGGACTACAGCTGGAAACAGGTTCTATTTAAATGCTGGTCTATTTTATACCAGCATAAGAAAACTTCAGGCTATAAGCTACCCAGCTGAGCGATTTTACTTCTTAATTAGTCAAGACTGAGCGGGGATAGTAAATAGCAAGCTGGACCTGGAGTAAGGCAGACCTGAGTTTGAATTCTTGTTTCCAACACTTATTAGCTATAGTACTGTGGGCTAAAACCTACCTAGAAGACTGGTTGTGAGGATCAAAGGAGCTAATATTGTCAAGTACTCAGCACAACGCCTACCTCATTGTAGATGCTAGATAAATATTTATTCCTTTCTCCTTCCTTTCATTTAAGTGGATGGAATGCTATGCCTGAAGTCAGGAAGACTTGAGTTCAAATCTGGTCTCTGACACTTGCTAGCTGTGTGACCTTGGACAAGTTACTTAAACTCTGCTTGCCTCAGTTTCCTCATCTGTGAAATAGGGACAGTAATAGCACCTGTCTTCCCAGGGTTGCTGTGACGACTGAATGAGATGATGATTTTTAAAGCACTTAGTACAGTGCCTGGAACATAGTAAGTAGGTACTAAATTAATGTTACCTATTATTATTTCTGAAATGAGTGAGTTGGAGTCCGTGGCACCTACAGTTCATTCTAGCTCTAAATCTGCGGTCCTGCAAGGCTACTTTTGAATTAAGCTCTTGTTCCTTTCAGCACTGGGGCAGAAAACCTCTCTGGACAGAGGGAGCCTTGAGGTGAAGGCAGAGTCTGCCTTGTTTTTGTCTTCATAACCCAGTGCCAAGTATGATGCCTAGTGCATATATAATAGGAACTTAATAAATGCTTATTGAATTAAGCTGAAGCTGGTGGGAATTGTAGACTATTCCTGAAGGTTTAAGATGTGTAGTTTTATAAAATTATTAGGCAGTCACCTAGAAAAGGATCACATCTGGGATGGGGAGGAGTGGTAGTTACTTAAGAATACGGGGAAGGGAGTGAAACCAGAAACAAAGAAGGGGGAGGTGGGAACATTTCACTGAATGTCAGTCTTTGGAACTCAGCCAATGGGTGGAGGGCTAAGGGAACTGGAGGTAGAATGTTGTAGTGGATCACAGCTCTGATATGGGGGGAAAAGCAAAGTCATTCTGAATACTAGGGTGGAAAGGGGGAAGAAAACCTTGGGAAGGTCTTTTCCCAAGACTTTCCATGTAGACCATATAAGTCCATTTAGAATAATAGTCTAGTTAGGGTTAGAATCAAGGATGTGCTGAAGCTAGCTCAAATGAGATGGTAATGATTATTAAATGATTATTAACAATAATTAATGATTATTAAAATTTCAGGGGGATTATTTATAGCTGAAAAATCAGCAAATGCTGCAAATTAGGGCTGATTTATTGTTTTGCTTATTGTTTAAACTTAAGGAAGTGATGGCAAAAATGTTAATAATACAGATTAAACTTAAAAGTGTATTGTGACTACATTTTTTCCCCAGAGAGCTTATTGTTAAACACTTACTAGCTCACCACTGCTTAGAAGTTAGTTCTTGAAATGCTTTCAGGGTACCTTTGAAGACAAAAACTATTTTCATAATGATACTAAGACATTATTTGCTGATTAAAATGCTCTTCCCTTTCTCCACCACATATCTCTGCAAGGCTGGATTTTCTTTATACACTTCAACCGAAACAACATTTCACAACAGATTGCAAAAACAGATATAAGAGTCTAGTCATCTTTTAGTGAGCCAGATAGACATTAAAGATATTTACAAAACTATGTAAAACAATGCCATGCTTCTCACTAATTTTTAAGTTGGGAAATATATTTTTATAAAATAAAGACATATTTTACTGTTAATATATGATGCATTCATTATAACTATTTTGAATAAATAAGTAAATGTGTAAGTTTTTCATATGGTAAATGGAGCTAGATGGTGCAATGGATAGAACATTGGGTTTAGGATTAGGAAGACTCATCTTCCTGAGGTCAAATCCAGTCTTAGATACTTAATAGCTGTATAACCCCAGGAAAGTTACTTAACTTTGCTTCAGTTTGCTCATCTGTCAAATGAGCTGGAGAAAAGGGCAGCTAGGAGGCACAATGAATAGAGCATTGGCTCTGAAGTCAGAAGAACCTGGGTTCAAATCTGACCTCAGACACTTGACAATTAACTAGCTGTGTGACCTTGGGCAAGTAACTTAACCACAATTGCCTTTCCATTGCCCTTAAAAATGAGCTGGAGAAGGAAATGGCAAATCATTCCAGTATCTTTGCAAAAAAAACTCACCTGAAATGACCCAATAGCAAAAAGTGCCAGTAGCTATAACTCAGATAAGCTAAAACTCTTTGGGATTCTCAATCATTTTTAAAACTGTAAAGGGGTCTTTAAATTAAAAAAAAACCTAGTTGCTAACATAGTGGAAAGACTGTTAGTATGGTGGGAAGATTATTTAGGGGGAAGACTGTTAGCTTTGAAGCTAGAGGGCCTGGATTCAAAACCCATCTATTCTACTGTGTGACCTTGGGCAAGTCACTCTTGCTTTCTCTACCTCAATTTCCTCATCTGTAAAATGGGGTAGGGAGAAAGGCATCCTCATGTAACAGACAAAATACAGTCCTTGGAGTTCCAAACCTGAGTTCAGATTTCTTCTCTGACACATGATATGAATGACCATTTATGGACAAGTTTACCTAACTTTTCAGTGCCCTATGTATCCCTCTAAGATCTCAGGTTGAATATCTGCAACTGTGGAGAAAGTTTCTATGCCAGTAAAGGAAATCACAGACTCACATATACAAAAAGATTTACAGCAGCTCTTTTTGTGGTGGCCAATAACTGGAAATTGAGAGGATGTCTGTCAATTGGGGAATGGCTGAACAAGTTGTGATATATGAATGTAATGGAATACTATTGTTCTATAGGAAATGATGAGCAGGTAGATTTCAGAAAAACCTGAAAGGCTTATGTGAATTGATGCTGAATGAAGTGAGCAGAACCAGGAGAACATTGTACACAGTAACACTGACCTTGTGTGATGATTAACTTTGATAGACTCAGCTCTTCTTAGCAATGCAAGGATCTAAGACAGTTCCAAAAGACTCATTATGGAAAATGCTATCCATATACAGAGAAAGAACTATGGAGTCTGAATGCAATATCAAAGCATACTCTTTTCTCTTTTTTATTGCTTTTTCTCTCTTGTGATTTTTTCCTTTTGTTCTTATTCTTCTTTCACAAGATGAATAATGTGGAAACATGTTTAATATGATTGTTTACATATAGCCTGTATCAGACTGTATCCCATCTTGTAGAGTGGGGAGGGGAGGGAAGGGAAATTTTGGAACTGAAAATCTTTTCAAAGTAAATGTTGGAAACTGAAAACAAATAAATAAATAAATAAATAAAAACAAAAGCTTAAAAAACAAATGAAATCACAGGTTGGGGGGAAAATGAAGAATGATTGCATTAGGTAATTTTTAAATATTTAATACTTCCACCATTCACACACACACACACATGCACACATACATGCACACATACAACCTTATCTATTCTTAGGGAGTATGCTAGATTGCAGGACAGTAGTACAAAGAGGTCAGTCAGATCAGAGGAGAACTCTGGAGACCAGGTTAAAAATATTTGTATTCTATATTTTATCTACCTACTTTGCTTCTGTACTGCATTTTGTTTCCATTTGCATTTTCCCCCCTTAATTCCTCAGTAAATCTTTTAAAATACTGACCTTGTCTAGGTTGAATGTAGAGTAGAGAAAGAAAAGATGGTGAGATTAGCTCAGAGAGTCAGGGGAAATATTCCCTTTTCTTCTGAGGTCACGTTTTAGCTAGTAATAGTGGGAGAAAGAGAACTCTGAGAGTGCTCTCTTTACCTAGAAAGCCCTTATAATGCCTGTGGGTAAAAAGGCACTATTAATGGGATGTAGGTGTAACTACCAAGGCTGCTAAGAGACTGAGGAGGAGTGATGCTAACCACATGAGAGGAGAGCTTAGAAGAAATATATGAGTAAGAAAGACTGGAGATAAAATGTAACAGTGGAGTGGGGAGAAACATAAAAGGAAGAAGGATCCTGTAGTGGAAAGAGGACTACATATACTGAAAGTCCAAAGACTTGGACTATAGTTCTGGGTTTGCCACCAACTTATGCTGTGACTTTAGACTTAACCTTTGTGGAGCTCAGTGTCCCCCTCCCCCCACCCCCAACTCTGCAAAGCAAAGTCTGATGTAGATAAATGGTCAAAGGATCTAAATAGGCAGATTTTGGAAGAGGAAACATAAAATGATGAAGTCACACGTCCCCAAAAAGCTGTTCCAGTTCTTTTAAACTCAGAGCAAGGCAAAAAACCAAACAACCAAAAACATCACTTTGAGATACCATTTTTACACCCACTAAATTGGCAAAGATCGTTAAAGAGTGATAATATTCAGTGCTGGTGGGGTTGTGGAAAACCAGGCAGCTATTAGACTGTGGGTGGAGCAATGGATTGGTGCAATATTTTGGGGAAGCAATATGGAATTATATGATAAGAGCAAAGAAACATGTCCCTATGAGGCAGTGGCTCTATTATTAGGATTGTACTCTAAAGATGTCATTGTCAGAGGGAGAAAAATTTATATGTACAAAAATATCCGTAGACACTATATTCCTTGTAGCAAAAAAAAAAAGGAAACAGCCTATGTGTCTAGTAATTGAGTAATGGCTGAGCAAAGAACAGTATGTAAATATTATGAAGTATTATTGTGTTCTAATAAATGAGAATTATGAAGAATACAAAGAAATATTAGAAGACATATGAAATGATAGTGAGAAAAACAACATTGAAAGAATAATGCATACCCTAACTAGAACTACATAATTAATAACAATAGGAAATAGAATAGAGGAAAATAGAATTTATAAGGAGACAGAAAAATTAATGGCATTATTTTGCTGTGAAAAGTTAAACTCTAAAAAACACAAAATAATGGAAGTCTACAGTTTTATTTGAAATAGCATATTTTCTCAAACTTGAAAATTTGTGTTTGTTAATGGTTTTAAAGTGTATGATTAAATGTAAAATCAAATATTTAGATTTTTGTTTTTCAGTTGTTTTCATTTGTGTCTGACTCTTTATGAGTCCATTTGGGTTTTTCTTGGCAAAGATACTGGAGTAGTTTGTCATTTCCTTTTATAATTCATTTTACAGATGAGGAAACAGAGGCTAGCCAAATTAAGTGATCTGCCCAGGGTCACACAACTAGTAAGTACTGTCAGCTGGATCTGATCTTTATGACTCCAGGTCTAAGAATTCAATCAAATCTACCACCTAGCTGTCTGAGATAGGCATCTACTAAGCAGTTTGTCACCACAGGTAAAGTGTTGGACTTTGTCTTAGAGAAAACTTGCATTCAAATTCCACTTCTGACACTTTATCTGTGACTCAAATAATTCCCTTACACTTATCTGTTAAGCTGTCCATGTATTGTGGACTGCAAGTCAGTGTTGCTAGAGAATTCTCACACTAAGTTATGGATCCTTGAGGAAATAAAGACATCTTTTTTTTTCTGAATTTGACAGGATCCAACTTGAATAGCCAAGTAGGGCCAAACAAAGAGTAATCAGAAAGTAAGGGAAGTTGGGCAAAAATTTATTGCCTGGTACATCTGTTACACCCTCTTCTTTGTCCCACTGAGCTCCCCAAAATCACTAGCAACCAAGCCTCCCATAGCACCTCCATTTTGGAAGTTCTGCCTAGTTTCACTTTGGGGGATTATTGCAAGCTGCAAAAAGTCCTCTCCACCCTCCCCACCCCCAGCTAACTACTGCTGAGGGGGAGGTTGAACACAGAAGGAAAACTGCCTGATTCATCTCTTGCGTGCTAAAGTAGAAGCAATGGGGGAGTGTGGAGTCAAGATGGCCACTTAGAAGCAGGAGAACTCCATGGCTCCCCCCACAACCACCTCAAATACCTATAAAATATAACTCTAAATAAATTTTAGAGCTCCAGAACCAACAAAATGACAAAGTAACAAAGCTCCTGCTGAAGGCAGCCTGGCAGGCTGACGGGAAGGGGTTCATCACAGCTCGCTGGGAGCCTAGACCAGCACTGCATGAACCCATGGCTGGAGCCCTAGGGCTGCTAGAAGAAGATGTGGTTGAAGCTTTCAGGAGAGCAGATCACTGGCAGCCGTGGTGGTTTCCAGAATTATCAACCCATAAGAAACAAGGACTAAGTGAAAGGTCAGTGAAACTCAGCTAAATTTGGGGGAGAGAGTCTGGCTGTCTGCCTCCAGCAGCAGGCAGCCCTGCAGCCACCTCCATGTGGCTGCTTCAGACTGCAGATTTCAGAGGGGCAAAGTGATCATTCAGAGGCTAAGTGCTCTTCCGTTAATAGGCCTGGATTAGGATCATGGTCTTGGGTGATGGTCCTGAGGTATATTATCAGTCAGCCAAAGCTGGTGGAGGCTGCAGAGATGGTGGCCTCCTAATAGCCCTGGCAGCTGTGTAAACCCCAGCGATTTGGGACAAAGCTCTCCTCTCTGGAAGCAGAGTTCTACTTAGTTCAAAAGTCAAGTAATTGGCAACATGAACAGGCAAAGAAAACAAAGCAAGCCAAGCAAGCCAATTTTAGATTCTTTTTTTAGGGACAAATAGGATCAAAGTATGGAATGGGAGGAAGACAACACAGTCAGAACTCCCACACCAAAAGCTTCCAAGAAAAAATGTAGACTGGTTATAAGCCATAGAGCAGCTTAAGAAGGATTTTGAAAACCAAGTAAGAGAAGTGGAAGAAAAATT
>CM053593.1:358750431-358761975 GCA_028646575.1 Pseudocheirus occidentalis
ATAGAAGGCAATGTGAAATATCTCCTTGAAAAAACCACTGACTTGGAAAATAGATCCAGGAGAGACAATTTAAAAATTGTCAGACCACCTGAAAGCCATGATCAAAAAAAGAACCCAGAAAGTATCCTTCAAGAAATTCTCAAGGAAAATTGCCCCAATCTTTTAGAACCAGAGGGCAAAATAGAACTTGAAAGAATTCACCAATCACTTCTTGAAAAAGATCCCCAAAAGAAAACTCCTTGGAATGTTATAGCCAGGTTCCAGAGTCCCCAGATCAAGCATAAAATATTACAGGCTGCCAAGAGGAAGTAATTTGAGTATTGTGGAAACACAATTAGGATAACCCAGGATCTAGTAGCTTCTAGTGGGATTGAAAGGCCTGGAATATGATATTCCGGAGATCAAGGGAGCTAGAATTAAAACCAAGAATCACCTACCCAGCAAAATTGAGTGTAATGTTCCAGGGGAAAATATGGTCATTCAGTGAGGTGAATTTCAATTTCAAATGTTCTTACTGAAAAAATCAGAACTGAATAGAAAATTTGGCATCCAAATACAAGAACCATGAGAAGGTAAACATGGAAAAGAATTCATAAGGAACTTATCAAAGTTGAACTACTTACATGCCAACATGGAAAAACCATAATTGTAATTTATGAAATTTTTCTCAGTATGAGGATAGTTGAAAGGAATATAAATGTGTATATATGTATACATACACATATGTCTATATGCATAAGAATACATATGTGAGTGTGTGTATATATGTGTACATAGAGGGTACAGGATCAATTGAATAGGATGGGATAACATTTTAAAAGGTGAAATTGAGAGGTGGGAGAGGAATAGTATGAGAGGAGATAGGGAGAGACAGAATGGGGTTAATCCTCTAGTATAGAAGAGGCGAGGGATAACTCTTACAATGAAGGGGAATTACAGGAAGGCAAAAGGGAATGGGTTAACCTTACTCTCATTGAATTTGGCTTAGGGAAGGAATGACAAACACTCTAAATTGAGTATCTTGGCCTACAGGAGAGTAGGGGGGAAGGGGATGAGAGGGGAAGGATAAAGGGGAGGGCATGTGGGAGGGGAGGGTTGTTAGAAGCACACATTTTCTTTTGCTTTTGTTTTGGAGGGCAATTGGGGTTAAGTGACTTGTCCAAAGTCACATGGCTAGAGTGTGTCAAGTTTCTGAGGCTGGATTTGAACTCAGGTCCTCCTGACTCCAGGGCTGATGCTTTCTTCACTGTGGCACCTAGCTGCCCCAAAGTACACACTTCTGTAAAGGGGCAGAGACAAAGCAGAGAATAGAACAAGTGGGGTGGCAGAATAGGAAGGAGAGAAATATAGTCAGTCTTTTACAATATGTCCATTGTGGAGATGTTCTGTATAACTACACATGTACAGCTTCTACTGAATTGCTTGTCTTTACAGTTGGGGTGGGTGAGGAGGGAGGAAGAGAAAGAATCTAGAATTTAAAGTTCTAAAATCAAATGTTAAAAATACATATGTGTGTATACATATATATATATATAATATTATTATTTATGTGCAACTGGGAAATAAGATATATAGGTACTAGGGAGATCCATCTTGCCCTACAGAAAGTCAGAGAGGTGGGGGTGGGGGAAGATATAAAAGAGAGAAGATTGGGGGAGGGAGTATACAGTGGGATCACTGTTTTGGGGTGGTGGGTAGGGGAAAGACAGGGAGAAAATTTGTAACTCAAAATCTCATGGAAATGAATGATGTAAACTAAAAATAAACAAAAATTTGAAAAAAAAAAGAAAAAATAAGGTAGAAGCAATAGCTTACAGTTTCTATATGGCTACCAAAACCTGCAGAATTGTAGTAGCTCAAAAGAAACATGAGATACACAAATTTAGAGACATCTCCACCCCAAATGTTCATATGGACCATTTGTGCCCAACCTCTGGGTAAAGCATTCGGAGCTATTGATCTGATTAACCATATTTGGACATACCATAATGTGACTCCAACATAGGGATGCCATTTTGGTCCTCTCTGAGAACAAAGAACAACCAACCAAAAGATACTTTTTTTTTCTTTTTGAAGGGTTGAAGGTAGGGCAATTGAGATTAAGTGACTTATCCAAGGTCACATGGCTAGTAAGTGTTAAATGTCTGAGGCTGGATTTGAACTCCGATCCTCCTGACTCCAGGGCCAGTACTATGTTCTCTGTGCCATCTAGTTGCCTCTGCAAGCTACTTTAAATAGTATTCTATTTAATACTTGTGACTTATAGAACATGGGTAAGAAAGGGCTTATTATTCCCACTTTACAGATAAGGACACATGGGATATAGTCAATACCTTTTTCCTTTATTAAAAAACTTTATTGATAATATTTTGTGTTTACATCATAGTCAGTCTCCACCTGCCCACCAGGTTAAACTCACTGTTGTGACAAAGAAAAATAATTAAACTAAAGCTCCAATGTGATGTCTGCTGTTCTATTTGTCTTCTATCTCTCTGTCTAGAAAGAGAAAGTATGGTTCTCCTTTAGGACCTTTACTGATTTTCCAATCACTCACTTTAATATCCTTTCAGTTACCTTTTTACTTATGTTGTTGTCATTGTAATTGTAATTGTTGGAGGTTATCAGCTCTCCACCTCCATTTGTTGGATTTGGGTGGGGGCCACTCTATGGACCACACGTGGGATGGGCGTGGGAGGCTACTTGTAACATGTTCTAGCTAGAGCATTCCCAGGGCATAGGCTCTACTCTATACATGCCACTTACTGCCATACTTTCTATTACATGGTTATCATGTGTACTATTCTCTTCTTTCTTCTTATTTCATTCTGCATCACTTCATACAAATCTTCCCATATTTCTCTGAATTCTTCATATTCAGAAGCATTACCAGTTTCATCATATATCATAGATTTAGAGTTCCAAAGGGCCATCAGGTCCAAACCTCTTATATTACAAATTAGGAAACTGAGGCACAGAGAAGTTAAAAGTTTGTCTATGTAATGGAATACAATTGTGCCATAAGAAATGATGAACAGGTAGACTTCCGAGAAACCTGGAAAGACTTAAATTAACTAATGCTAAGTGAGGGGAGTAGAACCAGGAGAAAATTGGGCACAGTAACAACTGCAGTGTATGAGGACTGATTTTGATAGACTTAGTCCTTCTTAGCAATGCAAGGACTTAAAACAATTCCAAAGGATACATGGTGGAAAATGCCATCCTCATCCAGAAAAAGAACTATGAAGTCAGAATGCAGACTATTTTCTCTTTTATTTTATTTTTTATTTCTTTCTCATGGTTTTTCCTATTTGTTATTATTCTTCTATGCAACATGACTAATGTGAAAATGTGTTTAATAGGAATGTATGTATAGAGCCCATATCAGATTGCATGCCATCTTGGGGAAGGAAGGGGAGAAATTTTATAACTTCTGAAAATGAATGTTGAAAACTAAAAATAAATAATTTAAATACAAAAGTTTGTCTATGGTTACATAGCTAGCATCTAAGGGAAAATTTGAACTCGGTTCTTTCTGATTTCTAGTCTAATGCCCAATCTACTCCTTCTTGTTTGTATATTTGATAACGTACAGATTCTCCCCACCACCCCCAGCTATTCCTTAATGTAAGAGTTCCAACTATGTTTTCAGTTCTTCTAATGCTATCATTAGTATTTTGGTATATATTGGATCTTTATTCTGTCTTTGGTTTCATTGGAGTATATGACCAATAGTAGGATTGCAGGGTCAAAGGATCATCAAGTTATGGATTTAGAGTTGAAATTTTACAGATAGGAAAACTAAGGCCCAGAAAAATTATATAACTTGCCCAAATGGCAGAACTGGGCTTTGAACCCAGTTTCTTTGACTTTCAGTCTTGAGTTCTTTCCACTGTACCACATGAACAATTTATCACTTCTCTTGCATCATTGTTTAATAGAGTCTAAAGTTCTGCCAATAATGCATCAGTGTGCTTTCTTCCCAGAGGCCCTCCAATATTGATTATTCCCATCTTTCATCATCTTTGTCAATTTACACTGTGAAATTGAAAACTCAAATTTATTTTAATATTCATTTTTTCTTAATATTAGCAATTTTGAGCATGTTTT
The DNA here is from genome assembly GCA_028646575.1 of Pseudocheirus occidentalis. Classification (NCBI taxonomy): domain Eukaryota; kingdom Metazoa; phylum Chordata; class Mammalia; order Diprotodontia; family Pseudocheiridae; genus Pseudocheirus; species Pseudocheirus occidentalis. Next base: position 358,754,539 of record CM053593.1, read on the forward strand.
CATGTGGTTGTTTATAATTTTAATTCTTCTTTTGAAAACTGTTCATTTTCTTGGTCCAGTTAGCAACTGGGGGTATTGGAATGGCCTCTTAACTTTCTGTTTTAGTTCTTAATTTCATTTGTAGAGATATTTTTTAATTGAGGAAAAGAATAAAGAGTTCTAAGAGGTGGAGTTATGGGATGTGAAGTGGGATATTGAAAAAGGAGCTATGGGGGGGGTAAGGAGTAGATTCTGTTGTGACTACAATTAAATTCGCCTAAACTTTGCTTACTCTTTCAGCACCTGACATCTGGAGAAGTTGGGTATGTTAGTAGAAGGAACGTTGACTTTGGAGTCAGAGATCATGGGATCAAATCCTGACTCTTCTATTTGCATTTGTGTGACCTTGGAAAAATTACTTAAGCTCCTAGTTTTGAATTTTCTCCTATATAAAATAGGGGTGATGAACTAGATAACCTTTAATATCTCTTCTAAGTCTAAATCTGTTATCTTGTGATCCTTTTCCCTTTGGGAGAATAAAAAAGATTCTTTGAAAAGGGCACAGTGCTTCTGGAGAGAGAACTCTTGGCAGAGGCTGTGGTGATATCAGTGTATTAAGGAGCTCATACTTGGCAAGTAACCACAGAAAAGGCTGGAAGATGGGCGGTAGTGTTTGAGGGAGGGAGAGGAGAATGGGGAAATTGGAACATTTCTAACATCCTTCATCTTGCCAGAAGTGACTGTCATTCTGAGGAATAAAGGGAAGATGCTGGAAGCAATCTAGAGACACCTCTAGAAGAAATAGCTTTGTCCTTCCACTAAAGGGGTGCCTCATTTCAACTTAAGCAAAGATAAAAGCCATAAAGGGCAAAGAGAGAGCTAGAGACAATGAAAAGTAAGGATGGGAGCCCTTCGGGTGAAAATGAAGCATTTAATATTTTAGAAGGGTTTCTAAGCTTCTGAGTATCCTGACTGCACATAAAAAAGTCCCTAGAGAAAGAAACTTGCCCCTGGGCATTGAGAGCCTCAATATTTTGTCCCCAACCACTCATTTGTATAAGATCCAATGGGAATCTTAGAAATATTGCTAGATGGTCACCATAAGTTAGGATGGGGTCCCTCACTGAGGAAACCCAACTCTGTAACAGGAAGAACTGGCAAATAAAGGGGGATATAACTCTTCCATTTCCCCCTGCCTGAGAAGTTACAAAACTCAGTGCTGAGACTCTGAGGGAGCAGAAGTAGAGAGACTTCTGTTATTCCTAGTAAAGATTTTCTACCCTTTCTGAAAGAACACAGAGGCACTTCAGCTGAAAAGCATATGATAGTACCCCAATTGAGAGAACAGAGTAATTAGTGAAGCCTGATCCTGGGGGTGGTAGAGATGGTAGCTGTCCATCCTCAGGATGGACAAAGCAGGGAGTTTAGTGGACTGATTCATCCAACATACATCGAGTGTCCTGTAAGGAGCCAGGCTCATGGTTGAATAACCTCCCTAGCCCAACTCACCCAGGAGAGCCACCCTGTCCTGTTAAGGAACAAACCTGGCTCAGACAGCTGTCTGAATGAAATGTCATATTCTGTGGGGAGCCAGCCCAGCCTAGAAGCAGAGTGACTTATTCATCACTGACACAAATGATCCAGTCTAGAAGGAACTTTATGAAGACTCTCCAGAGAGAAAAAGAACATGAAGTTTCTGTTCTTCTGTAATTACAAGTTACCTTGGCCACATATGTTTTCTACGTGTGGGTTTTGATATCTGTATTTTAAAATTGTGCCCACTTTTCACTTTTTTTTTTAGACCATATGTCTTCATGGAAGGATATACCCAGGGAGTTTGGAGAAAATACTTTTGTGACTATTGTTCTTTCTATTTCATTGAGAAAATGTCTTTTCTAAATGTTTCTACAGAAGTCTATTGGCTGATTGTGAATGAGGAGCACACCAATGGGGCTTGTAATCTATGGTAACAGAAACAGTCATCTACAAGCTTATCAATGTAATTTAAGGAAATATTTGTCCCTCTGATGACCCACCCTGCCAATGAGAATGGGAGTAGATGGAATGAGCCCAAAGGGACTCCTCCATCTGCAATATGATGGACTTGGATTAGATAACCTCTAAGTTCTCTTCCAGCTCTGCAATTACATGGTTTTATGATTCCAAGTGTCCAAATGTCCTCAAGGACCAAGGTATTGAAATTAACTATTTTAAAAATCTAAAAAAAGCATTTTAGATAGAAAATCAGTGAGGCATCTTGAGGATTCTTTTAAATTGGTCTAATCTGCATTAGTCTTTATTTGTTTACTCATTTATCAACAAAAACATTATTAAGCTTGTTGTTTTTTATCCTTCATTTTGAAGGGGACCAGTAACAACACAGGATGGTGTCTTGATTCAAATGTGAATTGGATTGCAATGAGACAGAGGTGCACAAAGTAGTTATCTTTACCCTTTCTTCCAGAGTCATGAAAATCCAGTGGCAGGACAAAAGTCAAGACAACTAGTGATGGACCAGGATGCAGTGGATGACTTTCAATCCTTTCAATGTCTGACCACAGCCTAAGTGTTCTACAGTGCTTGCTTTAGTTGCCTTCATGACTGTTGCAATAAATTTTTCTCATCCACTCATTCTGCCGGGGAAAATTTTCTCATGCTTGGGGTAAATATCCCCTTAACTCACCTAGAGTTTTGAGACCTGTCAGTTACCTTCAACCTGGCCTAGCCCATCTGCTGAGATGATTTACCAGGGTGTGGTAACTGCACATACTACAGCTTCTTAGAACCACATAAGAGAAATTATTATTTCTCTTTCACATTAATAGCCAATTATGAAAATTGGGGAGACCCAAACTTTTTGTCCCCATCCCATTCCCTTGTCCAGTCTCTCAAGGACAGGGTTAATGGAAGATGGATTACCATTCTCCTTATTCTGGGCATTCCTGCTGCACCCCACTAGATCAGAATTACAATCTAAGGTAAAACTCCCTTCTGTTCAGGCTTGGATAGGGGTAAATCTTGGAATAGATTGCCCAAGGCTGAGATTAACTTAGAAGGAAATGATATAAGCAAACTTCATTAGAATAGATTCAGCCCCTCATTGTAATATTCAGTATCTCATTAATTGTTAACCAATCAGAGTTGATTGCCCCCCTCAAGAATATCCTTCTTCTAAGTTCATATGGGCCATGAGTCTGCCACCATCATTGTTTTTGGTATTACGAGAGTGTCACTGAACTTTTATTAAAAATGCTGGCATTAGTAAAATGATTAATAACCCAGAAATTGTCTCTCGAAATTTTAAAATGTCACACACAGGTGAGAATTGAGTGTCCAGTAGACACAAAAATGAGCAGCCCTGAAAAGAGTTTGGCAAACCTTCACACTAGAGGTACTAGTCCTCTTCCTACATTCCATACACCCCATTTATTAAGCACTTAACATATATAAGACCTTCCACTAAAGCACTACCTACCTTGATGCCTCATTGTGATGTGAATGTGGCCCAGGGTTTTTAAGGGCCAGGCTTTTGCAGGTCCTAAGTAGCCGGAAATGGTGCAAGAAGGGGACTTGCCATGGACTGTATATCTTTCATTCAACCTAGCAAAGTCTGGGGAAGCTCAGCATTAGATTGATCTTAGGGTGTTGGTTTTTTCTTTCATCCACAGTAACTCTTAAAAACCATCTGATAAGGCAAAGACAAACTATCATTATTTGTGAGTGATCAAGTATACCAAGGATCTTTGAAGAGGAATGTAAGATCCTTGAGAGAAGATACATTATTATTATTATTTTTCATTTTATTACTGCCATGGGGAGACGGGGGCTGGATATTAGACATGATGTCAGTCCTTCACTCATTATGATCTCCAGGGCAGCAGGTTGGCTGCCTGGGGTAGTAAAGTAACCCAGGTCCGACAAAGGTCTAAAGCAAGGATTCATAACTTTATTTTTTAATGTTGGATGTCTTTAGCAATGTTGTGAAGTCTATGGATCCCTTCTCAAAATAACATTTTTTTAAAGAATAAACTAAAATGAAAAGGATTAGAAAGGAAACTAATTACAATGAAAGATATACTTTAAATGTGTACTTACAAAGCATGTACACAAATATACACACAAGCATGTACATGCATATATGTGTGTGTATGTGTGTGTGTGCTTACACACACACACATAGACACACATACAAGCGCACAGACCCTAGTTTAAAAACCTTTGGTCTAAGATATTTGCTTGCTACCAGTCAAAACCTTTGGAAAGTGCCCTTACCCACTTGCAATTTCTTTACCTCAAATCTTTCAATTAAGTAACCTTATGTCAGTTTCATTAAAGAAGTTTAATTAGACTATACAAAAAGTGATTTAAAACAGAAAAATAACTCCCACATGCCCATGTGTGTTTGATCCCCAGCCCCAGCCCTTAGAAAGGCAGAAATCTTTTCTAGATTAGAGTCTGTTTCTCTTTGTTTCCATGCCCATGGACATGAGCTAAGCTGGAAGTTGATTTTCTTGTTTTTTAAAAACTTCTCATGTGCCTATGCAAGGCAGGAGAATATATGGCTGTGAGTTTGAAGAGTGTGGGGATTCCTTGGTGATTCTTAGAGATTGCGGCTCCTTGAGAAAACAGGGGAGTAAGACATCGTACCTAGGTTTCAGAAACACTGCATTGTTCACCAGTTGATTTTCTAGTCAGGAGACTCTAATTATTTCTAGGTACTGAGTGGGATGAGAACTTGCTTGCTCACCCGCCCATGCCTTGTAGTATCTCTTCTAATTCAACTGGGAAATTGTGTGTGTGTGTATGTGTCTGTCTGTCTGTCTCTTCCCCATGGGACATGGGCAGGCCCAGGCACTCTTTATTCTTTTGCACCCCCTTCCCCCAGCTTATAGTGAGATTTCTGTGAACTTTGCCTAAGTCTCTGAGCTAACCTTCAGGACTCATCTATTTGCTAGGTCCAAAGTCTTCTGGGAGACCTAGGCTTGGAGAGCAAAGTCCATTACATGTTATATCCACAGATTCATTATTTAGATTTCATTTATGGATGCCATTGAGCTACATGTGTAACCATTTCTTCCACTGTTCCAGCAGACCATAAATTATCTTGGTCATTGACCAGTCTTGTCATCTCCATCATGAACTTCTGATAGCTCTCATCTAGTCTTGAACTTGTAAATAGGTGGCACAGTGGACAGAGGATTGGAATCTGGATGACCTGAGTTCAAATCCTGCCTCAGACACACATTAGCTGTTTGACCCTGGTCAAGTCACTTAGCCTCAGTCTCCTCATTTGTAAAATGAAGATAATAGTAGTGGTTTCCTCACAGGGTTGTTTTGAAGATCACATTATGATAACATAAATAAACCATATTATAAACTTTAAACAATTATACAAAAACAATGATAATATTTTATTGTAGTATTATTATTATTATATTATTTCTATTGTAGATGGTCTAGTGTAGAAGGCTTACTGTATCTTATTCTTAAACATTTAGACCTTATTCTTAAATGTTTAGCACTGCCCTTGGGCTTGTGGATGGTTCAGACTAACCATCCCTGTCTCTAGGTACTACAGATCAAGAATTTTTTATCTTTTTGGTGTCACGTGGCATTGGGAGTCTGATAAAGCCTATGGTCTGCTCTGAATAATGGTTTGTTGCTTATATTCATAAGGTAAGGAAATGCTGAATTTCAGTTAGAGAGTAGTGAAAATAAAAGTAAATGTATTTTCCCATCCAAGTTTATGGACTCCCTGAAATCTATCCACCAACTCCTTGGGGACCCATGGACCATAGTTTAAGAGTCCTTGTTATAGATGTTCTCTCTTCCCTGGTGGGCTTTGCTCTAGGGATAAAGCAGTAAGTCAAAAAGAGCTATCTTTGGTTCAGTCCTCCCACCTTGTGTGCATTGAGGACCCCTTTGGACTAGGACAGGCCAGGTGAGTTCTCTGACCTTGTGTTGAGTACTATTATTATGCTGTGTTACCTTCAGCTAAATCCCTATTGGCATCCTTATTCCATGAGCCTTTGTCCACATCTAAAAAGCCCCAACTGGCAGTCAGTATCTTGTCCTGGAACCCTCTTAAATCCCTGTCACTCATCTGCCCCTGTTTACCAGGAATTCCAGTGGGTTCCCCTATAGTCAAAAGCTGGTTCTGATGAAGTTTGTACAGGATCCTGACCCTGAAAGGTCCATGCCTGGGTCTGTCCATTGTACAGCCATGGGCTCCTGAAGAGACATGTACTAGACAGTCTTCCAGCCTCCTGGGAGATTTGGTCTGGGGACACTGGTATGCTGGAGCTGACTTTTACAATCTCCAGAGCTAAATGCAGAAACATTACAAATCAGGACTTGATTTATTATTTTGTTGATTGTCTAGACTTAAGAAAATGGTGGAGAATATACTAATGATAAAGAATAAAGTTAAAAGTCTATGCTGGGGGGGGCGGAGCCAAGATGGGGGCGTAGAAGCAGCAAGGTCCCACAGCTCCCACACTGCCATCCTAAACACCCAGAAAATATGAGCCCAGACAAAGTCTAGGAAAGTCTAGGACTCTCAGACTCACAAAAATACAAAGAACACACCTCTCGCTGAAGGCAGCTCAGTAGCAGGGACTCAGCTCGGCAGCCGAGAACCGAGAACCGAGGCTGGAACAGCCGGAAGCCTAGACTGGGGCCAGGCCTGGGGCCGTGGGAAGGAGCTGAGCCAAGCGCAGCCAGTCAGCAGAGGTTATACAGCCTCCAGCACCCCCACATCTGCCAAGGCGTGAGGACGGGAGAGGGGCAGCTCGCTGCGAGGAGCGGAGCCTCCCAAGCCACAGCATGAGTCTATTTCAAAGAAAATCTGAAGCACCTGCCTGAGGGGAGCTTTGGTCAGAGAGACGGTTAGTGAAAGTTAAAACTTTGAAAATTAATTTGGGGGTGAGAAAGCAGTTCGGCCAATCTGCCCCTGGGGCAAGGAAGCAGTGGGGGTGGGGAACTACTGGAAACAGCAGCGGTGGCCCCCACCAGGCTGCTTCAGAGCCCCTGGCCTGTGGACTCCCCAGCGGGCTGAATTGATGGATCAAGGGCCAAGTGCTCTTGCGTTGAGTGGCCTGGATCCGGATTGTGGTCTTGGGTGGTGGTCCTGGAGTGCACTTTCAGCAAGCCAAAGCTGGGGGGACTTGCAACACCCCCCTAATAGCTTTGGCAGTTGGGGAAGCCCCAGGGATTTGGAACAGAGCTTTCCCCCCTTGGAAGCAGAGTTTCACAGACCTAAAAAAACTAACCAATTAATTGACTGGCCAACATGAGAAAGAGGAAGCAAAATAAAAACACCAATAAAACTCTAGAATCCTTTTTATGGATAAAAAGGGTCAAAGCATGGAACGGGAGGAAGAGAGCCCAGAAATCAGAACTCCTACACCAAATGCTTCCAAGACAATTGAAGAATGCCTAGAAGCTATACATCAATTG
>CM053593.1:358762475-358780040 GCA_028646575.1 Pseudocheirus occidentalis
TATTACCACCACCACCACTACTACTACTACTGCTACTACTACTACTACTACTACTACTACTATTACTACTACTACTGCTACTACTGCTACTACTACTACTACTATTACTACTACTGCTATTGCTACTGCTACTACTATTATTACTACTATTACTGCTACTGCTATTACTACTACTACTATTACTACTACTACTGCTATCGCTACTGCTACTACTACTACTATTACTACTACTACTATTACCACTACTACTACTACCACTACTACTACTGCTACTACTGCTACTACTACTACTATTACCACCACTACTACTACTGCTACTACTATTACTACTACTACTACTATTACTACTATTACTATTACCACCACCACCACTACTACTACTACTGCTACTACTATTACTATTACTACTACTATTACTACTACTACTACTACTGTAACCACTGCTGCCACTACTACTACTACTATTTACATAGCACTTACTACATGCTAGGAACTGTGCTAAGTGTTTTACAAAGTGTTATAATTTTTATCTCATTCAATTCAGCAACCTTGGAAGGTAGATGCTATTATTGTCCCCACTTTATAGAAAAGAAAACTAAGGCGAATTGTGATTAAATTACTTCCTCAGGATCACGTAGCTAGCAAGTATCCAAAGCCACATTTGAACTCAGCTCTTCTGGACTAGCCTGGTACTGTATCCACTCCGCCGTCCATCTGCCTCTTCACTGTATTGTATAGATAATGATGTGCCCTCACGGATACTGAGCCGGTCCCTGAGTTAGGTATACCTGGCTTCAGTCGTAGCCTCTGACATCTACATACTGGCTAGTTTGACCCTGGCCAAACATTTGATGTCTCTATGTCCCAAGCCACAATATGAGTAGGAGGGCATTTGGTGATTTCTTATCAAGAAAGTTCTTGTATACCTAGAAAACACGTCTGTTTTAAAAAAAAAAAAAGGTCCCCTCCAGCTCTGTCAGTCTCTCAGAGATTTGAGCTGGTTGGGAATCTCTGTTGACATCTATAATGAGTGGGGTGGAGCTTTGTGAACTTTTGAGGTAAATTATTACCTTTTGGATGACAGGAAAACTGTTTTGGTGACATTTGATATAATGTTCCTATTTCTCCCTTCTGGCTAGTGGGGAGGAGGGAGGAGGCTTTCACTGTCTCTTATGAGCTGTATGACCTTGTCTTTCTCTCACTCCTTTTGGGTGGTTTTACAGGATTGTGAGGAAGCTTGACACAAAACCAGAGTTTTCTGGTTGGCTAAGGTTTACTGGGTATTTTAGAAGCAGAAAGAAGGGATCAATTAGTCCCTGGTTCATGTGGAGTGAATCATAGCATCACAGATTTGGAGTTGGAAGGGACCTTAGAGGCTACTGGGAGCAGCCCCTTTATTTTACAGATGAGGAAACTGAGGCACATTCAGGTTAAATTATTTGACCAAAATGACAGCATGGGCTTTAACCTCAGGTCTTGTTGACTTCATAGCTAACTTTTTATTCACCTACTTTATCACATTACCTTGTAGGTTTAAAATCAAAAGAGACCATCTAAGTCCAATCCTTCTCATTTTACAGATAAGGAAACTGAGGCACAGTAGCTTAGCTGGGATCATACCACTAGGATCTGAATGGAATTTGAATCCAAGATTTCCTGACTCTTGGATAAGCCTTCAGTCCACCACTAACTCTTAGGATGCCCAGAACTATAACTTGGGTGGGAGGCAGTGTCTGACAGCACCAGCTTTTATGGGGCTTGCCAGTATTTGCCCTCTTTCAATAGGGAGAAAGACCTGAGACCCTAATGAAGAAGAATTAGTTAGACTATCAGCTTCCTAATGGCCATCCTCTCCTCTGCCCCTGAACTCCACCTTGCCAACTTATCACCTTAGATGAACTTTTCTATGGCCCCATCCCCTTCTTAAGGCAGTGGATTCTCTGGAAAGAGTTTCTCAGGGAGCAGCCTGAGTCTCTTCCTCCCCATCTTAGGGTGGTTTCCTGGCATCTGTTCCCTCATGGAGTTTTGTGTCCCAGAGTCGGAGGTTCCTCATGGCAAGTCTCTCACCATCTCCCTCCTTCTGCTAAATTTGTCTTTAAAAGCTAATTTGAGAGAGGAACCTTTCATGCTTCTTGTCCCAGGTTCAGGATTGCCGGTAAATTAGACAGTCAATAAGCTATATTATTTCTTGGAAATTAATTCATAACAATGACTCCCATTTATATAGCACTGTAAGCTGGTTAAGGTTTGCAAAATGATTTTCCTACAGCAACTCCATGAGAGAGATAACTTAAGTCATCTTGCTCCCATTTTACAGAGGGGGATGTAAGATGCCCTATGGTCCCAGAGCTAGTAAGTATCAAGCTTTCCATCTGAACCTGTCTCCTTCTGCTGCTTCTAAATTCAATCTCTTTCCATCATACTACATTGATTTTCAGAGTATCAGAAAGCTTTTCTTGTCCAAAAAAAATGTGGCTTGGTATGAACATAGGGATAGGTAAGGACAAAGGATAGGAAGTAGAGGGAAGGGTGAGCTGGGAATGTAGCATCCCTGGCCCCCCACTCCTAAACATGCTATGATTTCCCCCCTTCCTCTTTCTGTTTCTCCCTCCTAAGAGTTTCTCCCCGACAAGCAAGCTCCCAGAAGTGAGTATAATTTTAGTGTTAATCTCTGTATGTGCTAATTAAATATTGATGGCTGTTAAATATTCATGGTGCATTTCAGCTGGCAAGTTTGATGTCTCTGGGCCTCTGCAGGCTGCTGATGTGTTATTTTGGCCAGTCACTCAATGTCCTTCCTCCCTCCCAGCCCAGATGTTCACAGCTGGGCTATGGAATAGACCCCTTGGCTTTAGGAGAATTTTTTTGGCTGGGTTCCTTCAGAGCTCTGGCCTGCTCTCTCTGCTTGCCTGTTTCCAAGTCTGATTGGCAGCTGCAAATGTGGAGTTTGGAGAGTGGAATGCCTGTGAGAGAAGGGGTCCCTGACCTCGGGCATCTATCCATTTTTGGACAGCTGGATTGAAGTGGCCCTCATCCAGGCACTATTGACCTTAGGTATGGGAGTGGCCCAGGTGTCCAAGAGGGGTGCCTAGTAGCAGGAATATATGTTGTCTCCTTTCTATGGATTTGATCAGACTGTCCCAAGGGACAGAGTAAATCTGGTAGCACGAGGATCCAGCTAACCAACCCAAGAAGAGATAATCCTTGGGGGAAGTAGGAGGCAGAAGGGGACACTGGGTACCATCTACCTTCATTCTAGATATAGAGACTCTCTCACACCTGAGCTACCCAACACTATAGTCCAAAAGAAATCTCTTGTGCCAACTTGACATAGAATGTTCAGAGCTGAAATGAATCTAACCAGGCCAATTAGCCCAATCTCCTTCTTTCATAGCTGAAGAAACTTAGACCAGGCAGGCAACATGAATCACTGGAACGAAAACAAAAAATTAAGGGTGGAGTAGAAATTAATAATAATATCTAGTATTTATAGATGTGCTTTAAGGTTTACAAAGTGCTTTACATGTATTGTCTCATATGATGGGAGGTGGTTTTATCATGATTATGTTATTAATTTTACAGATAAAGAAACCAGAGGCTAAGTGACTTGGCCGGGGTCATACAGCTAGTAAGTGGTCAAGACAAAATTTGAACTCTGGTCTTCCTGACTCCGAGGCCAACATTTTATCCACTTTTCAGTAACCTAGGAAAATGGAAGAGGGAGGAAATTATTCCTTTGATAAGTGGCAGGCCTGTCCTGCCTTGCTACCCCAATGAGCTATGGAAGGGCGGGGTGGGAGGGGAGGAAGAAACCAACTTCTCTCAGTGAAACAAAGATAAGAAAAAACCCAAACAAACAAGAGTGATGCTTTTCACAGTAATAGCTACCAGGAGAATTTGTAACCAAATAAAAGAGAGGAGACCACAAAAAGCAAAACAGGACATTTTAATTATGTGAAATTGGATTTGGTACCCAAAAAATCACAGTTAGACTAAGAAGGGAGGCTCACTTGGGAAGGGAGGAAGCCAACTTCATATCAAATATCTCTGATGAAAGTTTCATATACAAGAATTTTAGGAATTAGGACTAATATATAGGATCAAGAGTCATTTCTCAATGGCTAAATGGGTCAAATGATATGTTCAAATATTTCTCAAGGGAAGAATTACAAACTAAGCAGTTATAGCAAGAGTTGCCTTAAAATACAACTACTAAGAGAAGTATGAGTCAAAACAGTTCTGAAGTGTCCATCTTGTACCCATCAAATTGGCAAAGATGACAAAAAGAGGAAAATAGTGACTGTTCTATGGGCTGCAAGAAGTTAAAGATGTTAATACAGTGTAGGCAAAGGTTCTGATTGGTTCAACCATTCAGGGGAAATCCTCCCAACAATATAGAATTATGGAAATAAAATGACAAAGGAGCATCATGCACTTTGACTTAGTGATCTCACTGCTGGGGAAATATAAAAAGGAGATCAAAGACAGAAAGAAAGGTCTTCTAAAGTTTTTTAAAATTGCTTTTCCCCATTATGCTATTGTCATTGGATGCATTATTCTCTGGTTTCTGATCACTTCACTCTGAATTAGTTCGTAATGGCTTTTCTAAGTTTTCTCTCAAACTATTCATTTCATCGTTTCTTAGGATATAACAACCCTTTCCCCCATACCCAGATAGTTTCCAAGTTTTGACTACTATGGAAAGAGAAGTATAGCAGAGCTTTTTATTGAAGCAAAGAACTGGAAGGAAAATGGATATTCATTTCTAGACAAATTGTGATATATATATATATGTATAATAGAATATTATTACTTGGTGGGAAATTATGATTATGAAGTATTCAGAGAAACATAGGAAGACTTATGAATTAATGCATTGTGACACAAAGAGAAATAAGAAAACAATATATAAATTGAAGACATCAGTTAAATGAAAATAATAAAAGAAAACAGAAAGCTGTTTATTTAAAGTGATCAATCCTGGCCCAGGAGAAGAGAGCAAGAAATATACTTTTCTTCATTCAAGAGGTAGAGTACTGGTATGGAATTCTGCATACATTGTCTGATCTGAGTTGTGGTTTGATTTAACTGTTCTTTTTTCTTTCTTCTACTTAGTGGTTCTCAACCTGTGGGTTGCAACTCCTTTGGGTGTCGAACGACCCTTTCACAGGGGTCGCCTAACACCATCGGAAAACACATATTTCCAGTGGTCTTAGGAACCGAGACACTGCTCCTCTATCCATCTCCAGGCAGGTCCACCCACATGCAGATATGCCCACATACAAATATTAAAGGGTTGCAGCATTAGGAAGGTTGAGAACCACTGTTCTAGGTAAAAGACTTACTACTGGTGGCAGATCAAGTAAAGAATGTGTCTGGAAACGAGAGTGAGGCAAAAACAAAGGCACCCTTAAAATACTTTAAAAAAAAAAAAGAAAGAATCATGTGAGAGGGAGATATGTTCAGAGATTTGAATGGGCCTGGTTTTAGACAAGTTGAGTTTGAGAATCTCTCTCTAGGGAGGAGAGATTATTGGGATGATGGTCAATAGGTGGAAAGACTGAAGAGAGACCAAGAGGAGGAGTACTGAGAGAAGGCCATTAGATTTAGCAAAGAATCACTATTAACCTTGAAAAGGTGGTTTCGAAGATGAGGTCAGAAGCCAAATTGTGAGGGACTGAGATGATAAGAGGAGAAGAGAAAACCAAGGCAATGAGTAAGGAAAGCCTCTTGGAACTTGATTATGACCAGGCAATAGTTTGAGGGAATGGGAGGGTGATGGGGATCTGATTATGATTGAAGGTAACAGGAATGGATGGATAGATGGATGAATGGATGAATGAATAAAAATACATTTCATAGGTTCTTAACCATGTGTTAAACCGTATGCTAAGCACAAAGAGAAAAAACGAGACTATTCTCTGCTCTCAGGGAAAAGAAACAATTAGGGAATATAGCACTAGAGAACAAACAGAAAGTCCAAAGGGTTCAGAAGTGGGATGAAAGGCCAGGTCCAAGGATCTTTTGGGTACAGTGGCAGGTCATATGGAAATACTTTGGGGTCTGGAAGGAATGGTGGCGGGTAGTAAAAAGTAAATCCTTTTCCCTTCATTGTCTGGATGTTGACTCTTCCTTTGTTGTGGGAGCAAACCCAGAGTCCTGGCATTGGCAGAATCTCTGCATTGGCGGGGAGGCTGAAGGGAGAAAGTGTTCCTGATGGTTCTATCACATAGGATCTTGGCAAGGTGGCACATGAAAAGGAGGCAGGGGATAAGGAGAGGCTGAAAACTAGAAAGACAGAGGGGATGGTTGAAGGAGTGAGCTGTGAGAGGACATAGGAAAGAATGGGGCCAAGGGCAAAATAGGTTTGGAATTGATAGGGGGAGGGGGAGGCACCTTGTCCTTTGAGATTAGAACAAAGAAGGGGAAGAAGAATGAGACTGTTGTGATCTGAAGTACAGACATGAGGATGAGAGGGATCTCCAGAAAAGATTTGTTCAAAAATTGGTCACTAAATTGTTATGAAGATCAAGTGAGAAAATGACCTTTCTTCACCTTTTTCTTTCTCTACACTTCCACTTGGCAGTTTCATGGACTTCTACTACTTCAGCTACTACCTCTATGGACATGACTGAAGTCTCTGTCTATGACCCTGACCCTCTTTTTTGAGATCCAGATGCAGATTTCCAACTCTCTATGAGATATTTCCAAACAGATATTTCTGCTCTAATCGCATATTACTTCCCTTCACACAATCTAAGGTCTAGCCATACTGGCTGGGCTTCTCGCTCTTCCTCACACAGGATATCTCATCCCCCTTCTTTCTGTGTTTCTGTAGGTTGTCCCCCATTTCCAGAATGCCCTCCTTCCTTGACTCTGCCTCTCAGAAGCCCTGTTTTCCTTCAGACCTCAGCTCAGTTGACATTTCTACTGGAAGCCTTCAATGATCTCCCCCCAGTTGTATTTTTCCTTCTCCTTTCTCAAAGCATCTTTTATTTACTCATTGGTATATAGGTTGCATCCCTCAGCAGAATGTAAGCTTTTTGAGTACAAAGACTTTTTTGTCCCTATCCCAAGGCCTTGTGCTATTTAACTGTCAAATTGAAATGAATTGAAGTTTTGATCTTTAATACTCTTGCTTACCCCAGTTTGTGTGGTTGTTTCTGGCTTTGGCCTCCTGCGGTAGGAGAAAAGGGTAGATGGGGGGAGATGCAGATCTATGAGGTTCTTCCTACTGAAGAGTAAGGGTCTTTTCAGCCTTCTTACACCTGACTCCTCTCCACATAATTTATGACCCAGTGATACTGGCCTTCCCTGATCAAGACCTTCAATTTCTTGAATCCATTCATTTTCATTGTCTATCCCTCCCATACCTGAAAAGCTCTCTCTCCTCATCTTCACCTCTTGGCTTCTCTAGCTTCCTTCAAGCCCCAGCTAAAATCCCACCTTCTATTGGAAGATTTTCTTTATCCCTCTTAATATTAATATTTTCCTCTCATTTGATTTACCCTTGTTTTCTACATAATTTATTGTATAATCTCTTCCCAGTTAGACCGTGAGCTCTTTGAAGGCAGGGACTGTCTTTGGCTCTCTTTGTATCCCTAGAGTGCAACAATGATGAGCTGGCCATGTTGATCAAATGCCAAATGTATGTCCGCCTATTTTATAGACTATTTTATGGAGAAACCATGCAAGGCAGACCCTCATGCAGTGGTCAGAAGAAGTGATACAAGGACACTCACAAGGTCTCTCCAAAGAACTTTGGGACTGATTTTGTGACATGGAAGACAATGGCAAAGGACCTCCCAGTTTGGCGTGCCCACATCAACCAAGGTGTTGTGCTCTGTGGTAGAGCCTTCTGAGCTCACATCGATCTAATCAGCCAGTCGGACACACTGTACCTTCACTCCAACATAGTGATGCCATTTTGCTTCTCTTTGAGAATGAAGGACTGATTCCTAAGGTTGAACTGAGTAAGCCTGGCGTATAGTAGGCACTTAATAAATGCTTGTTGACTTATTTGTGAAGTAGATTAAAATAATAAAATGATAAGATCATGAATTTGGAGCTAGAAGGGACTTTGGAGGCCATCTAGTCCAACCCCATCATTTGATAAACAAGGAAATCAAGCCTCTGAGAGAGCACATGATTTAGCTCAAGACCCCATGGGTTCATGGTCATGTCCCTGGAAAGGACCTGGGTATCTTGGTAGCTTGTTCCCTTGTACCTGTCCCTTTCCTGGGTCTACAGACCAGTGCCAGGACTAAGACTGAGAATGGGGAATGAAAAGTCTTGGTCAACAGCTTCCTGGCACACAGTAGGTATTGAATAAATACCTGTAGATTGACCTGTAGTCCTTAGGGCTGAACTATGACCATTTCTTGATGAGTCATTTAGTCTCCCTGCTCCTGCACAAATTTATTTCCATTCTCATTTCCTACCCTATCCTGACCCCTTGTGTCTTTGACTGGGAATGCATCAACCTGAGACCACACAATGAGAATGGGTCCAGCTAACTCATAATTCAAATTTGAACGTCTTCCATCTTCTCTTTGTGCCTCCGATAAACCCATCAGAACCCGGCCCTTAAGATGTAGCGACAAAGAAAGGACTGAAAACACTGTGCTGAAAAGAAATGGGAATTGTGACAGGGCACCTTCATGCAGTAATTAGTTGGTGCAAGGGATAGAAGCCTGAGCTCAGAATCAGTAAGTCATTGCTGTTCAGTCATTTTCAGTTGTGTCCAACTCTCCATGACCCCATTTGGAGGTTTCTTAGCAAAGATACCGGAGCGGTTTGCCATTTCCTTCTCCAGCTCATTTTACAGATGAGGAAACTGAGGCAAACAGGGTTAAGCGACTTGCCCAAGATACTGGAATGGTTTGCCATTTCCTTCTCCAGTTCATTTTACAGATGAGGAAATTGAGGTTAACAGGGTGAGGTGACTTTCCCAGGGTCATATTGCTAGTAAGATTCTGAGGCCAGATTTAACCTCTGTTTGAATTGCAGTTTTCAGGACTGTTAATTAGACAAATTTAGGCAGAATTTTATATTTTATCTTGATCCTGCACTGTCCAAAAAACTCCTGGTATATGTTTGCTGTTAAAATGAGCCAGGCTTGGTCTAGTATTCTTCTTATCAGGGGGTCATCTTCTCTAGGGAAGAAATTCCCCTTGCCAAAAGTTACCTTCACTCAGTGGATACAAGACCTCTGCACTTCTCAAACTCACAGTGTCATCCCTACATCTGGACATGTCCATCTTGAAGCCAACACCCTCTCACCTCACTCAGGAGCATCAGCAGGCTTGGGGGGAGTTACAAAGCCCTTCCTTCATGCCCACCTCCTTACAGGGAATCTAGAAGGCACAGAACACCTATCTGCCACATAAGAAAGATGAAGTAAAGATTCTAAGCTGGAAGCTGTTTTTCCTTTGAACTAACACAGTATATCTTCTCCCCTACTCCTCTGACACGGTCATCGGAGAGCCAAGGGACTTTTCAGCGTCATACCAATGCTGGGTAGGCCTATGCTAGGCCTCCCAACACCCACATAGTCAACCAAAACAAAGACAATTCTGAGTATGTTTCATGGGATCTCCTCATTATATATGTAAATATTATAACCCACAATAGCAATAAGAGGAAAAGGGAGGTAGGTGCTATTGTTATCCTCATTTTATAGTTGGGGAAACTGAGGCCAGTAGAAGTTAAGTGACTTTCCCCAAGGTCACACAGCTAGAATGTATTTGAGTTTAGATTTGAACCGGGAACTTCCTGACTCCAAGCCTAGCAGTCTAGCCCCAAGCCACCTGGAAGCCATAGAACATTTAATTCCTTGAGGGCAAGGGAATGTTTCATTTTTATATTGATATCAGTGCCTGGCATGTAGGAGGTGTCTAATAAATGCTTATTGGTTGAATGATGGTGGAAAATGGTAGATTTGGCATTAAAATACTTGAATTTTGGCTTCAATACTTATTAAATTTATGACTTTGGGCAAATAAGTCACTCTTTCTGGGTCTTGGTTTCTTAATTTGTAAGATGGGGATTGGTAGGTTGGATGAGTTTACTGGTCTAAATCTTTGAATCCTATGATACCACTTAAGTTCCAGTTGAGGGCCCACCCAGGTTCATGGTCTTAGTCAGACCTGGTTGTAGAATTTTTCTCTCTTACTCTCCCATATACCATCAAGTTCCAGGTCTTGTAAAATCTACCTCTACAACATCTCTGGCACTTACCCTCTTCTCTCCCCTTAGAGTAATACCCTAGTTAAGGCCTTGTTCCCCCTAACCTGGATTATTGCAGTGGTCAACATCATCTTGCCGATTCTGGTCTCTCTCCCCTCCAGTCCATCCTTCACATAGGTGCTCACTTCATTATGTGAAGAGACAAGCATGACTATATCACTTTCCTATTTAAAAAAAAGTCTTTAGTGGCTTCTTACTGTCTCCAGGGAAAAGTAAAAACCCTGGAGAAGGCTAGAGCTTGGTATTTAGGGGCCTTCACTATTTGGCTCCAACAGATGGTTCTAGATTTACCTGTTCTCCTTTAGGTAATCTGTATTTCAGCCAAACCAGTTGCCAAGATACTTTAGAAAAGATGAATTTTTATCTTCTGCTTCCATGTTTTTATAAAGACTGATCTCAGGTCCTGACTCCAGGCCTGGCGCTAAATCTAGGTGCCCTAGGCAAGTCTCTAATACTATAAGCTACAGGGAACATGTTGACCTGCTACTGTGGAGGGGGCTTTCTAGTCAAGGAAAGCCAACTTTTGTCTCCCCACGCCCCTCCATTCCCTGGTGCTGAAATCAATGCCTGACCTACATAGCAGACACTTCTTAAATGTTTTCTTGAACTGAATTAAATTAAAGTCATCTATTCCCTCTCCCTGCCTTTTAGCAGGTCCATTCTTGCAACATCTCAGACCAAGGCAGACGTGACTAGGACTTGAACCCAGCCTGGAATCCAGGATGTGGGAGTTTAAAACCCAATCATGCCTAGACTAGCAGTACAACTTTGGGCAGGCCATTTGCCTTCCCTTGGTCTCATATTCTCCATAATAAAAAGGGGGAAATCCTGGCCCCACTCACCTCACCGATGCCTCATAAATATATGGTGAAATAGCAGATGTAAACAACCTCAAAGGGAAAACATTATTAAGTCTAAATTCCTGATACAGTAGACAGAACACTGGAGGCTGGAGATGTGAGTTTGAATCTTGGATCTACTACTTAATACCTGTGTAAACTGGGATAAGTATGAACCTCAGTTTCCCCTTCTGTAAAATCAAAGTGTTGGGCTAGATGATCTGTCAGGATCCTTCAAGGTCTGATAGTCTGTGGTTCAATGATTATTCTACGACCTAACCCTCTTCTCTTCCCACCCCCACAGAGAAAAAAGTCTGTTCTTTTACAAATGGAGTCTACTCAGTTCCCATCCCAATACAAAGAAAGGTCTTTGTCTTTTTCTGAAGATTTATGCATAGATTCTGATTTGAGGTAACACGCAGGAAACCCCCAGTGAGAGTCATACATAGCTAGAGACAACCAGAAACTCCATCAGAGATGGAATTTGGGGGAGTTAAATGTCAGTGTGAGAACTTGTCACAGACTGCTCACATTGGCTTTGGGGAGAGAACAGCCAATCAATCATGTTTGGTCTAGTGACAGAAAAGTCTTGAAAGGGTCATAACCTAAAGACAAAAGAGATAAGAACTCCTCATTTGCTGATAATCATTTGGTATGATAGCTGTGTGAACCTGCATGAGTCACTTAATCCTATTTACCTCAGTTTCCCCATCTGTAAAATTAACTGGAGAAAGAAATGGCAAACTACTCCAGTATCTCTGCCACCAAAACTTGAAATGGGGTCATGGAGAGTCAGATATGACTGAAACAAATGAACAAAAGAAGCAACAGCAAGTATGAAATTGTAGTGGAATCTCAGAATGCTAGTGTTCAAAGTACTTTAGACCCATAAAGTGAAAACCCGGGGGATACCAGAGAATGTTAGCACATAGAATACCAGAGCTGGACTTTAGGACATTGAGTGGCAGAGCAGGCAGGCACCCAGAGCAGAGAATGTTTGAACACATTGCTGGGGTTGGAAGGAATTTGAGGACATAAAATGGTAGTAAAATAGACTGTCAAAGCTGTAAGATTTAGGACAGAGAATGTTAGAACATGTAATCTTTAGTTTCTATCGACTGTCTCTATCTCCATCTGCCCACAAACATTCAAGAGCCTTCCCCATCCTTAACACAAAACAAAACCAAAAAACCCACTAGACTCTAACAAGCCTTCAAGCTATTATCCTATATGTCTCCTCCTTTTTTCTAGCCAAACTCCAGGGGTGTTTCCAATGCTTCTACTTTCTCTCCTCTCTTCTAAACCTTCTGCAACCTGACTTTCCAGCTGAAACTGCTTTCCCCAAAGTGATCAGTGATATCTTATTTGGCAGACCTGATGACCTTTTTATTCTTCTTGACAGCTCTATAGCATTTAATACTATTGACCACCCTCTCTTCTGAGATACTATCTTTTCTATGGGATTTCCCTACAGTCTTCTCTCTTGGTCTTCCTCCTACTTGTGTGAGTACTCATCATTTCCTTTGTTGGATTACCATTTATATGACACTCCTTACTTTTGGTGAATCCCAAATTTCTGCCCTGGATCTATTCTCATCTCTCTGTCTCTCCCTTGGGGACCTTGCTGGCTCCCACTCATTCAAAGGGTTTAGTTACAGTCTCTATGCAGAGGCCCCTACATCTCCCTATCTAACCCTGGTTGGTCTGTTGGACACCAGACCTGAATCATCCATTTTTTACTGGACACTTTGAACTGGATTTCATTTCAAATTTGTTAGGTTAAAAAACAGAGCTCATTATCTTTCCCCTCAAAGCTACATCTTCTCCACATCTCTAGAGAACACCACCATCCTTTCAGTTACAATCTTTGTCATCTTCATTTTCCTTTACCCAACGTATCCATCCGTGACCACATATTACCATTTCTACCTTCGCAACATTTCTTGTATTTGTGCCTTTATTTCTACTCACATATTCACCACTCTGGTTCAGACTTTTATTCCTCTTTGCCTGGGCTGTTACAGTGGCCTCCTAGTTGATTTATTTTTCTTCAGAATATTCCTATTCCAACCCATCATGTGTGCTACTGTCAAAGTAATTTTTGTAAAGTTTAAGTCTGACCATGACATTCTCCTGCTTAAGAAACTTGTGTTGTTGTCATTCAATCATCTCTGACTCTTTGTGACCTTATTTGGGGTTTTCTTGGAGAAAATACTGAAGTGGTTTCTCATTTCCTGCTCTAGTTATTTTTTTTATATCAGGAAACTGAGATAAAATGTGTTAAGTGACTTGCCCAAGGTCACACATCTAGTAAGTATCTGAGGCTGGATTTGAACTCAGGGCTTCCTGACTCCAGGGCTGATGCTCTATCCACTCTATCCTGACTCTAGGGTTGATCCTCTATCTACTCTATCCACCTAACTGCACTCTCTGTACTTCTAAGATTAAATAAAACTCTTTTGTTAAATCCTTCACAACTTTCCTTCATCCAGAGGTCCAGAAACTTCATACTAGAGTTTTCCAGGAGCTGAATGTACTTGGAAGACCACATAGAGGTCCAGCTCTGGTATCCTCTGACATAGAGGATAGCATCAGGCAGAGCATAAGTACATGTCATTGGGTTTTCCATACTTCTACTGCAGAAATCTCCAATATAATTTCCTGTTAGATAGCGCTATGGTACTTTGAACAGAATGGTAGTACACACTTCATTAAAAAAACTAGAATAACCACAAAAACTCCCTTTAAGTCGTCAGGGTAACATTAGAGTGTGCCCACACTGCTGAGAGTTAAAAACAAAGAGTTCCTACTAAAAGGAATACTTTCAAAATGATATGATCATGTCCTATGCTCAACTAAGTGGGTTTTTAAAAAAATAACATTAATTTTGCAAACAAAGAAATAGCATTTAATAAAGTCATGCTTCTTATGGAAAACTTTAAGAAGAAGCTAATAATGATTTAAGAGAGAAAAATGAAAACTAGAGTAAACTAGGGATTAAAGTTCCACGTTGTAGTACCTCAAATTTGCAAAAGAGTCTGTGCCTTGGAAATGATGAAATCCTGTCACTGTGGTGATCAAATTATACTTTAGCTTTGTCTGACTCCAGTGTATCATGTCAATTAAAAGGTCTCTATTACCAAAGATTGTGCTAAAGACCATTAAGAGTCTACACACTGCTGTCATTCTTCTGCTTTCATTTGAATTTGGTGTCCCTTGGGATAGCAAAAGAAGTCTGGTTTTCTTATTATATAGAGAGGCTAGGCTATTCCTTCTCAGTTAATGTAATATAATTAATGTGCAAAGGCATAATGCAGTTTTAAATAGCTCAGGGTTTAGCTCAGGGAAACCGAAGGGATAAGAGAAAGTTCCTTCTTTCCCACTCTTCACCTTAATCCTAGGGTAATTCCCTCTCAATAGTCCTTCATCTTGGGGCAATTAGGGGATACAATGGAAAGAGTGAAAGGGAGTCAGAAAGACCTGAATTCAAATATGCCCTCAGACATTTACAAGCTGTGTGAGCCTGGTCAAGTCACTTAACACTTTGCCTTAGTTTCTTCATCTGTAAAATGAGCTGGAGAAGGACATGGCAAACCACTCTAGTGTCTTTATCAAAAAACCCCAAATGAAATCACAGAGGGTTGGATGTAACTGAAAACAATTGAACAAGTCCTTCATCTTTGGATCTGACCAGTACTCCATTGGACTGATAATCCTTCCTTGGGGGTGGGGTAGGGTGGGGAGGGTTGGTGGTCTCTTCTCTCTACCCAAGGCTCCAAGCAGTTTATTCCTCTCAAATTGATAAGGGGTTTACTTGTGCCTCATTTATACTTCTGATTAATTACTGCTTTAATTTGATTGATTGATTCAAGTGAGCCACCAGGACCTTTTGTCATTATGCTCATTATTATTATTATTATATTAATTTAATTACCTTAAATTATTACATATAATTATTTTATCTTTGCCTCTCCAGGACTGACGACAGTACCTTGTTCAGAGCAGGGCATTTGTTAATGTTAATGAATATGTTTTGATTACTAATTAGTTGAACAATTTTGGCCTTGTGTCAGGAACTGGTGGGTCCTCCCTCTTTGGAGGTCTTCAAGTAAAGATTGAATGAAGGTCACTTCTCTGGTATGTTTTAGAGAGGATTCTTGATCGAGGAATGAGGTGGGTTATATGGTCTCCAGGGGTCCTTTCCAACTCTGAGATTTTGGGTATATAAAAGGGAAGGGGATTTCTGTCCCCATAGTCCAGTCTTGTAAATGAAAGTACACTGAAGATGTGGGTTCTAATCCCATTTCTTCCAGTAAGACACTGAAGTCTGAGTCTCATTTTTTTCTCCTGTAAGAAGGATTTGGAATAAATGCTCTCTACAATTCATTCAGTCTCTGACATTCTGTGTTCTATGATTCCCTTCCAGTTTTGACACTCTATGTTCTGACATTCTTTCTTCTAATGTCATTCAAGCTGTGCTGTTCTATGTTCCAACATTCTATGTTTTAAGGTACCTTCTGGCTCTTTATGTTCCAACAGTCTATGTTCTAAGGCAGAGGTGTCCAATATGCTGGCACTTGTAGGTGTCCTGTAGTATTCAACAGAGTACAACCTGAAGATAAAAATGTAATTGGGAAATTTTTAACAAAATAAATGAGAATACAATAAAACATAGATAATGTTAAGTTATGGCTTTCTATGCTAAGGTACCTTCTGGCTCTAAAATTCTGTTGAAAGTCCAGAGTCTAAGTCCCTTCCAGTATCGCTATTCATTCAACCAATCAAATAACAAATAACTTTGGTGTTTATTGTTTGCCAGGTTTGATGCTGGGGTTACAAGGACAAAAATGAAACAGTCCTTGCCTTCAAGAAGTGTATATTCTATCAGGAGAGACAACAGATACATATATATAGGCATAGCTAAGATTTATACAAAATAAAGATAATTTTGAGGGGTGGATGTTGACACCGGCATTAATAAAAATATTAAGTAGTTCAGGGTGAGGCATAAATTCCTGGGATACTCCCCTAGAAATATCTTGCCATGCTGACATTAAACCATTAATAGCTCCTCATTGAGTTGTGTCTAATCCATTGGATTCTGCGGTCATATGACTGCTACATCTCCATCTTCTTTGAGAAAAGCTTGACTAAGCTTTATTGACATCATTTGATGTATCTACTAATTCAGTAATGTGTAAAAAACAAAAGAAAATGAGTTTGGTTTGGCATGGTCTATTCCTTGATGAAGTCATGTTGTAATCACTGTTTCCATTCCTAGATGTTTGCCAACCATCTGTTCAATGATTCATTCTAGAATATTCCTGGAAATTGAAGTCATGCTAACTGGTCTATATTTTGCAAACTCTCTTCTCTTCCCTTTTCTGTAAAAGTTGGGATATTTTGTCTTTCTCCAGTCTTTTGGTTCCTCTCCTGTTTTCTACAATCTTTTAAATTTTGCTGGTCGCAACTCAGCAATCTTTTCTGCTGGTTCTTTCAGAACCTTTGGAGAATGTAGTTCATTTGAGTCAGGTGGTTTGAAGTTATGAAGGGCAGCCAGGTGCACTCTTGCCACCTTCTCACTTATATTCCCAGTTAATCATTTTTGTTCTGTTACATCCAGGTTAAAGGTCATTCTCTGAAGAAAAATAAAAATAAGAACTGAATAATAGTGTCTCCTCTGTGTCATCAGTCAACACTGTCCCATCCTTGCAAAGCAAAGGTCTTGTTCAAATGTATATGCTGGAGCCAGCTCAAACCAGCTTGAAAGAGTTGACTGTTAAATGTTCAATTTGAGAATTTACACCTCAGAAATCAGCAAACACTATTAATCAGAGCTTGCTTTATTGTTTTTTAGATTGTCTAGACTTAGATGATAGAGAAAATGTTAATAATGCAGATCCTACCTACAGGGTTTCTACTACCCCCCCCCCCCTTTGGAGAGCTAGCATTCCCCTGGTTGTATTCCTTCTTTAAGCCTCCTTTTTCTCCAGACAACTATTTTCAAAGTTCTGTTGTTTTTGTCATTACTTTCCTTTGCCAACCATAGCTCATTCTGAAGTTTAGTATTTCTACCAGTATTTTTTATTGATGTCTCATTCATATTCATTCTCTACTACCTACTTGACTTGCTTCAATCTTTGGTACACTTCTTTTTTTTTCAATTAATTTATTTATATTCTTGTTCACATCACTCATTTCCATGAGATTTTGAGTTACAAATTCTCTCCCCATCTTTCCCCTATCCATGACCCCACTATGCTATCCCACTGTATAGCCCCTTCCCCAATATGCTCTCTCCTATGTCCTCCCCTATACCCCCTCTGACTTTTCGGTAAAGCAGGATGGGTCTCCCTACCCCAGTGCCTGTATATCTTAATTCCCAGTTGCATGTAGTTAATAATAATAATTATATATGTATACATACATATATATATATATATATATATATATATATATATATATATATATATATACA
>CM053593.1:358780540-358796632 GCA_028646575.1 Pseudocheirus occidentalis
TATATATATATATGTATATATATACATATATGTATATATGTGTGCATACATATACGTGTATTTATACACACATACAAATATTCACATATTGTATATACATACTGATTAGAGCCCTATTTTATTCCAAACTTATATCTAATCAGTATTAATTAGCTTTGTGTGATTTCATAGGGAGAGTGATTGTTAGCGATTATTAACATTATCCTTATCTCCTGATATACACTTAGTCTAGTAACTAACATGAGTATAGGAATTACAAATATTAATACATATTTATGTATCTTAGATGTAGGAATAATTAGATAAGATTGGATAGATTTTCTTATATTAGGCCCCAAACTTCAAACTACAAGCTGTAAATTCAGTCTTCGCTAACCTATTATAAAGTTCACTTGTCTAACCACAAGAGAGCTGACTTGAGTTCCTCCATCCTTTTGGATAATGAGTTCATGACCATGCCCAGTGTGGGTGGGTTGCCTTGACATTATAGGGTAAGTTCGCTAAATTATTTTGGTATCTTCAGACCACCCTGTCTTACCCAACATGAGAAAGGCCCATCTTACAACCATTTAGTCAGTGGAGATGACCTTTACCTTGCCCATCATGTGACCGCTTATGCTGATTCGCCTGGAGAATCAAAATCAAAGTCTATTAATCAATGAGACTCAGTATTTTACTTTGCCTCTTCTTTGTGTCTGGGTGTCAATGACTATAAAAGTAAGACCCTAGGGAAAGGGACTATCTCTGATCATGAGGAAGATCTGAAGTCCCTTTCATTGAAGGGGCCCAGTCCCTTTAGTGAGTGGTTATTGTCTCAGAGCTCTGCCTCAATGGTTTTTCTTGCAGATTGGATAATTTTGGACCTCACAACACATATGCTTATAGATGCACGGACATGTATTTCACAGATATATATTCATGAACTGCTATCCTCCTTGATATGCACATACATATACATGTATATGTATATGTATATGCATATATACATACATTCGTACACATGAAAATGGTATTTCTCCTGAAAGAGTGTAAACTCCAGGAGGATTTGTCTTTGCATTCCCAGTACTTACCATAATGCTTGGCACCCAGTAAGCACATGATAAATGCTATTGATGGACTGACTGGCTGAGGGTCTCAGCTTTGTCTTTTATTCTCCAGGACCTAGCACAGTCCCTGGCACACAATAGGTGGTTGATAAATGTTTGTTCAATTGAACTGAATTCAAGATTGTTAACAGAGTGAAATGCCCCATGTGGTATAAAATGCACCCAAGATTTTGGAAGTATCAACTTCAGATTTCATGGAATGGATGGAGAACATACCCCAGGGCTTAGCAAAGTGCCTGCCACATAGTAGGCATTTAATGAATACTTATTGATGACTTAAATTCTATATGAAAAATTTCTTGAAGAGAGCTAAGAAACTCTCAAAAATGAACATTTAATTCCATAGTTGCAGATGATTTTGATGATGAACAATATGTGGGGAGATGTCTTAAGAAACCAACATGGACATATAAGAATCAGACCGCCCAACTCAGATTTTAGAAAGACAGCACCAGAAGATATAAAAGATGAAAGCAAAGGTAAGTGAGTGAGGATGGGTACTCCCTTAACAAGAAAGATACCAAAGCTTAAGCCCAGATCATGCTGAGAATTTCAGTGAATGTTGAAAACAATAGGAACTATTTTTAACAATCCATTTTGGGTAGAAGAAATAGATGAAAGAGAAGGTAACTCCACTGTTTGGGGTAGATGGAATGGTACTTATGGATAACCAGGAGAAAGTGGAACTCTACAAGGCTCCAACTGCCAAGAAACTATGCTCTTCCCGATTGAAATTATGGAGCAAAACTGGTCAATAGGAAATTTATACCCCAATTTAACAAGGAGATGGTAAGGGCCATCCTCAATGATTCTACGTCACAATGCCTTGGAAAGTCACTTCATGGGGCACCAAAATAGCTCACAAATGTCATGGCTTAGCCACGGTCAATGATCTTACAAAAGTCACATCAAACAAAAGCACCACCTGAATGGAGCTGGGCAATGGTGTCCTAGTTTTCAAGGCCTTTCATGTTCTACCCAGACATTCCAGGGCCAGCTCAGAATGGGCATCTTGCCTTCTGCCCTGCCAGAGTGCACGTAGCACCATCCTGCTTGACCTGCCTTCCACTTCTTGCTCTTACTCGAGAAACAATAACCAGATTGGTCCTGCCTTTGCTACTGGATGTGACTTGGCATTCTGTTGTACCATGTCCCATCCATTGCCCTGAGACTCCTCAAATCAAATTTCTCTTCCCTCTATACATCATTTCATCCTATTAGAATGTAAAGTTTTTGAGGGCAGGGTCTTGTCTCACATATGTGTGTACATGTATATATGCATGTATACACACATATGCAGATATATATACATATGTATGTGCATATATATGCCTGTGTGTGTATACGTACACATATACCAGCCTAGCATGGTTGTTTGTTGTCCTTCATTCTGGAAGAGGACCAAAATGACATCACTGTGCTAGAGTCAAGTTTCAGTGTATCCAACTGTGACTGATCAGACCAATACAAGCTCGGAATGTTCTACCGCAGGTTGGGCACAAATAATCAGTGTGAACATTTGGGGTGGATAGTCTGAATTTGCTCAACCTATGTTTCCTTTGAGCTGTTTCAATTCTGCTTTGCTCATAGAGCACAGCATCTTCTCTGATGTGGGCACGTCATGCTGAGACATCCTGTGGCAGTATCTCCCATGTCACACAATCAATTCCAAAGTTCTTAGGAGAGACCCTGAAACTGTCCTTGCATTGCCTCTTCTGACCACCATGTGAATACTTGCCCTGTGTGAGTTCTCCATAAAATAGTCTTTTTGGCAAGCATACATTTTTGTATTCAAGCAACGTGGCCAGCCCATTGGAGCTGCACTCTGTGCCACAGAGTTCGAATGCTTGACAGTTTAGTTCAGGAAAGGACCTCAGTGTCTGGTACCTTATCCTGCCAGGTGATCTTAAGAATCTTCCTAAGACAACTTAAATGGAAGTGATTCAGTTTCCTGGCATGGCACTGGTAGACTGTCCAGGTTTCAAGGGCTTACAACAATGTGGTCAGCGCAACAACTCTGACCTTCAGTTTGGTAGGCAGACTAATATCTCTTTCCTCCCATACTTTACTCTGGAGCCTCCCAAACACTGAGCTAGCTCTGGCAATGAGTGCTCAATCTCATTATCAATACATCCCTGGAAAGTGCACTGCCAAGGTAAGTGAATTTATCCATAGAATTCAAAACTTCTCCATTTGCTGTAACCGATGGCTCCACATATGGATGGTGTGGTGGTGGCTGATGAAGCACCTGTATTTTCTGGGTGCCAATTGTTAAGCCAAAATTAGCACAAGCAGCGGAGAATTGATCCATACTGCTGCATCTCAGCTTCAGAAGTTGTGTGCCCAATCATTTGCAAATGGAAAATCATGCACCAACCCTCCCCCCCACTTTGGTCTTGGCTTGTAGGCTTTTCAAATTGAAGAATTTAGTATTAGTGCAGTAGCTGACCTTGATGCCATGTTCATCCTTGTTGAAAGCATTCAACAACATGGCTCAAAACATCCTGCTAAAAGTATGGGAGCACACAACCTTGTTTCATTCCATTGGTGACTGGGAAGGCATGAGAGCATTGTCCATTATCTAGAACTCTTGCAAGCATGCCATCATGAAATGGATGTACAATGCTGTACTTCTCTGGGGGATTAAATTTTAATGTAATTTTCCATAAGCCCTCAAGACTGACAGTATCAAAGGCCTTGGTCAGAGCTACAAATGTTTGTGTACAGAACTCTGTTCTGCTCCTAATATTTCTACTTGAGTTGTTGGGTAGCAAACACCATATCAAAGTTCCTCGGCCCTTTCTGAAGCCACACTGGCTCTCAGGTAGATGACCATCTTTCAGGTGAAGGATTACCCTTATTAAGGAGGATTCTGGCAAAAATCTTGCCAGCAATGACTAAGAGACAGATTCTCCTGTGATTATCACAGGACAATCTATCTCCATTACCTGTATAGAGATGGACAATGGAGACATCCTTGAACTCCTGGGGGACAACCTCCTCATATTGTAATAAGCTAGAAAATTTCAGTCAGCTTTTGTATGACATAGAGACAGAGACATAGTAGGCATTTAATAAACTTTTGCTCATTGAATGATTGAAAGGGGGCAATAAAATCGATTCTCAAAATTTTGAGCCAATAACTTCACTTCAATTCCTGATTAAACTTCTAGAAAACCTTACTAATAGCAGGACTTGTGATCACTTAGAAAAAGAAGCAATGCCTAATATGAGTCAGCATGGGTTCATTAAGGACACATCATGCCAAACTAACCACATTTCCTTTTGTTTTTTTGGCTGGGTTACTAGATGAGTAGATCAGAGGAATACTGCCATAATCGTTTACATGGATATCAGCAAAGCATCTGACAGTCTGTCCTCCGAGCCTTGTAGATGGAGATGAAAAGAAGTGGGTGAATACAGTTAGATGCAGAGCTGATTGTATGATCACATCCAAAACTTAGTCATTCAGGAATCAATGGCAAACTGGAGGGATGTTTCTACTAGAGTGCCCCAGGAATCTCTCCTTGACCCAGTTCTCCTTAGCATCTCTATGGGTGACTTCAGTGAAGAAGCAGACAACATGCTTATCAAATTTTCAGATGACATGCAGTTAAGAGGGATAGCTAACCTATCGAATCCACAGATCAGAACAATGAACAACAGCTAATAAAATCCAAAGTAATGCAATAAACATTTCTTAAGCACCTACTGTGTGTAAGACACTAAGGGGCACTAAGAATACCAAGTCTTCTTTTCCTTTTTTTTAAAAATGCCATACTACCTGCTTTCAGGGACCTTAAATTCTATAGGGAGAGTGTGTATGTTGGTGGGGGGTAGGGAAGGTTAAGACAAACCCACAGATAAGTACAAGACAAGACACAGGCAACTTTGTTTGGGGCAAGGAAATTGGGCTTAAGTGACTTACCCAGGGTCACACTACTAGCAAAGGAGAGAGTCCCAATAGGAGATTTTGAAAAAAGAGAGAACCTTTAAACTGGGAGGGTAATGCAAGATTCATTGAAAGAGCAGAAGGATTCTGAAAGGCAAAAATGAGGAGTGAGTGCATGCCAGACACAACTTGTGCTAATGCCCTGAGATGAGAGACAGGCTGTCAGAGTTGGGGAACAGCTCCCCTTCTGCTATAAGTGGAACCTAGGATATCTGAAAGAAAGCAACATGAAGTGAACATTGGAAATTAGGTTGATGCTAGATAAAAAGAGTCATAAAGAAAGGCAATGGGGAGCTACATAAGGCTTTTAAGTAGCATGGGCAGACCTGCTCTTTAGGAAGATTATTTTGGTAACTGTATGAAGAATGAATTAGAGAAAAAAGAGCTAGGGTCTAAATACTAAGTGACATTTCAAAAGAATTAACACAATTGCCAGCACTTAGTTTATTACATACATGGACTCTATGCCCAGTCATGTAAGGCCACAGCCACCTTCTAGCTTCCTCTAAAAAAGATTGCCTCACAATTGTAGAACATTGCCTAGCACAGGGTCTTGCATGTGCTGTTACTGTTCAGCTGTTTCTGTTGTGTCTGACTCTTTGCAGCTCAATTTGGGATTTTCTTGGCAAAGATACTGCAGTGGTGTGGGCTTAAGTGACTTTCCCAGGGTCACACAGTTAGCAAATGTCAGAGATCAGATTTGAACTCAGGAAGATTAATCTCCCTGACTGCAGGCTCAACACTTTATCCACTGTGCCACCCAGCTTGCATATAGTAGGTGCTTAATAAATGTTGTGGAAATTTAATTGAACCAAATCAAAATGACTTGACCGAGGAGTTTATCTGGATCCCTAGTACACTATTAAGATTCAGATAATGAGAAGTAGGGGGGAGGTGTAGGAGAGGCAGTCTTGAACGACAGCTAGAACCTTGAGCCAAGCAAGGAAAAATACAAACATCTGTAGGAGTTGGTGCTCTGGGTCAAGCTGGTTTAAGGAGTAAGACTGAGTGCCTATTAATTGCTGACATGAATAGAGCTTTGGTACAACCATGTTTTTGCCCTATAGTAAAATGGCTGTGTACTTTATCTATTTGTTTGTTTCTTTGGGGTGAGGCAATTGGGGTTAAAGGACTTACCCTGGGTCACACAGCAAGTAAGCGTGTGAGGTCAGATTTGAACTCAGGTTTTCCTGACTCCGGAGCCAGTACTGTATCTCCTGGTGTGTGTATTTTAAAGAACTCCCTTAACTAAATACTTCAAAAGATCCATTACTAGGATCAGCTTGGGAACTTTTCCTCTGTTGAATATCTCAGTTTCTCAGTGCCTTAGGAGCTCCTGGTGGCTGCTGGACGGCACCTCGAATAGGTGGCTGGATTTGGAGTTAGGAAGACCTGAATTTGTGTCCTGCCTCAGATACTTACTAGTTATGTGACCCTGAGCAAGTATGTCAGTTAACAGATAATATCAGCCTCAGCTTCCTCATCTGTAAAATGGGGGTAAAAATAGCACCCACATGTGCTATTGTGAGGCTTAAAGGAGCTCAACATACATAAAGCTTTTTGCCAACCTTAAAGTGCTGTACAAATGCTAGATTTTTTTATGGTGATGAACCTCTTTGACCTTAGCTAGAGCAATAAATAGGCAGCTAGGCGATGCCATGGTTGGTGTCCTTCATTCTCAGAGGACCAAAATGACATCACTATGCTAGAGTCAAGCTTCAATGTGTCTGACTGTGGCTGATCAGACCAATATGAGCTTGGAATGCTCTACCACAGGTAGGGCACAAATAAGCCATGTGAACATTTAGGGTGGATTCTCTAAATCTGCTCATCCTGCATTTCCTTTGAGCTATTTCAATTCTGCTTGCTCATACAGCACATCTCTGATGTGGCACGCCATGCTGAGTGATCCTGTGCCAGTGTCTCTTATGTTGCACGGTCAATTCCAAAGTTCTTAGGAGAGACCTTGAGAGTCCTTGTATCACTGCTTCTGACCACCATGGGAACACTTGCCCTGTTTGAGTTCTCCATAAAAAAGCCTTTTGGGCAAGTGTAGATTTTTGTATTCAAGCAACATGGCCAGCCCATTGGAGGGGCACTCTGGCATAGAGTTTGAATGCTTGACTGTTTAGTTCAGAAAAGGATCTCAGCGCCTGGTACCTTATCCTGCCAGGTGATATTCAGAATATTCCTAAGACAATTCAAATGGAAGTGATTCAGTTTCCTGGCATGGTGCTTGTATACTGTTCAGGCTTCATAGGCAATGAGATCAACACAGCGATTGTGTAGACCTTCAGTTTGGTGATCAATCTAATACCTCTTCTCTCCCATACTTTCCTTTGGAACCTTCCCAATGCTGAGTTAGCTCTGGAAATGCATATCTCAATCTCATTATCAATGTGTACATCCCTGGAAAGCACACTGACAAGGCAAGAGAACTTATCCGGAGCTTCTCCATTTGCTGCAACTGATGGCTCCACATATGGATGCTGTGGTGGTGGCTGATAGAGCACCTGAGTTCTCTTGGTATTAATTGTTAGGCCAAAATTAGTACAAGCAGCAGAGAATGGATTCATACTTTGTTGCATCTCCGCTTCAGGGGCTTCACTGAGTGCATAATCATCCACAAAAAGAAAATCATGCACCATAGAGAACTAAGCTTAGAATCAGGAAGACTCATTTTCATGAGTTCAAATCTGGCCTCAGATATTTACTGGCTATGTGACCCTGGGCAAGCCACTTAACCCTGATGGCCTCAATTTTCTCATTTATAAAATGAACTGGAGAAGAAAACGGCAAATCACTCCAGCATCTTTGCCAAGAAAACCCCAGTTGGGGACACAAAGAGTTAGACATGACTGAACTGACTGAAAAGCAGACAGGCAATGGGTATGGAAAAGAAAGATTCCTCCTGCTTGGGTGTGGTACAGTGGAAAGGGCACTGATTTTGGAATGAGAGGACCTGGGTTCCAGTTTCAGTTCTGCCACTTACTCCCTATATGACCTTGGACAAGTCAACTTTCTTGGGCCTCAGTTTCCTCCGAGAGGATAGATTCAATGCCCTCTGGGGGTCCTTATAGCTCTAGATCTACAATAGAAGATCCCAGGACCCAAGTCCTTTGGCACAGCTTTCAAGAAGCCAGGATCAATCGTCTCCGAAACCACCAATGGGCAAAAGAACATGTTAACAGAGATTACTAAAGGATTAAGAAAGTCTAATGGAATGAGGCACAGGTTTGTAGTTTGAAGACGTGGGTTTGCATCTAGACTCTGCTATTTACTACGTGCATGACCTTGGACAAGTCATTTCACTTCCTTTAATGTCCTCGTCTCTAAAATGAGGAGGTTAGAGCAGATGGCCTGAGGTCCCTCCCAGTTCTAGATGAATGGTCCAGTGTCTCTTTCCTCTAGTAGGCATGAGATGAGAGTATATTACTCTGAACATGTGAGAGAGTAGGGAGATTGCTGGAGGAGAAAGCAAAGGGAAAGTCTGTGTTCCCTCCAACCTTAGGAGGTCAGACTTGCTACCCACATCGATAGTGGAAGAGCTTGTAAGTAACTAGAGGCAACACCAGGGGACCTTCTTTGGGGGACTTATCACAGAATTAAATAAAAAAGGGCAGCAGAGAAAGAAATGGAGAAACGTGGAAGCTGGAATTTCTGCTCCTTTCCTTCAAATTCATTATTGCTTTTATCAAAGGGTGGTTTGGGGAGTTACGCACACAAGATTGCCGCCACTTTCCAGAGGGGCTTGATCAGTGCCTCTTTCTCTAGTGTGACCGGATAAGACTGTTGATTAGAGTCAGGAGGTAACTTAGAGACCATCAAGCCCAACTCCCTCATTTCACAGGTGGGAAAACTGAGGTTTAGCGATGCCGAGTGATCTGTCCGAGGCCACACAGGGCATAAGCATCAGAGTCGAGATCTGAGCCCAAGTCTTTCCACTCTCGCTGCCAAACTGCTGCTCTCATCTCTCCTTCCAAGTTGCTTAGTCCTTGAAAGCTAATTCCAGGCTGATGGTATTCCATCAGCTTTCTGCCATTCTTCCCATTTCTTTTGACAACTGTATTTATCCCTCGGGAAAGTCCAGAAATGAAGGTAGGCTGTTTACTTGGTTAATGTCTCCCCAGGGCAAGGACACTTTCTTATTTTTCCTCCTAGATAGATGCACCCAGCCTCAGTTTTTCCTTTCTGGAAAATGGGGGTGATGTTTCTTATCGTCATCTATGATACTGAAAACAGTAAGCAAGTCACAGTCTCCAACCTCTTCCTCTGTTAAGGGAGGAGGTTGAACTGAATGATGTCTAAGGTCCCTTAAAGCTATAAACCTTAGAAGGGTCTTACACTTACATAACTGTATATATCACCAGAGCTGTGTGACTTGGGGACTGGTCATTCTCTTTAAACCTCCGTTTCATCATCTGCAAAATGTGGTTAATAATGGTCCTAATACCGCAGGACCTCATGGTGCTAGAAAAGTGGAGAAGGGTCTAGACCTAGAGTCAGGAAGACCTGAGTTCAAATCCAACTTCAAATGCTTACTGGCTAGGTGACCCTGGGCAAGTCACTTCACCTCTGTTTGCCTCATCTAGAAAATGAAGATATCCATAGCTCCTTTGTCTTGGGGTTGTTGTAATTATAAAATAAGATAATACTTACAGAGGATTTTGCAAACCTTAAGGCATCGTATAAGCACTAGCAATTGTTGCTGTTGTGAGATTCAGATGTGATAATGAGTGGAAATCACTTCGCTAAACTTCAGTATTTGCCTTTCCAATGGGTAAGGAGGAGACTGACAGGAGGGGGAGAATTGGGGACTCAACATTTTTAAAAATGAACATGAAAAACTTAGGGTGTTACATACATGCTGACTGTCATTGTTGTTGTTTCTGTGGGAGTGGGAGGGGGGAGATGGGAACTGTGACTTCATCAGTGCAGGAAATTCTGGGCCAGGAAACTCAACTATCCCGATGCAAATCTGCATTTGCTCCGTCTTAGAGCTACTTGGATCACTGAGTGGTTAAATGACTTGTCTAGGGCCACGCCGTCACTATAGGTCAAAAGTGGGACTTGTGTTCAGGTCTTCCTAACTCCAAGGCCAGCTCTTTTTCTGCTGATGATGCCATCAACTCCACAGTGTTTGTAGATGGTGGAAAAGATGGGTATTCTTACACCCATCCTTACACCCGTTCTACAAAACCTAGGGAGTTTATCAGTTCATTCAAGGTCCCAGCTGAGCCATCACTGAGCTCCAGAGCCAAGTCCACAAACCAGGTACTCTAACTGACAGCCTTCCAAGATGCAGGGCTGAGATGATATGTCAGTGCTGATGGGCCCCGGGAAAGAGGTTGGGGCATGGGGAGGTTCCAATTTCATTTTTACCCTACCCTTAAACGGAACTCAGCTCTGAAGAATGTCTGCCTGTAATCCCTGGGTCCTGGTGCAATTAAGCACAAACGAGGAATTGTTGCCTAACAAATTAGCAACAGGTAAAACCAATCATGCCATCTGTTGCCTCCCACCCACAGTCAAGGCCTAATCCCTTCTCTCCGCTACAGGCTCTGGCTCAGTGTTCAAACACAAAATTAATATATGTGCCTTTGCATATGTATTTATGGCTTCAGGTGGAGAGAGAGCCACAGGAGCAGGTGGTAAGAAGGTACCAAGATCTCCTGCTCATGCAAACGTCCTTAATCAGAAAGCAGATGGCTCCTGGAAGGGCAGGGGGTGGGGTAGAGGTGGGGAACAGAGGAGGAGAAGAAAGGGAGAGCCATTCCTAAATGGGTTATTAGACAGCAGAGAAAAAAGCAATCTCCAAAACTTAATCCATTCCTTCTGAAGACATGCACCAGGCTACTGCAGAATCAACAAGGTTCAAGAGCTCCCTGGAAGAGTGGCATTTACTGTATGACAGGCCCCTAGCATGGCAGAGCAAGGTGTGAGCAGGAGCCAGCCTGACCCCCCGGCTTTTCTTTCCTTTGAACTCATAGCAGCTAAGACTTAGGGCTGGAGGGGAGACCCTCCCATCCAAGTCTCTCATTTTTCAGATGAGGAAACTGAGGCCCAGAAGAGGTTTGAAGAGGTTTGTCTGAGTTAACAAATACAGCCCAGAGTGAGGCATGAAAAATGGGTAAAGGGCAACTCAGAGGAAGAAGGAGTCATTTCTAGCTGAAGGATCAGGTAATAATTGCATTTCCCCACAGAACTCCACATCCCCACCCCACTTCCAAGACTCCAGGGCCATCCATTGTCAGAACTGGAAGGTACCCTAGAGCATAGCTGTTCCAGATGGTTCATTGGACCCAAAGCAAACAAAGACTGGAGAGGGAAAGAGATTTGCCTCTGGTTCTTACATGCTTGACTCTCCTCTGCTGGGAGCAGACACCAAGAAGCCAGCGGTGGTGGGGAGGAGAATAAGGGCTTCCAAGCTGATTTTAGAGCAGAGAGACCGCCCCATCTAATGAACTTTACACAGAGCCCAGCACTGGTCATGGCTTCATCATAGTTCCAGGACCATGAAAGAGCTGATTGCAACCTTGACCTTGAATGTCTGTGCTCTGCAATGCAGAAGGCTGCCCTGGTCACACAGGTTACAGTAACTGACAGTTACTTAGTATATGCATGTGTGCATTCACATATACATACATATACATGTGTGCATATACACATGTATATCTACACAGTACTATAGTATACACTTATATACAGTTGATATAGCATATACAATACGTAGTACACACGTTTATATTTCTATGTGATAACTATAATATATAATTAAAACATACTATGTAGATATATATTACTTATTGGCAGCCAGGTGGCTCAATGGATAGAATGCTGGGCCTAGAATCAAAAAGACCTGAATTCATATTCAGCCTCAGACACTTACTAGCTGTGTGATGTTGGCCAAGTCACTTAAACTCTGTTTGCCTTTATCCCCTAGAAAAGGAAATGGCAAGCTACTCCAGTATCTTTGCCAAGAAAACCCCATGGACACTATGGTCCATGGAGTCATGAAGAGTCAGACGTGACTGAAATATAATTGCTTATTATTGTATATATTAAATATTGCTTTTATTATATGTATATGTCATTTATTTATGTATTACTTATATAGTATCATTTGTATACTATATGGCTTACATATTATCTTTTATATAACATGTTATTTCTATTACATAGAATATTATATAATATTTTATATAATGTTATTTATATGATCTTTTCTATATTACTTATATATAATTTTTTATATATGTTCTTTCTCTATATAATATTTTGTATCGTTTGTTTTATATGTAATCTTTTATATGATACTTATATAAAATTATATGTCATTTATATTTTATAGCGTATGTCTTGTACTTGTTATATATTTATATATTATATACTGCTGTTTTTCCTCAGCATTTCTTTTCCCAAAATTTTATTTTAGACTCAAATACCAGAACACACAGACTAGAGAAAAGAAACGAAAAACATATCATAAATTTAAATATTGGAACTTAAATACAAAATTAGAAAGAAAAAAAATTGTGTGCATCGCAGAATATAAGAGAGGATTCAAAATATATAACAAGAAAGTTTCATTTCAAGAAAGCCTACATGATAAATAATATCATTCTTAACAGAATTGTTCTTTTCTTCACTTCCTTGTGAGTTTTCTTTTGTTCTCTACTGTGCGCTTTTTTACTTTCCTTTTCCCCCCAGCCCCTTCCCTGCCCCCCCAGAAGGTCATATATGACTTACTTATTAACTCACTTCGAGTCATAATAATCCTGTGAGGTAGGTTTGTAGGCATTATTGTTTTCATTCTCTATTAGAATATAAATTCCTTAAGGGCAGGGATTGTCTTTGCTTTTGCAAAGTCTTGATCCTCAAGTCTTAATGAATATTTTTTCATTCCTTCATTCACTGAAGCTCAGAGAGATTAGTCAAACTACAGACAGACATGGAAAGCAGGAATCTAGCCTTGGTTTCTCCTGACCCCAGGTCCAGTATTCATAAGGAAAGCAAACCAGGTGACATATACATGGTGATTCCAAGTTTTCTAAGTGTTTTCCATAGGTGTGAGCATCACGACTGCCTACCCAAGTGGCCGCAGCCTGGTGCTATCTCCTAACCTGTCTCTCTTGACGTTCCTGTTCCCCTACATCCACCCACAGTCAGTCACCAGCTGGCCCAGCATGCTGTCAGGAAGCTAGGCTGGTCTAATGAGCCCTAGACATTAGACAAGCCAACGTGAAGGCCCCCACACATAGCAGGATTCCCAGGTGGCCAGAAAAAGCAGGCATGCATTCTGGGTGGGAGTCTGCCCTCCCCTCCCCTTTCCTTCAGTCCTTTCCCTCCTGTGCTCCCCCCTCCTTCAAGCTGAATCTCCTCTTCCTTCCCTCCCTCCCAATTAGGCACATCTGTCACAGCTGTCACCATCCTCGCCTAAGACCCCGAACTAGAATGACAGCACAGTCTCCTTTCCTCCCTCCCTTTCTCCCCACCTTCAAAGTGTAGAATAATTGTCAAAGGCTGATTAAAGTCTCCCCAGTCCTTTGATTTCCAAAGGAAACTGACTTCAGGGACAGTCCTTGTCCACACCTTGGAATAAATGGGTTTGTTTAATTTTCAGGTTCTTCCTTTGCTCCATCATTTTCCCTTCTCACTTAAAAAAAAAGCATACATTATTTTTGAAGGTCCTTTCTAATAATGGACTTGAGATTTAAAGTGCATGCTGGATTCTGGAAAACTGGAGGTCCTGGATGGTTGGATGCAGGAGGGATTGGTGGGGGGTTAGAGTTGAGGAGTATTGAAAAGAGGAGGAAACTTATTCCCCTTCCCATAGTGCAAGCGATCAGGTACTTGGTTAGATCTTTGGGTAAAATATTCAGGGAGCTATTATAATTAGACCCCTACTGCATGAGGCAGGTGGGAGTGGGGGATACTGGAGACCAGACTTGTGAATTCATTGGCTCTGGGAAATCTCTCTCAATGCAAATAAGCTCTATTCTGCTAATTAAAGTCTTAGAGAGAGTTTCCTGGGCGGGGGCGGGGGGGGGGGGAGAGAGAGAGAATAAATAATTTAAGAAACT
Organism: Pseudocheirus occidentalis; assembly: GCA_028646575.1. NCBI lineage: Eukaryota > Metazoa > Chordata > Mammalia > Diprotodontia > Pseudocheiridae > Pseudocheirus > Pseudocheirus occidentalis. Next base: position 358,794,682 of record CM053593.1, read on the forward strand.
TATCCAAGGTCACATAGGCAGCTGGACAAAGTCAAGGCTTGACCTAGTGATATGCTGGAACCAGCTTCTACCCTCCAGTCCACATTGTGGAATAAAAAGGATTACTTAATTGTCAGGTTCCTCTTTCTCTCCTTCACTTTCCCCTCCCACTTTAAAAAAGTTATTTCTGAAGGTCTTTTTTTAACAAGGCATTTTAGATTTAAAGTGCATACTAGATTCTGGGATGTTGACAGTCCAGGACTAATGTTAAATTTTCAGTGGAAGCATTTGCACCTCCAAAATTGGCAAATGCTACAAATCTGAGCTGGGTTTATCATTTTGTTGGTTGTGTAAACTTAAGAAAGTAATAAAGAAAATATTAATAATTATGGTTAAACTTAAAGTATATCTTGCAATTTCTTCCTGAAAACCAGTTGTTAAAACATTTACTAGCACACCCCTACTCCTATTCTGACATTAATTTGATCTCCTTGACCAAGTCTCTATATTTTTTAAGCCTTTTCTTCCATATGCTTGGAGGTTTGGGATGATGAAATCATTTCTTAAAAAAATTGTTGTTAAATTTGTATGAATCCATGTTGTGTCCAGAAGATGGTAGACAATATTTCATTCTATAATTACAGTCCATTTCCAGTACAATTTAAGAAGTGAGACCTACAGGATAATCTCAGGGCCGTATTTATAGTTTGGGAATGTGTCATTGGGCAGCGCTAGGTGGCACAGTAAATAGAGTACAAGACCTCGAGTCAAGAGGACCTCGGTTCAAATTTGGCCTTAGACACTTACTAGCTGTGCGACCCTGGGCAAGCTCCTTAACCTTCTTTGCCTCAGTTCCCTCATCTACAAAATGAGCTGAAGAAAGAAATGGTAAACCACTCCAGTATTTTTTGCCAAGAAAACCCCAAATGGGGTCATGAAGATTCAGACAAAAATGAAAAATGACTCAGTAACAATTGATCTGTCTTCTGGCAGTTCATGAAAGATAGAAATCTTCTGATATCCAATTCTAGTCACTGTTCTGTCTTGCTAGAAATTCTATGGGCATTAAGTTTTCACTGTCCAAAGGAATGTGTTGTATTGCATCTCCCCCTACCTCTTTCTTCTTCCACCCCAGAGTCCTTGCATAATTGACATTCATCACGAAGTCCAAGCTCCTTAAGGACAACCCTTCTATAGTTTCTGTTATCAATGCCTGGGTCTGAACTGCCATCATAAACCCTTGTGTTCCCATAAAGAAACCTGCATAGCTCAGTCATTTATTTAATACTTCTTTATCTGGACTTAGATTGGAAGAGATCTGGATTCAAATCCTGTCTCACACACTTACTACTAGCTGAGTGATCCTGAACAAGTTATTTAATCTCTATGGGCATCAGGTTCCTTAGCTATAAAGTGAGATGACTGGACTTAGCCTCTAAGGTCCCTTAGAGTTCTAAATCTATGCTTCTAAACATTGTTGTTAGTATTGTTAATTATTGATCTTATTGATAATCATTAGTAGTATTAGTATTGATGGTAATGACGATGATATCCTCTATTGCATAGGAATCTCTATGTGGGCAGGAATCTAATTTTAGTCCCTTGTATCGTATCATAGAGAAAGGCTAAGATGCACATATTTATACTATAATGCTTCAGTTGGATTCAGCAGGTATTATGAGGATATTTTAAAAATGTAATGGAGCTTATCTGGGGAATTTTTATATAATGTATGAAATATATGAAAAGAGTACATTGATAAATGTTTAACAATCGACTTTCTGGGGGTGGTGCAATATGTAGCATAGACTTTTTTCTTTTTTTTAAATTTAGTTTTTATTTGTTTTCTTGTTTACATTATTCATTTTCATTACATTTTTGAATTACACATTTTCTCCCCATTTTGCCCCTGACCCAACCCTAAAACAGCAATGCCACTGTAAAGCCCCTCCCCTGCTCTGCTCTCTTATTT
>CM053593.1:358805524-358817478 GCA_028646575.1 Pseudocheirus occidentalis
AGGAAATTATTATCCCTGACCTCAAGGAGCTCATGATCCAATGGGGGAAACAACATTCATACAACTATATACAAACAAGATTTATGAATAACAAATTAGAGATAATCTGCAAATTTCAAAGATGGCATATTTAGTGTTTCTGCCCTTTTATATTTATTTTATCTATTCTATTATTATCCAATAAAATCTATTAATTATCTGTTATTAATTTATTTAGTCAATAACATTTATTTAATACATTTAAAACATTTATTAAGTACCTATTTTGTGCCAGGAACTGTGCTAAACTCTGGGAATACAAATACAAAAAAGAGAAAGACAGTCCCTGCCCTCAAACCTGGGAAGACAAAACACAAAAACAAAGTAGGAAGTGTCAGGGAAAGGATGGTGCTCAACTCAAGAGAATGGTGGAGAACTTCAGCCAGAGAAGTCTCAAAGTAGTATAACCAAGCGAGAAATGAGGAGATATCTGAACTGAACTCTCTCCTTAAATGGAGATTAAAGGTTCATAGAATGATACTCCCATCAGAGAGGACATGGGTAGTGATAAAACTGATTATTATACACTACAGGATGACGAAATTATTCCAATAATGAGCTACTAGGGGCTTGGAAGAGAAGTCCATCAGACAAGTTCCAAAATAGTGCAGTCAGTGAGTTCTCTACTACATAATCTATTTTTCTAAAAGTACTGTATAGTTTTGAGAAATATGTTTATTCTTTAGTGTTTCCAGTCAGAACATTCCTTTAGCCTTTTAACCCTAAATTCTCCAACAGATCGTTTACTTCTATGTCAACCCACGTACACCTGGACATGTTGCTAGAAGTCCCCTTTGCTAAATGACAAAAAATGACATTTATATAGCTGGATGTGACACCAGATGTCATCTAGTCCAAATCTTTCACTTTTCAGATTAGGAAATAAATGTTTAGAATAGTTAAGCATCTTACTGATGACCACACAGCTGGTGCTAAAGGTAGCATTTGAAGTCAGGTCTTCTTGATTCAAAATCCAGCCCTCTTTCCCCTTCCCAAGCCATATCCCATACATCACTCAATAATAATACATAAGCAAACATGCCTTTTGTAGACTGAACAAATAAGTCTTCCATATAAATTATTTTTTCAAGTGTATGTAGATTCTATTGGGATTACTACAATACAAATACATTTGAAAGGGTTACTGAATTCTCAGTAGATAATTTGTTATCATATATTTGTGTCAGTCAAAGAATACTAAAAGAACAAAATGTTATGTGGGGATGAAGGAATGTCTTTCACATTAAAAGAGGAACTGTATATTTGAAAGATTATGAAACCACTGAGATAAAATGAATAAGAAAACATGACATCTTTTGCCCAGTTCCAAACCATTTCTCTTTCTTAGTTCTTTTGAGAGATTGGGTCTTTGAAGGGTTACACCCTGGATTTGGCTCTGCAGATGACTAGCCTGAAATAAGGTGACAGGACTGCCATCATTATAAAGAGAAATTTTTGTCCTTCTTCCCCCCATAAGTTACATGTGCATTTGAATAATATTGTACAGAAATAAGCCCTTTTTTGCAATCATTTTCTCATTTGATTTTCAACAGCAACCATGTGAAGTAGCCTGGAAAAGCATTTTTTAATTCCCACTTTAAAGACGAGGAAAAATGGGGTCCAGAGAAGGTAATTAACTTGCTCAAGATTCTATAGCTTGATAGTAGGAGATATATTAAGGTCTCAGGAATCCCAACCCAATGCTTTTTCTGTGATATCACATTGCAGGGTAAGGAGGTGGCTAGTGCAGGATCCAAGGAAGAATTGACCACCTCCTTAATGATGCCTCTGACTGTCTATGAATGAGTCATTTTAAGAGTATCACTAATGAGTTTAGCTGTGACATTTCAGAAATTTGCTGTCCATGTACTTCATCTTCTACTTAATGAACAACTTGGAAATGGTGGGGGATTTTGGACTCTGACAGGAGGGGTCCTGGACCTCCAGATGCTTCCCAATTGTTTCTTGAAAAGTATACAGGAAGAGGAAGCCCATAGTAGACTGGCTGACTGGGGTCACTCCTACATTTTTTAACTACATGACAGATCTATAGTCCTCAGGGAAAAGTCCATGGTGATTACTAGAAGCAGGCAAACCTCTTAATGAAAACAGTTTTGGATTGTGATTCAGAAATTCTAGGTTCTAGCTTGGGCTCTTGTAGTAGCAACCACACTGGCATACCCAGTATTCTTAGATCTGCTTTATTAGGAAAAATAGCTGTTTAGGGGGTCAACATTCTTTTTAAATCACATTTACTAGTTCAGAGGAAAAGTCAGCACCCTGAACTTCAGAGAAAATACAAGCAGAGAAATAAAGACCAACAGACAGGCCTCTGATTGCCTCAGTCAACTATATACTTTACATACATCTCTGGATCAAGAAAGCCTTTACATCTAAGCCGTCAGGGAGCTCTGAACATATTGCCACTCAGAATCTCGACCAAGGAATCACAAGATCCTAGTCATAAGCGAGTCCCCAAAGTAAAATATCAACTCAGAGGATATATACACTTCTCAGCACCAGAAGGCATCACAATCCTTGTGACTCAGTGCCTAATTATAAATTAGCAAAAGGTGTGAAAGCCTTCATACAAGCAAACCTCCCCTAAACAAACTTCCCTTAATGAACTCAACTTGAGTTCTATTAATTGGTGGGGAAGATCTTATATCCCATTAATATTACTACTCTGTTATGAAGTTTCTTCATGATTGTGGACAAGTTATTTCCTTTAACTGGATGTCCAATTCTTCCTCTGTAAAGGATATTGGATTAGATGATGTCTTAGGTGCCTTGAACTCCTTCAGTCAATCACTCAATAATTATTTATTAAGTACTCCTGAATGGAAGGCACTGTACTAGTGGTTGGAGACACAAAGACAAAAATGGAGCAATCCTTTAACTAAGGGGCTTATATTTCATCAATCCATCTACTTATTCATTCATCTATTCATCCACTTACTCATCCATTCCATCTATCCATCCATCCGCTCAACCATTCATTCATCCATTAACTCCTCTATCCATCCACTCCACCATCCATCCATCCATCCATCCATCCATCCATCCTTCTATCCAATAATGTGTATTAGCCACCTGGAGTTCTATGAACTATGGGGGAAATGGACATAGGAAAGAAGAAAGTCAGATAAGAAGAGCGAAGTAAGTGGAAGAGATAAGAGGTAAAATGAAATAAAAGGGTCAAGGAGAAAAGAGAACTACCTATATCATAGAGACTGGCAATGGGATGACTTTCAGCAAAGGCTTCACGTATCCCAGAACCACTGGGTCACATATTCAGTTGGATTTTTGAGGTCATCCTATCTCTATGCCTTTGCAAAGTCTGTACCCCATTCCTGGAATGCATTCCCTTCTCACCCTCACCTCCTGAATTCTAGCTCCTTTCCAAGCTCAGTTCAAGCGACTTCCCCCACAAAAGCCATCTCCTGATCCCCCCTAACTGCTAATGCTTTTCTTCCCCTTAGCAATTGCTTTATATTTACCCTACCTATATGTTGCATTAACTTTACTATATAAATGTTGTTTACTCCATTTGAACATAAGCTCTTAGAGGGAAGAATTTCTTCCAATTTGGGCATTTCCTGGTCCAGAGTAATTGTCCAACTAAGTGCTTATTGATTGATTAGCGGATATATCCACTCCATTTACAAAGAAAGAAAACTGAGTTCCAGAGAGACTAAGTGACCTGTTGAATGTTACACAGGTAATAAGCAGTAGAGCCATGATTTGAATACAGGGCCACTGGCTTCAAATCCAGTTATATCAGTACCCATAGAAAATGGTCACTCAGGTTGGTGATTTTTTATGTCAACACACAGAGGTCAGCTGTGGCCTTGACAAATGATCTGTTTGTCAAAAAGCAAGTCCGTTTTCTGCCTGACTACCATGTTTTCACAAATAAAAAACAACAATGACATTTATATAGAAGTTTCAATTTGCAGAGAGTTTTGTATTCATCATCTCATTTGGAGAGAGAAACACTGAGACTTAGATGATAAAGTGTTGGCCACCAGGAAATAATCAAACCCCAGCCTTCTTGACTGCAAGCTCACAATTCTATTTATTGCTCAACAGTGTGCCATATCACTCTGAAAAATAACAGTGAAACCATAACTTCCACTCCTCCTACCAATGGGATTTTAAAGAACACATGCAAAGAGCTTTTGTAGTGTGGAGTACTAGACAATGCGTCAGGAGCCTTCTTTCACTTTTGGGCCCTGATCTGCCACCAACCAGCTTGGAGAAATCATCTCACCTCATTGGACCTCATTATAATCACCTGGAAAGTGAGGGGGTTGAACCACACAACCTCTGGGGTTCTTCTAATAGTCTATGGTAGAAGCTCTACATAGGAGTAGTGTCTAGCTGAGATTTGCAGAGAGGCTTAGTGAGGCAGGCAGTCAATAAACATTCATTAAGTGCCTGTTATTTGCTAAGTACTATGATGAGCACTGGAAGTACAAATAAAGGTAAGAGACTGTTTTTAAGGAATTCACAGTCCATTGAAGGAGAGGAGAAGCAAATCACTACATACAAAAACAGATATATAGGAGGAAAGGAAAGAAGGAAAGAAGGAATGAAGGAAGGAAAGAGGAAAGGGAGGAAGAAAGAAAACAAGGAAGGATGGAAGAAAGGAAAAAAAGAAAAAGAAAGGAAGGAAGGCAAGGAGGGAGGGAAGGAAGGAAGGAAGGAAGGAAGGAAAGAAGGAAGGAAGGAAGAAAAGAAGGAAGGAGGGAAGAAAGAAAAAAAGGAAACAGAAAGGAAGGAAAGAAGGCAGGAAGGCAAGGAGGGAGGGAAGGAAGGAAGGAAGGAAGGAAGGAAAGGAAGAAGAAAAGGAAGGGAAGAAATAAGCATTAATTAAAGAACTACTAGTCTGTACCAGGCACAGTGCTGAGCATTTCACACATATATCTTATTGATCTTCATAACAACCCTGGGAGGTGGTATATTATTATCTCCATTTTAGTCAAGGGAACCAAGAGGGAAAGAGTTTAAGTGACTCATCTAGGATCACATAATGAAGTCTCTTAAACCAGATTTTGAAATCAGGTCTTTGTGAGCCCAGGCCCAGTGCCTCCTAGCTTCTTCTAGGCTAGATAAATGTACAGGATAAATTTGAAATAATCACCAGATGGAAGGGACTGGAAGTAAGGGTGTTCAAAAAATGTTTCCTGTTGAAGGCTGGATTTTATCTGGGACTTGAAGGAAGCCAGATGAGGAGAAAGAGCTTTCCAGGCATGGAGACAACCAGTGAAAATGCCTACAGTTGGAAGATGCATTTTCTTATTTCAAGAATTGCACAAAGGCCAATGCACCACATCTCAAAGACTGTTCAGCACACCAAAAAGAACTCTTAAAGTTACATTTCATTATGATGCAAAAATAGAATACCAGAAACACCAAAGGAGGAGTTAAATCTCTCTCTCTCTCTCTCTCTCTCTCTCTCTCTCCTCTCTCTTTTGCTCTCATTCTCCCCCCTGTCTTTCTCCTTCTCTGTTTTTCTGTCTGTCTCACTCTCTCTCTGTGTCTTCCTCTTTGTCTCTCTCCACATTCATCCATAAGCACATGCATACATGCCTACATACACATCGCACATGCAGAAGTGTGTAACACAGTAGATAGCTTGTCTTGTGGTCAGAAAGACCTAGGTTTGACGGCTGCCTCTGACACTAATGACTGGCTGTGTGATCTTGGGCAAGTCACTGAATCTACTTCAGCCCCAGCTTGCTTCCTCATCTGGAAAGTGGGGATCTTAATGGCTCCTACCTCAAAGGATTGTTGTGAGGGTCAAAAGAGATAACATCTATTCAGCACTTTGCACATTTTTAAGTGCTATACAAATGCTGACTACTATTATTGTTATTATAGACCATCTGTTCTAGGAGTGCTACCCATATTGATAGAGGGACTTTCCTTGTCTGGGAGCTCCCTGTGTCATTGACATCCCAGATGTGGCACCTTTGCTCCCTAGGAGGATACAGACTAGACCTGAGATATCATTAGCATCAGAAATTCCCTGGCAATGCCTCTTGGTTGGCACCTTCTGTGCAGCTTCTCATCCTGCCCAGGTGCCTAGAGCCCTGCCAGGGCTCTGATCAGGCTCATACAGTTCATGTGTGCCGCTGGTGAGACTTGAACTGGATCTTGCTGCCTCCCAGGTTGGCTTTCTGTCAATTACATCATGAAGTCTCTTTTTTTCTGGATATCAAGGCTATTTTCAAGCCTGAATTAAGAGAACATCCAGCTGCCCTAAACAAATTTAAATTTCTGAATTATACTCCAGGGCACTGAAATAACTTGTAGATTTAATCATAGAATTTGCCATATGGTGATGGGCATGTTTCTTCCCATCTATAAGTCTCAGTGATATTTGAGGAATCATAGATAATAGGAGATAGAGATGTTGGGGGCCTGGAAGAAAATACACATTTATTTGGTGCCTACTATGGACCAACCAATAAGCTAAGCACTATTTTAAAATATTACCTTATTTGATCCTCCATAAAAAGTAAAGCTGTGAAGTAGGTACAATTATTATTCCCATTTTACAATAGAGGAAACTGAGGTTAGGTGATTTGCCCAGGGTCACACCTTGCCTCATTCAGTATCTGAGGTTGGGTTTGAACTCGTGTCTTCCTGATTTCAGGCTCCACACTCTATCCACTATGCCACCAGCTGCCTGGAGCCAGCCAACGTCTCAGAATCCTTAAAGGGGATAAAGATTCTGGAGTGCTGTGCCTCAAATTGAGTTCTGGCAAAATTCTAGAATGGATTATTAATTCAATTATTTGTGAGTGCTTAGAAAGGGACTCAATCAATGAATCAAGAATTTAGTCAGCATGTACCATGTTCTGGGCAATAAGGGTACAAAGGCAAAGAATGAAACAACCCATATTCCCAAGGACATTAAGGTCCTGGGTTCAAATCCCACTTTTGACACTTCCTACCTTGTGACTTTGGTCAAATTACTGGGTCTCACCAGACCTCAGCTTCCTTTTCTGTATATGAATAGATTGGACTAGCTCGTGTGTGAGGTCCCTTTCCACTTTGGGTGTATTTACATGCTTTTATTTCCACCATGCATTTACAAGAGCCAGATCATTTCAGATAAAGGCAACAATTTGTATTTTCCCCAATACCTAGAAAAGTTTTCTTTGCTACAGGATCTAATAACAATGGGTTGAACATTATTAGTTTGCGAGAACCTTGAGAAGAGACTGGAGATTGCTTTTTTCCTTTCTTTGCCAGGATTGAGTGCTGCACCTGGAATCTGGAAGACCTGAGTTCAAATCCAGCTTCAGACAATTTACTAACTGTGTGACTCTGGGCAAGTCATTTAAACTGTGTTTGCCTTATTTTCTTCAGCCATAAAATGGGAGACAATAACAGCATCTACTTCACAGGTTTGCTGTGAGGATTAAGTGAGACATTTATTAAAAAAATAAAAAACACTTATCAAATTCCTGGCACATGAGTATTTTTCCTTCCCTTTACCCTTCTTTGCATTCTTAGAACTTGCATACAGTAGGTTTTAATATGACTTGATGTGTTGGGAAGGTTAATAAATAGCAGACTCAGAAAAATGTCATAGATAGACATATGGAGGTTAGCATAACATTTTAACAGCACTTCTCACAATAGCCTTCTGTGGGTGGGATGATACCATATATTGGAGGATGTTCATAGATGGTGGACCCACATTCAAAGGATTCTGTTTTCAGCCTTGGTCTGGTAAACACTTTTATCAGTGACATAGATGAAGATAAAAGGGCAGGCTTATTTAATTTGTTGATAGCCAAGGCTTAGAAGGATAGCAAACACGATGGATGACAGAATGAGGATCCTAAAAAAGCCCTCTCCGTGTCTGAAACAATGGGGCAAAATCTAACTAGATGACATTTAATAAGGATAAATGGAAAGTCACGCACTTAGGTTCAAAAGATCACCTATTTGATTACTAGATGGAGACAATGTACTTTATTCATAGTTTAAATGAAAAAAATATCTGATAGTTTCAATTGCCCTGTAGCTCGGTGTGACCCGATTTCCCATCTTATGCAAAGACATGAAGAATCTGTGATTTTATCAGTGTAGGGGACTTGAAGGTTGGAGTCTCCCTCTATCAGTGAGGCAGTTAGTTTGCGTAGTAGGTTGAATGTTGGACTCGGAGTCAGGAAGATCTGAGTTCAAATCCTACCTCAGACCCTGGTGTTGTGACTCTGGACAATTCAGTTAACATCTCTCAGTTTCCTCCTTTGCAAATGGTGGAAATAATGGCACCTACCTCTCAGGGCTGTTGTGAGGAGCAAAAAAAATGACATTTGTAAAGTGCTTTGCTAACCTTAAATTGCTGTATAAGAGCCAACCTCTATGGAACTTAGGATATAAGTTCAATGGAGTGGCTCAAGGTTCATAGAGAGTTGCCTGAGGTCACATGAGTAAGAATTTGAAGCTAGGTCTTCCTGACTTCATGTTCTGTGCTCTGGACACCACTGTCTTTTTGGGTTCTTAAGATCAGAGATTGAGAACTGAAACAGACCTTTATAGTCATCTATTGCATCCTCTTTATCTTACAGTTGAAGAAACAGGCTCAGGAGTGAATGTCAAGTAACTTTTGCTCAAGTTGGCCCAGACTCATAAGTGTCAAAGGTTGGATTTGAATCAAGGTCTTCTGTTTCCAGAGCTGGTGCTCTTGCTGCCACATTTCCTCCCCAAGACAAAACACTTCTTGGTCTGTATTAATACAAATATAATGTAAGGAAGGGAGGTAACTGTTTCAGGTATGCTGTGCCCTGGTCAGCCTATATCCGTATTGTATTGTACTCCTTTCTGAGGTTCTCCATTTAGAGAAGACATTGGAAATCTGGAATGACCTCAGGAGATGGTACCAATACTAATGAGGGAATTTGCTGGATGATTTATGAGAGGAATCCTTGTATTTTTTGTTGTTCTGTCATTTTTCAGTTGTGCCTGACTCTTCATGAGTAGTTTACCATTTCCTTCTCCAGTTCATTTGGCAGATAAGGAAACTGAGGCAAACATGGTTAAGTGACTTGCCTCAAGTCATATAGTTAATAAGTGTCTGAGGCCAGATTTGAATTTAGGAAGAGAAGTCTTCCTGATTTCAGACTCTCTGCTCTATCTACTATGTCATTTAGCTGCCTATGCTTTATATAGATGAGAGAAAAATCAGAGGGCAATAAGATTGCTGTTTTCAAATAACTGTAAGTCTACTATGAGATTATATACTCTGTGCAACTCTAAGACACAGAATTAGGAGGAACGTAAGTAACAGGGATGCCAATTTACTTGATATATGAAGAGTCTTGAGCTCGAATTCAAGTGAGACTTAAAGATACAAACAGAATGAAAACCTTCTAGCACAGACATAGGCTATCTTTTAAGGTAGTGGATCTCCTCATTACTGGAAGTGTCCAAGAAGAGAAGGCAGTGTGGGACAGTAGAAGGATCACTGCATGGGAATCAAAGCACCAGGGCCTGTTGGAATTCCCATCCTTCCACTTAGCACCTGTTTGACCTTGGGTAGGGGACTTCAGCTTTTGGGGTGCTCAATTTTCTCTTCTGGAAAATGAGAGAGTTGAACTGAATAATGTATAGTTTCTCCCTGCTCTAAATTTATGGCCCTGAGCTGAATAACACCTGTCAGAGGTGTCATAGCATGGAGTCCTTCAGAGGGCATAATCTACCAATCAAGAAGCACTTATTATGCACCTAATTTATGCCAACTATAGTGCTAGGCACCGGGGATACAGAAACAAAAATGACACATTCTCTGCCATTACATTATATGAGCAAGATATTTACTTATTAACATACACATACTACATACAAGGTCTTTTTATTGGAAAGGGCTTCAGTAGCTGGGAGTGAGAATGGGGGGGAGGAAGAGGGAAGGATCTAGAAGAAACTCATGTAGAACAGGACATTTCAGTTGAGTTTGGAAAGATATAAAGGATTCTAAGAGGAGAAAGTGAGGGAAGTCAGTACAAAGGCATAGCTATGGGAAATGGTGGATCACTGTTGAGGAATAGTGAGAAGTCTAGTCTGGCTAGAATTTGTTATTTGATCCTAAAGGCAATAGGGAGTTTAAGGAGTGCCATGGTCAGATTTGTGCTAGGGGTGGGGAGTGGGAGCACTTTAACTACTGATATCAAGGATGGATTGAAAGACCAAAGGCAGGAAGACCAATGAAGAAGCTTTGGTAAATAAGTGAGCAGTAGTAGGGTATGAACTGGGATGGTGACTATGTGAGTAGAGAGAAGGATATGAATGGGAGAGATCTCGTGAAGATAGAAATAAAATTTGGCTACTGACTGGATATGTGGGGTGAAGGAGGGTGAGGAGTTGAGAATAACGTCAATGTTATGAATCCGGATAACCTGATAAATAGCACTATTCTTGGCAAAAATACAGAAGTTCAGAAGAGGTATGGGTTTTTGAAAAAGATAATAAGTTCTGCTTTGGACATGGTTTGAGATATCCATGGAACAGCCAATTCAAAAATGGTGACAATTGGTGACAAATTAATGATGTGACTCTGGAGCTCAGGAGAAGAGAATGGAGCTGCATTTGCAGATCTGGAATCATTCACAGGGAGATCATAATTAAATCAATGGGAACTAATGAGGTCACCAAGAGTGCACAGAGAAAAAAGACCCAAACAGAGCTTTGGGATACACCCACACTTAGGGGGTACACCCACAGATCAACCAGCAAAGGAGAATGAAAAAAACAATCAGACAAGTAGGAAGAGAACCAGGAAGAGAACAAAGTCAAGAACGTCCAGAAAATAGAGAAGATACAGGAAGACAGAATGATTAGCAAATGACAAACAGCAGAGAGAGTGAGAACGAAGAATAACAAAAGGCCATCAGTTTTGGAAATGTGTTTCTTTGGAAAGAGCAGTTTCAGTGTAATGATGATGTTGGAAGCCAGACTGGAGACAGTTTAGAAGTGAGTAAAAGGAAAGTAAGAGGAGGGGACAAGTATAGGCAGCTTTTCCCAAAGAATTTGGCAGATAAGGAGAGGTATGGGATAATATCTTGAGGGGATATTAGCATTGTGTGATGGTGTTTCAAGGATAGGGGAAGAGGTAGGTGTGTTTTGAGATGATAGAAAAGATTCCCACGCTAAGTTCTATGATTATTTGTGAGTTTTGATTGCTTAATTAAAAGCATTTTAAATAACACTCTCAAAATCAATCAATCAATCAATAAGCATTTAAATGCCAACTATGTGCTCAGCATTATACTAAGCAATGGGAATGCAAAGAAACCCAAAGGACAGTGCCTGCTGTCAAGGAGCTCACAGGAGAGACAACAACTCTAATGGGAAGAGAAACCAACTATGTACAAACAAGAGAATAAATGGAAAATAAGAAAGTCAGGAGCCTAATTCTGTCCAAGGTACCAGAGCCTTCTTGGTTCCATCTGATCTCACTGCTTTTGATCCTGATGACGAAAACCATGTACCTGTGAGAGCTAGTCTTTCTCCTTCCCATCTTTCCCATGCAGTGAGGCAGAGGAAAAACCATTCTCTTTGTGGAAGGGACCTCTAAATCACTGATCCCTCAATTCACAGTCATTCCAAGAACTGGGTGGTTGATTCCTTACTTCAGCAGACTCTTTTAGGGATAGACATCAATTCTATTGGTATCAGGATAGATAGATGTAGGAGGGTCTACCTATCTCTCCTATTATAGTCCCCTCTCTTGCAAAACTGGTTTCTCCTTGTTTCTTTATTTCTGTAAATGGAGATAACATTCTCCAAATCATATAGGGCCTTAACCTTGGAGTTACCTTTTACCCATTCTTCTCCCCTCAACCCTTGTATTTATCAGTTGTCAAGTTAAGTGGATTCTGTCCTACTATCCACAG
>CM053593.1:358827005-358837744 GCA_028646575.1 Pseudocheirus occidentalis
GATCCTTTGTGTTAGCACAAATGTTGAGGCCCCCTTTGGTCAGAAAGCTGTGGAAGGAAGAGATTTAATAAGAGTCTTTGTTGAGGATCTTTGTGAATTTCGCAAATGTGGTTAAATCATCCTACCCTAAACCTGCTCTCCACTCCAATCTTGACCCTCTCCAAAACTGAGGTAGGAGAAGGAGGAGCATCAGAAGCTGCTTTCAGGAGAATCTGATGGGCATTCCTGATAGAGCTATCCTGGTTCTTGGGATAGTTTATACAAATATCCCTACAAGTGGGGCATAATTGGTTAAGATGAAAGGATGAGTAGTCACTGAGGTAATTCACACATTGAGCCAGAATGAATGGTTGGGGATCAAAGGAAAGAATCCAAGCAAAGTTTAGAGAGAGGACTATACATCCCTTTGTGTTGGTCCTATTTTTCCACCAGCTACCACTGTTTACTTGCATGTCATCTCATTCCAGCTGTGGGTCCAAGAATCATTTTGTTCTTTCCTGTCTTTTCTGCATTTGAAATCAATAAATTCTAGAGTTGTCTTTTGAAGCTCTTTATATGGAATGATAGAATTATCATTCTATGGAATGTTAGAGTGGAAAGACATCTCAGTGGTTATCATTTCTCATCTTTCAGAGGAGCAAAATGAAGCTCAGAGAGTGGAAATGCTTTGCACACAGTAACACAACGACAAAGAGGGATGCTTACTTCCATGGCAGAACAGGTCATAGACCTAGAACTGAAAGGGACCTTAGAGGTCATCTTATCCAAATCTGAGAAAACTGAGACCCACGGAAGTTAAATGACTTGCCCATTGTCACACAGATATTAAGCATCAGAGTTGAAATTGGAACCCAGACCTTCTGATTCCAAAGTCAGCATTCCTTCTGTTCTACCACTCAAATATGACTGATCTTTCTGAAAGAACACCAAACTAAGAGTCAAGAAACTGGGCTCAACCACCAAGTGGCGGCTTTGGATAAGTCCCTTACCCATCACAAACATAATTTTCCTCATCTATAAAATGAGGAGGTCAGAACTATCATTCCAGTTCTTGTGTTCTGTGGTTCTAGTATTCTGCTCTTGCCTTGGATTCACTAATGTCAGTAGTCTTGATAGTGTTCCATATTCCTTTTTATTTTATCAATCCTATCAGTTACATGGAAAAAGTCTTCTAAGTAAGTCTTATGCTCAGAATCCTAAATCATCTCTACTTTCACTTCCCTAAGTGCCAAAGACTGATTCAGCTCTTGTTCCCACTCCTTTCTCCCCTCGTGTGTAGTCAGTGCAGTACTGTGATTACAATGCCATTCTATTGCATTCACTTACATCACTGCTTCCTTGGGGCACATGCTGCTGGTGTTCTTATAGCTGACCAGGAGTTTCAAGGGGATCCTCTTGTTGGTAAATTCAAAGCAGCAGTTTTCTGGAGTATAGACGCCATCTGACCGGATTGAGACAATGTTTGTAAAGCATTTAGTACAGCATTTGATACATAGTGCTGAATGTGTGTTTATTCCCTCTCTCCATCTGAGAAATGTTTAGGATGGTTTATTTTTCCCTCTAAAGGTGAGTTATTGAAGAAAGGGAGTCCAGGGGAAGGGAAGGTATGAAAAGTAGAGCCCTTCATTCACTATTCTGAGCCCTGCCTCTATTGTACCTCTGCTTCAGATCTGAGAACAAGAGGGAGTCCCAGGGCAAGGCTGAGGATGCTGCCCTAAAGGTGAAGGTGGGATGTGATTCATGACCTAGTTCAAGTCCATCTTCATTGCTCCATCTATGAAATGGGGAGGCTTCCTAGTAATACTATCCCATTTTTACCTGACAAGTTCTGCAGATTCAGAACTTTGGATATTTATTTATATATTCCTCATTGATTCAGCTAGGTGGCACAGAAGACAGAGCACTGTACCTGGAGTCAAGAAGATCTGGGTTCAAATCCAGCCTCAAAACACTTACTAGCTGTGTGACCCCCATCAAGTCACTTGACTTTTCTCTGCCTCAGTTTCCTCAATTGCAAAACTGGCCTAATACTACTCCCTACCTCTCTGAGTTGTTGTGAGGATTCAATGGAATATTTACAAAGCTCTTATCACAGTGCTTGATACATATAGTAAGCACTTAATAAATGCATGTTCCCTTTTCCTTCCCCTCTAGATAAATAAGTGTCCAGTATTGAAATTTCAGCAAAAAACAATTTTACTATAAGTGATAAAATATCAAGCTAATTCAATGTCAATCTCATATTCTGGACTTCCATGAAACATTTTGTGAAAGTTCCTAGCTCTCAGTTCTGGAAGTACGTTCTCCATACATCAGAGACTTTTTCTTTGAGAGAATCACCCATCATGGCAGGGGAGGATACTGGGGTTGAAGCCATACTCAGGAAGAACTTTGGACTAAATGTTAGGAGTCTTGGGTCTAGTTCAAACGCAGCCATTAGCTAGCTGTTTCCTTAAGCAAGCAATTTTCTGGCTCTCTGTTTCAAAGGGTTCCATGAAGTCTAAGATCTTTCTGACAGTTAATGAAAATAAAATGAGGACATGCATTTCATGGGACCCTGGGAGGGAGGACCAAGGACACTTACCTGGTGTGGCATAGACCTGACAGATGCAGTAAGCAGTCAGAAGGAGCATGGGCATAAGAGTTCCAAAGATCTTCATGGTTCAGTCAGGAAGGAAGTAGGCTTGGGATGATGTTTAGCAGCTTCCAAGGTTCTGTCTGCCTTTCTGATCATTTGGCTCTCTTTTCCTCCCTTTTAAAGGCAGAAGAAGTGGGCTCTGGAGGGACAAAGAGGGGAGGTATCTTTAGGGTTGTCAATGGTAAAGAGACTCCAAAATCTGCTGAATACACAGTATGGATCTGGGGACTTTGCCAGGAAGTGAGAGAGGGAAGCTGTGGTTTTAAGTTATGCATGATTTCCAAGTTGGGTCCGAGATGATAAAGTCATGGATGGAAAGAGCCCTGCCCAAGATGACTTCAGGAAGTGAGCTCCCAGAGCTATTCTAAGAGGCCTAGCTTCTTCTAAAATCAAACCTCTTCCTCAGAAAAGGAAGGAAGCAGGGAAACCAAGGTCAGAAAGGGGTCTGTACAGATTTGAGGACCTTTCTGCTGCTGCCCAACATTGGAGCAGAAGTCAGAAACCTCTGGGTGAAGGGAAAAGGAGACCCTCCTTGGGAAGGACTCTGGCTTATGTTAAAATAGTCTATATCAGATTGCTTGCTGTCTTGGGGAAGGGAGATGGGAAGGAAGCAGAAAAATTTGGAACTCGAAATCTTATAAAAAATGAATGTTGAGAACTACTTTTATAAGTATATGGGGAAAAACATGAAATACTATTTGCTAAAGTATCTAAAAAGAAATGAAATAATCACCAGTCTTTTAGGATTGCCAGGCTAATGGACAATAATAAGACAGTAGAAGAATAGGACCCTTCTTTCTTCAACTGACCCTCTCCAAGAAATAACTGGGACGATGCAGAGGAGATTCTGCAGGGGCATACATAGGATCACTATGTACGTATCACACTAACAGTGCCTTGGATATGTTTTCTTTGCTGTCCCCTAAATGCTATATGCTCTTTTCATACCTTCCCAGTTTTACTTAAGCTGATCACTCTTTCTCAATCCTTTCCTTCTTTTCATTACCTATTAGTATTCTAACATATTTGAAAGCTTACTCTAAGTCTCATTTTATCTGTATAGAATTCCATGAGTATTATAGCTAAACTTAAAAACATTCTTTTAAAAAATATATATTTATTAATTTATTTTTTTGTTTTCAACAATCATTCCCACAAGATTTGAGTTACAAAATTTCTCCCTGTCTCTCCCCTACCCTCCACTCCAAGATGGCAAGCATACTGAATACCCCTTGCCCCAATTTGCCCTCTTTTATATCCCCCCCATCATTCCCCTTAACTTTCTAGTAGGGAAAGATGGATTTCTATACGCCATTGCCTGTATATCTTATTTCCTGGTTGCATGTAAAACCGATAAAAACAACATTCTGAGAAATGGTCCATAGGCTTCACTGGGCTTCTAAAGGGTTCTAGAACACAAAAAAAGTCCAAGAACTCTTCTCTGTACTCCTCTTAGTGATTCCACCTTTCTTCAGCTTTTACCTCCATGTGAATAATTCATAAAGGCTTCTATCAAACTCTCTGTTTCTCCCCAGAGATCTAGGTCCATGTTCTCAAATGGCCTGCTGGCTATATCCAACTAGATTGCCTCCCCTTCCCCAGTAAATAAAGCAACACATACAAACTAATCTCATCTTTGAATCCCTTTTCTAAATTTTCTTCTTCTAACTTTTTTTTTTTGGAGGGGAGAGAACAGGGCAGTTGGGGTTAAGTGACTTGCCCAAGGTCACAAGGCTAGTAAGTGTTAAGTGTCTG
Source organism: Pseudocheirus occidentalis (assembly GCA_028646575.1). Taxonomy (NCBI): domain Eukaryota; kingdom Metazoa; phylum Chordata; class Mammalia; order Diprotodontia; family Pseudocheiridae; genus Pseudocheirus; species Pseudocheirus occidentalis. The sequence continues at coordinate 358,831,399 of CM053593.1, forward strand.
GTGCTGAATTTGAACTCAGGTCCTCTTGACTACAGGGCCAGTGCTCTATTCACTGTGCCACTTACCTCCCCCCCTCCTAACTTCTTTATTTCTGTTGATAGCCCACCATCTTTCTGGTCACCATGCTTATGGCTTCAAAGTTCTTTTTTATTCTTCCCTCACCCTCATCCCTGTCATTCAAACTGTCTCCTCAATTCTATCACAGCAATATCTTGCATAATCCCTGTTTAGCTCCTGGTGCAACCACCTTATTTCATACCCCCACCTCCTTTTTACTCGTCTCCCCATCAGTCTCCTCTTCAATAAATTCCCTTTGACTGATTTTTCCTTCTGTTGTTCAAATTCTGTCTCTGATCATGTCATTTTACTTGTAAGTGTTCAGTGGCTTCCCATTCCTTACTGAATAAAATATCAATGTTGTCATTCAATGGCTTCCTCTGTCTGGTTGTCATGTACATTTCTCATAATATATTTCTCATTACACTCATGTTATAGCATTGCAGATTGCAGATTTAAGGCTCTCCCAGTTCTACCCCCTCTCCATTTTATAGAACAATCAGATAAGAACCAGAGAATATAAGTGACTTTTCAAGGTCACACAGGAAGTTTCTGACAAAACTGGGATCTCAAATCAGGTTATCTGACTCCAAATCCAACACCATTTCCATAGAACCACATTACCTCACCAACATGATATCCATCTGGACTGCTCCCCACCCCTTATTCTCACTTTATTTTCCTACAACACTTTGCCTTAATTAAGAGACAATGGTTGTATGATATAAAGAACATTGAATTCAGTGGGATTGTTGGACAAGAAGAATTTAAAGGTTCTTTGCAACTTTGACTTTCTTTGGTCCTATGATTTCTAGATTTCATAGATGAGAATTTCTATTTCTGTGTCTGGTAGTATCATAACAGAAGCAGACTCTAAGCCATGTTCAACGAGTAGAGCCTTCCCTAGGCTCTTACTTTATGTTTAAAAAAAATCATTGTTATATCGATCTCAGCAGCTGCAACAGCATAATTGAATGCTGACTGATTGCTCTTAGGAGTGTCTGCTGTTTCAGTGGCCCTTTCCTTTAGTGGCGGGGTATATTCTCAAGTATTTAGCAAACACGGCTGCCACTAACACGTTTCTCATTCCCACCCCTGGGGGCTACCACTTCACCATATGTTTTGTTTCTCTTAGATTCTATAGGACAATGCTCGATTACTTTCCAGGTAAGTTTCTGCGGGATAGTGCAGTAGTTGATGGCCACCATTTTATAGAGGGGTAGAACTGGCTGCTGGGAAGCTATATTAATGAAAGGAACAAAGACTATTTTGCTAATGTAGCTTCACATCTTACTGAGTTCATGAAATTTGAAATAAATCAGTAGCTTTAAGGAGTACCATCTAAATGTTGATATTTCCTTAGGACTGGAGCTCCTTTGGGGAGGAATGATGAAGTTTTTTTTTTAAAAGAAAGCTTTATTGACACCGTTTGTTCTCACATCATCTAAATTTTATCCTATGTTCTCTTTGCTTTCTCTTCTCTGAGAGACTCATCCATTATAACAAAGAATGTTTTCAAAAGGAAAAGAATATAATCAAGGATACATCAAGACCAATCAATACCTTTTAAAAATGATAGTGTATATGATGTTCCACATCTGTGGACACCCTATCACTACAGAACAGTTGAGAAATGTGTATTTTCATATCTCTTCTTTGGGACCAAATTTTTCTTTTATAAGTCTGTGATATTTTTTAAAAACTCTTTTGTGGTTGGTTTTCTTTCTTTACATAATTGTAGTTCATGTATATACTTTTTTTTTTTACTGCTTACCTCTCTCTGCATCAGTTCATGTTGATCTTCCTATACTTCACTATATTCTTCAAATTAGTTGTTTCTTACAGTATATTAATGTATGAAAGTTTGTTCAGTCTTTTCACAATAGGTGGCATCTGCTTTGTTTCCAGTTTTTTATTACCACACAAAATGCTGCTGGGCAGCTAGATGGCACCATAGTGCACAGAGTGAACAGCCTAAAGTCAGGAAGATTAATTTTCCTGAATTAAAATCTAGTCTCAGACACTTACTAGCTTTGTGACTTTGGGCAAGTCACTTAACCCTTTTTGCCTTAATTTCCTCATCTGTAAAGTGATCTGGAGAAGGAAATGGCAAACCAGTCCTATGTCTTTGCCAAGAAAACCCTAAGTGGGGTTATGAAGAGTTGGATGTGGCCACTGTAATTTGGTGTATATTATATTTGGTTGTATTTCTATCACTGACTTCTAGTCATAAGCTTTATGGAGAAATGTCTGGGTCAAAGAGCATGAACATTTTGCCATTTTATTTCCATAATTCCAAGTAGCTTTTCATAGTGGCTCTGTTAATTCACAGTTTCACCAACAATGAACTAGTAGTATGCATATACGCCAATCAACACCTCCAACATTCACTATCTCCATCTTTTATGTTCTTTGCCAATTTTCAGTGTGTAAGGTGAAGCCATAAGGTTGTTTTTATTTGCAGTTCTCTTGAGGGAACATTCTTCCATATAGTTGTTAATAGTTTGAAATTCTTCTTTTGAGGATCGTTTATTCATATATTTGGATGACTCATCTATTAGGGAATAGCTCTCTGCATGTATCACTGGGTGTACATTGGTTTGTGTCTCTGTATGTTTTACTGTCTGTCTCTGTCTTTCTTTGCCTCTGAGAGAAGAAGTAGTTTAAAAAATCTTTTTTTTTTTTTGGTCATGAAATCAGTTAGATTTTCTCCTTGGTAATAGAGAACACCATTAGTGAACATATACTCTCTGTTCTGTGTCTAGCTTGATATTAGTGATGAGAATCACCCCATAAAATTATCTCTGTTGTCATATCTTTCATGTAATTTTGTTGGTGTCTATCTTCCAGTTAAACTATCAAAGAATTAATTTATACGATGAGAAAAAAATCATATGAAAACCAAAAAGGCAAGAGTGTCAAGTTAAATCATAGGAAAATGGAGGAACCAAGGAAGAAATAACATTATCACAACTTTATCCAAACTATTTGGTAATGGTTTAAAAAGCAAAATTGAAAATTATAACAGTGGAACAGAAGATAAGCAGGACACAGAATATGAATGAACTACTGCAGGAAAGACTTTTTATTCAATAACATTTTCTGAGAAAATTGAAAAACAATTTGGCAGCAATTAAATTTAGAGAGCAATTTTTATACTTTTTACTTCAGTAAGTTCCAAGTGGATATGTTACCTAAAGATACAAGATCATATCAGAAAAAGAGGAGAAAGAAAATACCTTTTATAACTAGCTAGAAGAGAAATTCAAAATCAGAGACTAGATAGCTCACTAAAGACAATTTTGATTATAAAATATTACAAGACTTCTGCACAAATAAAAGCAATGAAACTAGATTGTTTTCCATTGAAAATTGTTTAGTGTGTAAAAAAAAAATCTTTGCATCAAATATCTGTGATAAAACCCTGCCATCAAATGTATAGCAGGAATTTTTATGAATATATAAGACCAAAGACAATTTCCTAGGCAATAAGTGGACAACGGAAATTAACAAATAGCTTTCAGAAGAAGAAATACGAACCATCAACAACCATGCTAAAGATTGTTACAAATTACAAAAAGAATGCCAACTGAAAATTAAAAAGAACTCTGAGTTTTCACTTCATACCTTCAAAACAGGAGCACATGACAAAAGACAGAAATACTCAGAATTGGAGTGTTTGTGGAAAGACAGGCATAAGAATACATGACTTGTAGAGACTTGAAGATATTACAGTAAAAGTCTCAGTTGTCTCTGTATATCTAATCAACTAAACTAAGAGAAAGCCCTATCAAAAGTCTACTGTGCGTAAGGAACTGAATTAGACACAGAAGATACAAAGACAATAATTGCTATCATTCATATATTTGTATCAATATTGCTAATAATATAATTATTATAATATAATGTTAATAATTGTGCTTTGAGGTTTATAAGGCATTTTATTAATACTGTCTCACTCAATCCTCACAACCCCTCTGGGAGCTGGGTGACATTTGTATTTCCATTTTACAGGTGAGAAAACTGAGGCAGACAGAAGGTAAGTGACTTGTCCAGGGTCATACAGCTAGTAAATGTCCGAGTCCAGATTGTCACTTAGGTCTTCCTAACTCCAGGGCAATTTGTGCCCTCCAAGAGCTTACATTCTCCTGGGTCATCTTTCTTTTTTTGTGCTTATTTGTGGTGAATGTTCCATGCCAAATCAGCCTTATTCTGGAATGAATCTGTGGAGTCTCTGTTCTTTATCATTGTAACACTTCAAAAGCTGACAAAATATGTAGCCAAAGACTTTTCTGGTATGCAGTAGTAATTAAAGGAACTATGTGTTATCTAATTCTTACTCTCCATTTGGGGTTTTTAAGAGTGCCTTTAAAACAAACAAAATAATTTAAAAAAAACTTTCTCTGACCAGACAGTTTGGCATGTTGATTCTATTTCTTAGAATAGTCACAGGAAGCTGGGAAAGTCCCAGGGCCAGAGCAACACCATGCCCAAAGACCAATTGTGCAATCCAGCTGGAGAGTGCCTGAATTTTATAGAAAAGAGAAATTCTTACAGCAGCAGGTGATACAATTCAATCCTCTCAAATCAGCAAGTAAGCAAGGACAGTGAAACCAACTAGCTTGTATTGGGCACAAGGCCACTCATTTCTTAACCTTGCATGACAGGCAGGTGGATTTATCACTTCACTTCCCACCATTCATCCCAATATTTCTTGTAGAGAGAGCAGTGATTTGCATTTCTAGTGGGAAGCAAGCAAGGATGTGCTGGAGCCAACTCTTGTTGACCCTTGGATTCTTCAGTGTCAATGTGAGCACTTACCCCTTGGAAAGCCAAAGCTACATATCAGCACATGATTTATTATATTATTTAAATTTAAGATTGTTTAAAATTAAGAAAATGATGGAGAAAATATTAATAATACAAATTAAACTTAAAAGTGTATAATGAGTTTCTGGAAAGCTGGTAGATCTACCCTTTACCATTTTGCCATTATCATTTACCAGCATACCTCTGGATATAGGGCAAAGGTTGATGCTCTACCAGGCCCATTTCAACTGTAGCTCCATCTTGATCCATAATTGATTTGCATGGCAATGGGGGGAAAGATGGAAGTTTGCTGATAGTATCTGCATTTTTGCAAAGTGGAGTTCTTAGAGTGATTTGAGAGGACTCATGTCCAACTCATGGGTAAGATAGGAGTTGAAAGAATTTTCATACCATATCTCATAAAAAAGTTTACCTGCTTGGTATCATTGATAGTCCTTTGCTCAATCCTGTTTAAGTATGAGCATATAGGTTTTGGGAAGACCCATGGTGACTTTGTTAGTTTGAGTCTGATCCATTAAATGAAAGTGCTAAGTAAATGACCTAACATTTGTCTACCAAAAATTATTGATAGCCATGGACCCAATCCTGTTATACTCTGAGGACCTGCAATGTCTCTGTGGTATGTCCTATCCATGACTCAAAAGGCTACTCCTTAGCTGAAAAGGGGTGACTCACTCAAAAGAGGATGATAATTTCCAATAGTGAAGTCCTTGCTTGCTACTTTACTCTCCAATTCAAGATGTCAACTTTTTCCTTATAATTAAGTCAAGCAACCTTGTTCTCCAGTCCTTCTATTGCAGGAGGTCCATGAATTTTATTTCTATTTCTTTTTATTCAGTAAAGGATTTAGTGGCTAGTTTCTAGGTATTTTTCTTTGCTCTAATCTCTGCAGGGATGCTAGAATGTGGTTCAGATGCATGGAGTTTACAGACTACCAAGTAGGCTTAGTACGCTTCCTATCAATATTTAATGAGATTTTGTATCATCCCAATTCATTCACTGCCCCACCTAATTGTTATTTTTTAGCAGAGGTTCTTAACCTGAAATCTGTGAACTTAAAAATATTGATAATTATATCATTGTTGAGTTATTTCAGATATGTCTAATCCTTCATGACCCCATTTGGGGTTTTCTTGCCAAATATATTGGAATGGTTTGCCATTTCCTTCTTAGGATGAGGAAACTGAGGCATATAGGGTTAAATGACTTGCCCAGGGTCACATAGCTAGTAAATATCTAAGACCAGATTTAAACTCAGGTCCTTTTGACCTTGGGGCTGGTGCTTTATCCACTGTACCACCTAGCTGTCCCCATTGATAACTAACAATACTTCATAATAGTTATTTTTCTTTGCAGTCCTATGTATTTTATTTTATTTTATTTTATTTTTTAATTTAGTTTTTATTTGTTTTCTTGTTTACATTATTCATTTTCATTACATTTTTTGAATTACACATTT
>CM053593.1:358838244-358858644 GCA_028646575.1 Pseudocheirus occidentalis
TGCCTGTTCATATCCTTTGACCACTTATCAATTGGGGAACGACTGGCATTCTTGTAAATGTTATTTAATTCCCTGTATATTTTAGAAATGAGGCCTTTATCAGAGACACTAGTTGTAAATATTCTTTCCCAATTTCCCACTTCCCTCTTAATCTTGGCTGGTGCTTAATAAATATCTGTTGATAGATTGATCAGTGATGAAATCTTGTGAACACTAAGGGTAATCCCTGCTTACCATTTGGCATGGTTTGGGGTATACTGGCCACCAAAATATGAATTTCCATCACTGAAATTCTCAAGTGTTAGAACCATAGGATTTCAGTCAGAAGAGGTATTAAGACTCATCTAGTTCTAACCCTTCATTTTAAAGAGGTGGAAACTGAGGTTTAGCACAGTGCTTGGCAGATAGCAAGTATTTAAAAATTATCTGTTGCCTTGACTGAAACTCAGAAAGGGGAAGTGAGTTAATGGATACTATTAAATGAGTCAGTTGCAAAAGAAGATTTGAGCCAAGATTTTTATTTGAAGCCGGCTCCAAGTTCAGAGCCCTTACCACTATACCACACAGTCTTCTGAAAAAGGCAATAATATTCATAAGAACTGAATGAGAATGGTGAGTAGAGACTAGTTTAACTTTACTGTTATGTTGAGCATGTGAAGGGGAGCAATATAAAACAGAAAAAAGGGCTAGAATTAAACTGTGGAGGGCCTTAAGTTGTCTTATTATGAGGTTAAACTTGATTCCTTAGGCAATAGGGTGACCCTGAATATTCTGAATAGAGGAATGGCAGATGAGAGCAGACTTGTGCATTGGAGAGATTATTGCAGCAAGAACATTAGGAATAAAGGGGAAGTGCTGAGTAGAAGCAGGAAGACCAACTAGAAGTCTCTACAATGATGGAAGTGAAAAAGAGATAAGGCCCCTGAACTAGAGAAGCTGTAGTTGTAACAAAAGTGGAAAAGAGGGAATTGATACATTAAAGGTAGACTTTGATGCCAGGTCTTCCTGATACTACATCCAACATGCTATCTGCTATGTCACAATGTCTCTTTAGGAAGGTCTGGAGTATACAGAGACAGAGGCAGACAGTGACAGAGACAGACAGAAACAGAAGGAGACAGAGACAGACAGACACAGAGGAGAGACGCAGAAATAGAAGAGAGATAGAGAGGTAGGAGAGAGAGACACAGAGAGAAACAAAGACAAAGAGACAGAAAGACAGAGAGAGGAGAGACAGAGAGAGGAGAGACAGAGAGACGGAGAGGTAGGAGAGAGACAGACAGAGAGTAACAGAGAAATGTACAGAAAACACAGAAAAAGACACGGGGGGGGTGAACGTAATGATTGTGAGTGATTAAGAGGATGGTGGGGCTATTAAAAAAGGCTGTTGGAGATATAGAATTTGAGGAACAAACATTAATTTAGTTTTGGACATCTTGAATTTGAGGTGTTAACTGTATTTGCCATTGGAATTAAAACAAAAGAAAAGTCTTTGATCAATGCAATTCTTCAGAAAGTTCGAATGGAGGAGGCTGGGCATGAAGCAGAGCTGAAGGAAGGCATCCCAAGCAGAAGGAATTTCATGAGTTAAGAAAAGACCTAGAGAACTGAGTGTGTGTGTATGTGTGTGTGTGTGTGTGTGTGTGTGTGTGTGTGTGAGCACATGTACAGGGACCATGGAAAGAACATTTTCAAAGTATATGCCAGGTCTTATTCATTTATCCCATTTTCAACCCCCCCTTCCCAGGCCCCACCATCCATGAATGCTCCAAACCTTCCTAGAGAAACATTGGGGCATAGCCCAGAGAGCGTTTGATGTGATGACAGGAAGACCTAGTATGAAGGCCTGCATGTGGTGTTTGCCAGCTAGGTGACTCTGGGCAAGTGTCTTCACTTATGTAACTGGTTTTCTCATCTGAAAAATGGTAATGATAGTGAAAACATTTACTTGACGTGATTGTAATTGAATAAACTCAATGTATGGGGCAGCTAGGTGGCATAGTGAATAGAGCACTGCCCCTGGAATCAGGAGGACCTGAGTTCAAATCCAGCCTCAGACACTTAACACTCACTAGCCATGTGACCTTGGGCAAGTCACTTAACCCCAATTGCCCTGCCCTCCCCCTCCAAAAAGCAAAAAAAAAAAAACCTTATAAGGAAAAAAAACTCAACGTATGAAAAAGGTGCTTTGCAAACCTTGAAGTAGCATTATAAATATAAGTTATTGTGACTATTCCCATACAAGAATCTAGTTCAAGAGTGGGGAATCTGTGGCTGCGGGGCCACATGTGGCCTTCTAGGTCCTCATGTACAGCTTTTTGACTGAGTCCAAGTTCTATAGAACAAATCCTTTATTTAGGGGCTTTGTTCCATTGAAGTTTAGATTCAGTCAAAGGGCCTCACTTGAGAACCTAGAAGGCCACAGATTTCCCCACCCCTGATCTAGTCATGGGCAGAAGAGGGTCTGTCACTGTTTGCCCTTCACTGCCCTGGGCTTCAAGCAAGACTAGGGACAGCCAAGGACCAGGGACTAAGTAGGAGAAGGCCTCCTTCCTAGAGAAGCTTGACTACTCCTGCAGAAAAGTTTCCACTATGACTTAGGTTTCCTTCCTTTGTCCTTTTTTTTTCTGAGGAAAACAAATAATTTCAGAGAAAGCTAGGTCTATAGTTCAGGGAGCTGTAGTCAGCTTTGCTATTTTCTCTTACCACCCTCACCCCACCCCCAATGCCTTATTATCTTGGCATCAACGTAAAAGTCATGCTGAGTCCCAAACCACAGCTTCCTAATTTTGTTTCTTGGAAAACTCCTCAGACCCTTGCCAGGCATTTGGTTGGTTTAGGCGTCTTCTCACCATGCTTTCCCAAAAGATATTCCCAGTGATGCCTCCCTCCCTCTGGAACATTCTCTTATTCCCCATAAAAGAGGTGAAAAGATGGCCAATCATTGAGTCAGAAAGAAAGTAGGAAGCTTTCGAACTTAACTCTGTGGCTTTGTTTCCATACGACACAAACATGAAGGTCTCCAGAGCTAGTTCTTTTTTCCCTTCTAATCCTTATTGTTGGTGCCCTCAGCTGCCAGGTCCATGCCTCCAAGAGTTAAGCCCCTTTCTCTTCTCCTCTAAGGGTGGTATGGGATGCATTCACAGGATGTGAAGGGACCTTAGACATCTGATCCTCTTGTACAGTTGGGCAAACTGAGAGAAAGAACGCAGAGGAAAGAAGGGAGAAAGAGTGAGTAAGAGAGAGAGAGAGAAGGAGGGAAGAAGGGAGGAGGGGGAGACAGAGGGACATAGAGAGAGAGGAGAGAGGAGAGACAGAAACAGAGACAGAGAAAGAGAGGAGACAGAGAGACAGAGAGACAGAGATACAGAGATACAGAGCCAGAAACAGAGACAGAGAGAGAGACAGAGAGACAGAAACAGAGAGACAGAGACAGAGACAGATATGGAGACAGAGATGGAGACAGAGACAGAGAAACAGAGACACACAGAGAGAGACAGAGACAAAGACGGGGGCAGAGAAACAGAAACAGAGAGACAGACAGACAGACAGATACACACACAAACACATATACACACAGAGAGACAGAGAAAGGTTATATAGCCCAAGGGTATATAGCGATTAATTGAGAGAACTGGAATCCAGGTCTCCTAACTCAGCCCAGGGCTCTTTACAAAGAACAACATTCTTGTCCTTTAGAACTTGGAAAGGTAGTAGGCAGGAAACATGGTAGTCCTACTGGTAGTGGGAGGTTTTGAGCATGCAGTACCGGAAGTCACTCAGCCAGGGCACTGAGGCCCTGAGTCCCTTTTTTCATCTTAGGGACTTGTAGGTCATTTCCCTGGAGAACTTCCTCTTCTTTCTTTCAATATTCATCTTATCCAGGGGTCTTAGGGAAGTTCAAAGACTCTTAGATACTCAAACTGCAGTCAGGGACCTCCTGATTTGGGTTTGACCAGAGTCAAACATTGATGTGCCCTAAGGTGCCCTCCCAGGTTCCTTAGGTCCTGATCCTTAACCACTCTATGAGTAGGGTAGTTGATGACTTCTGTAGCTGCCCCTGTAGCCCTGCTCAAGCAGTTCCCAAGCAGAACATAACCTGGGAGATGCTCCTATCATCCCAATATACTCAGTGAAATGAGATGACTCTTAGGCAAGTGGCAAAGTCCCAACTGTCTTCTGGGTTTTCTTTACACTAAAGCCTGCCTTCTATTTTGTCTTCCTGAAGAGGCACCTTTCACATCATCTAATCAAAGATTATTTCTTCCTACCCCAAAAAGGCTATGATTTGGGTTTTTTTCCCCAGCCATGGTTCCACACTGATGGGGACCCTATAATTCCCTGCACTTGAAATGAAATAGCTCACGAATGAGGGACAGCCAGGAGAATCTTAGGGAATAAATGAGAATTTTAAATTGCCTAGTAGAAAAAAGGGCACTAGGGGGTGCTCTTGATTTAGAATTATTCCCTCCTACCTGGGGCTCAACTGAAACAGAGCTCTGGACCAGCACTGGAACAGGTGAACAGGTGCTAGTTCCTTGCTCTGAAGTAACTTACATAAAGTAATATGGGGGTAGAGGGGCAGAGGGGTCATGACAATGTATACCAAATTCTATCAGATGTCAAGGTGCATTGATTTTCTGCATTGCCTCTGTTGGGTGGCCAAGAATGAAAGAACATCAGTTTTAAAATCCAAACTGTGCTTTTATTATGTCTGTGACTTAGGATAAGTAACAACATTTCAGTGTGCTTCTTCATGTAAGAAGAAGAGATTAGATTTAGATAATCACTAAGGTCTCTTCCAGTTCTAAATCAATGGGTATATGCAGTTAAGACAGAGAGGCTGATAGGTCAGAAAAAGACAGTATGGAAAAAGACAGATTTTTCCCCAATTAGGTGACCCTCTATCATGTTGGTTACCATTCTATAAAGTGAATGGGAGTTTATCCAGGTTGAGAACCTTGGGGAACCATGGGAGGGGAAGAAGTCATGAAGAGCCCCTTGAGGAAGATTAAGCTCTATTGAGTCCAGGGGAATTTCTTATCTCTCCATCAGAGATTTGTGCTTTGTGAAGAATCAGGAATCAAACTATGAATCAGAACTCAGTGCTCATTTGGTTTCTCTCCTCAGATATTGGTCTTTAGCTTTCCTCTCTGTCTCCATTCCCAGTAAAGAGGAGGCTAGAAACCATAGGGTGAAGCTTGAGGACAAATAGCTTCAGAGTTTCTTGATTACAAGTGAAAACTCAGAAGAGTCTTGGATCCTCTTAAAGTCCAACATGAGTGCAATCTTCTACAGGAAGGCTATTCAGAACATCCCTTGCTAGAGCACTCCCTTCAAAGTATGAGTGGCACCATTCATTGCACTATGTCTGGCTGGTCACCATTCTGATGATGTATGCAAAAGAATATATTTGAAACCTTACGGAGAAAAGCATCTTTTCATATCATCTGGAAAGAACACCCAAGGCCGTCCTAATGGCAGTGTCCAGAGGACTCAGAGGCAGAACTCCCTTGGAAGAGGTTTGCTCATATGAATTAGCTACCATGCTCTATACTGATGTGGTTGTCATTGCTTTTGTGTTTCTTTTGCTTTCATCCTTGAAATGAGACAAGAAAATGTCTCCTACTTTATCCGATTATAACTTTATGGACAGTAGTCCTCCTGAACTCAGATTTCCTCTTAGCTTTTGAGAGTATAGAGACCTTTTATTAACTCCTTGATAGCTGATCTTTAGAGCCCCTGGGTGGTGCAGTAGATAAGAGCTCGGACCTAGAGGCAAGAAGACTCATCTTCCTTAGTTTGAATATGGCCTTAGACACTTGCCAGATATATGACCCTGGGCAATGGGCAAGTCACCTAATTCTGTTTGCCTCAGTTTTCTCACCTGTAAAATGAGCTGGAAAGGGAAATAACAAACCACTTCAGTATCTTTACTGAGAAAATCTCAAATGAGGTCACAAAGCCTGAAAATGACTGAACAACAACATTGATCCTGGATAAATTGGGATACATTCCAACCCATATTCTCATATCTCTCAATCAATTGCTGGGCTTATAGATCCTAAGTCATAGATATGGAAACAGAAGGAGTTGATAACATTTTGCTCCCCACTGAACAGCAAAAAGGAAGGTTTGTTTTGAAGGTGTAGCGGAAATGGGAACTTTTTCTATACAAAAGGAAAAGCTTGGAAGGAGATGATCATTCCAATATAGACTTAGATTTGGAAGACCACAGTATCTCCCTTCTTCTGTCAGCTGAGCATGCATGCTGTATTGGAATAAGAATGGGCTCGACAGTCTAGAAAACTCAGGTTCAAATCCCAGTTGGGCCAATTGCCTTTGGAACTTTGGGGAGATCATTTAACCTTAGAAAATGAAAAGGTTGAACTCACTAACTTCTAACATCTCTTTTAATTTTAACACTATAAACCTATGAGAAATTATGATAAACTGAGAAAAATGATTATTTTCTTATGATATTAATAATCATGGGATGAAAGATCCTCTTTTTGATGATTAATAACCAATTTATTAGTATTATAGATATTGGTAGAGTTTTTTTTCTCTTTTGAAAGACAGGACTGGCAATGAGACATTCTTTTTAATCTTGGGGGACGCCACCCAACTGGGAGAGCTTATTTCTGATTAAAAGGTAAAGAGAAACAAATCTAGCCCATTGTCCAACTCAAGTAGGACTGGGTAGAAAACAGAGTCTTTTATATAGTTTGCCGGAGGTTGTAGAGGTTGCTGGAGATGAATGATCTGGGAAAATTCTGACATTATCAGAGTCACAACCCCCAGCCCTCCTAATTAGAATAAACCTACCACTCATTATGATATTCAATCTCTCGTTAATTGTTAACCATTAAGAATTTTCAACCTCAGGTACACCCCCTTTTCTAAGAGTATTTAAACATTCAGCAGCCTCCCTGCAGAGTAGTTTCTGAAAGAACCTAATTTATTGGTTATCTGTTATCCTAATTAATAAATTGATCATTAATTACTCAGAAACTATGTGTCTCCAATTTTTCATTCATTTCAAGTACTAATAAATTTTATTTGGAAATCTTCTACAATAGATGCTGAGATGACAGACAGTCACGTATTGGTTAATGTCTTTGCCACAATGTGGTAGTCTCCTTGTTTTTAAGTTCTCGACCTCTTACAGAGCGCAGCAAGGATCCTCGTGAGGCTTAAGCAAGTAAATCCTCCTTTCTGGTCCTCAGTTTCCTTGCTTCTCAAAAATTGCTTAGGCTAGTTGTGTCTAAGGCACCGTTACTACATTATAGCTCTCTATGACAGAGGGAGGGAGGGAGAGGGAGAGATTGCGCCAAACAATTTCCTGACACATCAGCTCATAGTTTTGGAGCAAGAAAAATTACAGACGCCATCTACTCCTACCACTTTATTTTACAAATGGAGAAACTGAGGCGTAGAGAGTGACTTGTCCAAGGTCACACAAATCATGTCAACCTTAGTCCTAGCTAAGTTCTCCATTTCCACATGCATATCTGAGATATGGCGATTGTTAATTAGTTGTGTGACCCCTAGGCAATTGCTTAACCTTTCTGAGCTTGGTTGTAAACTACAGGGAAATGAGCAAGATGGTATTTGTACCACATCCATTTCTACATCCATGATCCGATGATTTTTATTTCCTTCCTATTCTTTGGTTTCAATCTGTACATCCAAATACATTTGTTAAGCAACTAGTAAGTGAAAGGCCTTGGACAAGGCACTGAGGCTACAAAGACAAAAATAAAATCATGTCTGCCCTCAAGTATCTTACAATTCACTCAATCAGTAAATAGATAGAAAGACAGATGGATGGATAGATTGATAGATGGATAAGTAAGTGAATAGATAGATGTATGAATGAACAGATAGATGAATGGACAGATAGACTGATAGCTAGAAGGAAGGATACCTAGAGAAATTATATATATATATATTTGTATATACATATTTATGCATATATGTGTATATATGTACATAAACGCATATATACATACACCTACAGCAGACTTGCCCTCAAAAATTGGAAAAAGCGATAAGGAATCAAGATCCGGTCTAGTTTCTCTCACTTTTACAGATAATGAAATGAAGGCCAAGAGAAGTCAAGAGACTTGCTCAAGGTCACACTAATAGTAAATGACAGAGCCTGGATAGGGATTTGCTACTTTTGATTTTGACCAAAAATGAGAAACTAGTTGGGAAAGTAGAAATGACAATAGTTTTCGAGATAGGAGACCACTAAATCAAAGTTTGCATCAAAAAGGAGGAGAAATTCCAGGCAAATAAGTCAAATCTGATGTTCTCCTTAGATTTCATGAGAACGTATATCAAAATGTTAAAAGGAAGGACAGGTAGGCTCTAACAGCCTAATATTTTGTAGACGTAAACCCAAGAGAGATGACAGCAAGCACTTAAGAAAGAAATACTAAAGGCATGAACGAAAATGATTCTTCTAGGAAGAAAAATGGGAGCTGTCTAGAGAGAGATGTGGCTCCAGAGGGAAATCATGAACAAACAGACTTTTAAAGAGATATGTAGAGGAGATGGAAGCAAAGGCAAGCAAATGAGGAATGCAATGTGAAAATAGTGTCAAGAATGATAAACACCACAATGTACCAAGGCTATAAGAAATGCCAACAATAGGGGTGGCTAGGTGGTGCTGTGAATAGAGTGCTGGCCCTGGAGCCAGGAGGACCTGAGTTCAAATCCAGGCACTTGACACTTACTAACTGTGTGACTTCGGGCAAATCACTTAACCCCAATTGCCTTGCTTCCAAAAAAACTGCCAAGAACAGCGTAAAATCTATAGATTAAAGACTTTTAAAAACTATGCTGGGACCAGAGGAGTACTAATGTAAGTAGGGACAGGACTAATGATTGAGGGTGAGGGGTTGGGGACTGGTAGTATGGATGACAGTGAGAATGATGAACCATCCATCTCTTACATGAGTTCAGCCTTCTTTTCCAAGGATAATGATCTTGGAAATAGAAAGAATAGAACAAAAATGATCAGCAGGGTTGGAAATCTAAGACTAATGAAGGGACAGCAGGACAGTCACATCAACATGCCCTCAGTGAATCCCAGACAAATTACATCCTTAGTTATTGAAACAACTGGTAGACATGATCACTGGACTGCTGTTTATGATCTTTGAAAAGTCTTGTAGAATGGGAGAGTTGCCACAAGATAGATGGATAAATATTCTTATTTTCAAAAACAAAACAAAACAAACCAAAACAGAAGAGAATAATTTGCAAACTGTAGGCCAGTGTGTTTAACACCTCTATTTCTGGGAAAATTGTGGAGTTATTAAATAAAAAGTTCAGCAAGCACTTCAAAATGGTGGACAATAAACCAGTGATCACCTATTATGGATTCACTGAGAACAGATCATTTCAGAAAAATTTCCTTTCCATTTTTTACAGAGCAATAAGACTGTTAAATTAGGGGAATGCTATAGAAATAGCAAACAGAGATTTAAATAAATCATGTGATAAAATGTCTCAATCTATTCTTGAAAAAATACAGAGATGTTGGTTAGATTATTTAGTAACAGATTTACAGAGCATTTTCCATGTTATCTCATTTGATCTTCCTCTGAGAGGTAGGAACCATAATTACCTCCCATTTTACATATGAGGAAACTGAGACTGTGGTCTATCTTTGCTGATAATATGGAGAGATGTTGGTTAGATTTTATTAATGTTATTCAAAGTCATTCTACAAGGCATTTCTTATATGTTATCTCATTTCTCCTCATAATAACCCCAAGAAATAGTTGCCATTAATCTATATTTTAGGGATGAGGAAGTTGAACCTGACTTTTCCAGGGTCATAAAACCAGGAAATAAAAGAGATTTAAACCTTGTCCTTTGTACAACAAACTCATTGCTCTTCCCACCATGACATAAGCTCTGCCATTATGGGAATGGAAAAGAACCATAGAACCTTAAGGTTGGAAGAGATTTGAGTGATCATCAAGACCAACCACCATGCTTATCTTCAGAGTCAGAGTCTTGCTTAGTACAGCACACTGAGTTTGGAATACAAAGAACCAGAGTTCAAATCCTGCCTCAGGCATTTACCAGATGTGCAAAGTTGGGTAAATAATTTACTCACTCTCTAACTCAGTTTCCTAATCTATTAAATAATGAGGTTGGTGTTCCCTATGGTCCTTCTAGCTCCAAATCTATGATACTATGACATGCATTAAGGGAAAAAATATAAAGAGAAAGGCTAAAGGACTATTGTTTAGTCAATTATCTTGAATCTGTAATAAGGTTACAAAACCTGGCCTGTAGGTCCCATGTACTTTCATAACTGCTTTGAGATGAAGCTCAAAAGATCCAAAGCTGAATGGGAAATTTAGAGACCATCTAATGCTAGTCCAATCCTTTCTTTTATAAATGGGAAAAAAACCAACAGCCAAGGTCGAGAGAAGGGACATGACTTGCCACAGGTTGTACTGTTCCTTGGAAGTAGGAGATTCTGGATTTGAACCCAGGTCCTCATGAACCTTAATAGATTGCTCTTTCTACCACACAGCACTAACCTCAGAACAAAGATGATGAGAGACCTGACTGAAAACCTAATGGTACCAACCAAAAAGTGCTACTATAGTCTTCCAACTAGAGGAAATTCCCAAGTTTTAGAGGGAATTCCTGATGACCACTGATGAATTTTGAATTCTGCATCTCCTTCAACGTTCAAAACTACCCCCACAAAATTGTTCTCTTCCTTTTATCAAACAGAATTTGCAGCAACCACAATCACATATGCTATCATATCTTATAGGAGACATAAGGATAGAGATATGCCTCCATGGCAACTAACCTGGAAAACAGTTGAGAACCTTTTCCATGGAGACCAGGACAAGAAAAACAGCAAGGGGGAATCGTCAGCATCCAGAGTTCCTAAACACTCCTGATTCCAGTGGGGAGAGCATCTGAGCTTGTAGTTATGCCCATGAATAAGCAGTCAGCAGTGATTGCTGCTGACATGAATGATAACGATGAAATCATCTTGAGCCTGCATCAGCAGTCTTTTTTCCCTTTGAGTACGACTTGAAAATTGCCCTTGGAAGATTGGGAGGTATTGCGCATTAAATAAATATGTATCCCCATCTATAAAATCCTTGATCCATAAAACTATACCATGTCAAGGCTATAATGGACCTCAGGTAATCCAAACTTTTCATTTTCTAGAGGGAGTCTAGTGAAAGGAATAACTTTCCTAAGCTACATTTCCAATAAAGGTCTTCTGACTGGAAATTTAGTTTTTATTTAATTTTTGTTTTCCATATCACAATGCCTCCTGGGTAAATGCACAGACATATGAGGGTATGGAATAAGAAAAGAATGAGGAAGTATTTTTTCAATTTCAATGAAATGTAGATGTTTTGAAGGAAAGGAATATTAGATCAGGCTAGAAATGTGGAGCATCCAAGTGGAACATTCATCTGGATCAACTTCACCCAAAACATGACACTTTTCTTCTCAGTCCTTAAGTTACTCCCTCATGCCAATTGAATGAAGTCTATTCTCTTGAAGCTGCCATCCAAGGTCCAATATCACTTGGATTTCTGCTTGGAGTCCTGTTCCAATACAAGTTAAGATAACCAGCAAGTTAAGAAGGAATTATGAGTGGTAACTAAAAATCTTGTACTCCAAGTCACATTTCTTTACTGTGCATCCTCTTAATTTTCCCTTAGAGGGAACCAGTCCTGGGAAGAAAAGGGTGGAAGAAAAGGGTGCTCTTTTTCCATTGACTCATTTTCCTTCATTATCCTGGAAATCCAGCAAAATCTGAGCTGCATTACCAGGGTCCAGAGTCTAGCAGAGAAAAAAGCCTGATTCTTTCATCTCTGTCCTTAAAATCTCACTGCTTCTTCTCCAAAAGGGAAAAGAGAAGAGGAAAAAGCCTTTTGAATGTTACCATTGATTTATTCTTCAACTTAGTTTACATAATTTCTTTCTTTTCTGGGCAAGATTTCTTTTTTCCTTTTAAAAAAATTTCAGAGAAAGCCAGGCCCAAGAAATTCACTTCCTGCGGTCAGCCCTGGCATAACTTTTCCCCTCATTGCCTTTCTGCCTCAGTAGCAATATGGAAATCATGTAGTCACAGGCCACAACTTCCCTCTCACACTTCCTGGCAAACTCCAGAGCCCAGCTGTGTGCTCAGCAGATTTAGGAGTCTCCTTATCATTCTTTCCCTCTGACGTCTCCAAGGGAGGGGGAACCTCCTTCCCCCTCATCCCTTTCTTCTCCCAATAAAAGGGAGGAGAGGAGAGCCAGATACTCACTGAAGCTAAGAGACACTTGGAAGCTGTTGAACCTACTCCTCAAGCCTACCTCCTCACTCACAGCACCATGAAGGTCTCCACAGCTGCTCTGACCCTGGTCCTGATTGCTGCAGCCCTCTGTTGTCTAGTCTATGCTTCACCTGGTAAGTGTCTTCAGTCCTTCATTACCATCTATCTATCCAAAGATGCATAGGTTTGCTTCTCTCATTTCTGTGTTGCTACCAAATATGAGAGGTGAAAGGAATCTTAGACACTCATAGTCCTTATTTTACAGAAAGGGAAACTGAGGTCCAAGAGAAGTGACTTGTCTAAAGGTCACACATAGAGAGTTGGTGGTAGAGCTGGGGATAGAACCAGGGCTCCTAGTGACCTTTCTGTCACTCTATATTTTCAATGTCTTTCTCAAGAATAGATTTCTTGATATGACTACTATCTCAGCAACACCTATAATAATTGGTGATCCACTTGTGGAAAAATTCCTCATATGTGATAATATTTCTGGAGTGGAACAAAATGGTTCCTTTGCCAAAATTTGCTTGGAGACCAGAGTTTTAACTTAACAATGAGTTTGAAACTATATTGGTTAAAATGTTGGCCTTCTCTGCTCCTCCTATGGATAATGCCCATGGAGTACAGAAATGTCACAGTGACATTTCCTCACCTGGCACCTGTTTGCTTGTAGATGCTAAAGGACAAATAACAGGTTTGCTAAGCCCCAGTGTTTAATTCATCTTAAATGTTTTTGATGATTAATTCTTCCTAATTACATTTTAGAGACTTATTAGGTTGGAATAGGATGCTGTTCATATGATGCTTCCTTATATCATTGATGAGCAAACTGAGGAAAAGGGTTTAAGTGCCTTAGCATTGTGCTCCTCTAGAATATAGTAGTTCTGAGAGAGAAAAGGGTGTTTGAAATTACAGAGGAAAACATTTATTCTCCATACATTCCTTTCTTTTCCCTTTTCTTTCTTGAAATACTCATATTAAAAAAAAAGAAACATCCTAATCTGATATTTCTTGGGCTCCTTTCAGATGGTCCTGGCACTCCAACCTGCTGCTTTGACTTCACCAGTAAAAGGATCCCTTCAAAGCTGGTGGTGAGCTACAGGAGCACCAGCAGCAGATGTGCCAAGACGGGTGTGATGTAAGTTAATCAGATGTTGCCCACTTCTCCTTTGTACCAGATTGGCCATTTGCTGTGGGCATAGGGGACTGAGGAAATAGAAGTCAGATTTCACAGGTGAACTTAGAGAAGTAGTAATATGGCAAGTTCAGACCTTTTTTGTAATCAGAGTAGGGTTAGGGTACACCACTCATATCCCAACCCATAGTCAACCTAGAGCTGATTATGGGGAAGCAGGCAGAGGTAGCGGATGGAGAAAGGGACCTTTCCATAAAGTTCAATGGAGGATTTGTCCTCTCTACTTGGATTTTTAATCAACACCTATAAGTCCTTCTTAATTTGCTGGTTATCTTACCTGGTATTGGATCAGTACATCCCCAGGATCAGAACAACTCCTCCTAGGCAGGTGAGAGCAGCAGACGGCTCTTAAGAGTAGCTCCCATTGGGTGCTCTTTTCTAATCCCTATTTTCCAGACTCCTAGTTTCTAGAATTCTAGGATCAAAGTAGGGAGGGAGAGAAGGATTAGTGTAGGATGACTCACGCTTCTGTGATGAATGCACAAAGCCACTCACCAAAGCCTCTTTCTTCCACAGCTTTATCACTAAACAAGGCTACAACATCTGTGCTAACCCAGAGGAGCAGTGGGTTCAACATGTTCTGAAGCAATTAAACAGCAAGAAAGCCAAGACCAAGAGTCCATGAAGGCTACTGCTACTTCCTCTTGCCACTGCCTGCTTAGAGACCCAAGAAGGACAGAAGGATAATTTATTTCCCCTCCCCCCCCCCACAGCTGCTCTGTGTAACATTTTATTATAATTTAAATATGTTTTGTGTTATTTAAATTATTGTTGTTTAACTTTACGTGTCATGAGAATTTGTGCCTTAATCACTATTGTCATTATTATTTTTTGTAACCTACCCTTAGGGCAGCACTTCACCTCTGTTTCCTAACTTTCTCCTCTGTCAAATGTGTGAGGCTCCATTCCACTCCTCCCTCTTCATAAAGAACTGTATTAAAGATCCGTGTGAAAGGTGACTGAGCCTTTTGCAGGGAAGTTACACCCTTAACCCAAGGTATCGATAACGAATGTTAGTATGGAAAACAATACTACACTACGACTGTTAAATCTCCATAGACAAATATATTTTTGTTTATAAAACCTTTCAAATGTGTTTTCTTGTGCTTATGTGGGAAGGCTACAGCTCCCAGGGTGAGAGGGCTACAAAGGGAGGGCTGGAGGGGATGGCAGATTCTAGAGAGGCAAGAAGCTCATGGTTGTTATCCTTCCTGACTGACCTGGAAAAACCTTCGTTTTAGTGCAAACCAACCAAGTTCTCTTTTTAAGAAACCATTCCCTATATAAAATCCAAAACTGCTTCTCTATACCTTCCATGCATTTATGTTCTCAACTTCCCTACTAGCAGGTCTAATAGCCAATATTTAATTACATTCAAATCCCAACCCTACATGTTTAAGAAGACAATTCCTTTGTTTGTTTGTTTGTTTGTTTTTATAAGGGGGAAGATAGGGCAATTGGGGTTAAGTGACTTGCCTAAGGTCACACAGTTTTTTTTAATGGTAAGTGTCTGAGGCAGGATTTGAACTCAGGTCCTCCTGACTCCAGGGTGGATGCTCTACTCACTGCACCACCTAGTTGCCCCCAAGAAGACAATTCTCATGGCCCTTTGTCCTCTGTCCAAGTCATCCCTTATTCTGGATTAACATCTCCACTTTCTCCAATTGGTTGTCACAGTTCTTACAAGGAGCATCTCCTATCCTCTCCTGTTCTCACTGCACTAGGCTAGCTCCAGTTAGTAAATATCCTTTCTTTAGTGTGGAAGTTTGCTGACAATCCCCACCCTGCTCCCCAGTGGATAGGGACGTTTTTGAAGGCTTATCACAATGGTACGTGGGAACTTTAGCACCTCACATAAAACCACAGAGAAAGTAAAGAAATAAAGAAGTCTGATTCTTCTGGGTAACCCCACGGAAAAGGTGAGGAGCAATGGTGAGAGAAGGACAAGAGGAAAGTCTCCTCCTGTTCCTATAGACACACAAAGACATCATTTTGTCACCTGCTCAGCAACTATCCATAGCAGCTATCAGCTGTCCATAGCTGACCACCTATGGACCTCCAGAGCCCCTACCCTAGGACATGTTAATTCACTTAGCTTTGGAACTGCCACCCTAGGGCTAAGCTGACCTGATTGGTAAGGGAATAATTTCACATCCACAAAGTCCCTTTTACCTATGCAGTCACAAACTAGACTCATCCCCATGGAATCATCGACCCAGGGCATTTTCTTTAATTTTTTAAAATGACTTATTTACTATTTTGTTCTTCTCCAATTACATGTAAAAACACTTTTTTACACTCATTTTAAAAATTTTAAGTTCCAAAATCTGTCCCTCTTTCCTTGCCTCTCTCATTGAGAAACCTAGGCCATTTTTCTTTACATATGCTCTGTAGTCTTGTGCCTAAAACCTAATTTATCATCAGAAAAATATCATTGGGCTGGGGTGGAGGGGGGAAGAAGCAGAGTGGTTGGGGGTAGGAAGATTTGGAACTGATTGTGTGTGTGTGTGTGTGTGTGTGTGTGTGTGTGTGTGTGATACTGTCAACAGTGAGACAGGAAAGAAGCAGATTATCTTGGGATAAGATGGGGCCCCCAGGTACTAAGTACACAAGATATAGTTGACAAGATTACTGTTTTTTTTAAAGAAAAGTCATATTCCAATTGAACATTTCATCCCTCTATTTCTCGGTGATGCCTATGAAGTCATATTTACCGTATCATATTAGTATTTCTAATTCACCTTTTTCATTTACTTATTGCGACATCACCAGCTCTTGCTCCATTCTAAATCAAGGCTGAGATTCCAGATATCTCTGAGTCATGGTGCCATGAGACCATGATTTCTTTGGCTAGCAAGTCTGCATTCCAACACCCCCGAAGCAGCACTCGTAGATTGATGCACTGGACTGTCGAGGTCCCTGATGAGATCTGGAGGGTCACAGGGAGACCATGATTGCCTAGACTCACTCCCCCGTTGTAAGTGTATCTACACCTGCTCTTAAACGCTGCACCACAGCGATTAGGAACCTCCAGCGATCAAAGCACAAACCTCATTCCTCACCTCTTGTTGTCTATTCCCTCATTATCATATACTTCAAGCCTGTCCCCAGTGCCTCATTCCAGGTCTCCCTGTCCCTTCCACTGTGGCCTGTGGAACTCCCACTCTGTGATGATCACACTTCTTTGCATTGTCAATTTTTTTCTCTGATGTTCCTTTCACTTTCTGGCACTCACTTAGACTTGATTCCCCTCAGGGACAGAATCTCAAACTTTCCACTGCTGTTTATGCCTTTGCTCAGACCTCCTTGACTCACTGTGGATTCTGGTGAGAATCAGTACGTACTTTACTTGGCCTTTAGCCCTTCCAGACTGTCCCCTAACCATCTTCACTATTGTAGTCGTTGAGTAGTTTAGGTCACATCTGACTCTATGTGGCCTCATTTGGGGTTTTCTTGGCAAAGATACTGGAATGGTTTGCCATTTCCTTCTCTAGCTCTTTTACAGATAAGGAAACTGAGGAAAACAAGGTTAAGTGACTTGCCCAGGGTCACACAGCTAGTAAGCATCTGGGGCCAGATTTCTATTCAGGGAAATAAGTCTTCCTGACTTCAGGCCCAGGGTTCTATCCACTGCATATACACCAACTGTCCCTAACCACTAACACTTACCAGCCTCTCCTTCTCTTTCACTCCATCTAAATTTCTCACGTAATTCGGATCAAGGTGGTTATTATCAAATAACCTATCCCAGGAATTTTCCTTCCTTTCTCAAAGAGTTTGGTGCCTAGTTCATAATCACCTCTAGCCCACTTCTTTTTCCCCAAGGATCCTCCCTCTGGGTCCCCCACCTTCTGCCAAGAGGGTTTTGTCCTTTCTCATCTCATGGTTGGCACCCACATTCCACTCTATCATACATTTCCCCTTCTCCACTTTGTCTCCATCCTCCAGGTATGACCTAGTGCCATTGGGAAGTGAGGGTTCCACATAGAGATATTCATGAATCAGCTCACACAGGCTCCCAAGGGAGCTGATGGTCAAATTTTCAGTGAGCATTTACACTTTAGCAAATGCTACAAATAAAGATTTCCTTTATTGTTTTGTTGGTTGTCTAGACTTAAAGCAATGGAGCAATTATTAGCAATGCAGATTAAACTTAAAATTGGTTTGTGCCTTTGCAGAGAGCAAACCACAGTGTTGGTATTGGATGTTCAAGGGGAGGCCTGCTGACTTCCTTACCTCTTCTACAGGGGATCATATAGACTTTGGGAGAGCACCAGACAAGACCATACGATCTTCTGAATTCATCTAACCATACCGCTAACACCTCTTTTCCTTAATGAATAAATGAGTGAATAAAAAAACCAAACAAACCTTTATTAAAGTTTTACTGTATGTCAAGCACCATGCTAGGCACTGGCAATAAAAATTCAAATTTGAAATAGTCCTTTCCTTCCAAAAGTTGACATTGCAATGGAGAAGACAATAGATCAAGGGAAATGTGGGCTAGGGCTGGAAGATGTCTTCTGGGAAATCATAAAGATAGTGAATGGGGGCATGGGGAGGTGGATTGTTATGCCTTCTCCAGAAGCCATGGCAATAATGATTTGATTGAGGGTTCCTAAGTGAAGAAGAGAAAGGGTATGAAAGGTGTATGTGGTATGTGACTGCAGGGTACATGCCAAGAAGATGTTTTGGATGGAATGCATGGGATGTCAGGACAAGTCTGCTGTGGGGCTGCTTAGCTACTGGGGTTTTGTGAGGGTGAATTCACTTCTTCAGCAATGAGGACAGCTTAGCTGGAAGGGTAGAAGTTTCAGTGCTCAGAGGGTTAACTCCTTCAAGACATGGGCTTTGGAGGGAATCTTGTGTGAAAGTGCCTCTTCTGGGTAAATGGCAAGACAATATCTCAGTGTGAGTGCAGCTCCTGAAAGGAACTTTATTCCTGACCTTCTCCGCTTGTTCCTCACCTCTTCCCAAGTGTTTCTTCCTTCTTTACTAATTCTCCTTCTCCCCCACTTTTTCCACATTCCCTGTTACAGTTCTTGGAACATCTTTATCCAATGAGGGGCAGGCTGGGGGAGGGGGTCACAGTGAATTTGCACCTTAATGAAAGGACACTGATAAGTTGGAGCAAGAGCTCAAGGCCTAGTGAGCCTCATATTAGAAGATGGGGGACCCTCCTTCTGTAAGCATTTGTAGGAAGTGGTTATGTATATCCAGAAAATGGGATGAAACTTATGGAGAGTCGAGCAGCATGAGAGATGTCTTCTGATACATGAAAAGCTATGATTATATGGGTGTGGGGAGACAGAACAAGACCAAATCAATTTCAGGTATGAGGAAGCAGTTTTTAAACTTAATATATGGAATGACTTCTTGGAAAGGAGCACTGCCTAGGGCAGGTAGTAACAAGTGTCCCTTAGTAGAACAATTTAAGTGGGATTTTGTTGTAGAGGGAATTCTGGCTTCTATTATGATTCTCCCTAAATTTTCTCTGAGACCCCCTCCTACTGAGATTCTGTAACTTTAGGATTCTAAAGTAGGGCTGACAATGGGGAAAGCCACGTAGTAAACCAGGTCATTTTGAAGTAGATAGAGTAAGAGTCAGGATAGCAAAGATTGAGGGAAGCAGGATATTGGAACTTTCTCACCCTATTCCTGGTTGGTTTGCCCTGAAATGAAGCGTTTTTTTCCAGCTAAGCCAGGAAGGATAATAACCATGAGATTCTTGTACCTCTGGGGCCCACTGTCTCCTCCAACACTCACGTTCCGTCCCTCCCACTCTGAGAATGCTAGCCTTCCCGTATATACGCAAGAAAGCACAGTCGTCAGGTTTTATAAACAAAAATATATTTTCTATAGCAATTCAATAGTCAGACTGTAGCATTGTTTCCCATAAGGACATTCATTGTCAATAGCTTGGGTACAGAATGGGACTTCTCTTCAGAAGGTTCAAACACCTTTCACACGGATTTTCATAGCAATTTTCATAGCATCTCTTTGAGGCAGATAGGACAGGAAGGGAACATTGACTATTTTACCCCCCTCACCCCTCACATACACAAAAGCTAAGGCATGAAGGTGAAGTGACAAACCCAAAGGTAAGTTACCAAACAATTATAACAAAGACGCAAAGTCTTGAGGCACAAAAAGATAAAAACTAACAATTTAAATAGGACAAAATATATTTAAATTATAATAAAACATCTCAAAGAGGAGCTGTGGGAGATGGGCAGCAAATAAATTATTCTTCAATCCTGCCTTGGCATCAGATCAAGCAGTGCTGGGAGGAAGGGTCAGGAGTCTCCCTGGACTCTGGGACTTGGCTTTCTAGTTGTCTAGTTGTTTCATAAAATGTTAAACCCATCCCTCCTTGGGGTTAGCACAGATGTCAAGGCCTAGTTTTGTGATAAAGCTGTAGAGGAAAGAACTCTTGGTGAGTGGTTTTGTGGATTCAGCCCAGGAGGATGAAGAATGTTACCCTAATGGTGCTCTCCCTTCTTCCCTTGACCCTCCTAGAACTGGGATTGGAAAATAAAACCCTATGGGAACTGCTCTCAAGAACATCCCCCAGTTCAAATGGAATGGTCCTATGTCCTGGGATGTCCTACTCACATATGAGTAAGAGCACACTAAGAAAGAATGGTGGTGACTGAAGATTCAAGTAGGGAGAATCCCTCAGTTTCCTTACTTTGTACCCTCCTTCCTCTCACAGATATCTGTGTCTTTTTTCCCAGTCTCTGGGATTCAGTTCTGAATTAATTGTGGGTTGGGTTTCAGGTTGTGGGTGACATATCCCATCCCAAGTCAGGGACAAAGACCATTTCAAAATTCTCACCTTTCCTGGATTTGAAGTTAATTTCATCTCTCCTTGGG
>CM053593.1:358859144-358891232 GCA_028646575.1 Pseudocheirus occidentalis
CTCAGTTTCCTTACTTTGTACCCTCCTTCCTCTCACAGATATCTGTGTCTTTTTTCCCAGTCTCTGGGATTCAGTTCTGAATTAATTGTGGGTTGGGTTTCAGGTTGTGGGTGACATATCCCATCCCAAGTCAGGGACAAAGACCATTTCAAAATTCTCACCTTTCCTGGATTTGAAGTTAATTTCATCTCTCCTTGGGTCACAGGGGTTGCCTAAGACCGTCGGAAAATACATATTTCCAATGGTCTTAGGAACTGAGACAACGCTCCTCTATCCATCTCCAGGTAGGCCCACCCACATGCAGATAAGCCCACATATGAGTATTAAAGCGACGCAGCATTAGGAAAGTTGAGAACCACTGCCCTAGCTTTAGTAGAAAGAGGGGCCAAATTTGGAAATGTTACTATGATCTTCTTACTCCTCCCCGAGTCACTATCCATGGTATTTGTTGTGTTGATTCATAGAGAAAGACAGAACTTTAGCTGATGCAATGTCAAATTCATTGACAAGTTAAATTTCCAGACCCCTAAGCAAAGTATGGAGAAGGGTTTGGGTTCCTACTCAGCTTTACAAAGATCTTTACCATACATCAAGATAATTCTTCTCACGTGTGTCACTGATTATTGTAGGTCTGCTGAGGGGGCAGCTAAAATGAGGGGCTTTAATGGAGAAACAAAAAGGTCACTGGACTGGATATAAGGAGACCCAGGTCTACCACTAACTGCATGTAACTTTGAACATGCTATTACTTCTCTCTGGATCTCAATTTCCCTTTCTTTAAAATAAGAGGTACCTTCCATATCTGATGTTTGAAGGCAACACAGAAATAAAAGAATGTTCCACATGCACGCTGGGTGGGAGGGAAAGAAATAAGACTTACTGGGTGAGGCACTGACTTGACAGAATAGGGCTGTAGCAATGACAACCAATGACAGAACCGCTCCAGAGACTTTCATGATGCTAGAAGAGACAAGGCAGCCTTGAGGACTGGATTCAGTAACTTCCAAGTTTCTCTCTCCTCCCTTTTATCAGGAGAGGGATGAGGGAAGAAGAGGATACACATCATTTGGAGATGTCATGGAGAAAGAAATGACAAGGAGACTCATAAATTATCTGAGCACACAGCTGGGCAGTGAGGAGTTTTTCAGGAACTAAGAGAAGGAGGAAGTAGCCTGTGGTTCTGCAGAACTTCTATATTACTACTGAGATAATAAGACCATGGGAGAAATGGTCATGCCATGTCAAAGGTGACTCCAGGAACTAAGCTCCATGGACCAGCTATTCTGAAAGGCCCAGCTTCATCTGAAATTGGAGACCTTTCCCAGGAAAGGAAAGTAGCAGGGAAATTGAGTTGAGAAAGAGGTGACTAATTCTGTTTAACAACTTTCCCCTTTTTCCAGGTTTGGAGAAGGAGCAGCCCAATCTTAAGGGCACAGATGAAGGAATCAGGCTTTCTCCCAGCCAGGCTCTGGACCCTGGTACATAGTTTTGCTGGTTCTCCAGGTTAATGAAGGGGAGTGAGTCAATGGAAAGAGAATGTTCTTTTCTTTTTTTTATTTATTTAATTTTTTTTTAGGGCAGTTGGGGTTAAGTGACTTGCCCAAGGTCACAGGGCTAGTTTTTTGTGTTAAGTGTCTGAGGCCAGATTTGAACTCAGGTACTCCTGACTCCAGGGCCAGTGCTCTATTCACTGCACCACCTAGCCGCCCCAAGAATGTTCTTTTCTTACTTAGACTGGCCCTCTCTAGGTGAGAGTTGAAAGATGCACAATAGGGAAATGTGACTTGAAGTCCCATTTTAGAATGGCAGCATCAGGAATTTAGACTTTATTTTATGGTTCCTGGAGAGTAGCTGAAGGTTTTTTAAGCAGAAGAGTGGTGTGTTCTAAATAGCAAAGCTGATCCAGCTGAATCTGTCTCTATGATAGCCTATTTCTCCAGCCTGGTCTCATACCACTCCCTTTGAGGGCTTCATCTTTTATTACATTCCATTCATGACTTTCCATACCTAGTCTTGTCTCATCCTCCTGCATCTCTGTGCATATTTGCTCAGGAGACAATATGACACAGCATAAAGAGCACCAAACTTTAAATTAGAAAGCCTTCTTTCAAAACCTGACTCTGCCACTTATTAGAGCCTTGTTGTTATTACTGTTCAGTCATTTCAGTCTTGTCCAGCTCTTCATGACCCCATTTGGGGTTTTCTTGGAAAAGATACCAGAGTGATTTGCCATTTCCTTCTCCATCTTATTTACAAATGAGGAAACTGAGGCAAAAAGGGTAAAGTGACTTGCCCAGGGTCACATAGCTACAAGTGTTTGAGGCCAGATTTGAACTCAGGAAGAACAGTCATCCTGACTTCTGGCACAGCACTCTATGCACCATGGTGCCAACTAGCTGTCTTGACTTTGGGATAATCACTTACATTCAATGGGTCTTGGTTTCCTCTTGGTAAAATCAGGAGGTAAACTGAACTTTAAGGAACCTTCCAGCTTTGACACTGTCTAGTTTTATGGCTTAGAGATCTCCCAGATGGAAATTTGTATCTATTTAATGTTCAGTACCTCTCATCGCCCAAAGGACAGTTTCTAAGCCATGTCAAATGGGTAGCAATAACTGTCTGTGCCTCTTCCAAGATGATTTCATCATCATTTACATCAGCAGCATTGAGTACTGATTAGTTACCCACAGAGATATCTTCAACTCAGTTCCTCTCCCTACAGGTTGAAGAAGATTGCTCCCTTTCTTTTTTTCCATCTGGGCTTCTTGGAAAAAATGCTCAACTATATTTCAACTAGGCTGTAGAAGTGAGAAAACCTCAACTATCCTCAGGAATTCCATCTAAGGAATGGAGACTTCCTCCAGTTAAAATGGAATCATAGCATCTTTTTGTGCTACCCTTATACTTTTATGCAAGTATCCTTTCATCTTCATTACTGTAAAATGAGGAGTCTATTTCAATTCATGAGGACCTTGGTTCAAATGCTGGATCTCCTACTCTCCAGAAGCCCAATGACTTCTGGCAAATCAACTTCTCCCTAGGGCTTACTTTTATCCTCTAAAAACTTAAGAGGTTGAACTGGGTGGTCTCTAAGGTCCTCTAGATTACATGAAGAGAACAAGATGTACAGGTAGGTAGGTGGGATCTGCTGCTCAGGATATATAGATAACCTTATTCTGTACTTATTTGGCTTTGTAACAATATTCAAGACTTCCTTCTTTTCACAAAAGTAGGTCAAAGGATCAGAGATCTAGGTCTAGTAGGGACCTTCCAAGTCATCAAGTTCACCTACATAATTTTACACCAAGTCATCAAGTTCACCTACATAATTTTACAACAAGTCATTAAGCTCACCTACATAATTTTACACCAAATCAAGTTCACCTACATAATTTTACACCAAGTCATTAAGCTCACCTACATAATTTTACAGATGAAAAAACAGGGTAGAGAGTAGTTAAGTGATTTGTCCAGGATCACACATATCTAGGAAGTATCTGAGACAATATTCGAACTGAAGTTGTTCCGCCTCCAAGGCCAGAGCCATATCCACTATATTAGACATATCTATAGAGAAGGTGCTTCTGAGGGCAAGGAAAATCAGTGTCCTGAAGAAGGAACAATTATTTTACAAATATTTCATGGATTTCATCCAAAAACTTATCACACAGCAGCTTAGCTAAGGAATTTCTAGATGAACTAGAAGACCTCTGATGTCCCTTTCAATTCTATCATCCTATTTTTCTTTCTCAGAATGTAAGCTCCCTGAGGCCAAGGATCTTTTCATAGTAGAAGGAGCAGTAAAATTTGTTGTCCAAATGTCTTGGTTCAAATAAATTTCACTCATTGTTTGTGTTACTCTGAGCAAATCACTTAACCTTTATGAATCTCATTTTCCCCATCAATTGAATGCTGGTGATGATGATGATGATGATGATGATGATGATGATGATGATGATGATGGTGATGATGATGATGATGATATTTTCCCCAGCCTTGTGGAATTATGGGAAGAGTACTTGTGAACTTGAAAGGACAGGTATTTTCTATCTAATGATCTTAGCTGAAGACCAGATATTAACTATTGGAGTAAACCTAGAGCAAGTAGCCAGTTATGGCAAGAGAGAGGTTTAGATTATTGGAATTCCTGATCTTTAGATTCAATTCTCTAGCATATGGCAGGCTGCTAGGTGGCAAAGGGAACATCCCCCTTCTTGGACCTGGAGTCAGGAAGACCTGAGTTCAAATGTAGCCTCACTCACTCATTAGCAGTGCAACCAGGGGCAAATCATTTAACCTCTGTTTACCTCAGTTTCCTCAACTGTAAAATGGTGATGATGATAATAACTCCTATCTTCCAGGGT
The DNA here is from genome assembly GCA_028646575.1 of Pseudocheirus occidentalis. Taxonomy (NCBI): domain Eukaryota; kingdom Metazoa; phylum Chordata; class Mammalia; order Diprotodontia; family Pseudocheiridae; genus Pseudocheirus; species Pseudocheirus occidentalis. The sequence continues at coordinate 358,863,509 of CM053593.1, forward strand.
CAGTATGAGGATCAGATGTTTAGCACTATTATGTTAATATGCCTCTAATTGGCTATTATTATTATTATATTTCTGAGAAAGGAGCTGAGGCTGTGGAGAGCATTTGTATGTGGTTTTTGCATTTTGGTCACATGATAAAATGGGCTAAAAATAGATCTCTAACAGAATAATTGCTCAGAGCTGATAGCTTTCAAATCCGAGAGAAGGCAGAAACTACTGTGAAGCTAGATGCCTCAGGAAATTGGGAGCTCTTGTGAGTAGAGACACATTACTCTATTTGAAGCCACACTAAACTGGGAGAGGGGGGGCCTGTGACCCAGGCCCATGTATGCTCTTAATTTGCTGTATGATCCTGGGCAAGTCAGTCACCTCTCAGACTTTCAGTTTACTCCCCTGTGCAAAGAAATTATTAACTGAGCAAAGACTAGAGTTGCTTCCAAGTGGCTAATTGATGTGCCTCAAAATTATATAGAGTCACTTACACTGGCCAGCCTCCCAAGAAGAAGCAACTGGGAGAAGAGAAAGAGAAAAGCTGACCATATGGCTGGAGAACGACCAGGAGGGCTGCCAAACTTGTAAGCCCTGACGTTTCCTTCTAAGTACCTGCAGGAAGGTTTCTAGTAGCCCTTGCATTCAAAAGTCAAACTTGAGGAGAGGCATTGTGAAGCAATTTTATTCCCTGATGCAATTCTCTCAAGTCTCCATTAAACAAGCTGGTCCTCTGGGGCCCTTTGTCAATCAAATGCTGCTCTGGATTTCAGGGTTCTCAGTTCGATCATAGCACACATTATTATAAATCCTTTAAGTTCCCAAGTGCTTCCCATGCATCATCTCACTTGATTCTCATGGCTCTGAGAGACAAATACCATTATTATTATTATCCTCATTTCACAGACGAGAAAATCCAAAAGGGGAGCCCTGGGAGATCTGAGGAATCTCTAAGTTTTCCTCCCTCCTCCCCGCTCCACGTGTTATTGTTGTTGTCTGTCCTTCATTCTCAAAGACGACTATGGCTTTAGGGAGGTGGTGCTATGATATACCAGTGAATTGGATTTAAGTGAGGCAGGGCTGTGCAGAGTCACCAGCCTCATTTTCTCCTCCAGAACCATCTCGGTCCAGTGGCCAGATATAAATCCTGATGACTAGAGATGACCCTGGATATAGAGGGAGACCTTGATTTTTTTAAGCTACGGCCTTTAACAGGTCTCAGTTTGACTGAGGCAGTGCACATTCAATGATTAAGGTTAGGTAATAAATGAGGTAGAGAATGACCTCTTTACCTAGTTAAAAAAGTCAGCCTGAGAGAGGAAGACTGAACCAAACAATGACTAAGGAGGGCTTGGTCCTAACCTATTATTGGCCAATTAGTTAGAGCCAGAGTGATTTGGGTTTAAGTCATGGTCCTTAAGAAAAGGAAAAAAAAAGCTTCAGCAATCGAAATATACCTTCCTTTGGGCAGAGCATCCCCAGGTATGGTACAATACCTTATGTGGAAAGAGGGAAAAAAAGGAAGGCAGGAAGGCAAGAAAGAAGGAAGAAAAGAAGGAAGGAAGGCAAGAAAGAAGGAAGGAAAGAAGGAAGGAGGGAAGGAAGGAAGGAGGTAAGGAAAGAAGGAAGGAGGGAAGGAAGGAAGGAAGGAAGGAAGGAAGGAAGGAAGGAAGGAAGGAAGGAAGGAAGGAAGGAAGGAAGGAAGGAAGGAAAATCATTCTTGGAGGGGAAGAATCTCAGTGTTTCTGGTCAAAAGGTGGTGGGTAATGTATAGAGAGCTGGGCTTGGGATCAAGAACACCTGAGTTGGATGCTGCCTCCCCCCTGCTGTCTGTGACAAGTCAGTCCACCTTGCTGGAACTCAGATCCCTCATTAGTAAACCTCAAGAGGTTGTAGTCATTGTGATGATCAAAGGAGATAATGCATGAAAGCTTTTAGAGAATCCTAAGGAGTTATACAAATATAAGAGGCATGAATCTCAACTGGCGTTTGGCTGACAAAGGGTCTGTGAAGCATGTGAATGACAGGACTACTTTGTTTTAGTGGAGGCTTTGGAAACAGAATTTAATCTTGCTTTTGCAATCTATATTTTGGGTATTATTTTTTATTAATATTCGATGACTTTCTAAGGCCATTTGATTCTTACCCTGCTGGCATCCCACAATTCAACTCAAGAAACAGTTATTGAGATTACTCTGTGGAAGGCATTATTCTACATTCTGTGGCTTTGTTGTTGAGTCATTTCAATCATGTTTGATTCTTCATGACCCCATTAGGGGTTTTCTTGGCAAAGATACTGGAGTGGTTTGCCATTCCCTTCTCCAGCTTGTTTTACAGAAGAGGAAACTGAGACAAACAGGGTTAAGTGACTTATCTCGTGGCACATGGTTAGTAAGTGTTTGAGGCAGTAGTTGAACTCGGGTCTTCCTGACTCCAAGTTTCTATCTACTACATCACTTAGCTGGAGTGCAAGAGGAATCCAGACTGGCATCCTTCCAAGGGCAGATGTCTGTCTCATTCTTGTGTTCATCCTGGAACTTCTGCTCCTCAGGCTCAGTATCTTAATGAGCCACCTCTCACCTTTTGTCATAACCATCCTGCCCACCTTCCTACTGTTGGAGTCCCTGACCAGCCTGCCCACAACTTCCTCCTAAAAGTTACCCTGCTGAATCTCCTTCCTGAGTTTGCCTACAATGCCCTGCATGTTGAGCCTCCAGATCATCTTCCACTGCAGCGTCCCACATATCCGTCTCACTGTTACCTTGCTGCCCTGTACCAATCCTCCCTAGGTTTGCTCTCTGGGTAAGAAGCAGAGTGTGATTAAAACAGACTGTCCTCTATGCTCTTCTACCACCTCCCCCTCTTCTCCTCTTCCGTGGGGTTGCTTAGTGTGCCTACCCCATGAGGGTGCCGCCTCTCTTCTGTTCCACTTCTCAGCACCCTTCTATCTTGTAGCTTTCCTCCCTCTCTATCCCCTTTCAGGGGCTGTCTGACATATAAGCCTCAATCAATGAACCCCTCCTGGTTTTGTCAGCTGTATAATGGAAGTATCCTACTCATCCCCTGAGACCCCTGCCTTATGCTTATAGGATTTGCTCTTCTTCTGTATCACTTTTGACCTTGCCCCCCACCTCAGCCTCCATCCTCTCAGTCACTCAGCCTCTGACAGCCAGAGGTGAGACAGAGTAGTTAGGCAATGAGCATTCTACCCCACCTCTGTGCTGCCAGCCATAGTCTAGGGCCAGCTGACACCCTCGCCTCTTATTCTGCATACTGTCTGCCTTTAGTGACAACATCACGCTGGAATTTACTGAGTTTTTTTTTATTCATCTACCCATACTCCCTCCTTCTTTCCTGAATGAATGAATAAATGAATTAATGAAGAAGAATTTTTAAAGGCTTACCTGTGAAGTACTGTGCTAGGCACTGGGGATATAAATACAAAAGTGAGACAGTCTTTGCTTTCAAGTAACTTCCATTTAAGTGAGTGAGTTAACATAGATAGGAAGGTGGGGGCCAGGGAAGAGAGTTTTATTCTGGGATATCTCAGGGTGAGTGAGTGGGACCAGAGGGTAGTTGATTGTCACACCTTTTCCCGAAGTAACAGTAGTACTGACTTGATTTAGGTGCCTAGATCAAGAAGGGGAAGTGGAATGAGGGGTGCATTAAGTATATAGCTACAGGGCACAGGGCAAGAAGACAGCTGAGTAAATGATTGGATAGGATATGAAGCCTAATCAGTTCCGAGGCATGTTAAATGCAAAGACTTTGTGTGTAGCTGCTCTGACACTAATCAGGACATCTTGGCCCAGGGAAAGTGGTTCCAAAGCTGAGTATATTAACTCCCCTGGGCAGGAGCCTTGAAGAACCACAGGTCTTGAGGGGCTTCTGATAGACAGGTGACCAGATGATGCCACTGAGACTTTAGGACCAGGAAGGGACTTAACTTTTGGGCCTCTCCTACCTTAGTCCCTCACTTCTTCTCAGTGTCATGCACAAAAACTGTCTTCACTTGTTCTTCTCATTTACTTTGGCCTGGGTCCTTGAATTTCCACTTACTGCTTTGGAAAGCTGACAGAGGACCCTATCACCCAGGGGAGCAGGTGGGGCAAGTGTTATTGCATTTTACAATACTGAAAGGGTGCTGGCAAGCTGGAATGAGTCCCAGGCAAAGAATGATTTGCGTAGGGAGTAGAGAGTCGCAAGAGCTGCCTGCTTATCTATCTATCTATCTATCTATCTATCTATCTATCTATCTATCTATCTATCTATCTATCTGTCTGTCTGTCTATCTATCCATCCATTTTTTCTTTCTTTCTTTCATCTACACAGCTATCTATGAATATCTATATAGATATTTGCCTTCCTTCTTTGCTTTCTTTCTCTTTCATCTATTTATCTAACTGTGTCTCTATTAATCAATTTAAAATATCATTTTAAAGAAAGACTAGACTGGCCTGTTGTTGCCCAGGGGGTAGAAGGTTTAGAGGAGGCAGTTTTTAGGTGAATATAGGGAATGACTTTGAAGGAAGGAGAATTGTGTGAATTTAGTAGGTAACAAGTCCCCTCTCTGTGGAGGAGTTTAAGTGGGAAATCTTTTCATGTGCCTCTCTTGCAGGGGAATCCCAGTTTCTAGTATGGGTGGGTTTCCTTAAGTGACTTCTGAGGACCCTTCAGACTCTGAGATTCTAGGACTTCAGGATTTTAGAAGGGTATGGGCCTGGAAATGAAGTACATGGTAAATGAGGTGGTAAATAAAGAAGGGGACTGGGAGTTGGGCAGGATTTAGGAATTTTCTTTTTCTGTTCCTTGTTGGTTTGCCCTGAAATGAAGACTTTCTCATTTAAGGCAGGAAGGATACCTGCTGTCCCCTTCGCCCCTCACCTCCCACCTTAGGAGCTGTAGCCTCCCCATATATTCATGAGAAAACACAGTATTCAAGTTTTATTAAAAAAATATATTTACTATAGAAATTCAATACTCATAGTATATCATTATTTTCCATAAGTTCGTTCTTTATCAACTACAAAATAAAGACAAATATTTGTCATATAAAGTTAAACATTAATAATTTAAATAAGATAATACATATTTAAATTATACTAAAATGTTGCAGAGAGCAGCTTTGGGAGGTGGGAGGGAAATAAATTATTCTTCAACCCTGCTTTGGCAGGAAGAAAAACCAGAAGGCTTCATGGACTCTGGGTCTTGGCATTCTTTTTGTCCAGATGGTTTCTGATTTCCTGGACCCACTCTTCCTTGGGGTTAGTGCAGATCTGGAAGCCGCGTCTGGTCACAAAGCTGTGGAAGAATGAATACTTGCTGAGTGACTTTGTGAATTCAGCCCAGGAGGGTGAAGCATTCTAACCAAAGTATCTCCCTCAGCATCTTGACCTTTTCAGAAACTGGGACTGGAGGCCTAGAGAGTGACCATTGCTACTCAGGGACAATGCCAGATGTGCCAGCTCTGCCGCTAACTAACTAGCTTGGGGAAAATGCTTTACCTATTTAGGCCTTCATTTACTCCTTTGTCAAATGAGGAGGCTGGACTAGATGTTTGTACACTACCACTTCTTCCTGCTTCAGTATTTTATGCTTCTAGGATGATGTTCTATGTTTGAGTTAATATCAATCAAATTAATATCAACATTCATGAGGCTTAGTCTTTTCATTGCTGGTATCAATAGTCCCAGCAAGGAAATCAAGTCTCACATTTGACCACAAAGTTATCTGAAAGTTTGAGATTGTTGCATTCCCATCCCCCATAAGCCAAGTGGTTAAATCTGATTTCTATCTCCCTTGGTATCCTAATTCCTTAGCAAATTGCCAGTGTAGCTAGAACAGCAGATAAGGAAGAAACATTGGGTTAACTTACATCACACCTTCCTTGGCACACCTGCTGCTGGTGACCTCATAGCTCACCACCCGATTTAAAGGGATCTTCTTAGTGGTATATTCAAAGCAGCAAGTAGTTGGAGTGCTGGGACCATCTGAAAGAATATCAAGAAAAAAAGAATATTTAAGAATGCTTTCCAAAATTTCCTTCCCTTGTCTACCCTTGCCTTGCCTTCCCTACATTTCTCTTCTCTTCTCTTCTCATTCCTTCTTTTCTTTTGAAGCATGTTTATATCAAGAAAAACAAGGGGGAGGGGGAGGAAAGGTGTGGAGACCAACGTTTTCATATCTAATTTTAATCACCCTTTTCTAATGCAAGAAGGGATCCCAGAGTGAAGCTGAGGATATTTTATGAGAACAATTTTGCATGATCAGTGACCCATTGTGTATTATTTAAACTTCATGCCTTAGTTTACACACCCATATAAGGGGGAAGTTTCATAATAATAATACTCTATCCTAACTTGACCAGTTTCTTAGATTTGCTACTCATTAAAAGTATTCAGGATGAATTGAGCTTTGAGGTTCTGTATCCCAATTTTCTGTCACTTAGCATTTACAAATAGGTATGGGGGTGGAAATGTCACTGTGACCTTCCTGCCCTCCCAAAGTCCCTGTCCATGGGAGCTGTGCTGAAGCAGAAGAACTTTAACTTGTACAGTGTCAACCTCATTTAACATCAAGTTAAGGATCTGAGCCTCCAAACAAAATTTTTCTGAGTTCTTGCCCAGTTCCAGAAATGTTTTGCCAGTTTCTCTTCAAGTGGATCACCCACTATTTTAGGGTCTGTTGGATGGTAGCTACATTGAGGATCTGTCATTGAAAAGGACGTTGATAACATGAAGCGATGGAAGGATCTTTGGAAAGACTAGATCCCAGCTCTGCTGCTAATTATATCTGGGTGACCTTGGATAAGTCTCTGCTCCTCAGGTTCCCCTTCCACCAGATTAAAAGACTACATCTGTTACATGATGAAAACACAGAGATGAGAGAACATTAAGCGTACCTCCCTGGGTGGGAGGGATGAGAGGGCCAAGGGCACTTACCGGGCGAGGCATGAACCTGACAGCAGAGGGCAGCAATGATGAGAACCAGGGAAAGAACAGCTCCGAAGACTTTCATGGTGCTGTCAGGGAGGAGGCAGACTTCAGAATCAGATTCAGCAGCTTCCAAGTTTCTGCCTCACTGAGTTTCTGACTCTTTTCTCTTCCCTTTTATTGGAGAGGGAAAGCAGTGAAGGAGGAGGTGGGTCCCCCTCACTCAGACACGTCATGAGGAAAGAATGGTGAGGAGTCTCCTAAATCTGCTGAGCACACAGAGGACCCTGGGGAGTTTGCCAGGAAGTGAGAGAGGGAAGCTGTGGCCTATGACTCTGAATGATTTCCATTTTGGTGCTGAGATACTAAGACCATGAGGGGAATGGCCATGCCAACACTTAGCATAGGAAGTGAGTGCCCTGGGCTATTCTTCAAAGCCTGGATTTCTCTAAAATTAGAGAAAAGGAAGGGAGCAGGGAAACTGATAGGGGAAGGGACAAATATTGATATTCAAAAGTCCTTCCACAATTCCAAGGTTTGGAGCAAGAGCAGCCCAATTTCTAAGGCTAGAGAAGGAAAGAGGCTTTCTCCAAGCAAGATTAGAGTCCCTATTAATATTGTTCATGGTTCTCCTTGCCAGATCTCCAAGTTAATAGTGGGGAATGAGTTAAAGTAAGAGTGCCTCTTCTTCACCAGATGGACTTATTTTAGGAGAAAATTCAGAGGATGAATGGGAGGGAAATGAGAATAGATACCTGTTGATAAGGTTCTTCCATGGTAACATCAGGTGTTAATATTTTATTCACTAGGTACTAGGGAGCCCCAGAAGACTTTTGAGCTAAGGAGCAACACTATTAGAATAACAGCTCAGTCCTTCGTGGTGATGCACTGTATTTCCTGTCTAGTATACTCCTCTCCTTCCTAGCCTCTATATTACATTTAAATGGGATGTTTCCCCATTCTTTTCTCCCTCTATCCTTTTGCATCTTTGCGCCTTTGATCAGGGGGCAGTGGGGTTTAAAAAAGTAATGAATTTGAAGGCAGAAGACCCTTCACAATCTGAATCAGCCACTAACTAGATGTTTGATCTTGGATAGGTTATTTCCCCTCAAGAGGTCTCAGTTTCATTTTTGGTGAAATAAGGAAACGTGACTAGGAAAGCTTTACATTTCTGCCATTCCATTGTTTGGTGGCATAGGCATTCCATAGATGGGAAATATATGTGCCTGTGTATACACACACACACACACACACAAACCATACATACATACATAGACACATATAATGTGCAGTAAGCTCCCAAGGCCAGATTCAAAGTCATGTCCAATGGTGGGGCCAAGACTTCTGGTTCTATCCTGGGCCCTCTTCTCTCTATACACTATTTCACTTGGCGATCTCATTAGCTCCTAAGGATTCAACTATGATCTCTAAGGAGGTGACTCTCAAATCTGTTTATCTAGTTAACCTTTCTCCTGACCTATACAAGCCTTGTATCTCCTATTGGACATTCCCAAATTGATGTCCCATAGAAATCTTAAACTCATTATGTTCAAATTTGAACTAATTACTCCACCTCACCCCTAATCCCCAAATTCTCCTCTTTTCTAAACTTTCCTGTTGTTGTCGGGAGTGCTGCCATAGTTCCAGTCATTCAGGCACCTGGGCTCACTATGTAGGCATTATCCTTGAAGCCTCATTCTTTCTCACACTGCCCCTTTCTCAGCATAAAATTTGTTTCTATGCCCAATTGATACTGCTTTGCCAAGACCTGGTATATATGGCCCTTTCTCTTCTCTCACACTTTTACTGTATTGGAGTAGGCTGTCATCAGCTTGTGCTTGGATGATTGACAGCCAGCTTGTTGGTCTCCCTGCCTCCATTCTCTCTACACTCCAGTCTGTCCTCCACTCTGCTTCCAAATGCAAGGCTGGTCTGATCATGCCAGCCTCTTATCCTGTCAACTCCAGTGTCCCTCTATTATATTTTAGATCAAATAGAAAATCCTGTTTGGCTTTCCCTCCATAGTCTGGCTCCTTCTGAGTTTCTCAGTTCTCTTCCATGTTCATCTCTAGTTGTGCTATGATTCTCACCTTGCTACGTCTCATACAAGACGCTCCATCTCTAGACTCCATGCATTTTTACTGGTTGACCATGAATAGACAACTGTTCCATGCCTGGAATATTCTTCCTCCTTCTCTCTATCTCCACATTTCCCTAGTTTTCTTCAAGTCTCAGCTAAAGTCCTTTCTTCCATAAGCAGGTTCCTCAATACTAATGCCTTTTTGCTGAGATTATGTCCAGTTTGTCTTACATAGATCTTATATGTGCAAAGTGGTTTACATGTCGTCTTTCTTAATAGAATTTAAGCTCTCTGAGGGCAAGGGCCTGTTTTTGTCTTTCTTTAGTGTCCGCAGGGCTTCCTACAGTGCCTACCACATAGCAAACACTTAACAAATGCTTACTGACTTGACCTGTTGGATTGAGTCCCAAGATGATTTCATCATCACTCATATCTTGACTGGTACTGAGTGCCGACTGCTTACCCAGAAATGTCTTCAGGCTCAGATCTTCTCCCCACAAGTGATAGCACTTCTACCCAAGTGTTCAGGGACCCTAGCTACTGACAATTCCCGCTCTTCTTCCTTTCCTGTGTTCCCTGAGTAAAAGCAGCTTAGTTGACAAGGAGACAATAGCACTGTCCTTGAAATCTGCCCTATTACATAGGGTGTGGATCCTGCTGTCACAGGTACAATGAGAGGTACCTGACCTATTTGTGCATGTGTGTGTGTGTGTGTGTGTGTGTGTGCATGCGCGTGCACACACAAGAGCATGCAGCATTCATTGTTGAAGGGACTGCAGAAGTTGAAACACATCCAGGGGCTCCAGGATTTCCCTCTTAACTCTAAAGATTTCTTCCATTTGGAAGGATATAGCAGTATCTTTTAATGGCACCAGTAGGCTTTCATCCAAGTGTTCTGGTTGTTATGGGAATAATATATTGTGGAGGAAAGAGTTTATTTAGAGTTAAGAGGATCCGAATCCATATTCTGGAACTCCTACTTCTTAGGAATAGTATGACCCCTGACAAGTCATTTCCTTTCTCTGGCCTTTGACTATAAAGGCCTTACATAAACTGAGGAGGTTGGACTTGGTTGTTTCAAAGACCCTGCAGCTCTAGACTGAATGAATGTCAGCATATAATAGATAGAAACTGGATGATACATAGGACCTAGAGGTAAATTTTGGTAACCTTATTCTATGGTTAATATAATAGAATTAATAAGAGTCCTTTATCCATTCCTCCCTTCCCCACTAATGTGTGTCAAAGGATCATGGTCTTTTAACCAGAAAAGACCTTCCCTGTTATCAAGCCCATACTCCTGATTTTGCAGATGAAGAAATTAAGGTCCAAAGTGGTTAAATGATTTCCTTTAGGATGTACAACTGGTAAGTGCTTGATACGAGATTTGAATTTAGGGCTTTCTGACTCCAAGTTCAGCGTTCTAGTCATGATACTAAATGTACCTAAAGAGACCATGTCTCTGAGGGCTTGGTGAATTATTGTCCTCAAGTAAAAACCATTTAGTTAACAAATATTACTGGATTTCAGACAAGACCTTGATGTTCATCTCACATACAGGGATCCCTGTACTGGGAGGGTCATTAGACAGAGTGATCAAACCAAAATCAAATAGAAACAGGAGCTATTAAATTGTACATAAGGATCCCTATGGATTGCATGTTGACTTTGAAAATAACATTTCTTTGTCTATTTCTTTTTTATATTAGCTTTTTAAAAAGTTTTAAAACTATTTCTCCATTGCATTCTAACTAGGTTTGGGCCACACTCCACAGTGTAAGCCCCAGGGTTACATGGTTCACATCCCAGGGTTATATGACCTCAAAAGTCTTGTTCAACTTCACAATTCTGTGCTTCTTTCCCCAAATGTAAGCTCCATGACCATAGGGCTCGGGTTATGATATTAAGAGAAAGGGACTTATTATTCATAGCACTTTGTTTAAATTTGTTTTATTCATTAGTTGTGTCACCCTGAGAGCTTTGCCTGGGTATAATAATAGTGCTTGTACTACCCACCAAACAGGAAATATTGTGAGGGAAGTAACTTGTGAACTTGAAAGGACTACTATTTTCAATTTATGACCTTATGTGCTGACCGTACAGTTGGAATGAGTTCGGAGGAAGTGGTTGGGTGAGACAGGACAGAGGATTCGATCATTGGTACTCTTGACCTTCAGACAACTAGTTCCATTCTCTAACAGGGGTGGGGAAGCTACAGCCTCAAAGGGATTTGTTCCATGAAATTTGGATTCAATCAAAGGGCCACTCTTGAGGACTTAGAAGGCCACATGTGGCCTTGAGGTTGCATGTTTCCCATCCTCACTCTAGCACATGAGCTTCTATGAGAAAGGAGATGGAGCTGGGACATCATTTGCAAGTGGCCCTTATGTTTTGGTCACTTAAGACAGACTTAAGTAGATCTTTAGTCTATTTATCCTCAGAACTAAGAGATTCCGAATCAGATGAGAAGACACAGAAATTGCTGTGAAGTTAAAAGCTTGGAATGATGGGTAGCTTTTGTGAAGGGAGGAATCCTCCTCCACTCAAAGCCACACTGGAGTTGGAGTCGTAATCTGGGTTCCAATTGTGTCTCTGCTACTTACTGTATGACCTTGGGTAAATCAGTCACCTCTGAGCTTCAGTTTGCTTCTCTGCAAAATGTTTGATTTGGATTCCTCCTTTACTAAGGCCATTTGGTTTTTCCCTTGGCATCCCCCAGTTCAACTCAACAAACATTTCTTAAAGCACTTCTGTGTATGGCATTATGCTAGATTCCGTGGATACACAGATGAAATCGGCAAGTCTCTGAGGCTTAAGGAGTTGAGAGGGAAGATACGGCAGGTATATAGACTGTTGTTGCTGTTATTTGTCCTTCCTTCTTGAAGAGAACCATGATATCAGGGAGGTGATGCCATGACTTACAAGTGAATTGGATTTAAGTGAGGCAGGGCTGTGCAAAGGCATCAGCCTCACTTTCTCCACTGGAGCCATCTGGGTCCAGTGGCTAGATATAGATCAGGACGACTGGAGATGGCCCAGGATGCAGTGGGAGACCTTAGCCTTTTTAACTTAAGAAACTACTCACCCCAGAGGCAAGTTTTATGGAGTCTTTCCCCCACTTACTCTATTGTAGAAGCCAGATGGCAGATCTTTTCAACATTTCTGCAGGGCAGCCTTGCTAGTGGTGCCATGGAGATGTCCGCTTCTAATTCAAGTTAATACAAGCTCCCTCATGGCAACCTACAGGCAGAAGTTAAAGAACCAATGAATGAACTTTCCTGCTCAACATAAAGTCCTTCAGTATAACCAGCAGGCAGTAGCTGAATAGCCAGTTAAATTGGCCTAATACAATCAGGGGGTTTCCACCCATTGACTAAACCCAAGTCATCTTCTAGCTAAGTCTGCCAGATGGAAATGATTTCTCAGGCTGGCTACTGCTGAATTCCACAGGCATTTCTAATTTACTTTTATCACCTACTTCTTTTTTTTCTTTTGTTCCTTTTAATCCATTACTCTTCCTGGAAAGAAATTGGAGGTTTTTAGGTCATTCAACAGTTGAATTTAGCAAATGCCTATTAAGTGTCTGGCATACAACTACATATAATACAGAGTAGGGAATAATGGGGACAAAGAAAGGATCCAGGGAACATGCTCTGGAAACATTTGAGTAAAGAGAGAATGCTTTCAGCTGGGAGTGCGGCTATCGGGCAAGATTGTATACAGGAAGTGGGTTTGGATTTCCTCAGAGAGGGCAGTCCACATATGAGTGCCAGTCTGTGAAGGCATGGATCTGGTAAGGACAATTCATGCTCTCTTTTGTATGTACCCCCTTCTCTCTCCTAACAGTGCCAGTACCCTGGTATCGGCCTTTCTGTATGCCTGGAAGGTTACGATAGTCTGCTGGTTGGTCTCCTTGCCTCTAGTCTCTCCAGAGTAGTGTATGTTCCACTCAGGTGTCCTATCAATCTTAAAGCACAGATCTGACCACTTCAGCCCTTGCCTGTGTCCTATTGACTCCAGGATCAGATTTTTTTTAATCCTCTGATAGGCTTTTAAGGCCATCCATAACATGATTTCTTTCTACCTTCCTCTGCCTTCATCTTCCTCCCACCATGCTCTTCATTGAAGATGACACTCTATCTCCTGACCCTAAGCACTTTCACTTGGGCTTTGCCCAAGTATGAAAGTGTCTCCCTCCTCTTTGCTTCCTGGCTTTCCTGGGTTCCTTCAGGTCTCAACTAAAATCCCATGTTCTACAAGAAACCCTTCCCAGTCCTCCTCAAGACATTGAGACAACTCAATGTCTTTCTTCTGAGATTATCCCCAGTTTCCCCTGGATTTATCCTGTTTGTACATAGCTATTTGAAGGTTGTTTCCTTTCAGAACAAAAGCCAGCTTTTCTCTTTCTTTGCTTACCCAGTGCTTAGAAAAGTAACTGGCACATAGTAGGCACTGATAAATGGTAGCTGACTGACTGGTTGTGCAGTATGTAGAGGCCTGGGCTTGGGGTCAAAAACACTTGGGCTGGATCCTGTCTCGTACTGTTGCTGTCCACATACCCTGGGCAATCACCTCTCTAAATTTCAGATCCCTCTCTGTAAAATGGAAGTAATAGTGTTTGTCTCACATAGTTGTAGTAATGAAGATCGAAGGAGCTAACACATGAAAAGCACATGGGAACTTGGATTTCTACAAACGTGCACTATGATAAATTGAGAACCATGAATTCCAAAGTGGCGTTTGACTGTGAAAGGGCCCCTGGGATGTCTGAGCCAAGGGACAATCTTATTTTAGTCAGGACTTCGGAGAATTTGGTCAGGGAATGAATTTGTGTTGCAATTTCTCTCCTTAAGTTTCAATTTTGAATTCAAAGGCTGGAAACCTTCCTGCAAGTACTTAGAATAAAACCTCAGGGCTCACCAATTTGGCAACTGTCCTGATCGTCTCCAGCTTTGCTGTTTCTTCTCTCTCAGCTGGTTCTTCATGATCTGGTGGCTAGCAGAAGTGGTTCTAAATAATTTTGAGGGATGGACAATAGCCATCTGGAACCACTTCTAGCCTTTGCTCTACTGATAATTTGATTTTTTTATACCATTTCCATTTCCAAATCAATTCCTTCCTTATCCCCCAGTGTCATCTCTTACAAAAAAGGATCAGGAAGAAAGGAAAGAATGAAGGAGGAAAGAAGGAAGGAAGGAAGGGAAGAAGGAAGGAAGGAGGAAAAAATAAAAGAAAGAAAAGAAGAAGGAAGGAAGAAAAAATTTACCAAAGCTAGATAATATATCAAGGAAATCTGACAATGTATACAATGTTCCACACCCATAGTCCCCCACTTCTACAAAGAAAGTAAGGGGATATATTTTCTAATCTCTTCTTCTGGGCCAAATTTTAAATAAATGAATGAATGAACGAATGAACAAATAAATGTGTGTATGTGAGTAGACGTGTATACATATATATGTGTATATATGTACATGTATATATATGTGTGTATATGTGTGTATATGTGTTATAGCTACTAGGGGGTACAATGGATAGAGTGCTAGGTGTGGAATCAGGAAGATTTGAGTTCAAACTCAATCTGAGAAACTTACTAGCTACATGACCCTTTGACATCTGATTGGAGTCTCTGAGTCAAAGGGTATGGCCATTTTAAAGACTTTCTACTAATGATTTATTTAAACTCATTGATATCATCTGTTTTTGCATCACCTTCATTTCCCATATCTCACTCTACTTACTCAGCCAAACTTCTTGAAAAAGCTGTCTATGATTATTGCCTCACTTCCTCTTTTCTCACTTTCTTCTAAACCTGCAATCAGGCTTCCAACCTCATCACCCAACTGAAATCATTCTCTGCAAAGTCACCAAGATTCTCTTAATTGATATATCATATGCATCTCCCCTCCTCCTCCCCAGAAATCATCCACCCTTGACTTCTCCGTAGCTGTTGACTGCATAATCCTCTTCTATTTGCTCTCCTGTTCAGGCTTTCATGACACTGTTCCCTTTTGGTTCTGCTCCCTAGCAGGGCACTCTGTCTGAGTCTCGTCCATCATCTGTCTTAAATTCTTCTAAGTGTAAGAGTAATCCCCAAGGCTTTATCTAGATCCCTCTTCTTTTTCTTCTCTATACTTTCTCACTTGATGACTTCATCACCTCCCATAGATTGAGTTATCATCACTGTGAAGATGACTTTCTAATCCACAGATTTAGCCCAAGTCTTTGTTCTGCCATCCAATCCCCCATCACCAAATGCCTCCTGGATATCTTGAGTTGGATGTCCTGTAGTCATGTCAAACTCAACATATACAAAATAGAAGTCATTGCCTTTATGCTAAAAGTCTACCTATCTTCTGAATTTACCGATCACTGTTGAGTATACCACCATTATTCCAGTCAGCTGGATTTGCAAGCTTGATGCTGTCTTTGACTCTCCACTCTCCCTCATCACATACAGCTAAGCTGTAACCATGGCAACTCTACCTCTACCCCATCTTTGTATATATTCACAAAGCCAGCATTCTAGCTCAGATCCTTATCCTCTCTCCCATGGACTATAGCAATCACCTCTAATTGGTCTCCCTGATTCAAATCTTTCTTGTTCCACTTTCAGCTTCCACACAGCTGATGAAGAGATTATCCTAAAGTACTTGTTTGAACATGCCACTCTCCTGCTCAATAAACTACAGTGGTTTCCTATTAACTCTAGTATCAAATTTAAGTTCCTCCATTTAATATTTAAAACCATCTGCAACTTGCATATCTTTTCAACTTTCTTACACAATACTTCCCTCAATGCACTCAATGGTCTATTTAAAACTGGCCTTTCTATTGTTCTTCAGAAATGACAGTTCAGCTGCCACCCTCAAGCCTTTGCTGTCTGCAGTGCCTAAATTATATACCCTCATCACTTCTCCTTATTGGAACACCGATTTCTTTCATAAATTAGCCCCTTGTGCACGAGGTCATTCCTTGTTCCCTGACCTGCCAGTGCCTTTTCCCCATGGCTACTTCATGTATTCTCAATGTCTTTTGTCTGAGTATATGTACAGAATATTTCCAAGAGTCTTAGTGCAATTTCATACTACTGAAGCTTCAATTAAGATATTGAAGCTTAAAAGCTGCACCAAGACTTTTGGGACACCCTATATTTGCATGATGCCTCTCACATTAGACTCTAAAATCCCCTAGAGGAGAGGTATCAAAGATGCAACCAGCATGCCACATATGGTCCCCAACACTCCTGAGTATGGCAAGAATCAGATTAAAAGATAATTGGGTGATATTTAACAAAATAATCAAAAATTCAATTGAACATAGATATATGTTTATATAGATATAGATATATGATTTTCTAAGTCAATATGCAGTTACCAGGGATCCTTATGCATGGTTTCCTAGTTCCTGTTTCTATCTGAGTTTAATACCACTGATATAGGGCAATGATAATTTTGTTCAATTTTTATATCCTCAGTAACTATTGCTGTAGCTAGCATTCAGTTGAGGCTTAATATATGCTCATTGAAAGATTTGTTTCCCACAAGTCCCTCCACACCCCCATTACAGAGCCATTCTTTATATAAAAGAGTAAAAAAAGAAGCAAACAGTAGTATAGCAAAGTTAGACAACATATTAATCAGGTCAACCCTATATTCTGCTAATGACTTCTTAAGTGGCCTCAAAGAGGGTTCATGACCTAACAGATGGCCACTCAAATATTTGAAGCATCCATAACACTTTTGATGAATCTCTTGAAATATAATGAGATTAGTTCTCAGCTGATAGGACCAACAGATTGACTGTAGAGGGCAAGGATAAGACTCCATTCTTTACATCTAGGCTCTACCCTAGGTTTACTCGAATATCACACATCCATCCATCCATCCATCCGTCCATCCATCCATCTATCCATCTATCTATCTATCCATCTATCTGTCTATATACATACATACACATGTATATATGTAGAAACATATGTACACATATTTCCAAAAGCAATGGAAATATTGGTTTGATTATCATTCTCGGGGAAAGAAGCAGAACAGTGGAAAGGAGTATACACATGGGAGAAGACATCCTAACCCTGATGTGAGTCAGTGAGTGGTAATTCGTCAGTTTCCCTGCTTCCCAAAGAATCTGGTATAATAATTAGTTAGTTAACAAGGTATCATCTGTTGTCCCCATTCCCAAATTTTTATTAAGAGCCCTTTGAATATTATAAGTGGTTTAGGAAGCAAAGAAGGGAGAAAAGGAAGACCAGAGAATCTAGATCATCCCCTAAAGTCAGCTTTGAACATTTATTATTCATTTCATTAGCTAGTCATTCAACAGGTATGCATTAAGTGCTTTCTATAAAGCCTCCTGCTCTTGTGGTCTTGGGCTGAGGTCTCTGAGACATATTTTGTTATTTGCATATCATGTATGCACTATATAGGGTGCTGGGCCTGAAATCAGGATGACCTGAGTTCAAATCCAGCCTCGAACAAACTGTATGACCTTGGGTCATTCATTTAACAAGTGAGGTTTCCCTCAACTATCAAATAGGGATAATGATAGCATCTACCTTCTAGCCTCATTGTAAGGCTTAAATGAGACAATATTTGTAAAGCACTTAATCCAGTGCCTGATACATACTAATCTCTATAGAAATACTAGATTGTTGTTATGTATTACTAGTTTTTATTGTTATTATTATTATATTTCCATAGGCAAAGAGAAGAAAACCAACAAAAATAAAGACATCCTTAAGTTGGACTATGACCTGAATTTCTTAATTCTTGACTTGTCTGAGCCAGTCTTCAGATTTTTCACCATGCTATATAGTTTTGGTAAATGGGTCAAAAGTCACCTGGGAATTTTATTCAGTATGTTATATATTGGGGTAACTTGTCTTTCACTGAGGAGGTATAACAGCAAGGAAATACATGCACCATCATAGCCTTTCCAAATCCTGCCCCTCTCCCCCCTTCAAACTCAATTTTTACCTCCTCTGTGAAGCCTTTTCCTATCCCCCGAATCAGAAATAACCCCTTTTTTCTCTGAACGCCCCAACAACCTATCTCAAAATATTACATTTCAACTTATAGTGATCTGTGCCACTGTCTTGACTTTCTAACTAGACTATGAGTTTTTTGAGGGCCAGAATTATGTTTTGTTTTTAAATTTTAAATCCCCTGTGGCATCTAGAATGATATCTTCTTGGTCATGGAAAGTGCATAATGAGTGCTTTCTAAATTCAAATAAATTGGCCTGACCAACACTTTTTTTTTCAGATGATTTGGGAAAGCCAAGGGACTTGTTCAAGGTCATACAAGAATATATGTAAGTTTATTTGATTTATTTTATTTCCCTCCAGATAGATTAATCTTTGTACTCCAGAGGACAGAATCATTTCTTGGAATTGATGAAGACATTGTCATTTTGAGTTTTAGATGCTCAGTGTCTGAGAAGAAAGGAATGAATCAAAGAAGCATAGATCTCTGGGGACTGTTATTTCTCTCTTAATTCACTGCTGAAATCCAGCTATGTAGCAGACACTTTCTCTCCTCTTGGAGGGGTGGGAGGAAAAAACGGGAATTCCCAGATTGTGTTTATGTTGGAAATTCCCAGCAGATGTCCAAGAGGATGATTTTTGGCTAGAAAACTCCTGGAATGCTGGTTCAAGTCCAGAAACGTACTTTCAAATCATATCCTGGGCCAGAAGCCCAGTTTTTTGGGTGTGTTTACAGTTAAGAGTGAGAATGACTAAACAAAACTTTGAGTGAGACTTTCTCCAGGGTGGGTGGTGGAGGGGAAAGGGATTTTTGGAGGTGAATAAAGTAAGGATTCAAAGGGATACTAGAAAATAAGGTTTTCATCTTTTAAAAAAAATAATAGGTTTATTCTCTCTTCCTTCTACCCACAATACCGCCTCCACTCCCAGAGGAAGGATGGGAATTTTCTTTTTGGTGAATAATCAGACTTTCCCTGTTGGATTGCTGACCCCTCCCCACATCCACCCACGTGCATCTGGTTTAAGGGAAAAAGGGAAGTAGAAGTGAACTTCCTTGGAAAAGTTTTACTTAGTGCTAGTGCTCTCTGCCCTAGCCTGAGTATGTTGGACTCTGACTCTAGAGCAGCTGGCAAGTTATTTGTCAGCTCCTTGTGATCTCATGCTTATCACTTCACATCTCCATCTCTCCCATCCATGCTCCAATTGGTAACCCTCTCAGGGCTTTGATGATGACTCACCACATTTTTTAAAATTAAAAAAGTAATTGTTCTTCAGTAATGGTGAATCCTTTGCCTCCATCCTGCAGCCTTATGTTTTCTTTGTTCATGTTTGGGGTAGGTAGGGATGGTAATGTTCTCAGATATTTCTGCCGCCAAGTTGCTCTATCTTCCTTACCTAAGCTCCGGTATCTCCCATGCATACTGCCTTCAACTTCTCTTCCATCCCCTTCTAGGATGATCCCCTTTCTGCCTTGCTTTCTATTCAACTCCTCCCCATTGAGACTCAATAGTCTCTCTAACCCCCAGTCTCATTGGTGTACTAAAAGCCCATGAGTATCATAGACAGATCTGGTTTAAAGGCAGAAATGAGGGGGGAAATGACAGAGAAAGAAAGAAAGAATGAAAGAGGAAGAAAAAAGAAGAGTGAAGGAGAGAAAGAAGAAGTGGCAGAAGTAGGGTAAGAAAGGATCTCCAGTTCTCTGTGGGATCTACTTTCATGCTGCAGGTTGGCTTTCCCTGAAGTCTATGTTCATCTCCTTCTCCTTCCACTCATTGACCTCATCTCATTCATATATAGGGTATGTCTTTGTCATGAGGGTACTAAGTGATACAGCAGGTAGGAGCATTTGTCTTGGAGTCTGAAAGACCTGAGTTCAAATCCTGATTCAGATACTTACTAGCTGTGTGACCCTAGGCAAGTCATATAACCTCTATTATTCTCACCTGTAAAAGGGGGATAAGTAATAGCACCTACCTCACCGAATAGCTGTAAGGATTGAATAAACAGTCCTCCATAAACCTGAGAGTGCTATATCTATTCTGACTAGGACAATGATGATGATGATACATAATGAATGAAAAATTCATATAGCCTACATTGTAGCATATAGTTGAAAGGGCATCCCCTTGTGTTAGATAGATATATCTCAGATGGGTGCTCTTGATGGGACATATACTGGTCCTATGGTTGAATGAAAGAGGATGTCAAGCTTGGTGGCATCTGGGAAACTACACATCGTGGTCCATGAGTTCAATCTCCTTCTGGCCCACAAACACTGACCATTTGAACCCAGGCATTAGTGCTCTGTGACCATGTGATTCACGTTGATGTTGATGTTCTATTTATTTGAATAATAGAATGCCACAGTCTCAAAAGAATCAGTTTCAGTGACCCAACAGGCACTAGAGACATACTGTGTGTGTATGTACGTGAGAGAGGGAGAGAGAGAGAGAGAGAGAGAGAGAGAGAGAGGGAGAGAGGGAGAGGGAGAGGGAGGGAGAAGGAGAGAGAACATGTGTGTGTGTGTGAGAGAGAGAGAAAGAGAGAGAGAGAGGGAAGGAGAGAGAGAGAGGGAGAGAGCATGTGTGTGTGTGTGTCTGTGTGTGTGTGTGTGTGTGTGAGAGAGAGAGAGAGAGACAGAGACAGAGACGGAGACAGAGACAGAGACACACAGAGAGAGAAAGGGGGGAGGGAGAGGGAGAGCAAAAGAGTAGGCCATGATAAATTATGAATGATGATTTCACAGGAGAAATGGCCTAAAATGAATCAAGGATGTCTATTTCTATTAAAGGATGTTGGACATAAAACAAATGTCAGAAATAACTAATGGGTAGTCCAGGTATGGCACTGGTTTCTGTGAAATGTTAAAATAATTATACGATAGTCTCAAGTATATTGAAATAATTTTCTATACATAGGAATTTTTCCTTCTTTATTTTATTATTCATTTGCTAGGTCTTTCATTCAGCTATTCATTTACCTATTTGTTTATTTCTTCATTTGCTCCTTCCTGACTTTCTTTTCTCTCCCTTCATTTTCTTTTCTTCTCCTTTCTTTTCTCTTTTCCTTCTTTCCTTTCTTTTTCTTCTCTTTCTGTATCTCCTTCTCTCTTTCAGACTGGAAATACAAGGGATACTCACAGGCCAACCCCATGCTCATCAGCACAGAAGTTTTGACTTGTTCTGTTTTTCAGCCTCAGCTGGTTCATCCAACCTTAGCCAACCTGGTGGCTTCCATCTTGGGATCTCACTATAGTAATGCCTAACATAGTGTGGATACTTAATTGGCTTATTTCACTGCAGATAACTCTTGAGCTCAAGATCTCTCCCAATTTCAGTCTTCTGGATAGGAAGGATTATATGCACCACCACCATGCCTGTTTCTCCCCACTTCTTTATAAAACTATTTTAGATAACTCTTTTTCTTCTATCACAACTATTTCTGAATATTCATTCTCTACCCCTCTCAAAACATAACAATGAGGGATGTCTTAATTTTAACAAACAAAAACAATTATGCAAAGTCAACAAACACAGTTACTTTATCTTATAGTGTATGAAATAGACAACATTTGTGGTCCTTCACCTCTCTACTTTGAAGAGGGAGATGCCTTTCATTGGCAGTTTCCTGAGGCCCAAATTAATTATTAAAATTACTCAACATTTGGCTCTACTTTAATGTCCTTTTACATTTATCTTGTCATAATTGTTGTGTATATTGTTCTGTTGGTTTGATTTATTTCCTCCTGCATCAATTTGCATAAGCTTAACCATGTTTCTCTGAGTTAGTCATATCCATAATTCCTTTAGTACAAGAGCATTCTGTCACATTGTCACATTCATATGCCACAGTTTGTTCCACCATTTCCCAATCAATAGGATGCCATTTTGTTTCTAGGATTTTTTTTTTACTATTTTATAAAGTGCTATTATTAATTTGTTGATACACATGGGGTCTTTCTTTATGATGTTGACTTACTTGGGGGAGATGACAAGTAGTGAAATATCTGGGTCAAAGTCTATGAAAAATTTAATGACTTTTCTTAGACTAATCCTACTTATTTTCCATAATGGTTGGCCCAGTTGACATCTACCAACAATGTATTAGTCTGCATGATTTTTCCAACTTTTGTCATTTCTTAGGTGTGAGGTAAAAGACAAGTTTGGTTTAATTTTAATTTATTGCATAGTAGTCATATAATGATCATTGAGATGTTATGATTTTTAACTGTCCATGTCCTTTGATCATGTACTTATTGGGAATTATCTCTAGTTTTCACGTTTCTGTTCATTCCCAGAGCCATTGTGGCATAATGGATAGCCGTCCTCAAAGTGAGCAAAATCGGATTCAGCTCTCACTTCTGAACAATGCTGACTGTGTAATCCTGAGCAAAAAAAAGCCACCAAAAAACCCCACCAAAAACAAGTTACTCTGATAAGGAAAGGGGGAGAAGCGAGATAAGTAAAGTGGAGGAAAAGAGAGAGAAGATAAAGTTAATCTTTTGCTATTTTTCTCTCTCATTGCAAAATGTTGCATGAAGAAAAAGGGAAGTGTCTGATACCAAAACCAGTTTGTTTGTTTAGTATCACAGTTGGTAGGGAGAATCCATAGTTGCAAAAAATTGGTTTAGCTCAGATGTTCCTTCCCTACTTGCTTGAGCCTGTA
The DNA here is from genome assembly GCA_028646575.1 of Pseudocheirus occidentalis. Taxonomy (NCBI): domain Eukaryota; kingdom Metazoa; phylum Chordata; class Mammalia; order Diprotodontia; family Pseudocheiridae; genus Pseudocheirus; species Pseudocheirus occidentalis. The sequence continues at coordinate 358,886,169 of CM053593.1, forward strand.
CAAAGAAAAGGAGGCAGATGGCATGTGGGCAAAGGGTTACTTATGAAGACTATAAGTCACCAGGTCTCATAGATTGTTGGTACAGCTGTGAATTAGTCCCATCATTCTGGAAAACAATTTGTAATTATGCTATGAGAATGACTGAAATGGTCATACTCTTTGATTTAGTGTTCCTGCTGCTAGGCAATTACTCCAAGGAGCTTGAAGACAGGACAGAGCAACCTTGTTTGTGGCAGCAAAGAACTAAAAAATAGAGTGGATACCCATTGATTGGGAGATGGTTAGATAAAATGGGATATATGAACATGAAGAAATATTACTGAATGCGTGGGACAAATGATGGATATGAAGAATATAAAAAGGCATGGTAAGACATAATAATGAAGGAAAAACACTTATTAGTCACTAGTGCGCCAGATGCTGTGCTAAACAATGCCAATGCAAAGATAAAAACAAAGCAGTCCTTGCTCTCAAGAAGTTTCCCCTAATTGGGGAAGATGACACATATATAAGAGCTCAGCCATAAGGGGTATGTAAAGACCCAGGATAAAGAGCCTAGAGGTAACCAATAACTACTACCATTGGAGAGGGAGAACGAATCTAAGGGTGAGACTGTAGTAGGGAGTCCTGGGTTCCCTCTGGCAGGGATGTGGATAGTGGGATCAGAGTCCACCCAGGAGGGGAAAAAGAGAATGGGATACTGGAAGGAAGGGCAAGAGTAGATTTTGGGCAACTTGGGATAAGGGACTGTACCTAAAACAAAGACTGTGGGTGGGAAAACAATAGGGAGAGTGACTGCAACAATGTAAGTGGAACCATCAAAAAGGGATTCTAAATTGAATTCTGTGTGGTTGTAAAGACTATACTTGACTCCACAGAAGCAAAATGAGAATGCACTTCCCGGCTGTGGAAAGACAAATCTACACTAATGTGCTATTGGAGGAGCTGTGAATTGGTCGAGCCATTGTGGAAAGCAATTTGGAGCCTTGCTAAGAAAATGACTAAAATGTCTACCCTTTGACCCAGACACTGCCCTGCTTAGCATATACTCCAAGAAGGTTAAAGATAAGAAGAAAAATCTCATCTGCATGAAATATGACATAGCGCCACTTTTTGAAGGGGCAAAGGTCTGGGAACAAAGCAGATGTGCCTTGATTGAGGAATGTCTAACCAAATTGTGGAGATGATGGAATATTATTGAGCTAGAAGAAATGATCTCTATAAAGAAACCTGGGAAGATTAGCATGAACTGATGCAAACTGAAATAATCTGATCAGGAAAAATGGTATGTATGAGAATTACAATGTCAATGGGAAAGCCAATGAAATAAATAGAATCAGAATGTTTGAAATGGCAATAAGGTGGCGCCATAGTGCATAGTGCACCAAGACTGGAGTCAGGACGACTCCTCTTCCGAGTTCAAATACAGCCTTAGACACTTCCTAGCTGTGTGACCCTGGGCAAGTCACATCACCCTGTTTGTCTCAGTTTCCTAAGCAGTTTCTATCAAATGAGCTAAAAAAGTCAATGGCAAACCAGTCCAGTATCTGCCAAGAAAACCAGCATTATGAAGAGCCAGACATGATTGAAATGACTCAACAACAACCCCAAAGAAGAGATAGGAGGCTTCATTTAGCTTCCTTCTTTGCAGAGGTGAGGGATTATAGGCGAGGAATATAGTTTTACTAGACTGCTTTTTTTCAATATTTCTTCTTTTTGTACTTCATTATAAGGGATGTTTTTCATTATGGAGAGGGGGGGAAAAGGAAAGAAATAAGTCAGAAAATGAGATATAATCACAAAAGATGTCATATGAGAGCTCATTAAAAGCAAAACAAATTTTAAATGTGAGTGAAAGCTTGAACGTTGGCTTTGCTGGGGCCTTATAAAAACAAATGAAGAAGATCTAAACAAACAAAAAATCTAGATTTCCATTGGGTATAACTAACCTTTCCCTTACTAATAGTAGAAATTATCATAATACTTTATGAATTAGGGTCGATTAGATTGTAAAATCTGTAAGGTGAACTTGAAATAGGTGCTCCTCTGAGTCAAGTGAACAGCTGTAGTTTGAGAGCCCAGGAAAGTGTAATAGTAGGTTATTGCAAGGTAAGGAAGGCCTAAGCACTGAGGGAAGTTCCCAGATGAGCAAGCAGAAGAGAGAGAATCATTTTGAAGTCCAGAAAAATCAGGAAAAGGCCTTGGAAGAATATCAACTGGTATAAATTCTGTGCTTGCTTTAGTGAAGCTTTCACCCTTCAAAAGGTGGAAGACATAATAAAAAGAAATTCTATTTTTGAATCTGATTCTGATCAGTGAGGAAAATCTGGTTGTAGGAAGAGAAATTATGGAGATTTTGAAGAGAAGTGACCCTTCTCTTCAGGCAGGGTGGAACAACAGTCAGATGGTCTGTGTTTGAATTCCAGCTCTCCCAAGTACTGTGTGATGATGGGCAAATCACTTATCCTTTCTGTGCTTCAGTCCCCTCACTTGTAAAACGGAGAGTTGGACTAGTTTACCTCTAAAATCCATTCCAAGTCTGTATTGATTATTGCAGGATCCCTCTACCTTAGAAACTGTGACAGAGGAAAGGAAAGCAAATATAGCTTGATGGCATCCTAAATTCTGACATAGCAGATTTCAAATGATTCAAAGGAAAGGTCGGTAGGATTCCATGGTCTGACGCGGGATTTGAACCCAGACCTTCTGGACTCAACTGCTCCACCCACTCTGCAATGCTGATTCCATTTAGGAAAAGAATTGTTGATGACAAGGAATCAGGAAGTCTTTGTAAAAGATGTCTCATACTAGACTACATTTCAGGTTTTTTGCTTTTTTGACAATTCCTGAGCTGGTACATCAGGGGAATGGTGTGACTGCTATTTATCTAGAATTCTACATAGCATTTGATAAAATTTCATTCCATCAATAAAGCTTATGGACAAAGTGGAGATATGGCTTTCATAATAGGACAGGCATGAGATGTCTTCTTATATGTGGAATCAGGATTAGGTAGCTTCTGCCTAGCCCCAAAGATCAGAATTAGAAGCAACAGGTGGGGGATTTCAGAAATGCAAATTTTGGCTGAGAAAGTATAAGAAAAAAGCTTCTTAACAATTAGGGCTACCCAAAAAGGCAAGATGGGCTGCCTTAGAACAGAGGGTTCCCCTTTACTTAAGATCTGGGGGATGTTGTGCAATTGATGCTTATTCACCAGGAGGTTGGACTAGGTGGCTCCTGAAGTTCTTGCTCATTCTAAGGGTTTTTGCTTCCCCCTGTAAGCCTGCTTATTAGAGAAACTGGAAAGTTGAATAAGGAGAAGTGAATGATTGAGAAATCACTCAGGCAGGTTACATGGATGAGGCACCAGACACCTGAAAGGATGGAACCCCCAAACCAGGTGCCATGTTTTAATCAGGGCAGAGAGGTACTATGGGAGTCCCCAACTGACTAATCCTCTTTTGAGTTGCCCTGGAAAGCAAGGACTGTCTCATTTTGTCTCTGTATCCCTACCTGGCATGCAGTAGGCACATAATAAATGCTTGCTTGGTTGATTGTTTAATAAGTGCTTAATTGGTTGAAAATCACCCCCATTCCAGTTGAGGCTAAGTTCCTAGAAGGTGGGCATGTCTTATTTTTGACTTTATATTCTTAGTGCCTAATATAGTAGCCAGCATACAATGGGGGCTTAATAAATTCTCATCTCTCCCTTGTTCACTCACAAGCTATCATACATCCCTGAGTTCCTTTTTCTGGAAAGTACTCTCACCTTCCTCTGAGGTTCTTTCCAAGTTTATAACTTGATGGTTTTTCCCTTCTGAGGAGGTAATAGTAGGCCAGTATCATCCATAGATGCTAGACCTCAGGGACAAGGCCAGAGCACACGTGATTCTTACTTAAGTCAGGAGTTAGAACATATACTTCCTCTCCTCTTGTCTTCTTGGAGAGAGAGGGAGGAGCAGGGTACTGATATTCCACATGGTGAGCACAATGACTGATTTTGCCCTTTAGACCTCTGTGAAAGCCACATCATCATCGTTCTCCTTAGTCATATGGATGGCACAACCCAATTCTCTTTATCTCCACTGCTCAACTAATCATGTAGCTTTGCTTCCCTTTCAGAGAATTTTTAGCATCTATTTTTTCTGATGATTTTTTCCAGTTCCCCATTTGTCTTTCTCCTCTCTGACCCATTCATAAATTTCCATCCACACACAACCAGTAATTACGTAAAACACTGAGGATATTTCAGCATCAGTTAAGTTTAGCACCCGAGACAGCAACTTTAATGTTTTTCCAAAAGACTAGGGACAAGATTTCAGATCCTCCAGCAAAAATATCAGCAAATGTTGTCTCTACTTATTGGATTGCAAAAGAAATATTTCTCCAGTCATCTCTCAGGGCAGAGATTCCTGAGTGTGGAGAATACACTTCTTAACAGAATAGATAACCAGCAAAGACAGTCTCTCCAGTCCGCTCCAGGTGATTATCTCTTATCTGAGCAAATCATGGCTCCTTGGCTGATTGACCTTTAAGAAGCTTAGTAACTGCTCTTCAGTCACCGAGTACCTCCTGCCATCAAAAAAAAATAGACATAGCTAGCATGGAGATTATACACACATTGGAAGCAAGAAGGAAATCTTAAAGATGATCTATCTGGATGATTTTGACCAAATCACTCAACTCCTTTGGGTCTCAGTTTCCTTATATGTAAATTGAGAGAGTGGACTGGAGTTGGGAAGATCAAAGCTCTGATCCTGTTCCATGCACTTACTGGCTAAGTTGGGAGAAATAAGCCTCCAACCTGTATGATCTTGGCCAAATACTTTCCTGGCCCCTTACCATAATTATTTCTGTAAAAATGAAGGAGCTGGTCAGATGGCCTCTCTCTCCCACTTCAAGACTTCACCCTTTGAAGTATCATCTCTTCCTAATTAACTGATCCTGAACCCTCTATGTACACATATATACCCATGCTCAGATATGTATTCATACACATATATACCCTCCTGTATAGACATAGGAGTAGGTATACATATTTATACATTTGTATTCCCTTCACCT
>CM053593.1:358900281-358936379 GCA_028646575.1 Pseudocheirus occidentalis
CTTGTCCAGGCTTGCATAGCTAGTGTCTGAGATGGGATGTGGAGACAGGTCTTCCTGAATCTAAGTCCAGTTTAACAGGTCCATATGATAACAGAGAGGGGATTAAATGGAAGAACTCTGATTACAATTTTTTTTAGGTCTTATGGCTTTCTTATCCCCCCTTTGAACATCATCTGAATATCAGACAAAAAAGCAATTAAGCAAAACCAGCCAGTATATGACAGTGTGTCTAATATTCCATATCCACAGACTGCCCTATGACCTTGCCCTAGTTATATTTACATGAATGAAGTCTGGTTTTACTGAGCTCAGGGTTCTTCTCAAAAAATCATCCCTGTCACTGGGAAGCCCCAGAAGGTATTCTGGAGAAAAGGGTTGGATTGTTCCTCAGGGGTTAGACCAAGACCTCTCCCTTCACTTAGATCATCCTGTCTGTTGGGGAAATAATAGTCAGGTCATTGCTCCAGAAGACAGAAGAGTCAGAGTCTGCTCTGACAAAGGTTCTAAACAAAGAGAACCTGGCCCATTGGAAGTAATCCCTCTTAGGTCTCTGGAGAGGGAAGAGAAATCCTTTTGTGTGAGAGTGAGCAATGTTTTTCATCAACTGTTCTTCAGGGCTAAAACTGGTCATGGTAGTTTGTAACCCATGATTCAAAGGCAATTCACACAAAATTCTCTTCGTTGTGGGAGACTGATTATTCTGTGCTACAGGGATTCTTGAATGCAGAGTAGAGTTGGTGAGAGATTGAGAGGAGAGATCTTTGTCTTCTGACTTCCAAGTTTGAGAGAGAAGACCCAAGAGTCCTGACTCTCTTGGGGTCTCTGAAGGGAGTGAAGGACTCTGAGAAGAAGCTGGCTTATAGAGAAGTCCAGAGTGTCTTCTCTCAAGCTCTTTACACCTCCAGCCCTTATGCAGGCACCCATAGAACAGAGAAGCGTTAATTTTCACTAGGAGGAGAATTTTAGAGTTTCATCACCATTCATGGCTGCTTTAATTTACATTATCTTTGTCATTCTGTCTATTGTTCTTTTATTTTTTCTTGTTTCATTCTGTGTGAGTTCATATTGGTCTTCTATGCAGCTTTGGATCCCTCATATTTCATTAGATTCACATACCACAATTCTCTTTGATCACCAAGTACCCACTTTGCAGTTTCCTAGTTTTTTCTAACACACACAAACACATAAACACATAACAATGCCAGGAAGATGACGTTTTTGTCCTTTGTTTACAAATGTCTTTTGATCTGCACATCCTGAAGACCTGTGAACACTTGTCTTCCTAGTGAATTCATCCTTCTTCCACTCACTATAGTTAGCTTAGTACAGTACAGTGCCCAGCACGTAGTAGGCAGTTAATAAATGCTTATTGATTATATTTGGACTATGAAGTGAAAGTAGGGGTTCTGGAAAGGAGAGCCTAAATTATTGAATTTTGGCAGTTGAATTGGAGGACAGGAATTTTCTAAGGCAGGGGTTCTTAATCCAAGGTTTATCAACACAATACATACATTTGTGCGAATGCATACACACATGCATGCATGGTGCACACATACATATATGTATATATGCATGGCACATGTGTGTACATGCATGTTTGCATGTGTGTGCATATTTTGATAACTATATTTCCATAGGATTGTTTTCCTTTATAATCTCATGCATTCTATTTCATGCATTTGAAACATGATTCAGAAAAGGGGACCATAGACTTGAGGATGCTTTGGCCAAAGGGGTTCCGGATACAGAAAAAGGATAAGAATCCCCTGATCTAGGGACAGACCACTGGTTCTGACAATGATCTTGGCTCTAATCCCATAACATCATATAGACCAAAGCCTAGAGCTGGAAGGGACTTCAGAAGCAATCCTAATTTAACCTCCTCCTTTAATAAATGAGGAAATTCAAGTCTAGGGAAGTTAAGTGACCTGGTCAAAATTATATAGATACTAACAACAGAAATGGGATTTAGCATAAATCCTGTGATTCCAGAGATTTTCTCTTATTGGAATGGGTATGGGTGTGGTCCATGTCCCTGTAGAAGTTATAAAACAGGTAAGGTTCTAGAGCAGGCTCTAGAGCTGAATCTAAAACAAAGGCCATCACACAGGCCAAGGGATAAGAGGCTAGAGTTTTCCAGGTGACCTACAAGAACCATACCGCGTAATTTTGGAACCTGGGGAAGACATGGGAAGACAGGAAGAACTTTGGAGAGAGATCTTAGACACTCATCTACAACACAGGAAGGCTTCCTAGCACCTTAATTGGCCAGAACTGGCCTTTAATTTTATTGTTCATTTATATCTTTCTGAGAGCCAATTGTAATCAGGCAGAATCATTCTAGGGTAGAAGCAGACTCTCTTCTAGAGATTGTGGCTTCTGCCTACAGAGCTACACAGTCTCCAAGAACAGGGAAAGGACCTGGGAGGAATTCAAGAGTGAAAAAAGGAATTGGTCATTTGTAGATTTTGAGCTAGAGATAATTTGATTCTACCCCTTCATTTTGCAGATGAAGACACTGATGCTCATGCAATTAAATGCTTAAGGTAGTAAGTGGAAGAATGTCTAATGGTCTAATGTAGAGAGGACAGCTGGTCATTGAGCTCTGAAAGAAAGGGAGGCAATGGTAATGGGGATGGTTTCTATGTCTGTGAGGGTCAGAGTTTTGCACAAGGCCTGGAAACGTTGCCAGGGAAATAAATATGCATCATTCCTCTTCCCATGCCAAGGATACTCAGGAAAACCCCTTATTACCCCCACTTTAGTTACACCTCTGTAAATGAGGGCTGGTCTTATTGAGTTTGGGGTTCCCCTCAGATTTGTGAAAAAGATGTCCTCAGTGCCTGAGAATCCCCAGAAACTCTGTCAGAGAGAAAGGTTGAACTTCCCTAAGGGCTCAGGACCAAGGCTTCTCTCACCACTGAGGTCATCCTAATTGTCAGGGAAACAGTGGCCAGAATGTCACTGCTCCAAGAATTAGAGAGGAAAGTCAGAGTCTGTTCCTAGAAAGGATAGAAACAAAGAGAACCTGGCTGATTGGAAGGACTGTCTCATGGACCTTTGGAAAGGGAAAGAAGAGGCAGTAGGGTGGGACTGGTGATAGAATTTGGGGAATATTGACTTGCCAATATTTTCCATGATTAACAATGAAGTAAGGCTTAGAAAAATATTGATAAATCATGTCATAACTACATTTTCTGCTCTTTAAGCCTTTTAACTAACTTTCCTTTCCCCTGAATCTATATTAAACTTTGCATAGAGATGCAGTTAAAAGCTCAGGCCTCTCTACAAAATGGCAAAGCACTACCTTCCATCTTCCTTCCTCAGACTCATCATCTACCTCTAGAAATGCTGGTGTGTAGCACATCTGGTTCAAAGGTTTGCAGAGCCCTTTTCAGGGCTGCTCATCCACCTTTAGCAACCATCTTTTGCTTACTTTCACCTGTGGGTCCAAGAAGCTGAAGCACGCAGAATGTCCATATCCTGGTAATAACCATGTTAGCAGATGGGCTGGGTTACCAAATTGAGGGTCACTGGCATGCCTCAAATCCCTTGGTCAGTTGGGGAAAATGTTTATTTCAAGCACGTGAAAACTTCCCCCATTGGAATGGGCAGATGAGAACAATTTGTTCCACTGACCATGGAGGCGGCTTAAGCAGGTGCTGTGGAATCCTTAGAACTTGAACAGATATCAAAGATGCCAAGGTCATCCACTGCCATCACAGACTGTCAACTTTTGCCATGCCCTTGGGCTTCAATGACTCTGGAAAGAGATCTCTGACTTACTTAAATCTAACTCATGTGCAAGTCAAAATATCACCCTTTGATGGAACTGGTCCTCTTCAAAATGAAAAGATGAATACCACCTTCACCCCAGTCTGAAAAATCCTAAGTCCTGCAGGGTTTGCTGAGGCAATAGTTGCCAGCTATTAAGCCTACGGTTGTAGAGCCCAATCTGGGATTACCAGCTGGCTAACTTGCACTCATAGGTTGGATCTCCTAGGGGTAACTACTCCAGGTTTAGGATATTCTATAGGTCTCCACTCCTAAAATTTACCTCACAAACCCCCACCAGTAATTTTACCTTTAATTGTCAGCTAGAGGACATAATTAGCTCAAACCAAATGTGTTTGCTAAGATACTGCAGGAATTATAGACAGGAGTGGAAGAGTTGGCACACACAGAGACGTACTATTAGAAAGGCACACACTTTGTGAACACTCGTGGCTAAACCATCTTGAACTTCCAGCACTTTAGGATCTTGATTATCTGTCTCTTTCTAGAATTTTACCAAATGAGCTGAGGGGCAGTAGATTGATCAGGATTATCCTAATCACCTTTCCCCCACAGGTTTATAACAGCACTTTACATGTATTATCTTACTCAACCCTTACAACAACCCCACGGCACAGGTTGGCTTAGTGGATAAAAAATCAGGAAGACCTAGGGTCAAGTTCCGAATCTGAGGCATCCTGGCCATGTGACCCCTAGGCAAATCACTTGACTTCTCAATGGTCTAGGCAACTCTCTAAGATAATAAATTGCAGCAAAGTTGTTGACCTGAATCGGCTGAGGGAATTTCCATACCTGGGACTTTATTGTACCAGTGAAATCACAGTCTGTTCTCTATTTCCCATCCATTTACTTTGATGAAGGAATTGGCTCTAATTTTGAATTCCTTCCTTCTTTTTTCCTTCACATGGGTAATCTTCTAATGGGAATGGTAAATATATATGTGTATATACACTCACAAACGCACCATTACATATATATATATACATACATATATACACACACATACCATTTTACATATATATGTGTGTATATATATATATATATATATACATACATACATATATATTTTTTTTCTTTTTGGAGGGCAAGGTTAGGGCAAGATAACATTGTCAAAGTACTTTTTTTGACACCTTCCCACAATATCAAGGCATGGATCTTTTTCCAAGGACATGGTTGCCATACTATGAAATCTTTTCCAAAGAATCACTCTCTTATGCCTCATCAGGATGTTGGGTGAGAGTGTGTATGTGGTGACTCTGGGATCTGGAAGGCTGTTTCAAAAGGATACAAGTTCTTGAAGGTCCTGCCAAGTTGTAAAGGTTTTGAATATACTGGTGTTCTGTATGTCTGTCATCTTAGGACCATTCTAAATAAGTTTGGAGACATTAATCACCAGTTCCATAAAAGGTGAAGGGGATGTTTGTTGACTACAACTCCTAAAGACCAAGATGGATGTGTGATATAGTGGAAACATTGACTCTGGAGTCAAAAGACCTGGGTTGGAGGTCAAGAACCTACACCCTAAATGGTGAATGCAAATGAGGAGTCAAGAATGACACCTAAGTTGTGAGCTTGGACGACTGATTGGAAGGATGGTGGCACTCTCAAAAGAAATAGAAAAGTTTAGAAGAGTGGAGATTTAGGGGAAAAGATAAACTGATATTTGCCATCTGTATGCCTTTGTGAAAGTTCACTTCACATCCCCAAGCCTGTTAACTCCATCTGTAAAATGAAGGAGTTGGGCTAGAAGACATTTTGATATACTTGGAGTCAGAAAGATCTGAGTTCAAATCTCACATCAGGCACTTAAATGTGTCCCTGGGCAAGTCATTTAACCTATTTTAGCCTCAATTTCCTCATCTGTAAAATAGCACTTGCCTCAGAGTTATTGTGAGGATAAAATGATGTAACCTAGAAAGCACTTTGTAAATCTTAAAATTTCATGTAAATATTAACTTTTTAAAAAACTAAATAGCCTCTGAGAATGTTTTCAGCTCACTAAAGCTATGATCTTATTCTCTACTATTTCAAAAATGAGCTAGATCTGGATAGGTGGAAAGTACAAGGAAATTTTCTTGAGTCTTGAAATAAGCAAGTCCTTTGTAAAATCATGTACTCCATTATGTATCCAGACTACAACAATACAAATGCAAAGACAAACAAGAAAAATGCAACCAAATGCTATGTAATTACAATGATGCATATGATGTATAATTGACGTATGCTTAAATATAAAAGTTTAGACATGGATTTAGAAAACCTGAGTTTGAATCCTGCCTTAAATACCTGTTAACTTTGAGACTTTGGACAGGTCTCCTTACCATTATGGACCCCAGTCTCCTCATCTGTAAAATGAGGCCTCTAAAGTGCCTTCCAACTCCAATCTGTATGTTGATGTGGATGGTTTAAGCCCCACCATCCACCTCAACCAATGGCATTTTTCATGCTACTTGACCCTAGTAAGTTTTGTGATTGCTTTCCAGGGCACCAAAAAACAGTAACCAGAGTGTTGTGCTGAATTCAAATTCTGACTTTGCAACTTGCTTCCCAAATGACCAAGTCATTTTCTATTCTTGGGAATCATTTTCCTCATCTGCAAAACAAAGAGGGTAGGAGTTGAACCAAAAAATTGCTGAGGTCCCTTCTGGCTTTAAAGCTACAATCTTATTATTCCTAGTTCTTGCTCTTCCTGTTGGGTTTAGGGTTTACTGGCTTTTGGCAAGGGTTGGGCTGGAGGAAAAATTCTTCCCAGTCTCTTGAGAGAAAGAATAAATGAGCTCCTTCTTTATTCCAGAAACTTAAAAGAAAAAGAATACTGTGTGTATGTGTGTGGTCGGTTTGTTCACAAACAGACCCCTGCCCCAGCCTTGACTCATGATGCAACAGAGAACATTTTGAGCTTGATGCTTTAGACATACCTGAAACTGAACATGTCCATAAGAAAACTCATTATTAATATTTCCCCTCCTTTCTTCCTAATTTCCTGCTTCTGTTGGTGGGACCACCATCCTTCCAGGCACCTGGGTTGGCCATTGAGCAAACATTTTTGTCTATTCTCTCTCCTTCATTACTTGTATTGAAATAGTTGCAAAATCTTATTGATTCTCCCATCCCAATCTCTGTTGTACCCAATCCTCCTTCTCTCTATTCATACAAACATCACCCAGTTTCTGGCCCTCATCACTTTTTCTGGCCCAAATTGTTGCAATAGACTTTTTTTATCCTTATGTTTTATTCTGAACTTGAACAGAAAAAGAAAAGAAAACATTTCTATGTATGCACCAGAACCCAAAGAGAAAATCCTCTATAAAACCATGAATCTCCATTTCATCTCACTTGCTTAAAAACAAGTATATACAAAATTCCACTCATTACTTTCAAAATTGTCCTACTTGTCAGTGTTTCCTTCTGAACTTCCTTCTATTCTCTTTGGTGCATTTTAAAATAAGTTTTAATAGCTCTTTATGGATGTGAAGGGGGGAATTATAATTGTTAACTTCACTCTGAACAGGCTTCCACTGAAAAGTGAAAGAAAGGAAGGAGGAAACTTGTAAGAAATAAACATAGCAAAATTGAATCTAAATGGATCATGTCCCCAAATATGTGTTTCTGAATCTCGTGTCCATTACCTCCCTGACAGGAAGAGGGGAACGTGCTTCATCATATATCTTTCTGATACTTGACTGGTCATTGCATTGATCAGGGTTCTTAAGCCTAGCCAAGCTGTTTTTCCTTGCAGTTTTGTTGTCCTTGCATAAAATGTTCATTTTCTGTTCACTTCGCTCTGAGTCAGTTAATAGTACAAAAGATTCTCTGGAGTCATCTCTTTCATTGCTTCGTATGGTGCGATAATATTCTATTACATTCATTTACAATAATTTGTTCAGCTATTCCCCAATTATCTAAGAAGCAATCCAAGGCACCTCCCTTAGATTCCATTTTTTTGGTTTGTTTTTTCTTTCTTTTGAATTTCACCTTCAGAATGAGAAAGTGTGTTTTGATTGTGTCTGTTTCTTTCTTGGCATTGTCCTCCCTCTTAAATACCTCCCCTACGCACCCCATGCTCATTTGTTTCCCTGCTGAGTTTGATGTATTTTTATGCCAAGCTGTTTCTGTATGTGTTTACCGCTTCCTCACCCATTTTCAATCAGCATAAGGGCCATCTGATGCCAGCTCTCCCTGCCCCTTCCTCCATGCTTGTGTACTCTTCTCATGGACCCTAATTATTAAAAATAACAAATTTCATCCCTTTCTTCCTGCTTTCTGTACTCATGTATTACTTTTACCATTTGTTCTTTCTCCTCTCTTAAAACTCTCTAAACAAAACCAATCCACCCTCCCTGGACCTCTGGTTTTCTTATTTAGTTCCCTCAATAGCTCTGAAGACTAACATTAGAGTTCTGACAGGTTGTTTACTTTTTCTACCTGTACTTAAATGTTAGTTACTTCATCTTTTAGCTCCTATGAGATGTTCAAATAAATTTATCTTTGTCGTTTTCTTGGGACGCCTGTGTCCATATTTCAAGGATCCTATTCATCTCAGTCTTTTCATCATAAATATTTGAAAGTCTTCTATTCCATTAAAGGTCATAAGGGTTTTTTTCATGTATGATTATATTTACTTTTTAAAAAATGTTATTCTTGGCTCAAAGTCTCTATCTTTGGGGCAGCTATGTGGCACAATGGATAAAGTATTGGTCTTGGAGTAAAAAATCCTGAGTTCAAATCTAGCTTCAGATGTTTAGGAGCTGTGTGACCTTAGGCAAGTTACTCAACCTCTGTCTGCCTCAATTTCCTCAGTTGTCAAATGAGGATAATGAGAGTACCTACTTCCCAGGGTTGAAATAAGAATCAAAGGACAGAATGATTGTAAAGCACTCACTTAGTACAGTGCCTTTCACATAGTATGTGGTATATAAATATTAGCTATTGTTATTTCAGCATTTCTGGGTTTTAGTAAAAACCTTTTGGTCTTGGGTAATCTTGACTGTAATTCCTTGGAATCTGAGCCATTTCTTTATGGATATACACACATATATGTGTGTAAGTTATATTTATAAATTTAAATATATAATATAAATAAAGATATGCATATCTATGCATGCATACATACACATACTTCTAGTTCACATCTGCAATGGCCTCTTATATATCTCAAATTGGATGCCCTGTAGATGCCTTAAACTCAATATATCCAAAACTGAACCCATTGCCTTTTTTCCAAACCTTTCCTCCCTTCCAAACTTTTCATTTGCTGCTGAGGACACCATGATGCTCTTAGTCACCCAAGTTTCCAACCTAGATGTCGCCCTCTAGTCTTCACTCTCTCTCATTTCCCAAGTCCAGTTTACTGTCAATGTTTGCTAATTTTACCTTCATAATACCTTTCAAATACATCATTTTCTCTCTTCTTATACTTTCACCACCATGGTGAAGGCCCTTATAACCTCATGCCTGAACTATTGCAATAGCCTGCCAGCTGGTCAGACTACCTTCACAATCCAGTCCATCTTCACTTGGCTGTCAAAAGTAAGCTTCCTAAAACCAAAAGCCAAAAACCAAAACAAAACAAAACAAAAACTATGTCTGACCATGTCCCCGTCCTATGGGGTGGGGAGCCATGTGGCCTTGAGACCATGTGTAGCCCTCTAGGTTCTCAACTGTGGCCCTTTGACTGAATCTAAACTTCATAAATTTCCTTAATAAAAGGATTTGTTCTGTAAAACTTGGACTTAGTCAAAAGGCAGCACCCAAGGACCTAGAAGGTCACGTATGGCCTTGCTAGGGACACAGTGTCTCCTTATCATTCCCAGGATCAAATATAAAATCCTTTGTTTGTCATTCAAAGTCCTTTATAACTTGCCTCTTCCCCCTACGTCTCAGTCTTCTTGTGCCTTACAGTTCTACCTCTTCATGTATTGTGATCCAGTGACACTGGCCTCCTTGCTATCCCTCAACAATCTTCAGACTTTGGGTATTACCCCCTCTATACTTTGCTTTTATTAAACCTCATCTAAATTATCATGTACACCCCTGTGCCCTACAGTCTAAGAAAGGCATTGATAATCATCTGAGTCTCTAGAGAAGGAAATTGGAAATTGTGAAGACATCATGAGTCCATGTGATTTTTAGCCTGAAAGATACAGTTGGGACTTAATAATCATGTTGAAGTATTTGGAGAAAAGTCATGTGAAAAAATTTCAACTTTGTTTTTAACCTTAGAAAGCAGTACCAGGAGGACTGAGTACAAGTTACAAAGAAAGAAAAATTTATACCAGATGTAAGGAAAAGCCACTTAACAATTAGAGATGTTCAAGAGACTTCCTAGAAAGATGGCAGATCCCCCCTCCCTGGAGGTCTTTAATCAAAGCTGCCATACATGTTGCAGAGGGAATTTCTTTCACATGTAGTAAACTAGCTGGCTATCCGTGTCCCTTCCAACTCTCCAAATGATGTGACTCCATGATTCTCTGATAAGGTGAGATATACAATGTACCCTCTAGGGAGAACACTTTCAGCTAAAGAGAATCAAGGAAGATTTAATGTAGGGGACAGAATATGAATTGAACCTTGAAAGCATAGAAGAATTTTGAAAGGATTGAACTAAAGAAACTTGTTGAATGATTACCTGGAGGCTTTAGAAAACATGAGTTTGGGAACAGCTAGCAGTTTAGTGTGGAGAAAATATAGAGTTCATGAATAATAATAATGTGAAAAAATGCTGAAAATTAGATCAGAGCCATATTGTGGGGTCCTTTAAGCACCCACCTATAGAATGGATTATTTTGTTTTAGAGGCAATAGGGAGCTACTGAAGATTTTCCAACAAGAGAATGATATATATGGCCATGTGGAACACAAGCCTTTATTCTCCTAATCTCTACACATCTTGGAGGTTGGATACCCAGAGCAAGAGTAACTATATCACCTAAAAAATATAAGATTAGCTGGGTGGGTTTGGGAGAGATATTTTTCTAACATTATAACTCAATAATCTCCACAGATGTGCTTCACTCTTGATTATCAATTAATAATAATTACTCAAATGTGATTAGTGGTATGGTTGGCATAAATGACCCTCCCCTTTCCCCAAAGTAGTCTGTGACATATTCTCTCATAAGAACCTATAGAGTCCAGAGGAAAGTAACTTTTAGCCTAGCAAGATGTGGTACATGTCTACATGGCTCATAACTCCTGGAAGTCATTTTTTTCTGGTGCTCAATGAAACTCACTTAGCTAAGGTATTACTTTAAGAACTTATTTTTGTGAGAAGGGATCCTTGTTTGAGACTTGTATGTGCTTTTATTTAGTTTGTTTAATCAGTCAGATCCTAAAATACATAGTGTTGCCTGTCACCACTGTCTAAGGAGGGATGTTGCTAGGATGTCAATAGGAAGTCTTAATCATTGGACCCAATCTTGAGGAGTCCAGGAAAAGGACCTCCAGGATCTATGCTGTTAGGTCTTGTTACTCTTTATCCACCCTCCTGGCTTTGAAATCAAAAGCCCTGAATTCAGATTCTATCACCAATGCTTCATCGTGTGTATGTGGGCTGTGTGTGGGGGGTGGGTTTGTGTAAACTTGGGTAAGTGACTTAACCTCCTGGACCCCAGTTTCCTCAGCTTGAAGCCTGATGTCTTCTGAGGGCCCTTCAAACCCTTCCTCAAGGATTCCATGGCTCTTTCAAATGACAAATCTATGAATCGAGGCCCCTGAATTGCCTCTGTTCCTCTTTCCATTTTCTTCCTTGCCACAGTGAACTTGTGGACATAACAACCATTTAACAATTGGGGAAGTCAAGAAATCAAAAAGAAAAAGGAACAGTGCTGGGGTATCAGAAATAGAGACAGCACAAGAAAGTCTCATACCCCTACTTTAACTTTGATCCTATCCCACGAACGTCAGTATAGAAATTGAAGGAACCTTAGAGATCAGTTAACCCAGACTCAAATATTGGCAACTGAGTAAATTCTCAGTTACTTCTTCAGTGGTTTTGCAACGGTGTCCCAAGAGACCTCAGTAGCTGCTGGTGAATCACACAATTTCAGAGTTAGAAAGGACCTAGGAGTCCATAAAGCCTAGCCTCTGATAGAAGCAGGAATCCCCTTCTCCAATATACCATCCCCCCAAAGTGGTCAGTCCCAAGAGAGTACTCTTTATCAATTCTCTTAGAAGATCTTCTGTCCTACTGATACCCAATTCTCAGTGGGAAGACAATTTATTGATCCATCTCCTATTATCTCCATCCTTGGAGGATGAGGGAAGTGGGCTTTTTTTAAACTCTTTCTTTTTTTTTTTGGAGGGCAGTTGGGGTTAAGTGACTTGCCTAAGATCACACAGCTAATTTGTATGTGTGTGTGTGTGTGTGTGTGTGTTAAGTGTCTGAGGCCAGATTTTAACTCAGGTCCTCCTGACTCCAGGGCCAGTACTCTACTTACTGTGACACCTAGCTGCTCCCACAGGGGAGTGGGTTTTGATCTCATTTGCTCACTTGCCCTTCACCCCCACCCTCAGCTGTTACAGCAAATCAAGCATCAAACAAATCAAAGCATGCACACTATGTATTTCTTTTTGTCAACGTGTTATGAAACCTCTGGAGGGCCAGGGCAAATGGTACTGATTCATCCCCAAAGCCTTTCCTTCATTGCAGGGTATTAGACATAGCAGACAAGAAGGGTGGAACTAGGTACAGTCATCATCAAATCTAGAATTGGGACCCATTTTTCAAATGTCAGGAACCATTCCAAATCTAATTTAGGATGGTTATCTCACACAGACACAGACACAAACACAGGCACACACACACACACACGCCTCTTGGTCAGTAGCCTCACATTCCAGAGAATCGACTCCCTTGTCTGCAACCTTGGACACAGTATGTGACTCAAATAAGCATTATGACGGTGATTCTGCCTCTAAAGATAAAGGGATAACTTTCAAGCCTGTCTACTGTGGCCATGTCGAAGCACCCCGCAATGGACAGTGTAGGAATGACCCACATATCTGTTCCCTTGTCCCTGCAATTATTTGAAAGGATTAAATTTCGGTAACTTGGCACCAGTGGACAGGATGAGGACCAACAGGTGAGACAAATTTAGACTTGATATTAAGGAAAAGTTCCTCATATTGACCCCCATATGACTCTACACGAGTTTCTTTAGCTCCTTGGGCCTCGGCTTCCTCATAGTGTATTAGATGGCCTCTGATTCCACCCCTCCTTAGATCTGTGATTCAATAAAGCATGTCTGTCAGACAATGGAAAGGTCTTCCTTGACAGAAGTGGGATTCTCTGCCCTCCAGATCTCAAAAGGAAGTCTGGATAAATATTTGTGGCTTATGTTGTAGAGAAGATTCTCAGCCAGGTATAGATAGGACTGGAGGAGATCTGAATGACTTTCTTACTCTGAGGTTCTGCAATTCATTAAAATGGGCATATAAAAGACATTGCCAGTCTGAAGGAACAGATAAGGAAGAGTCTTTTCTAATGGTAACCTTTTTGCTTGTAAGTATTGTTTTCTTAGCATTCTAAGTATGCGGGATACTTAAATATGCAGAACAACAGAATCAGAGGCAGGGAATATGGGTTCAAATCCTATGTAATGTACCCAAACAGATGAACTAGGTGACATCCATGTTCCTTTCTAGACTAAATGTAAGTAGTCAGAGCCAGTGAAAGTGGGTTCACTTCCCAACTATCAACAAATTGCTCAGAGAATATGTACAAGTCATTTCTACCTGCCTCAGTTTACCTACCTAAAAATGGTGAGAATAACTATGAAGCATGTAGACTCCTTGTGATGATCTCTATTACTGGAAGGAATGGAGGGGAAAACTTAGAACAAATCATTTAAAAATCCTAGATATTTGCCTTTGTATATCCCTTTGGTCAAACTCCTAGTCATTTTCTCTTGCTTCTCATCATTTGCTTTTGGCCCAGGCCCAAAGCCTCTTGGTTTGATCCTCCTATGGGCTTCTGGGACTAGTTGGATGATGGTGAGGAGGAGGTTAATGCTAGTAGTAATAGAGGAAAATGTACAGGAATGTTTGGTACTTTTCCCAGAAAGAACCTTAGGCGTACCGAGCAATGTCTTTTTAGGTAATCCCTTGGGCCCAGCCAGGATAAAGCTGGGCAGGTGGGTAGAGTGCAGGGCCTGGAGTCAGGAAGGCACATTTCCTGAGTTCGGATCAGGCCTCAGACACTTCCTAACTGTGTGACCTGGGCAACTAACTCAATACCGTTTGTCTCATTTACTTCATCTGTGAAATGAGCTGGAAAAGGAAGTGGTAAATCCCTATGGTATCTTTGCCAAGAAAACCCCAAATGGGGTCACAGAGAATGACCGAAATCTATTGAACAACAAGGAATAGAATTGACTGACCTGAGCTCAAATATCATCTCTGATACTTACTACCTGTTGGACCTTGAACAAGGAAGCAAGCATTTACTGAGCGCCTACTGTATGTGGAGCACAATGTGAAAACATGGGCAAGTCATTTATCTCCATAGGCCTCAGTTTTTCATATCAAATGACAGGATTCCTGACCCTTTGTTTTTCTAGTAGCAACATCTCCCATTCAACTATTGCTATGTTCCCTTCCCTTCCCTTCCCTTCCCTTCCCTTCCCTTCCCTTCCCTTCCCTTCCCTTCCCTTTCCCATCTCCTCTCCTCTCCTCTCCTCTCCATTCTTCTCCTTTCTTCTCCTCTCCTCTCCACTTACTTTTCACCCTGAGGTCCACAATAGAGACCCCACTGATGGAGGAAGCACCTGACAAGATTCATGATGAATGGAGTGCTCAGTGGTCTCTACAAGGGATAAGAGGTCTCACCAAGCACTGTTGAAGGGTGGAATGAGAAGTATTGAATGACACAGAATAGACAGAAAAGCAATAATTGCCATTTATATAATTCTCTAAGGTCTGCAGAATATTTTATATATATTATCTCACTGGATCCTCATTAACACCCTACAAAATGTTTGGGGAAGAAGATACTGAGACTCAAAAATATTAAGTGACTCCCCAGAGTCACCCAGGTAATCTGTGTGAGGAGCAAGGTTTGAAAGCAGGACTTCCTGAGTCCAGGACCCTGTGCAGTAATAACTCTGATGTCTCTGGAGTAGATGACATACAGTCAATACTCTGGGTTGTTTGGAATGGAGTTTGGAAAAGAGAAAAGGCAAGATGGTATAGGTAGCATAGGAGACAGAAGAGGCAAAAAGACTGGTGAGATGCATGTTGCACTCTGCCCTGGCTAAACAACACCTGAAGCATCATGTCTAGTTCAAGGCACCACAATTTAGCAAGGTCCTAGCTTGAGATCCTTGCTCAGTCACTTTCTATGTGATCTTGGGCAAGTAATTTCAACCCTACTGGGTTTCAGTTTCTTTATCTGAAAAATGATGGGGTTGAGCTGCATGAGGGACCTTAGAGATTCCTTCTAATTCAAAATCCACAGTAATCAGGGGGCAATGAAGAAAGTAAAGAAAAAGCTTTGAGCCCATGATGTTGATGGTCTGTTAAAGCAACTTGAGTTATTTGGCCTGCATGAAAGAAGACTTGAAAGAGACAGAACCGTTCTCCCTAAGTATTTTGAAGGGCCGTCATGTGAAAGAGGCTGGGTTTGTATGGCTCTAAAGGAAGAGCAAAGAACAGTGGGTCAAAGTTACAGAAAGGCCGATTTCAGCTTCAGAAAAAACAAAAACCTCTTACAAAATCAAGTTGTCTGGTAATAGGAATGTACTGTCTTGGGTGGTCCTCTTCATTAGAGGTCTTCAGGTCAAGTTTGGATGACCACTAGACTGCAGTAAGATGGGCTGATCTAGAAGAAATGAGAGGTTGTTCTATAACCCTGAAATTTTATGATTCTACAAATGGTTTATATGTTTTTTTCCCCTTTCTTTTTGGAGTCATAAAAGGGACCCAGAGTCCAAATGCTTCTTTCTAAAGAATTAAGCCCTGACTGGGGAACCAGCAATGTCAGCTGAATTACCAGACATCCTCTCTTTGTTAGGCAATTATTACTGTACTTACTAATGTTTCTGACCTTGAATTCTGTAGGCTGAAGTTTAACCAGCAACAGCAAACAGAGTCTCGTTCTAGGAGTTGGGGGGTAGGATGCAGCACAAATCCATCAGGCCAGCTCTGGTACCTCTGGGACAACTGGAGTTCCCCAGTCTTAGACACATTTAGGAGCAACTCTACTGCCCACCATGATCAAATCACTGGAGAACAGCTGGGGTTAAGCATAACTTCTCACTAAAATAAAGGATAGGTTACAGAGTTCGTAGGAGCATCAGTATTGAGGCAGAAGGGGACTGACTAATCAGTCCATTTCACAGGAAGAAACTAAGGTCAATAAAAGTGAAGTGACTTGTATAAGGTCACTTGTATATTGCAGCTACAATTAAAGCTCAGGTTCTCCAACACCAAATTCAATACCCTTTTCACTGGACTCATGTCAGTGGGAGAGGAAAAAAAAAGGGGATAACTGGATCTGTGATTTCTGCAGTGTTACAGAGCTCCAGGTAAGGAAATTTCCAGGAAGAATGGTACAGGCATTGACTCTGGAGTGGGCAGATGTTGGTTCTGGAATCAGGGGACCTAAGTTCAAATCATACCTCTCTGATTTTTACTCCTTGTGTGACTAAGGGCAAGATCAGTCTCCTTGGGCTTCAATTTCTTCCTCTGTAAAATGAGGGTATTGGGCTAGATGACCTCTGAGGTCCCTTCCAACTCTACAGATATGATCCTTAAATGCTGATCAGCAAATGGTTTTAGAGAATTGCCTAGAGCCCTGATAAGTTAAATGACCTGCCAAGGGTCACACAGTCAGTACGGATTAAAGGCAAGATTTGAACCCAAATCTTTCTGGCTCCAAGACTAGCTCTCTTCCAGCTTCTATTCCCCATAGCACATGAAGTAGTTTCCATGAGTTTACCCATGGCTGTCACTCAGATTTGTGCCCCATCCCTCACCCACCTCTATTCTCCTACTTTCCTGCCACCCCCCCCTTTTTAGCCAAGGTTATTAAATTTAAAAGAGACCACTTCCCTCTCCTACTTCTCAAAGGGAAAGAACTTCTTATTTCCTCCTCTCACCTGTCAGTGACACATTTAAAGATTGGAACACTTCCAGATTTCCAAGATCTGGAAATATCCTGATCTTAGTTTCTAACGGATGGATGCCTTTTCAGTTCCCCAATACCCTAGAGAGAGAAAAGACTGTAATCAACTCTCCCCCCCCCCACTCTCCTTTGCAATTACTTTTATAGTTAATTCTCACAACAACCCCTGAGAGGTGGATGCTACTATTGTCCCCATTTGACAGATGAGGTAGCTGAAGCAAAATGTTCAAGTGACTTGTCCAGCATCACAGTAGGGCATGTTTGAAGGTGGATTTTTAAATTCATTTCTTCCCAACTCCAAGACTGGAGCCCTATCCACTTCAGTCTACTTAACCTTTGGTAAGCAATTTTCCTTCAACCCTTACAAATTTCTTTTTAGGAAATAATCTACTTGTAACCCCGAATATCCAGCTTCTTCCAGGGTTTAGTGGATAGATGCTTAATGAAGTGCTTTTAGGCAAGTAGCAAAGTTTAGAGGGAAACCACTTCAATTATCCCTTGACTCTGCATATTTACGTTTTCCTAAATTTGAAAATAGAAACTAGTGAAACATCTGGTTTTTTCCCCACACTCATGGAAGAAACCCAGCCATTCATTAGTCATACCCAGGAAGCAAAGAGGAAGCAGTTGTCCCTTTTAAGACAAATCTAAAAGAGGGTTTGAATTGGGGACCATTGGTTTATAACTGAAAGAGGCCTTAGAGATCCTGGCAAGCCCCACCCCAACCCCATCATTTTTCAGATGAGTAAACCAAGTCTCAAATAGGAGGAGTGACCACCCCAGTGTCATTCAGTAGCAATGCCTGGATTCAAATCACCTTCTCACATCAAATCTGGGACTCTTTACTCTAGCCTGTATACAGGAGAGGGTGGATCATTCCAGAGTCCCTGAGCCATTACCACTGCCACAACCCCAGGAGAAATCCTGGGCATGAGGCAGGGGGAAAGGAAGTATGCAAGCTGAAGAACTGGTAGCATGAGGGTGAGGAATGGGTTGGGACCTGGGACCTGGGAATACCTTGTACTTAATTACACTTTTCTAGATTCCTTGAGACTTGATAGAGTTTAGCTACCTGTTGCTGAAGGAATTTTTGTTTCCACATTGGGGAAATTTCAGAATGCAGGAATCCTGCCAACTGGAATTGCACAACAGGTTCTGGGACAGAATGTTACCATGGTGACCCAGCCTGGGATTTCCCATCTTCCTTTCTCCTCTCTTTTCCAGCTAGTCTAAGAAACAGAAACTAAACACAAATCTGACTGATTAAAGATGTCTTTGTTTAGACTGCACTGAAAGCCGTAATTGGGGAATGAGAAACAGCTGATCTCTGACTTGCATTTTCATCCTTGCCTGGAAAAAACTTGTGGTAGAAATATTTTCTCACCTATTTCTCTGCAGTGCTTGCAAGGAGAGATATCACAGCCAGGTTGAGATGTGGCTACCCTAGCATGGAATGCCTGCTATGGGCACCATAAAAAAATGTAAGCTCTGTGAGGACAGGGAGCTTTTCCCCTCCTTCTTTGTACCCACAGATTCTAACAGAGGGTCTTATATGTAGTACTCTTTCAAAAATATTACTTCAGTTGAGTTAATTATGGACATGCTTGTAGGGTTCAGAATTCTCCTGCACAAGGATATTCACAGTCCCCCTGCCAAAAAGCAGGGCAACTTCGATACAAAAGAAAGAGGCCAGGAACTCCAATAAGATTGTAGGTTTAATAACCACAATGGGATACTTACATTGTGGCAATGTGGGGTGGCAGTCAGACAAATGATGAATCCCTAGCAAGAGTTTAATAATCCTCTATCAGGGACAGTGACCAGAAGATTCAGTGGATCCCCACAAAGACCCTGGAAAAAACCCCTAATAATTATATAAATCAAACAAAAGGGGAAGGAACATTAAATTATCATTACATATGCTAATACAGTTCAGCTAATGTTTTGATTGTCAGCTTAGTACTAAGCTTCATTCCCAGAAACCCAGGCATCAAGGCCAATACTGTAGAGTAGATGTCCAGACACACAAGGTCTTATACTGGTCTCTGTGGCCTTGTTGTGATTTTCACCAATAGGGACCCCACAATGCAGAGAACTGAGAGTTGAGTAGTGTCCTTTTTTTCCTTTATTTCAAAGAGTTACTATGAGAGAAGTCCTACACAGAGACTCAGATAAGTAAGGGGTTTTATCATCAAAATTGTCATCATCATCATCATCATCATCTTTTCTTCTTTTTTTCGATCATCATCATTTGTTTGATGGGAGGAAGACTATTAGAACATTGGCTGAAACTTCTTTGACAGAAGTAGGGGAAGACCTGGGCAAGAATAAAAGACTATGAGAGTACGAATAGGTATTGATCTGCCCATGTAATGTGGATACCCACATCATGTCAATGACAGATTTATTGAAGTATTAAAACAAGGTTTATTATTCTTGGGAGCCTGGGTACTTGGCCGACTGGAGTTGCCAGTAGTTATTACTTTCCCCATCCGTCTCTCTGGAAATTAAAATAACAAATGGGTAATAGATTCACTTTTCCAGGTGGATTAAGGAATGGGAAACTGGTTGAGAGATCTGGTGACATCTGGCATCTTCCCTCTTTGGCAGGGGAGTCATGGTTGTTACTCTAGTTAACTCTCATTATCTCTTGGTAGATTATTGAAACAGTTTCTTGAATGAAATAATGGTTTCAGCCTCTTCACTCTCCAATTCTTCCCCCATAAATCTGGAAAAATAATCTTGAAACACGAGTCTGACTATGATATTACACTGCCTTCAAAATTGCAATGGCCCGTCCTACGATAAAATAGAAATCTCTGCTTGGTGATTAAACCCCTTTACAATTCAGCTCTAGCTTACCTTTTCCATGCAGTCATTCATTCCTTGTACTGTCCTCTAACTCTCACCTCCTTGACTTTCTTCAAGCCTCACCCCAAAGTCTACCTTTTCCAGGAGGTGTTTCTTGGCCTTCCTGTGCCTCCCTTCTTCCCCCCATCTCCCTGCCGCAGTCCATTTCCTCTGAGATTATCAGACTTCTCCTGTAACAGCTAGGTGTATGGCATGGTAGGCCTGGGCTCAGGAAGACTCTTCTTTTTAGTTGAAATCTGGCCTAAGATACTTAGTAGCTGTGTAGTGCTGGGAAAGTCACTTAACCTATTTGCCTCCATTTCTTCATCTGTAAAATGAGTTGCAGAAGGTATCTTAAACCCCAAATGGAGTCACAAAGAGTCAGATGTGACTGAAAATTACTAAACACCATCACGCTACCCTATCACTCCAAGGGGAGACTTAGTCCAGGAGCACATTCCATTGGGAATCTCCATGTCTTACAGTAAAAGGGAACTAACAAACACAGAGGATTAGGGTTTGGGTTAGGGTTAGAGGGAGCAGGGGTCAATGGAAGCTCCCATAATCTTGCCTCTGCTTGGACTGCTTAAAGAATTTATCATTCTTTGACCCAGTAATCCCACTTCTGGGGCTGTATCCCAAAGAGATCATAGAAGTGGGAGGAAGACCCATATGTACAAAAATATTTATTGCAGCTCTCTTTGTGGTGGCAAAAAACTGAAAATTAAGGGGATTCCCATCACTTGGGGAATGACTAAACAAATTGTGGTATATGAATGTAATGGAATACTATTATGCTATAAGAAATGTGCAGGAGACGGTCTTCATAAGACCTGGAGAGGCTTATACAAACCAATGCTAAGTGAGAAGAGCAGAACCAGGAAAAATTTGTACACAATCATAGACATGTCATATGTGTGATGACCAGCTTTGATAAATTGGACTCTTCTCAGCAATGCACAGCTGTAAGACAGCTCTACAAGTCTCAGGATGGAAGGAGATGTCTACATTCAGAGAAAGATCTAGAGAAAACAGAGTTTAAATGGAGACTGAAGCAATCTACATGATCTCGTTCTTTTCCATGTCTGGTTTTGTTTCTTCTTTCCCATTGTTTACTTCTTTACAATCAGACTAATGTCCAATGTGAAAGTATTTGCAGATCCTACACTTGATTGCAAGCCACCATGGGGGGTGCGGGGGGGGCAGGGGGAAGGGATTTAAAACTCAAGGGATTGTGGAACTGAATCTTGTAAACTAAAAGTAAACAAACAAATCATTTAAAAATAAAAAAAAAAGAATTTATCATTCTGAGATTTCTGTGGGCTGTAGTGAGAGGGTGGAGAACAGAGTAACCTAGGGCTGTAGCCGGTTGGTCCTGAAAAACATACCCTGTCCAGCCCATCTGCTTTAGCTATACTCTTCTTCCAAAGGAATTGGTTTCCTGTTTCTGTTATAATCACCTCTAGCTAATTGGTGATGTTGGGCAATGGGCCTCAGTTCCCTCACCTGAATTATGAGGGAGCTGATGTCTGACATTTCCTATTCCATTACTCTATTCTTTAAGGTCTCTTGGTACAGTATTCTCAGACAGAAATCTTGAGTTAAAATCTCATCTCTGCACTTACTACCTAGAAGACTTTGGGTAAATAATCAACCATTCTGCGTCTCAGTTTCTTCATTGATATAAAGAGATTGGACTAGAGGATCTCTAAGTTATTTTGAAGTTCTAAGTCAGTGATCCTATAATCCTTCCAGCTCCAACATTCTAAGCTCTAACATTTTGGTTCTGCAAATGCCCAAGTCCTCAAAATCTGATTTTTATTAGATTTGATCATCTTTTGCACAATCTGTTTCTATATCCTTCTTACTGTTGGGAAACTCGGTGTCCCCAGAAAATGTCTCTATTGTTGTTGCTTGGCAACTCCTATCTTGGCTTCTCTTTAATACCTCACTGCCTCTCTACACCCATTCTCCTTTTGCAAAGGTGCTTCTGGTCAGAAGCTATGTGTAGTTAGAGGATGGGTGAGACCTAACTGTGGGTTTAAGGCACTGACAATGTGAGTAGAGATTTATTTTAATCCATCAATTGCATAATTGAAAACGTTTTTTTCCCCCAATATAGTAAGTGCCCAGGTCCTTAGAATTAAAGGGGCATGGTAGTGGTGATGTTAAGTGCTATGAGAGAAATGGGCCAAATGTCTAGGATTAGGAAAATAGGGCAGGACAAGAGCCAGGGCTTAGAGAAGAGTAAATTCCAGAGACAGAAGCAGGGGGGTATAAGTGGACAGAAAGAGGTAGTGAGGAAGGCTAAATATCAGAGAGCCAAATTTCAGGGATAGAAATTAATGAAATACTGGGCAGGGGGTATGAAAAAGACACCAGGGAGGTGGGCTAAATGTCAGTTACTGAGGGGAACATGGGAAGTTATAGATGTGCTAAGTGTCAGGAATAAGATGAGTTCCAAGAGGGAACTGACAGAGTGGTTAGAGAGCTGGCCTTGGAGTCAGAAAGAGCTGGGATCAAGCCCTGCTTCCAACATATACTGTCTATATGACCATCGGTAAATTGCTTAATCTCTCAGTACTCCCAGGTATCTCTCTAAGACTCCAAAGATCAGAGTAGGTGCATGGTGGAGGGCGTTTCTTCTTTAGGAGTTTTCGATATCAATGAAGTCACAGGTTTGCTCCCCCCCCCAATTATAAGCCAGTGACCAGCTAAGTTTCAGAAATAGGGGATGTGTGTGTTGGGCATAAAGATAGGCTAAGTACAAGAGAGGCCACTTGGAGTAGTTGATAGAGGATGGCTTTGAGTCTGGGTCAGCTGGGTGGCCATGAGCTAATCATGAAACTGTCATTGCCATAAGAAACTGTTGGTACAAGTTATAATCAAGAGGCTTATCTACCTGGTGTGTTGAAGTGAAGGGAGTTAGAGCAGAATTGAGTTCCCATAGCAAGAATTCCTTGTTCCAGAGAAATAACCTAAAGTGGGACAAAGAAGCAGCAAGAATTGGGGGGTGTTGAGTGCCAGGATTGGGGGAATGGGTTAGGTGCCTGGAGGGATCATGGAAAATGAGTCTGACCAGGGTCTCTGAAATCATCTGGCCTAAGCTCTGTTGGGATTTATCTGATCTCTCCTTGCCCTTGTTCTCTCCAATAATCTCTTTCTACCTGGAAGATTTCCCTGAAAAGTCAGGTCAGATTGCAGAGGCAAAATTAAATGAATAAGTTTGAAAATTATGAAATCGAAACACTTCAAACAAGCCAACACTTGAACTATGGTGGATGAGTTATCAGAATGCTTAAGCCCATGCTGACAACTTCCTCCTGTGGGGTTGGGGCTGTGGGATACTTGGTACTGGGCAGGGAAATGCTGGAATGTGCCATCTACCACTATGGGGATTACAGTCTAAACACCCTTCAACCACTGGATTGTTTTCTCTTTACCCACAGCAACTGTGTACCAGGGCAGTCCTCAAGAAACAAACCTCCACTCACTCTAGGCCTACACACAATAGCTGTTTTCACATAGTACAGACCAGGCCTCTTAACCTTTTTTGTGTCATGAACCCCTTTTGGTGAAGCCAAAAGACCCTTGTCCAGAATCATGTTTTTATTTTTATTTTTTTGCTTTTTGGAGGACAATTGGGGCTAAGTGACTTGCCCAAGATCACATGGCTAGTTTTTGTGTTAAATGTCTAAGACCAAATTTGAACTCAGGTCCCCTTGACTCCAAGGCTGGTGCTCTATTCTCTGTGCCACCTAGCCATCTAGAATCATGTTTTTAAAAGCAAAAAATAAACAATGATCTTAGAAGGTCTTGGAAAGAGTTGCATAGACGGTAAAGAGGGAAGTGAGCATAACCAGGAGAACATAGTATACAGTAATAGCAATATTGTTTTAACAACTTTGAGCCCCTAAGTCATTTTGACTGTTATGATTACATAAATGAAAAATAATGGACATATGAAGAAAGATTCTATCTACATCCAGAGAAAGAACTGTTAAATAGGAGTATGTCTAGAGTAATTTTGCACATATATACCTATTTGTATCTAATGGTAGCTATCTCTAGGATGGGGACAGGGAGGAAAGGGAAGAAAAAATGCAAAATAAAAGAAATGTGCACATTAGCTGTTGCATATGTGGAGGGAATAGCACATTGTAAGTGGGAGATTTGCAGTTTCTTATACAATCAACTTTTTTATTGCTCTGTCTTATGGAAAGGCTTGTTTTGTTTCATGAATTGAAAATAAAAATAAATTAAAAAATAAAAACAAAATAAAGTACATTGCATTACAAAGGAACAAATATTGGAAAATAGTTATCAAGATATTTTTAAACTACATATTGATAGATCCAAAGTTAAGAATCCTAAGTCTCGATAAAACAATGTTTCCTTCAACTCCAACCCCATATTAAGGTAGTGCTCATGTCCTTCCCTAAGGAAGAATAGAGGGGAGATCTTCCCTTCCTATGACAATTGATACCCTCTCCCCTCCCCTCCATTTCAGACCTTTATCACATTAAACAATTGCAGCAGTTTCTTTGGACAACTGCAACAGTTTTCCAACTGGTTTTCTGATTCATCTTTCTGCATGCCTTTATTCTGTCTAAATCCTATTTCCCAAGAATCATTTGCGTATACACCTTCTCAACAATCTTTGTTAGCTCTCTGAGTACCCACAGGATAAATTCCAAACTCTTCAACCTCACATCCTATGTCCTTGGTAACCTGACCCTGGATTCATTTTCATTTCCATATCAAGAGATCCCAGAATACTGAATTATAAGGGCCCTTATATATCACCTATGGCTATTCTGGCCATTCCTTTTACCAAGGAGGAAACTAGGAACAGAGAGGTGATATAATGTGTCTGAAAGTTGCATATATATAGTAAGTAGAAGAGCAGGGACCAGAAATCTGGTTCTTTTCATTCAAACCATGTATTTTTTCCCCTCCAGCCTCTTCACATGTCTGCTATGCTAGAAGCCAAATCTCTTCTTTATTTCTGTCTAACTGTGATCCCTGATTCAAGGGCCATCTCTAATCTTTCCTGCTTTATGAAGCTTTCCTTGTCCAGGCAACAAACACAGTCATGCTATATGCAAAATCTCCTCCTTTAGCAATGAGTCATATGCTGCTTTGTCACATAATCAAAGAATTTAAGAGCTGGAAAGAAATTCAGAGGCTGGTTAATCTCACATAGACATGAACAAGAATGGCTTCTGTAATACGGCCAGCAAGTCGCCATCCTGGTCTCTGCTTAAAAACCTCAAAGAAAAGAGGACTCATGACTTCCAGAGGCAGCCCAGTCCACTTTGAGACAGTTTCCATTCTTAGGAAGTTTTTCCTTATGTTAAAAACAAATCTTTCTCATTGTGACTCCCATCCATCATTTCTGCTTCTGCCATGTGAGTCCATGCAAAGCAGGTCTAATCTCTGTTCCAGGTGACAGCCCTTAATTAAATAATTGATGACACCTATCACATCCTCTTTAAAGATTTAAGGATTCTTTTTTTATATTCACCTTTCTTTTCCAGGTTTAACACCCTCAACATCCCATTCAATTGTAAGCTCTTTAGATCAAGAATGTCTTTTGCCTCTTTTTGTATCCTCAGTGCTTATTAGTACAGTACCTGGCAAATAATAACTACAAAATAAATGTTTATTAATTGATTGATTTCCTTAAGCCAATGATCATATGGTGTGATATCCAGTCCTTTCCTTTTACTGTTGGAATGCTCCAGCTTGTCAATGTTTTCTCCTAAAATATGATACTGTAATGGCAATCAGCATAGCGCACTTGAGAGCAGCTGCTGTGAATAATTTTAAGCATCTAACCGCAAGGTATAATGAACACTCTATTTATTCAGAACTAAGCCTCATTCAAGAAACCAAAGCATAGCATTCATAACAACATAACAACTTATTATTTAGGTGGCCACATAGCCTTAAACAAAACATATCATCTAGAACACTTAGCATGTAACTTGGTACACAGCATATATCATTATATTTAATATATTAATATAATATATGAATATAAATAGCATTCTCCCAAATACTTGATTATACAATCAGAGAGTCCCAGGCCAGGGTCTTCCCTAGTACAACACACCCTCAAGAGGTAGAAGAAAATACCACACACCCTCCACCCCTAGGTCACAGTAGGTTACAATCCCCTCAATCTAATACAGAGGGTCCAAGTTCTCTTGGTGGTAGGTCCTTCTCTCAGGCTCCCACCTGACACTCTCACTGCTCCTGCCTTGCTGCAAAGTTTTTCATCTTGACTTGGGGGTGAACTCCAAGCCCCTTCGCTGCAGGTCTGTGGGCTAACCACTTGCAGCTTCTGCCTGGGTTCACACACAGGCACCTCTCTGTTCCTGCTCCATATCTCAGCTCATCCAGGAAGGGACTGCTCCACTCCAAGCTCTCCCTGCTACTGTCTGACAGTAGGCTCCAGGGGCTCCTGCCTGCAGCTTCTTTCTCTGGGAAAATAAAGGTTCAGAGGGCAACAACAATATTTACACTACCAGCATGCCCATCTAAGTTCATTTTCATAACCTGGAGGCTCCTTGATAACAACTCTTAAAAGGGTCTTAAGCTAAGCCTCCTTCCCCATGTTCAGGTCTCAGCCGTTCAGCTCAATTCACTTTTACTACCAAGAGACTCCTTCAGCATGTCTCTGTTGCTGCTGCTGCTGCTGCTGCTGCTGCTGCTGCTGCTGCTGCTGCCGCCTCAGAGGCTAGTCTTTTCAGTGCTCCTTCATCACACTCAATGCTCATCAATGCTCATCTTCTTCCTCTGGGTTCACATTCATAGCGAGATGGGGACTTTAAGAATGGCTACCCAGAGTCTTCTTCCAGTACACCAAGAATTCTCAGACCAAGTATCCTTCTCCGGAGTGAGAGCCTAGGTGATATCAGCCTTCCAGCTTGTTTAACGCTTTTACTTGGCATTGATGGACTCAGCGCCCACATGTGTGTATCTGATTGGCTAGAGTCTGCTCAGCTCAGCATTGAGTCATGTTAGCACATGGGCACGAAGGAATGAGAGTCCGAATGCATAGATGGATCCAATTGGCTCAGCCCACACGAGTAGTGTTGAAACTTGGCACCTGACGGGCTTAGTGCCCAAAGGCATGAAAGCCCTGGAGCTTTTGCTTCTAGCGCCCAAAGGCATGAAAACTTTGCCCCAGCACCTAATGTGCTACAGTTGTGCATTGCCAGGGATTAATCCTTCAGATGTTTACAGTTTAGCTTGAGGCTAAACAGAACTCCAAAAGAAAAACAACAAAAATTCTACCTTGCTTGCCCTTTAGGGTACTTAGAATAAAACATTCTGTTTCAGGTGGCATTTGAGGATCCCAAGGCAGAGGACAGTAGGATTATCAGCTCCCCCATTCTGGAGGCTACATCTCTATTAAGCTGGTATTGGTTAGTAAAAGCTTTGCTTTTTGTGGGGAGGGGATTTGCTATATCACCCTGTTAACCCACATCAACTTAGCATCCCCCTAAAATTCCTGGACCTTTGTAGATAAGAAAACGACCTAGGGACATGGACAATATCCTGTCTTTGTGAAGCTCAGGTGTAGATCTTTATATTTATTCCTTTTAAAATTATATTTTAAGGCTGCTAGGTGACACAGTGGGAAAAGTTC
Source organism: Pseudocheirus occidentalis (assembly GCA_028646575.1). NCBI lineage: Eukaryota > Metazoa > Chordata > Mammalia > Diprotodontia > Pseudocheiridae > Pseudocheirus > Pseudocheirus occidentalis. The sequence continues at coordinate 358,927,709 of CM053593.1, forward strand.
TGGTTCTGGAATGAGGAAGATATGAGTTCAAGTTCTCCCTCAGACACTAGCTATTTGAAACTGGGAAAGTCACTTAAACTCTGCCACTGTCAGTTCCCCAAACTGTGAGATGGAACAAAAATAGCACCTACCTGTCAGGGTTGTTCTGATAATACAATGAGATAATATTTGTGTATGAGATAATATTAACTTCTGGGTGGGGCAGCTACATGGCACAACAGAGAGAATGCTGGGTCTGCAGTAAAAAAAAAATCATCTTTGTGAGTTCAAATCTGGCCTCAGACACTGAGTGTGTCTGTGTGACCCTGGGCAAGTTCACTTTACCCTGTTTGCCTCCGTTTTCTCAAGTGTAAAATGAGGAAATGGCAAACCACTCCAGTACCTCTTCCAAGAAAACCCCAAATGAGGTCACAAAGAATCAGACATGACAGAACAACAACAACACAGCATCTGGTATGCAGTAGGCATTTAATAAATGCCTTCTCCCTTTATTTTGGTTTGGTCCATTGTTTAAACCCATCAAGCTCTCTCTGGATTCTAGCTCTCTCATCTGATGTGTTAGCTATCTCTCCAAACTTGATGTCACTTGCAAATTTGACACATGCAGCTTCTATGCCCTGATAAAAAAAGTTGAACAGTACAGGGCTGAAGAGGGAAGACTTTTACTGGGATCTCAATTGTCTGTGTGTGATGTGTGTGTATGATGTCCTCCTGAGTGTTCGTCAGCTTCATTGAAGTCATTGCTTCTCATTATCTAGGCAGTCTTGGACTTTTTGGGACCCACCTTTTTGGAACTTAATTTCTTTATCTGCAAGATTAAAGAGTTAAATGACTTTTAAACTTCCTATATATGACCCTATAATAATTTTCACTCAATTTTTTTTGCTCTTTTCCCCTAGAGTAGGCACATAATAAATTTACTGAGAAAGACATAGAGTGACATTCAGACAGAATAAAGAAAGGAAAGAAGAAAAAAGAAGGAAGGAAGAGGAGAAGGAAGAGGAAAGAAAGATAGATGGAAGGAAGAAGGCAGTAAAGGACAGGGAGACAGAAGAAAGGACAAGAAAGGAAAAGACAGAGGAATGAAGGGAAGGATAGAGGAAGGAAGGAAGGAAGGAATGGAGGGAAAGGAGTCAGGGAGGGAAAAAAGAAGAGAGGGAAAATGGGAGAGAAGGAGAGAGAGAGAGAGAGAGAGAGAGAGAAAGAGAGAGAGAGAAGGAGGGAGGGAGGGAGAGGGAGAGAGAAAGGAAGAGAGAAGGAAGGAAGGAAAAGAGCAAGGAAAGGAAAGAGGGAAAGAGGGAAGAGAAGAAGATAGATAAATAGACAGAGACAGACATACAGACAGACAAATGGATAGATAGATGATAGATAGATAGATAGATAGATAGATAGATAGATAAATGATAGATCTGTGAGTAGATAAGAGAAGGTGAAAGAAAAACTGGGTTGAAAGACAAGGAAAGGTTGGAAGTCAAGACTCAATTTCCTCATATATAAAATGAATGGGATGGTCTTCAAGGGTCTTCATTGTTCTGGTCCGGTCATTTTAAAAAATTTTGTTTTAGTACGTTGGTAATTGTATTTCAATGCAATTGGTTTCCTTGTGTCATCTTTTATGCTTAAGAATTTAAGAACCATTGTTGTGGGAAGGGTCGACAAGTTCCCCAGACTACCCAAAGGGTCCATACCTCATAAAAGCCAAGAGCCCTTCCAGCTCTAAGTACATGACCTGGTCCATGACCCTGGTTGGTTTCTATGCCCTTCAATCTTTGCACCGAATCTATATAACATTGTCTAACTGGTCTCTGCTTTAAGCCCCCTTCCAATGCGTCCTATACAGCTTGCTACAGAGAGCTAAGTTTATTGTGTCTGGCACCATCTAGTGGATTTAGTGACTATAACATGCTCTTGACGCTCTCTACTGCTCCCTGGTGGCCATTGTGGTTTTGTGACAAATGTAGTCCAATACTTTGATTTTACAATGGCAGAAATGAACATCCCTTGGGAACTAGGCTCACTCATGCTCTGTGACACAACTAGTAAAATTCAGAACCAAGACTTAAACCCACCCCTGATTCTCAAATCCAGTGCTCTTTGCAATTGATGTACATGCAAAGACTGGCTTTTAAGCAAGCCTAAGTAATGGAAATCTGACTTTATTCAACAGCTAAATTGTAGGTAGCTCAACTGTGCAGTAGGTAGAGTGCTGGACCTGGCATTAGAGGGACCCGAGTTCACTTGCTAGCTATGTGACCATGGGCAAGTCACTGAACCCTGTTTGCCTTAGTTTCTTCATCTGGAAAATGAGCTGGAGAAGAAAATGCCAAACCACTCCAGTATCTTTGCCAAGAAAACCCCATGGGGTTGAACACAAGTTAAACTGATTTGAACAGAAACAAGACCATGAGTAAGAGACGTACTTGGGGAGAGGGACTACATTTTATACTTTTATATTTCACAGTTCCAAGGTCATTGCTAGGCATTTACTGGTACTTAATTAATGTTAGTTGATTAAATAATTGGGGAATGGGGGTACAAACTTCGGCTAGAAGTCTGAAAACTTTCATTTTAGTTATGACTCTTTCTTTATTTTGTATATATCTTTTGGGCGTGCATGCTATGTCTGCTGGAAAAACATCAGCTCCTTAAGGGCAGAGATTGATTCATTTTGTTTTTTCTGTCCTCAGCACATAACATAGTCCCTGGTTCATAAAAGACACTTAATAAATGCTTAAATGTGAATTGACTGATTGCCCTTGCCCTGTGATCTTAAACCAGTTATCTTAAACTTTCCAAGCCTCAGTTTTTCCACAGTCCAATGAAGGTAACACTACCTGATTATATATATACACATAGATAGATAGATAGATAGATTCTTATAGCTAGAAGATAAATTTTATTGTTCCCTCAAGAAAGAAAAAAAATTCAAGTTCATTCATTGCCTTCAGAATTAGGCATTATCTAAATTTAGTGCCCTGGCGCAAAGCCCCTTTAGTCCTAGCCTAGTTACAGCTCTGCCCACCACCCTGTGACTAGGAAAGGGGATGCTTTTGTTAACTAGATTTCCCAGTAGGATGAGGGTTTACCCATTTATTCAGTAAAGTCACCAGAGGCAAAGATAACTTTGGTCTGATATGTCTCCAGCAGCCTCTGGAATTTTCTTTCAGACCTGTACAGTTGCATTAGGTAATATCTTTACCAGGACCAGGTATAATTTTGCTTTGGAAGAGGGAACTCTTTGCAAATTGTGAATCTTTAGTTTAATAAGTTGATCTACCATTTTGACAACACTTTGAAAGAGGATTCATAAACGTGCCAATTTTGAGTTGATTCTCTTGACTTTTTCCAAGCAGGAAGTCTCCAGAAGAAAAAAATTAGATTTCTTTCTCCCACCCCCCCACCCACCTATTGCTAATTTTTCTATATGTGGATCCCTGTTCTAAGCATTGGATTGAAGAGTTATGTCTGATGTATTTATTACTCATATGGATTATTAATGGACACAATGAACCAACTAACAAGAGGACGTGATTGTAGGATCATGGATTTATAGCTGGAAGGGACCTTAGGGGCTACTGAGTTCAAGTCTTTCGTTTTATCCATAAAGACCTAAGGCCCAGAGAGGTTAAATGAATGAGCATATCTCTCCATGTCTACACTATTCTCATAGCAAAGACACACTTAAGTCCCTTGGGAGGCAGGTGTGGAAGGAGGTTACGTTTCCTGGTCACAGAAACGACCGTTTTAATGATTTGCCATCCATGTATGTCCTAGCATGCATCCATCATGATCTTGCCCTACCAATCAGCAGTCAATGCCTGGATACCTAGGTACATAGGGTCAAGAGGGTCCCACCCCTACTGTTTCTGAATTCCTATGAGGCCTTAACATCAGAGGCAGGAGGCATGCAATGCAGGAAGGTGTATTCAGTATATACTCATGACTACAGACAATTCAGACAGGGGAGAAGAAGGCACTGAGATGCGTCATCGTCTGTGGTGCCAGAGATTTGACCATGAGGTGCAAACTTCAGTAGAAACCAAAATAAAGTCAGGGTGGTACCCTCTTACCCTCAAAGTGGGAGGGGGTAGGCCAGATCCTGGTACCAAATCAACCCCATCGAGGCAGGAACGTATGGGTGCCCTGGATTGGTAAAGGGAGCATGGCAACTTGGGTCCTGATATGTTAATATCGGTGACCATAAGGTGGCAGGAGAAGGATCCTGATAGTGAAGAGAATGGGCTGTTCTGACTACTAAGCAGGATGCCCCAGAGTAGATGGGTTCAAAGTCACTATGATAGGCTTGAAGTTGGAAGGGACCTTAGGGATCATCTAATTCCACTCCCATGATGGATAGATAGATAGATAGATAGATAGATAGATAGATAGATAGATAGATAGATAGAAAGATGGATGGATGGATGGATGGATGGATGGATGGATGGATGGATGGATAGATAGATAGATGATAGACAGATAGACAGAGATCAATGATCAAGATAAATGATAGAAAGCTGGATATAGCTGATAGATAAATAAAATGGATAGGGATAGACAGATGATAGGTATATAGAGAGATGACAGATGGATACAGATGAATAGATACAATAGAGAGAGAGGTATAAAGGGATTGATGGTGTGTGTGTATATATATATATGTGTGTGTGTATATATATTGATGAGGTAGATAGAAGCAGATGATGGAGATAGGCAGATAAATGATATAGATGGATAGATAAAATAGAGATACATAGAGAAAGATAAAATGAATAAATATACATAGGGAAAGATAGATATGCAAAAAGGTAGATAAATATTAGGGAGCTATAGAGCACTAGGCTTGGAATCAGCAAGATCTGAGTTCAAATCTGGCCTCAGATGCTTACTAACTCTGTGGCCCTGGGCAAGTCACTTAACCCCTATTTGCCTCAGTTTCTCATCTGTAAAATGGGGACACACTGGAGAAGGAAATGGAAAACCACTCTAGATTCTTTGCCAAGAAAATCCCATGGACAATAATCCAAGGGTGATGAAAAGTGGAACATGGTTGAACAACTGAACAACAGAAGAGATAAATAATAGGAAGGAAGGAAGGAAGGAAGGAAGGAAGGAAAGAAGGGAGAAAGAAAGAAAGAAAGAAAGAAAGAAAGAAAGAAAGAAAGAAAGAAAGAAAGAAAGAAAGAAAGAAAGAAAGAAAGAAAGAAAGAAAGAAAGAAAGAGAGGGCGGGAAGGAAGGAAGGAAGAAAGGAAGGAAGGAAGCAAGGAAGGAAGGAAGGAAGGGGGAAGGGAGGGAGGGATGAAGGAAGGGTAAAAAGAAGGGTAGAAGGGAGGGAGGAAGAAAAAGAACAATGGAGCACTTCTTGAGTGCTTACTAGGTACAGAACACTGTGCTAAGCCCTGGGATTAGAAATATAAGCCAGCAAGGGACTTACAAATGAGGGGGTAACATGGGGAACCTAGGGATTAGGTGGAAGAGTCTGTTGGAAATGACATGAAGGCAGGGTTCCTGACAAGATAAAGTAAAATCTCAACTTTGATGGGCAGTCCGGGGAGATCAATGGCTAGAATTCAAGTTTCCAGTGGGATAAAAATGATTCGAGAATGAAACTAGGAAGAGAAAACTGATGAAGAAACTGAGATGCAGGAGGATGAATGACTTGAGAAGAATCACCTAATTAGGAAGTATAACTAGTAAGCAAGTAGGATTTGAACCCTGAGCCCAAGTCCGTAGTACTAGCCTCAATACCACACCACTTCTAACCTTCCTGCTTCTGCTTTGTCCTTCCCTAACCCTAATTTAATCATAAATTCTGGCTCCATGCCCTACCAGACCTGCCTTAATTTTTCCCATTTTTTGGCTTCAATTCGGAGAGTCTTTGCCAAGCGTAGAAATTTGTCTGGGGCAGAGGTGTTCTTCAAGTGGTACAAGGAGGGGTCTAGGTCATTTTTACAGAAGCAAAAAAATCTGACAAGTCTATGAAAAACGATGTCCCATTAGAAATTTAATTTTGTGTTTTTAAGGGGGAAAAGCACATTTAAAATATTCAGAGATGAAATACAAATCTTAAATTATTCCTGAATGTATTCGTATTCATTATAAAAGGCTAAGTGTGGACTACCTGTAGTCCCTGCTGCTGGGGATGCCAGAGATGGTGGATCTTGAGCTCAGGAGTTATGAGCTGCAGTAGAACTAAAGCTGACTAAAGCATGGATTAATATGGTAAACCCCAGGGAACAGGGTGCCACCAAGCTGCCAGAGGAAGGGTAAACCAGCTCAGGTTAGAAACAGAGCGAGTTAAAGCTTCTGTGTTCATCAAAACTGAGACTGACCCTTGAGTTGCTAATGGACTTTTTTTGCTAATGGGCAAAAAAAAGGAGATCTAGCCTCAAAAGCTTTGTTGTTATTGTTGTTAAAAACCCCCCAACAACAATTGAATGGCGCTCTAAGGTTTGCAAAACACTTTTCCTGTGTTATTATCTCTTTTGATCTCTACAACAATCCTATGAGGTTGGGATTATCCCCGCTTTACAAATAAGGAAACTGATGGACTTAACCAAGGTCACACAGCCAGTTGTGTCTGAGGTCAGATTTGAACTTAGGGTTTCCTGACTCTAAAGCCGACCCCTCGATGTATTATCTCAGCCAGCTGCCTAGATATCTGGACAAGGAGAGCCCGAAGGAGCTCAAAAGGAAGGAAAGTTTTGAGGGAGTCTGCAGACCCTGAACTCTAGGCCCTCTGCGGCCACTCGCTGATCCTGCAGCCTCAGGCACATCGGTCCCATCTCTAGGCCTCATTCTCCTCACCTATAAAATTCGGAGGTTGAACAAAACGATTTCCAATTTCTTCTCCTGCCCTGTGAAGTTGTGATTCTTTTCATATCTGTCCTCTTGCCGATCAGACCTGCAGAAAACTTCACAAGTTATTAAGATGACAGGCACATGTGTTAAGTGAGTAGAACCTGCGCCTTTGAGGATGAGCATTTCACTAAATCTGCTGTAAGTCTGGCTCGGATTCAGATCCACTCCCTCCTGGTCCTCTTCCAATCCAGCTGTATTCTTCCTACTGCCAATTTTTTTTTTAAAGCTGTGTGTGTGTGTGTGTGTGTGCATGTGTGTGTGTGTGTGTGTAAGAATATGTATGAATGTGTGTATGAGAATATTTAATGGGTACTATTATCCCTCCCAGTCCTAGCAGCAGGGATTACTATACTCCTTACAGACCGCAACCTAAACACTACATTCTTCGACCCAGCTGGAGGAAGAGACCCGATCTTGTATCAACATCTTTTCTGATTCTTTGGTCAGTGTGTGTCTAGGACTTTATATATGTTATTTCATTTTTTCCCACATAACCCTGGGAGAATGGGGCTATTATTCCCATTTTATAGCTGAGTAAACAGAGGCAGACAGAGGTCAAGTGACTTGTTCAGGGTCACATAGCTAAGTGTCCAAGGTTGGATTTGAACTTATCTTCCTGGTAGCTAGGTGGCACAGTGGGCAGAGCACAGGGCCTGACCCCAGGAAGACCTAAGTTCAAATCTGGTCTCAGATTCTTACTAGCTGTGTGATCCTGGGCAAGTCACTTCCCCCTGTTTGCCTCAGTTTCCTCATCTGTCAAATGAGCCAGAGAAGGAAAGGACAAACCAATCCAGTATCTTTGCCCAGAAAACCCCAAATGGGGTCACAGAGGGTCATGCAGCACTGAAAATGATTGAACAACAATAACCATTCAAGTAACTTTTATTAAGTGTCTACTCTATCCTTATCTTGGGTGATAATGAAAATCGAAAGCCCTTGTGCCCAGGAAGCTTTTACTGCAAATCAGGGTTTGATTTATTGTTGATTTGAGTCTCTAGATTTAAGAAAGTGAAGAAAAAATATAAATAATGTAGATTAAACTTAAAAGGGTGTCAGGCATACTTTTTTTTCAGGTATCTGGTTGTTAAATATTTACCAGCATACTCCTGTACACGTGTACAAAATAAATAGAAGCTAATTTATGAACTGGAGAAGCACTTGTGACTGATGGGTTAGAGACAACTTAGGAAAGGCCTCAAGTAGGAAGATGCCCACTAAGGAAGCCAGTGATTCTAATATGACAGAGGTGATGTGGGTGTGTACTCAAGGCATGGGGGTGGGGGTGGGCACAACTTAAGCAAACACCCAGAAATAAGAGGTGGATTGTCATGCATGAAGAACAGTCCTTGTGCTGGTGGGCACAATGGTTTTTAATGTTTCCTGAGCCAAAGGGGCTCAAAAGAAAAACCTGAGTTCTGAAAATATGCCCCAAAGTACCTTTGGCTGTCAGACTTTGGCAAGGCATGGCAAGCATTTTGCTTAGTTTTCTTCCCAGGAGTAATACAATTTAAGTAGCCTGGCTTCATGTAATGGGATTTGTGGCAGTGCTAGCCGTTCCAGCCTCCTCCCCCTAGTGACTGTTGCCATTCCAGGTAGACAGGAGGTATAGCATTTATGAAAAGCGAACACAACCCCAACTCTATATTACACTTCTGGAATTAATTGTCATGCTTGCTTAGATAGCTCAACATAAAAACGCCAATGATACCAAATCATGTTTGGAAGAAAAAGCTGTCCCTTGATTATAAGAAGCCCAAAGCTGCTTGTTGGCCCACCGCATGGACTGAGCCAGCTTGGAAAGCAGGTCAGGCC